>OX336379.1:37477494-38209111 GCA_946902895.1 Fragum fragum | reverse complement strand
GACGTTTTACAGAACGATTTTTGTTGTTTTGAGTGAAAATATTCGACGTCGTCAAGGCTACTCGTTTAAGCCAATGCTTAAATTCCTCATTAAGAATTCTTAAGATTCTTATTTAGCGGCTTAAAAATCTTAATCTAAAGAACGCTTTATCTTAAAAATCTAAATAAGAATCTTAAGAATCTTGACGAAAAGAACGCACCTCGGGTCTCTTACCAGTATCAATATGTATAGAACCTTATATTTGTACTTTGATCAATCGTCCAATTAGAAAATAATGGTAGATGTAATCTAAATGATCAATCGCGACTGTCAGTCAAAGAATCAATCGACCAATTAAATTATATATTTAGATCAGAAGTGAACATTGAACTCCAACATTGGCCGACATTAATGTCGATTCTTTTTGTTGGTTTGGTGAATGAAACTTCGTAACTTCAGTTTATTCAAGCTGTAGTCACAATATTAAGGTCGCAAACCAACTTTTTTTATTCCTGTTACTGGCCGTAGATTTACGAAGTAAAGTCGTTCAAATCTAAGTGGAACTTCCTGTCGGAGGTCAGTGGGTGGGGCCAGCGATCCGTCATTCATTCAATTCAGTTTTCTCTATATCTCCAGAGGGCGATCAAAACCTGTATAACTGAAACCTTAAGCGAATGTAGCTAAGAGGTTTGGTCGCACAATGGCGAAATTCTTGCGACAAGACCACCAACATTTCTGAAAAGTAGAAAACAAGATTTTTTATTGAATAACACATTGAGTAACATGCTGTTTTTCTGCAGTACAGATTTTGAATTGGTATTCATAGTCCATTGTAAATAAATTTCTATCTGTGAGCGTAAAATAAGATTAGGTAAAGAAATCGCTGCATGGAAAGTAAGATATTAAAAAAATCATCTTATTCACACCTTCCGTCTTGATCTCGAAATATTGCTTAAATTCAAGATAAATACACTCGGTTTCAAAGAATTTGTCCTCTTTTGAAATTTGAGTATTTCAGAAGTTAAAATTTTAAATTATACCCAGTCACCTGTCATAAGTACTGCCTAATGAAGAATCAATATCAAGTCACGCAGTCACGTGATTAGCTTCAAGTGTGAGTGTGAAGTAACAATAGTGAAGTTCGAAGGGTGAAGTGTGAAGAATGGAGTTAGAAGCGTTTAAGTCGGAAGTATGTGGTCGGAAGTGTGAAGCGTGAAATCGAAAGAACGAAGTATCCAGTCGGATGGGTGAGGTCAAACGCTCTGCTGAGTTTCACGAACATAAAGATGGACTGTTTTGAAGGACCCATTTTGTCCCTTTTAGCAAAACAGATCCCGAATTTCAGTTTATGAAACAAATTTAAACAGATATATATATAATTAAAATACCTCGACATCGTTTGGCAAATAAAAAAACCTTATTACAGCTTAAATAAACCGTAGTTACGAGGTTCTGGTCACCCACTGTCTTATTTACATAGGCTATTAAAGCCAATAGTTGCTTAGTTTTAAAGTTAAGTAACATTAGATCAAGTTAACGATATTGAAGGTTATATTGAGGACCCAGAACCTGTTGGATTAGTATATGTTTTGGCAGGAGGCATAGACAAAGATCAGCCTACACATAAGTGCATTCTGATCTTAGTCTACACCGCCTATGGTCCTTTTTTAGCCAGACTTAACCATGACCATGAGATAAGTTTGTAAACTTAATATTGACCCTACCAACAAAACCTACAGTGACATCAGCGATTTGATTTTAATGCATTTCTCTACAAGAATTTTATTCAGCATGACAAGGGTTAAAGCAATAGTTACATAGTACAGTTACTTCTAAGCAGGCTTAAAAATATACAATCTATTTAATTCCTTATTTTGTTTGAAAAATAAATACACTTTGTAGTTCGAATAATATTGCTCTTAGAGTTTGGTGTTAGAAGAGTTGAGATCTGTATCAATAAGGCCAGGTGTAAAAAAAATATTTCTTCGTGTGCCTTTTCCTATCAGCTCTGGGTCTGCACTGGCATGAAATGTCTGAGTTTGAATGTTGTTGTTGTCTTGGTGAGTGGACGACAGGAAATTATGGTATGATGCATCAGGCGCCATGATAAAATCAAAGTACTGAAATTACTGTAAGCTAGCAAAGCAGTAACATTTGTCAAAGGCTATCATGATTAGTTGAATTAGAAACCCTTGGTCTTGTAGGGTAGACAACAGTGAGGTAATTGATGAAATTACTTGTTACGAGCAATTTCTTCATTGTACACAATGTTTTCCAAAGCTATTTCTTGAGATGTTTAAATTGCGAGGGATTGGGTTAAACAGCATGCTTTTAAAGGAGTTGTCTACAATTTTAATAAAGTTAATTCATGTGGCCATAAAAAGCAGTTGCAGAGTTCACAATATTCCTGAAGTAAGAACTACTTTTTATTGCGTATGCATTCAATGGATTTAGTGATTAAGCCTCCAGTGGCAGTTTGCACTCGTTGAACACTGATAAGACCTCAAAATTTTGTCTGTTAACTTAAGCTATCAAAGCTGACGCTTTGCTAGCTAAAAAGTAATGCTTGCAATCTAAAACAATTTACAAGTCCTTAATTTTAGTTACCCTTAGTTGACTAGCTCTAATTAAAATGGAGTAAAATGGAGTTATATACAGTGAATATAATTTTTCAAAGCTTTGACTTTCACGATGAGCAATATCCATCAAATCGGCAAGTAAAATATATTATTATAAGAAGCATATCTAATATCAAGAGTATATAATCATCTATGCTTGTATTTCGTATGTACTCTGAAAACATTAAAGACCTTGGCGTGATCTATCACGTGCATTAACCCTTTCATGTTCAATCCCTGTTTTTTACGCCCCTGTGATTTTATAATCGAGAAAACATTGTAGAAAAAGAAGAAATTGCATGTGACAAGAATTTTCTTCTTTTTCCACTATATTTTCTACCCTACTAAAAGGTTTTTTTCAAATCAAATTCGCTTAAATTTTTTGTCTGCAACCTTTGAATTTGGACAGGTCTAAAATTTCAAAAACAGGAAAGGGTAAAGGAGGTTATGGCATTCGTAGTTACATGTTGTTATTGTTGTTGTTTTTTCGGGGGGTGGGGTCCAGATCACAAAAGGAGTGTATGGGGTTGCATGTATTGTACCGCCCATACTGGTCGATCTCAACCCTCACATTAACCCATCTTGATGAATAATGAAATATATTGGTAAAATGGAGCCACTTCCCTTTTTCTTGAAAAAGTCACTTCACAATTCGACCTTGCAAAAATCTTCATGTTTCATATTTGAGCGCATGCGTGACATTTCCAACCATTACACATGTGCGCCAAGTAAAGACTCAGATCAGCCTGTGCATCCGCACAGTCTGATCAGAGTCTTCACTCTGCTCTCTGTAGATAGATACTGACCCAAAGCTTCTTTAAACAATCAGCAAATATTCTAATTACCCCGAATGGCTGTCCAGAGTGCTCAATATGTGCGAGTCACGCACATGCGAAATTGTTGGAAATGTCACGCATAGGCTCATTTCATATTTGAAATCATACATTGAACTACAATCATTCATTACGATTTGTACTTTAGCTCCATAGCTTCAGATTTTATCCATATTGCACTGAAACGATTTCATTGTGGATACAGAACCACAATTTATTACTATAATTCAATTTACAGCCCTCTTATAATTAATAAATATTATTTTGAAGACGAAGTAGTCACGGTAAAATTACATTTCTTACAAATTGAAAAGAAACTGACAACTTGTGATCAAATAGGCGATGCAAATATTTTCAAAGCAAATCGCCATAACCCATTAGAAGACAGTATAAAATTAGCCTGTTCCAATTCAAAAAAGTTGCAGAGGACAATTTAAAATTTGTGGAATTTTAGATGTTTTTTTTTTTTATTTTTTTTTTTGTCTCTTCTGAGAAGAAAACTGTGTAGAAAATGAAGAAATTGACTGTTGAGAGAAATGTCTTCATTTTACACAATGTTTTCACAATTGTTAATTAGGGGGGGGGGGTTAAAAAGCATTATTGAGTGGGAATTTGTTAATGATAATATTATCAATACTAATAAAAATATTTATTTAAAAAGAAATTCTGTTTCCGCTGAGGATTGAACTCAGGACCTTCCGCGTGTTAAGCGGATGTGATAACCACTACACCACGGAAACAGCTGGCGGAAGGAGTCCTACATGTATTTGAAATACAACGATTTCCGGATAACGATTAAATTATTGCCGGAAGGGATTGGTTCAACCCATTACCACACGACAATTTCTTTTGCATTGTTCAAATTCAAAGAAGTTGTAGATAATAATTTCAAGCTGATAAAATTCAATTGTTCTTTAATATCGTTATATGTTATAATTTTGTGAATCTAATTTCGACAAAAAACAACGATTCAATAACCCACCGAAAAACCTTAGAGAATTGGCAGTTGACTTCGAATCCATAGTCTCATCAGATAATAATTTTGGCATCGTCCTTCAAGATAGTAGTGTTTTCATTGACGTATGAACCTAAATACTTAATCACACTAATCTTTGGTTTCCGCTATGGTAAGGCAAGAAACTCTTTTTAGATACTGCATTGACCAAGTGGAGTAAGCACCCTTGGTTCGGAAATTACCTTCAAGATTAGATATTGCAAAATAATTTATTGTGAAAAATACTCACTTTGAATAGAAATTTATATTTAACATTATCAGAGGTATATCATTTCCAAGGGCGTGGTATCAGATTGTCCAAAAATGATACAACAAACTGTTCGTTAACTTATTGAACACTGGCTACCGGCTGTCTGTGAGATACTAGTATTGATAGATCTAGGGGCAGTAACCCAGTCAACTGGCCAGGCCCACTGAGAAATTAAACTGGGTTGTTTTGCAAATTTATTACAACAAAATTATAACAAAAAATAAAATTGTTGGTTGGTTACCTAAATGTCGTAACTGCAGCTTTAATGTGCTTTAGTTACAATGTCGCAAAATCAACAAAAAATTTTGACACAAATGTCGGAGGTCAATGTTCACTTCCTGCCTAAATGTAAGTTTTGATTGGTCAATCAAATTTTTATATTGACAGTAGCGATTCGTCAGTTCAAATGCATTTTCTATACAAGACAGTGAACTTCTACGAAAAATCTCGTCATGTGTCCCATTGTATCGAGGAAAGGGTTTGTGATATTCAACTGAGAAAAGCCACACAATGTTTTTGTAGAAAAAGTGTTATTAATGTTATTTATGTATTTATTTGTTTTTGTCTATTTTTTTTTTTTTTTTTTTTTTTTTTATTTAAACATATTTTTTCGACTCCTCTAATTCTAGCTCATTTGAGCATGAATTGCTAAAGTTATTTTAATTGATTAATGTCTATCGTCCGTCTGCCTGTAGTGTGATAGAAAACATACAAGAAACGATTTTTCATTTTAAAAAAAAACATGAATAACACTTATCGTATCTTTTTTTTAAAAATCAAACTAGCTATGAACATTTTAGAAATTCGTATATTTATCTGATTCTTAAAGTTACGTAAGTGTAATGCACGATTTTAAGGCTTGTTCACATTTGTTCTACTAAAACGTATCAATTTATCGCAAGGAAAATGTAGAAAAAAATATTGTTTCCGCTGAGGATTGAACTCAGGACCTTCCGCGTGTTAAGCGGATGTGATAACCACTACACCACGGAAACTGCAGACTACATGCTGTCCTACATATATATAGAATAAAACGATTTACCGATAACGACCAAGTCTCTGCCGGAAGGGAATTATTCTGTTTCCCATTACAACAAAATAAAATTTTTGAATAGACCAAATCACAGAAGTTGCAGATCGTTATCCTCCGGTAGGTGGCATTTTTTAAATACTAACCTATCTAATTTGAGCATTCTGGGTAGTGTCACTCGTGATAACTCGGCCGATTCCGTCGAACTACATTCAAAATGTCAGCACCCATGAAACGCTCGCTTCAAATTCTTCATGCCTCTTCTTGGAGCACAGGAAAGACACAAATACTTTCACAATTTGAACCAATTATTTTTCTAATTAATATGGGGCGATAATTTCGTTAAAAGAGATTTGATATGCTGTTTATGGTATAGACTAATTATGCCGAAAATTGATAACAATCTTGATTTTCACCCAATTTATGATATTGTACGAAACACAGAAGGCCGTCTTTTTATTTATGACGTCATTTTATGGTATCAAAACGTGTTACAACACGTTTTAGGTCATTTGAATATTAATGCACTACCAATAGTACAATATTAAAATTATCTAATTGTTTTATTTCTCTCCGATACCGTATCAGTGTCATTTCATAAGTTTTATATCACCCAAGTTAAAGGTTGTATATAATGCACTTCCGCATAAATATAACTAAATACACAATGTATATTAAAATAAGGAATAAACTCTAGAACACGAGTAGTAAACAAACACTGTCGATAAAATTACTTTCATTTATTTGTTTTCGAGTATTACTTCATGGATTTTCCGATAATCACAGCTCTAGCAAATCCGAACTCCTCGTTCAGTTGTACAAATAAGTTCGCTTCGAAATTAAATCGAGTTTGTTTTTTTTTTTTTGCATCTTTTTGATCAGTTCCATATAACAAAATAAGTATGATAGTTGGTTTGCGACCTAAACCGACAGTTTTAAGAAGTGTAGTCACGACGTTTAAGCCGTCAAATCAACATAAATACTTCACAGAAATGTCGGCTAGTGTTGGAGTTCAAAGTTCACCTCCGGTCTAAATGAACAATTACACTTGGTTGAAAAACGCGATTTGTCAATTGACAGATATCGACAGTCTATCAAAAAATCGGTATATCAATCAAATTATACATTTAGACTGGACGTAAACTTAGACCTTGGTCGTCATTAATTTTAAGTATCTTTATTGACCTGGCGAGGTAAAAAGCTAATTCAAGCTATAGGTACGACGTTTATGTCACCATCCAAATATTTTACTTTTTTGTACACTTTACTGACAATAGATTTACGCAAGTTCACGCCGTAAATACAGCAAATGGATCAAGCGATCCGGTATATTTAATCAAAAATCGCAGCGGAGTGGAGCTTGATTTTTCATTGCTGACGGGAGCTGGGAGTGTCGAGAAAATGAGTAAAAGGTTGTCCTAAAACTAGCCCTAAAACTAGTTAAGAAATAGTAATTTCTACTTTAAAATCTTCTTTGTATATCTCGGTGCGTAACAAGCATTTTTATGTCTAGTGAGAAAAAAATAATTCTCTATATTCATATTGAGAGAAATTGTTTATTTCCGTGTAAGATCGATTTATCTTTATTGGGTGAACAATATAAGGTATATTTATACGAGTGTCGGAACCAAAAGTGAGATTATAGCTTTTGTTGTTCACGAAATGAAAGTTACATCGATCTTAAACGAAAACCAAATGATTATTTTATTTTTTGAAATTCAAAACAGTCTAAAGTAATTTCTTTCTGAGAAAATATCTCTAATTACGTCATTTTGAGCATTATTCACATAACAACTAGATGGCGTCACCATGACTTTGGTTCCATGTAATGCTGCCGAATGAAGAAAAGCTCCAATCTACTAAAATAGTGAGTTTGTTATTTTGATATCTTCACTGGTTTTTTAAAACTATTAATCTATAACCCACCGAGAAATCTCAATAATTCGCCAAAGAAACTCAAAGAAAATTGGCAGTTGAATTCGTAGCCATGGTCTCATTTGATAATAATCTTAGCTTCGTCCAAGAAGATTGAAACGTTTTGATTGGCTATTATTTTTCATACTTCCATGAAAAAGAAATTGAGTACGCGACTATTTCGGTTTGGTTACCTAGACGTCGTAACTGCAACTTTAATAAGCTATGGTTACGATGTTAAACTTTTCAAATCAACAAAAATAGTTAACAAAAATAATGGAGTTCAACATCCACATCCTGTCTTAATGTACATTTTGATTATTCAATCGAATTTTTATATTGACAGTAGCCATTCTCAGTTTCAAATGCATTTTCAACACAAAACAGTGAACTTGTAACCGAAATATTGTCATTATTTGTCCCCTTGTATCTTGAATAAGGTTTGGACACACACAAAGTGAACTTGAGAGAAATGTTCTTTAAAAAAAAAAGGTGTTTTTCTTTTTTTTTTGGGGGGGGGGGGTATTGTTGTTGTTGTTGTTGTTTTTGGGTTTGGTTTTTTTTTTTTTGGTGTTTTTTATTCAACTAATTTTTACGACACTTCTTATTATTAGCTCATTTGAGCTTGACTTGCTAGAGCTACTATAATAGGTTAATGTCCATCTTCCGTCTGCCTGTAGTGTGAAAGAAGGAATAAAAGAAACGATTTTTCCTTTTACAAACATGAATAACACTTATCGTAACATTTTTTTTAAATAATCAAATACTGGAAACTAACTATAACCATTATAGAAATTCGTATATTTATCTGATTCTTAAAATTGCGCGATTTTAAGGGTTGTTTTCATTTGTTCTACTAAAACATATCAATTCAACCAAAGTGACATATGAAAAAAAGTTATTGTTTCCGCTGAGGATTGAACTCAGGACCTTCCGCGTGTTAAGCGGGTGTGATAACCACTACACCACGGAAACAACTGATCATATTACGTTAACGTCAACGTCAATATCTTAACGTTTCAATACCACTGTATCTCTAGTAGGATAACTCAATGAATACAACGGTTTAAGAACTTCATACGTTTACGTCTGAGTGACAACACTTTGTCAAAATACATTTGAAAAGAATTCTCTTTGTGAACTAAAAAACTATTTGTACAGGTAAGAATCAAGCTTCGGGAAACACAAAAATAACAGAATATAAACTAGTTTCGACAGCTTAATCAGGCTGCTGTTAGGGCGTTTAGCCCGCAAACCAATTATTTTTGTTACATATAAATCACCGTAAAATAATGACGTTTGATATATAAGTGGAACTTCCTGTCGGGGTCAGTGGGCGTGACCTACGATCCGTTAATTCTTCCTCTATTTGTATTTGATTATATGTGATGTTCTGAGAAAAGAAATTTGTAATGTTGAAAAAATGGTTTGCCATTTAAAAATTCACTATTCGATCTGTGTGTCCATTAGCCGTCATACCTCCGTCCCTAGCGCAGACCGCAAGTAACCTATGTCCTGTTATATGACTTAGTTCGCATCAAAGCTAACAGATCGATTACATGAAGACCCTATTACAGGTTATTGGCCCCGCCCATTCACTCGGACAGGAAGTTTGATGTAAATATTATATTGCGTTATTTTGTAAAGTTTTTGACCCGTAACATTTAACAAAAAATCGTAGATTGGCAACCTTAACGTCATAACTATAGCTTAAACTACAGTTTATATCGCCGGACCAACAAAAATGCTCACATATTTACTAGAGTTCCGGTCTAGATGAGTGATTTGACTGATCGATCGATTTGAATGACAGCGGCGAAATGTCCATTTTTGACTGGTTTGAACGAACCTCATAGACCGTACTTGTAAAAAAATGTATGAAATAAAAAAAAATAGTAACGACACAGGACAGAAAAAGTACGAAATAGAGCATTTCTTATGACAAATGAACCTTCTGGAAACATTGGGGAAATGAAAAAAAAAACAACTTCTTACCCGCACTGTTTTCTACTTCCAAAAGTTCACATACGGTCAGCTTCTTTGACTATAAAACAATGTTTCCACCATCCTATCCTTCAGGGGGCATTAAAAAAGGGATTGGCAAGTAAAGGAGTATCGTGACCCATCGAGTGAAAAAGAACAATAGGCACCATTATTTTTTCAACTTTAAGCATAATACGCAAGCTGGCCAAGTTAGATATGTTTCATTTGGCAATTTTTCTGAATGTAACATCGACATTCTACCTGGCCTAACTTCAGTTTGAATAAGATTTAGTTACGACGTTAGGGTCGCCAAACCAAATAGAGGCGCTTGAGCGCCTGTATTGCTCCACAGGCCTAATTGTATCGATTAAGCAAATAGTATTTTAAGGAATCATATTCACCATGAGTGGCAAATAAATCTTGCCAATGAATTTTAATATTTCAACCTTTTCCTTTATTTACAAAAGTCTATTTACGACGTCAGATGAAAAAGATATTCACATTTTTTTTAAAAAAAATCACTGGATACCATATATGGACAAAAGCCTAAAATTAATTGATGGAATCTGAAAAGGAGTCGCCAGAGGAGAATTCTAGTGAAATCTGGTTGAAGACCATCAACTGGTTTCTAAGAAAAGGATTTTTAAAGCTTTGCCCATTTATGAAAATTAGCCCCACACATTAAAGTCATGTTTTCATCCTATCAAAATTATTAAGAGAAATCTGATAAAGGGCACACAAGGACCATTTCTGAAAAATTAGGTTGAAATCTATCCACTGGTTCCTCAGTAAAAAGATTTTTAAAGGTTTCACCATGTATGGAAATTAGCCCCGCCCATTTTAGCCATGTTTCATCAGATTAAATCTTTTTGAAGGAATCTGATAAAGGGCCGACCAATGACCATTCCTACAAAATTTGGTTGAAATCTATCTATGGGATTCTGAGAAGAAGATTTTTAAAGGTTTCAATATATATGGAAATTATCCCCTCCTATTTAAGCCATGTTTTTCATCCAATCTAAATTCTTTGAAGGAATCTGATAAAGGGTCACCCAAGGATTATATCTGTGAAATTTGGTGGATTCTGTTCAGTTCTTTGTGAAGAGAAGATTTTTAAAGTAATAGACGGACGAACGGACGCACGACGGACACAACGCTTTTAGCCAGTGGAGCTAATAAAATGGTTTGCATAATTGTTGGCTAATGTCGGCGTTCAAAGTTCATTTAAACCATGGTTGATAGATATATCGAATCTGATCTCTTTCAATACATGGTCTTTACATCCCAGTGTTTTGAGAAAAAATGAAATTGCTTGTAACAAACATTTTCTTCTTTTTCCACTTTTTTCTACACTTCTAAATGATTATTTTTTTCAAATAAAATCGACTTTGAACTGTCATCTGCAAAACCTTTGAATTTGGACAGTTATAAATTTTTGAAAAAAAATGGAAAGGGTTAACCGGTAATCAGTTCGGCTTATGAATGTTTGACAAGTTAAATCATTCCGCCGTAATGGCCCTTTTCAAGCCCCCTCCCAAAAAAGGGGGAAAGCATCATGGAAAATGAATGAATTATATGCGGCAAGCACTTTCTTCATTTTCCACAATATTTTCTACCCGGAATTTTAAAATTGTGTCATTTGGTAATTGTTTAATGGACTCTCACTGGTCAATCCGGGTACCGAAACCTACGTTACCATTAAAAATGACCGCTGTGTAAAAGTTTCTATTTTGTTATTAATACTTAGACAAATTAAGCTAGTATAATTTGATTTTTAGTTTCGTCTATCAAAAACAAGCGTTCTGATTGGTCGAAAAAATTATTCATAACTCCATGAACAAAATTTTGAGCACGCAGCGATTTGTATGCTTCCGCACAAAATAGTCCCATAAAAAGGTTGACAGCTTGACTAAGCTGTAGTTACGACGTTTTAGTCGCCAAACCAACAAAAATATTTCACAAAATGGCGGCCAATAATGTAGTTGAAAGCTGAATTTTGGGATGATTTGATTGGTGGATTCCTTGATTGACAGACGCGACTGATCAATTACCATATAGTTTCGCTTTTTTCGAAACCCCTCAAAAACAAAACTTTGAAAAACATTGTCGAAAATGAAGAAATTGCTTGTCACTAGCAGTCTCTTCATTATCCTCAATATTTATCCCCAAACTGAGAGAAAATTTCAAAATGTCATTAATCAAAAATTGTCCCCTCTAACCTTTTATGAATTTAGATCAGTTTAAGATTTTATGGTCTGGTAATAGGATGAATTTTGCTTCTGATGAAACGTTTTTAGCTAGCAAAGCGCCAGTTTTGATAGCTTAAGTTAACAGTCAAACTTTTTAGGTCTTCTCAGAGTTCAAACGAGTGCAAACTGCCTTTGGAGGCTTAACCGCTAAATCCACCGAATGTCCACGCCAAAAAGTAGTTCTTGTGTATACTCGAGTATATTATGTTCAAAATGACTGGCCACATGTATTAACTTTATTCAAATTGTAGAGAACACCTTCAAAAGAATGATATACAACCCGTTCCTATTCAATTCCGCTTTTTAAGAATCCATAGAAAAGGCTTTGGAAAACATTGTGGACAATGAAGACATTGCTTGTAACAAGCAATTTCTTCAGTGTCCACAATGTTTTCTACCCTACAAATGGAAAAGAAGATTACGTAACAAAACAATGCTTTGCTAGCTTACAGTACTTTCAGTTCTTTTATTATTTTTCTTATTCAAGAGATAAAGGGAGTATTTTTGTTTTCCTGGGGGTATGAAACGAAATTCTAATCACAGTGTATGAATACGCGAAGCGGATTGATGCATTAGTGCGATTAGGTTTTTCGTTTCATATCTCCATGAGAACGAAAAGTAACAACAACAACACACTTTCTTCATTTCTTATAATTCAATAACATCGAGCGAAAAAAGTAACTGTTTCAAAAATTTCGCTTTTTTGGGGGAGTGGGGGACTATTTTGCGCGAAAGCATTGAGGCATGAATAACGGTTTTGGCCAATCAGAACCCTCGTTTTCGATAGACGAAACTTAAAATTAATTAATTTAAAAAAAGATTGGGAAGCCGGCTGAATGTACCGTGAATCGCAGGGCGATGTAAAGGTGAATTTGAATCCGGACCTCTTCGACTGACACATCATACAAGTATGTACAAAAATGTCGGAGTCCAAACCTAGAACTTGTGATACCCAGACAGCACGGGACTATGGCAACCTAATCATTAATATCTGAAAGAATGTCCATAAAAATCTAATACTACAAAGGATTATTGGCTTGTCAATGAAATGAGTAAAAGGTTGTCCTAAAACTAGTCCTAAAACTAGTTAAGAAATAGTAATTTCTACTTTTAAAATCTTCTTTGTATATCTCGGTGCCTCACAAGCATTTTTAGGTCTAGTGATAAAAAAATTAATTAATTCCCTATTCCTATCAAGAGAACTTGTATATTTCCGTTTAAGATCAATTTATCTTTATTGGGTGAACAATACAAGCTATATTTATACGAGTGTCGGAGCCAAAAGGGAGATTATAGCTTTTGTTGTTCACGAAATGAAAGTTACATCGATCTTAAACGAAAACCAAATGATTATTTTATTTTTTGAAATTCAAAACAGTCTAAAGTAATTTCTTTCTGAGTACAAAATCTCTAAGAACGTCATTTTGCCAATTATTCACATAACAACTAGATGGCGTCATCATGACTTTGGTCCCATGTAATGCTGCCGAATGAAGAAAAGCTCAAATCTACCTAAACAGTGAGTTTGTTATTTTGATATCTTCACTGGTTTTCTAACCCTGGTTATGCTGAGCCCGGAATATTCCGGTTTTGGCAGGAGGTGTAGACTAAGATCAGACTGCACTTATGTGCAGACTGATCTTAGTCTATACCTCCTGTTAGTACTTTTCCTGCCATAGTTGTGTATGAAGTTGATTTCTAAAAGGAATGTTGATTTTTTTTTAAACAACAAGTTCTATCAGTGCTTTCAGCCCTTTGATTTGACAGCAATTCAGTAAGGCGATTTATACAGCATGACAAGGGTCAAGTTGTTGATCTCTATCATAAACGCAGTCCGCGGACACTCCGCGGCAGCAAATTGCTCCATGATAACGCACCGGCTCATTCACCCTTGTCAAGCTGAATAAAGTCACCTTTGTAATTGCATGAAAATCAAAGGGCTGACAGTACTGGATGCAATTGTTTTGGGTTGAAAATTCATTTTAAAATTTATCTTATAACAACTCTGGCTTAAAATTGACATGATTACGAAGAATACGATCAGACTGCACATATGTGCATTCTGATCTTTGTCTATATCTTCTGCCAATACATGAATATTCCTGGTTCAGCATGACAAGGGTTAAAACTATTAATCTATAACCCACCGAGAAATCTCAATAATTCATCGAAGAAACTCACAGAAAATTGGCAGTTGAATTCGTAGCCATAGTCTCATTTGATAATAATCTTCGTCCAACAAGATTGAAACGTTTTGATTGGCTGATATTTTTCATACTTCCATGAAAAAGAAATTGAGTACGCGACTATTTCGGTTTGGTTACCTAGACGTCGTAACTGCAACTTTAATAAGCTATAGTTACGATGTTAAATTTGCCAAATCAACAAAAATAGTTAACAAGAATATTGGAGTTCAACATCCACTCCTGTCTTAATGTACATTTTGATTATTCAATCGAATTTTTATATTGACAGTAGTGATTCGTCAGTTTCAAATGCATTTTCGACACAAGACAGTGAACTTGTAACCGAAATATTGTCATTATTTGTCCTATTGTATCTTGAATAAGGTTTATGATATTCAACTGGGACACACACAAAGTGAACTTGGGAGAAATGTTCTTGTAGAAAAAGTGTGTGTGTGTGTGTGTGTGTGTGTGTCTCTGTGTGTGTGGGGGGGTGGGTGGGTGGGTGTGGGTGTGTGTGTGTGTGTGGGGGGGTGTTTTCATTCAACTGTTTTTTTCGACACTTCTTATTATAAGCTCATTTTAGCTTGAATTGCTAGAGCTACTATAATAGGTTAATGTCCATCTTCCGTCTGCCTGTAGTATGAAAAAAAATGCATAACACTTATCGTAACATCTTTTTAAATAATCAAATCCTGGAAACTAGCTATAACCATTATAGAAATTCGTATATTTATCTGATTTTTAAAATTGCGCGATTTTAAGGGTTGTTTTCATTTGTTCTACTAAAACATATCAATTCAACCAAAGCGAAATATGAAAAAAGGTTATTGTTTCCGCTGAGGATTGAACTCAGGACCTTCCGCGTGTTAAGCGGGTGTGATAACCACTACACCACGGAAACAACTGATCATATTACGTTAACGTCAATATCTTAACGTTTTAATACCACTGTATCTCTAGTAGGATAACTCAATGAATACAAAAGTTTAAGAACTTCATACTTTTACGTCTGAGTGACAACAGTTTGCCAAAATGTATTTGAAAAGAATTCTTTTTGTGAACTAAAAAAAACTAATTGTACAGGTAAGAATCAAGCTTCGGGAAACACAAAAATAACAGAATATAAACTAGTTTCGACAGCTTACTCAGGCTGCTGTTAGGGCGATTAGCCCGCAAAGTAATGATTTTTGTTACATATAAATCACCGTAAAATAATGACGTTTGATATATAAGTCGAACTTCCTGTTGGGGGTCAGAGGGCATCCCCTGCGATCCGTTATTTCTTCCTCTATTTGTATTTGATTATATGAGATGTTCTGAGAAAAGAAATTTGTAATGTTGAAAAAAATGGTTTGCCATTTAAAAATTCACTTTTCCATCAGTGTGTCCTTTAGCCGTCATACCTCCGTCCCTAGCGCAGGTCGCAAGTAATCTATATCCTGTTATATGACTTAGCTCGCATCAAAGCTAACAGATCGATTACATGACGACCCAATTACAGGTTATTGGCCCCGCCCACTCAGTCGGACATGAAGTTCGATGTAAATATTATATTGCGTTATTTTGTAAAGATTTTGGCCGGTAACATTTAACAAAAAATCATAGATTGGCAACCTAACGTCATAACTATAGCTTAAACCACAGTTTATATCGCCGGACCAACAAAAATGCTCACATATTTGCTGGAGTTCCGGTCTAGATGAGTGATTTGATTGATCGATCGATTTGAGTGACAGCGGCGAAACGTCCATTTTTAGACTTGTTTGAACGAACCTCATAGACCGTACTTGTAAAAAAAATGTATAAAATGAGAAAAAGTATCGACACAGGACAGAAAAAAATACGAAGTAGAGCATTTTCTTATGACGAATGAACCTTCTGGAAACATTGGGGAAAATGAAAATATAAAAACTTCTTACCCGCACTGTTTTCTACTCCCAAAAGTTTACATACGGTCAGCTTCTCTGACTACAAAACAATGTTTCCACCACCCTATCCTTCAGGGGGCATTAAAAAAGGGATTGGCAAGTAAAGGAGTATCCAGACCCATCGAGTGAAAAAGAACAATAGGCACCATTATTTTTTCAACTTTAAGCATAATACGCAAGCTGGCCAAGTTAGATATGTTTCATTTGGCAAATTTTCTGAATGTAACATCGACATTCTACCTGGCCTAACTTCAGTTTGAATAAGATGTAGTTACGACGTTTAGGTCGCCAAACCAAATAGAGGCGCTTGAGCGCCTGTATTGCTCCACAGACCTAATTGTACCGATTAAGCAAATAGTGTTTTAAGGAATCATATTCACCATGAGTGGCAAATAAATCTTGTCATTGAAATCTTTTGATATTACAACCTTTTCCTTTAATTTACAAAAGTCTATTTATTTACGAAGTCAGATGAAAAAGATATTCACACTTTTTTGAAAAAATCACTGGATAACATATATGGACAAGAGCCTAAAATTAATTAATGGAATCTGAAAAAGAGTCGCCAGAAGATCATTCCAGTGAAATTTGGTTGAAGTCCATCAACTGGTTTCTAAGAAAAGGATTTTTAAAGCTTTGCCCATTTATGAAAATTAGTCCCGCACATTAAAGTCGTGTTTTTCATCCGATCAAAATTATTAAGAGAAATCTAATAAAGGGCACACAAGGACCATTTCTGAAAAAATTAGGTTGAAATCTATCCACTGGTTCCTCAGATTTTTAAAGGTTTCACCATGTATGGAAATTAGCCCCGCCCATTTTAGCCATGTTTCATCCGATTAAATCTTTTTTAAGGAATCTGATAAAAGGTCGACCAATGACCATTCCTACAAAATTTGGTTGAAATCTATCTATGGGATTCTGAGAAGAAGATTTTTAAATGTTTCAATATATATGGAAATTATCCCCTCCTATTTAAGCCATGTTTTTCATCCAATCTAAATTCTTTGAAGGAATCTGATAAAGGGTCACCCAAGGATTATATCTGTGAAATTTGGGTGATTCTGTTCAGTTCTTTATGAGGAGAAGATTTTTTAAAGTAATAGACGGACGGACGGACGAACGGACGGACGACGGACACAACGCTTTCAGCCAATGGAGCTAATAAAATGGTTTGCATAATTGTTGGCAAATGTCGGCGTTCAAAGTTCATTTAAACCATGGTTGATAGATATATCGAATCTGATCTCTTTCAATACATGGTCTTTACATCCCAGTGTTTTGAGAAAAATGTGGAAAAATGAAATTGCTTGTAACAAACATTTTCTTCTTTTTCCACTTTTTTCTACACTTCTAAATGATTATTTTTTTCAAATAAAATCGACTTTGAACTGTCATCTGCAAAACCTTTGAATTTGGACAGTTCTAAAATTTTGAAAAAAATGGAAAGGGTTAACCGGTATTCAATTCGGCTTATGAATGTTTGACAAGTTAAATCATTCCGCCGTAATGGCCCTTTTCAAGCCCCCTCCCAAAAAAGGGGTAAAGCATCATGGAAAATGAATGAATTGCATGCAGCAAGCACTTTCTTCATTTCCCACAATATTTTCTACCCGGAATTCTAAAATTGTGTCATTTGGTAATTGTTTAATGAACTCTCACTGGTCAATCCGGGTACCGAAACCTACGTTACCATTAAAAATGAACGCTGCGTAAAAGTTTCTATATTTTTATTAATACAAAGACAAATTAAGCTAGTATAATTTGATTTTTAGTTTCGTCTATCAAAAACAAGCGTTCTGATTGGTCGAAAAAATTATTCATAACTCCATGAACAAAATTTTGAGCACGCAGCGATTTGTATGCTTCCGCACAAAATAGTCCCATAAAAAGGTTGACAGATTGACTAAGCTGTAGTTACGACGTTTTAGTCGCCAAACCAACAAAAAATGTTTCACAAAATGGCGGCCAATGTTGGAGTTGAAAGCTGAATTTTGGGATGATTTGATTGGTGGATTCCTTGATTGACAGACGCAACTGATCAATTACCATATAGTTTCGCTTTTTAAAAACCCCTCAAAAACAAAACTTTGAAAAACATTGTCGAAAATGAAGAAATTGCTTGTCACTAGCAGTCTCTTCATTATCCTCAATATTTATCCCCGAACTGAGAGAAATTTCAAAATGTCATTAATCAAAAATTGTTCCCTGTAACCTTTTATGAATTTAGATCAGTTTAAGATTTATGGTCTGGTAATAGGGTAAATTTTGCTGCTGCTGAAATGTATTTAGCTAGCAAAGCGTCAGCTTTGATAGCTTAAGTTAACAGTCAAACTTTTTAGGTCATCTCAGAGTTCAAACGAGTGCAAATTGCCTTTGGAGGCTTAACCGCTAAATCCACCGAATGTCCACGCCAAAAAGTAGTTCTTGTGTATACTCGAGTATATTATGTTCAAAATGACTGGCCACATGTATTAACTTTATTCAAATTGTAGAGAACACCTTCAAAAGAATGATATACAACCCGTTCCTATTCAATTCCGCTTTTTAAGAATCCATAGAAAAGGCTTTGGAAATCATTGTGGACAATGAAGAAATTGCTTGTAACAAGCAATTATTTCAGTGTCCGCAATGTTTTCTACCCTACAAATGGAAAAGAAGATTACGTAACAAAACAATGCTTTGTTAGCTTACAGTACTTTCAGTTCTTTGAGTATTTTTCTTATTCAAGAGATAAAGGGAGTATTTTTGTTTTCCTGGGGGTGTGAAACGAAATTCTAATCACAGTGTATGACTACGCGAAGCGGATTGATGCATTAGTGCGATTAGGTTTTTCGTTTCATATCTCCATGAGAACTATAAGCAACATTTTCTTCATTTCTTATAATTCAATAGCATCGAGCGAAAAAAGTAACTGTTTCAAAAATTTCGCTTTTTTTGGGGAGGGAGGGGGACTATTTTGCGCGAAAGCATTCAGAACCCTCGTTTTTGATAGACGAAACTTAAAATTAATTAATTTAAAAAAGATTGGGAAGCCGGCTGAATGTACCGTGAATCGCAGGGCGATGTAAAGGTGAATTTTGAATCCGGACCTCTTCGACTGACACATCATACAAGTATTACCTTGTACAAAAATGTTGGGAGTCCAAACCTAGAACTTGTGATACCCAGACAGCAAGGGACTATGGCAACCTAATCATTAATATCTGAAAGAATGTCCATAAAAATCTAATACTACAAAGGATTATTGGCTTGTCAATGAAATGAGTAAAAGGTTGTCCTAAAACTAGTCCTAAAACTAGTTAAGAAATAGTAATTTCTACTTTTAAAATCTTCTTTGTATATCTCGGTGCCTCACAAGTATTTTTAGATCTAGTGATAAAAAAAATAATTAATTCCCTATTCCTATCAAGAGAAATTGTATATTTCCGTTTAAGATCAATTTATCTTTACTGTGTGAACAATACAAGCTATATTTATACGAGTGTCGGAGCCAAAAGGGAGATTATAGCTTTTGTTGTTCACGAAATGAAAGTTACATCGATCTTAAACGAAAACAAAATGATTATTCTATTTTTTGAAATTCAAAACGGTCTAAAGTAATTTCTTTCTGAGAAAATATCTCTAAGAACGTCATTTTGGCAATTATTCACATAACAACTAGATGGCGTCACCATGACTTTGGTTCCATGTAATGCTGCCGAATGAAGAAAAGCTCCAATCTACTAAAATAGTGAGTTTGTTATTTTGATATCTTCACTGGTTTTTTAAAACTATAAATCTATAACCCACCGAGAAATCTCAATAATTCACCAAAGAAACTTACAGAAAATTGGCAGTTGAATTCGTAGCCATAGTTTCATTTGATAATAATCTTAGCTTCGTCCAACAAGATTGAAACGTTTTGATTGGCTGATATTTTTCATACTTCCATGAAAAAGAAATTGAGTACGCGACTATTTCAGTTTGGTTACCTAAACGTCGTAACTGCAACTTTAAAAAGCTATAGTTACTATGTTAAACTTGCCAAATCAACAAAAATGGTTAACAAAAATAATGGAGTTCAACATCCACTTCCTGTTTTAATTTACATTTTGATTATTCAATCGAATTTTTATATTGATGGTAGTGATTCGTCAGTTTCAAATGCATTTTCGACACAAGACAGTGAACTTGTAACCGAAATATTGTCATTATTTGTCCCATTGTATCTTGAATAAGGTTTATGATATTCAACTGGGACACACACAAAGTGAACTTGGGAGAAATGTTCTTGTAGAAAAAGTGTGTGGGTTTTTTTGTTTTTGTTTTTTGTTTCTTTTTTTTTTTTTTTTTTTTTTTTATTTATTCACCTCATTTTTTCGACACTTCTTTTTATTAGCTCATTGAAATGTCCATCTTCCGTCTGCCTGTAGTGTGATAGAATAAAAAATAGAAAATATTTTTCATTTAAAAAAACATAAATAACACTAATCGTAACTTTTTTTAAATAATCAAATCCTGGAAACTAGCTATAACCATTATAGAAATTCGTATATTTATCTGATTCTTAAAATTGCGCGATTTTAAGGGTTATTTTCATTTGTTCTACTTCGACCAAAGTGAAATAAGAAAAAAAGATATTGTTTCCGCTGAGGATTGAACTCAGGACCACGCGTGTTAAGCGGATGTGATAACCACTACACCACGGAAACAACTGATCATATTACGTTAACGTCAATATATTAACGCCAACCAATTATTTTTGTTACATATATTGGCCCCGCCTACTCACTCGGACAGGTAGTTCGATGTAAATATTATATTGCGTTATTTTGTAAAGTTTTTGGCCAGTAACATTAACAAAAAAAATCTTTGATTGGCAACCTAAACGTCATAACTATAGCTTAAACTACAATTTATATCGCCGGACCAACAAACATGCTCACTTATTTGCTGGAGTTCCGGTCTAGATGAGTGATTTGATTGATCGATCGATTTGAATGGTTTGAACGAACCTCATAGACCGCACTTGTAAAAAAATGTATAAAAAAAAATAGTAACGACACAGGACAGAAAAAAGTACGAAATAGAGCATTTCTTATTACAAATGAACCTTCTGGAAACATTGGGGAAATGAAAAAAAAAACACTTCTTACCCGCACTGTTTTCTACTTCCAAAAGCTCACATACGGTCAGCTTCTTTGACTATAAAACAATGTTCCGCCATCCTATTCTTCAGGGGACATTAAAAAAGGGATTGGCGAGTAAAGCAGTATCGTGACCCATCGAGTAAAAAAGAACCATAGGCACCATTACTTTTTCAACTTTAAGATACGTAAGCTGGCCAAGTTATATATGTTTCATTTGGCAAATTTCCTGAATGTAACATCGACATTCTACCTGACCTAACTACAGTTTGAATAAGATGTAGTTTCGACGTTTAGGTCGCCAAACCAAATAGAGGCGCTTGAGCGCCTGTATTGCCCAACAAGCCTGATTGTACCGATTAAGCAAATAGCGTTTTAAGGGATCATATTCACCATGAGTGGCAAATAAATCTTGCTAATGAAATCTTTTAATATTACAACCTTTTCCTTTATTTACAAAAGTCTATTTATTTACGAAGTCAGATGAAAAAGATATTCACAATTTTTTTTAAAAAATTCACTGGATACAATATATGGACAAAAACCTAAAATTAATTGATGAAAAACAGTCGCCAGAGGATCATTCCAGTGAAATTTGGTTGAAGTCCATCAACTGGTTTCTAAGAAAAGGATTTTTAAAGCTTTGCCCATTTTTGAAAATTCGAACGGACGCACGACGGACACAATTTCAGCAAGTGGAGCTAATAAAATGGTTTGCATAATTGTTGGCTAATGTCGGCGTTCAAAGTTCAATTAAACCATGGTTGATAGATATATTGAGTCTGATCTCTTTTAATTCATGGTCTTTACGTCCCTGTGTTTTGAGAAAAATGAGAAAAAATGAAATTGCTTGTAACAAACAATTTCTTCTTTTTCCACTTTTTTTCTTCACTGCTAAATGACTATTTTTTCAAATAAAATAGACTTTGAACTGTCATCTGCAAAATCTTTGAATTTGGACAAGTTTAAATTTAAAAAAAAAAACAAAACTGGAAAGGGTTAACCGGTAATCAGTTCGGCTTATGAATGTTTGACAAGTTAAATCATCCAACATAATGGCCCTTTTCAAGCCCCTCTCCCCCCTTCAAGAAAAAAAAAGGGAAAACATCATGAAAAATGAATTAGTTGCATGCAGAGCAAGCACTTTCTTCATTTCCCACAATATTTTTACCCAGAATTCTAAAATTGTGTCATTTGGTAATTGTTTAATGAACTCTCACTGGTCAATCCGGGCACCGAAACCTACGTTACCATTAAAAATGACCGCTGCGAAAAGTTTCTATTTTGTTATCAATACAAAGACAAATTAAGATATAGTATAATTTAGATTTTACCTTCGTCTATCAAAAACAAGCGTTCTGATTAGTCGAAAAAATTTATTCATAACTCCATGAAAAAAAATTTGAGCATGCAGCGATTTTGTATTCTTCCGCACAAAACAGTCCCATTAAAAAGGTATCAAAATTTGTAAACTTTTTTTTTTGCTCGATACTATTTAATTATAAGAAATGTATTCATACAGTGTGATTAAGTTTTTCGGTTCATACCTCCATGAAAACAAAAAAATATTCTCTTCGTCTCTTAAATATAACGCAATTCGAAAATAAGAATTGTCCTTTTTCATTGGTTGTTCAAAAAAAAAAAAAAAAAACACACACACACACAAAAAAACAACACTGAAGCCAAGTGTCTGTGAGATTAACCAATGGCCTGTCAGTATTAAATCTCGGTACGGAAACTTTTTGTTTAAGACCAACTGACAAATTGCTGGCCCGCCCACTCCTTTGACCACACCAACTTGCTCCGACAGAAAGTCCCGCTTCGATATAAAACGGCGTTATTTTGCAAACTTTATAGCAAGTAGCATAAAATAGAATGATTCGTTGGCGACTTAAACGTCGTAACTACAGCTTGACTAAGCTGTAGTTACGACGTTTTAGTCGCCAAACCAACAAACATGTTTCACAAAATGGCGGCCAATGTTGGATTCTGAGATGATTTGATTGGTCGATTCCTTGATTGACAGACGCGACTGATCAATTACCATATAGTTTCGCTTTTTAGAAACCCCTAAAAACAAAACTTTGAAAAACATTGTCGAAAATGAAGAAATTTCTTGTCACTAGCAGTTTCTTCATTATCCTCAATATTTATCCCCGTACTGAGAGAAAATTTCAAAATGTCATTAATCAAAAATTGTCCCCTGTAACCTTTTATGAATTTAGATCAGTTTAAGATTTTATGGTCTGGTAATAGGATGAATTTTGCTGCTGATGAAACGTTTTTAGCTAGCAAAGCGTCAGCTTCTCAGAGTTCAAACGAGTGCAAACTGCCTTTGGAGGCTTAACCGCTAAATCCACCGAATGTCCACGCCAAAAAGTAGTTCTTGTGTTTATTCGAGTATATTATGTTCAAAATGACTGGCCACATGTATTAACTTTATTCAAATTGTAGAGAACACCTTCAAAAGAATGATATACAACCCGTTCCTATTCAATTCCGCTTTTTAAGAATCCATAGAAAAGGCTTTGGAAAACATTGTGGACAATGAAGAAATTGCTTGTAACAAGCAATTTTTTCAGTGTCCACAATGTTTTCTACCCTACAAATGGAAAAGAAGATTACGTAACAAAACAATCCTTTGCTAGCTTACAGTACTTTCAGTTCTTTGATTATTTTTTTTTATTCAAGAGATAAAGGGAGTATTTTTGTTTTCCTGGGGGTATGAAACGAAATTCTAATCACAGTGTATGAATACGCGAAGCGGATTGATGCATTAGTGCGATTAGGTTTTTCGTTTCATATCTCCATGAGAACTAAAAGCAACAACAACAACACACTTTCTTCATTTCTTATAATTCAATAACATCGAGCGAAAAAAGTAAATGTTTTTAAAAAATCGCTTTTTTTTTTCTTGGAATTATTTTGTACGAAAGCATGGAGGCATGAATAACTTTTTTGGCCAATCAGAACCCTCGTTTTTGATAGACGAAACTAATATTTAAATTAATTTAAAAAAAGATCGGGAAGCCGGCTGAATGTACCGTGAATCGTAGGGCGTTGTAAATGTGAATTTTGAATCCGGCCCTCTTCGACTGACACATCATACAAGTATGTACAAAAATGTCGGAGTCCGAACCTAGAACTTGTGATACCCAGACAGCACGGGACTATGCCAACCTCATCATTAATATCTGAAAGAATGTCTATAAACAATTCTAATACTACAAAGCTTTATTGACCTGTCATATCATTAATTTCGTTAATACTCGACTTTTTCCTCGTGGTCACTTTTTGAAATTAACTATTTAAAATCTTTTTTGAATTACTGGTGTTATAATGTGCCTGTAGAATAATGAAATGTTTGGGTACTCCTAAATAATCATTTTGTTGATGACAGCCGTTCGAGTCAACATACATATTTTCGTCGTTATATTCTATTCAAGCTGTAGTTACAAGGTTTTAGGATGACAACAACGTCTTATTTTTTCATGTCATTTAATTTGTCAATGCGCTCTAAACAGTCCAAATGACTGTAGTTAGTCTACATGCTTAGCAGTATTTATCAAAAGGTATATTTTATGTCAGTCTAATGTCCTTATTTGAGGTATTATACGCCAGCAATTTTACTGTTTTTATGGCGATGTGATTACGAGACAAGTCTGTTAGAACATTTCCAGACACAAGGGAGTGGTGAAAACCTGAGCCTAGTATTTACATCCGATGTACTCATTAGAATTTACTTAATAAGAAATCTAAAAGGAAAACACACACTGTTTTGAGGAGCCAAATTTTATATCTAGGAATCGAAGTCTATAGGGCTCGGCATAGCCATGTTGCAATCTACTTTTATCTTGTTATATAAATGAATTCAAACATTCACGTTTTCCCAACTGCCTAACGTTCTCTATTTCTAACAAAAATTGTGTTTTTTTTTTCCCTAATTCCGATAGGAATCAAAAGGAATATTTTATGATTGCCAAGTCAAAAACGTTATGAAATACATGTAAAGTTAAATATTTTTTGTATGCTCACCTTAATATATACATCAAACAGCCCCCGTGGCCTAATGGATAAGGCATCGGCCTCCTAAGCCGGGGATTGCGGGTTCGAGTCCCGCCGGGGGTTATCCTTAAAATCCTTAATCTTTTGCTAAAGCTATCGTATTGAAGAAATACCGCTGAGGATACTGGGTATTACTCCTCACAGACAGATTGTTTACCCACAACACAAGCGGCTATGGAGTCCTTACAGTCCTATCAGCGTTTTACTATGAATCATAATGGCTTCTCGCTATGTAATATATAAAATGTTCATTTTGACCCGCAATTTGTAAGTGTAGACGAAGATCGATACCAGTCCTCATCAATTGACATGTTATTGCCGTTAGATTACAGCAATTTTTCAATATAATAAAGAACAAATACACACAAATAGTCTTTGTTTATCTTATTCATTCTTTTTGTCTGAACGAACAGAAAAAAATAATCAATTTCGCAAAGACTGGCCCAAAACGTATGTTCTTCTATCTTCTTCAAAACCGAACTTCAAATTTCAAAAAAAAGAATAAATTGAAACATACTGACAGTCATTCAGCCACTTCCGTAATCGATTGTAGTTTCCGAGTGCAATCGTAAATTTTTCAAGCTGTAGTTACGACGCCGTTTAATTCGTCTATGTAACGATTTGCCTAATTTTATGCATTTTAAAAACTAACGACTTTTGATATCTTACTAATACTTTCGTGTCGGGGGGGGGGGGGGGGGGGGCAGGGGCGTTTCTAGCGAGGCGTCAATATAAAAAAACGACGCGAGATAAATATATAGCGATCATCTGTTTCTTGCATCAGGGGCCTTTCTTCAATGTTTTCTTCCTTATAATAAAGAAATGAGTCAGCTGTAGTCACGACGTTAATACAATCAATAGTAACAACGTTAAGTAGCCAAACCATCAAATATGCTTCATTTATAAGTCGACGTATTTGATTGCAAAGTTTACTTTCGTTCTAAATGTATGGTTTAATTTTTTTATCGATATTTTGATTGGCAGCCGCGACCCGTCAATTACTGTGTTCAAACGTAAAAGCGACAGATTTGACGAATGAAAAAATAAACCACAGTTAATACAATGAGGAAAACAGGAGGGCCAAAATAGCCTTAAATCGCTCACCTGGAATTTATTTTTGATAAGTGGAGCCCTGCCTCACGTATAAATTAAGATCTCACAAAAAATCGAAAATGGTCAACCAAAGACCATTCCTGTCAAGTTTGGTATAAATTGGATTGCTGGTTTAGAGGAGGGGGAAGATATTTTAAAGAATCGTTTTATTGTTTTCCTGAAGTCTGATATGACTGTCTTCCAACATCCCCATTTCAAAATTCCATTTACATTTTTAAAGAAGTTCACACAAGGGAATTCCCCTACCATATTCGGTCCAAATTTGCCAGGTGTATTAGGGGGGCGAGGGTTTTTTTAAGAATCATGATTCATTCATATAAGACTTAAACACTTGTGTAAGCCTTGCCCTGCCACGCGCCCATTGTTCATACACTTTCATACCGGTCTCTCATACATGTCATAAAAGTGTATTAAAGGACCATTCTCATAAACGAGAGTCCTCAATATTACAACAGAACCAGTCGAACTTGCTATCAACATGGACTTGTTATTTAACTTAACTCTCCCAATTTCTTAAGTTATATTAAAATGTTGTTGTTGTTTTTTCCACGAATACTAAAAGGGTCATAAAGAATGGTTTATGAATGCCTGGTCAAAACTTTTTTGCTATATGTACACTTTTTTTTCTTACGCTCAAATTCGTCGTTGTGTTAAGAAGCCCCCGTGGCCTAATGGATAAGGCATCGGCCTCCTAAGCCGGGGATTGCGGGTTCGAGTCCCGCCGGGGGTTATTTCAAGAATCCTAAATCTTTTGCTTAATCTATCATTGAAGAAATAATTCTGGGGATACTCGCCATTACAGCAAATTTTCAATATCATCCAGCTATTTATGTAACCAACTGTAGTTCCCGCGTGCAATCGTAACATTTCAAGCTGTAGCTATGACGTTTAGTCGGCCAGAGTAACGATTTGTCCCTTCTTTAATGTTCCTGACCACGCATTTTGAAAACATACGGTATTTGATATTTTAATCATTCTTTCTTGTCGGGGACCAGTGGGCGTTGCTAGCGAGGCGCCAATCTATACAATGCCGCGCTTAAAATATAGTAATCGGTTATTTCTTGCATCAGGGGCCTTTCTCAATGTTATCTTCCTTATAATAAATAAATGAGTAAGCTGTAGTTATGACGTTAAACAAGAAGTAGTTACAACGTTTAGTAGCCAAAACATAAAAAAATGCTTCATTTTATATAGATCAATGTCGGATTTTTAAGTTCACTTCCAGTGTTTTGATTGGTTTATCGACATTCTGATTGGCAAGTGCGATCCGTCAATTACAAGATTTAGATTTGAAATAAAATATTTGTCAAGATGAAAAAAAAAATTCTCAGTAGATGCAATAAGATAAACGAGAAGGCCAAAATCGCTCACCTGAGATTTATTTCTGGTAAGCCGAGCCCTGCCTCACCAAAGTTTTTCACAAATTAAGATCCCTTTTTTTTTTTTTTTTTACATATTTATTCTTTTTTGTGAAATTAATCACCCGAAGATCATGCCTGCCAGGTTTGGTACAAATTGGTTTGGTGGTTAAGGAGGATATCTTTTTTATAAAAAAATATTTCATTATTTCTCCTCAAGTCTGTTATGACTGTCTTGTCACATCCCGATTTTAAAATGTTATTTACATTTTTTTTAAAGTTCATCCATGAAAATTTTTTGCCATGTTTGGTCCAAATTGACCAAGTGGTTTAGGAGGCGAAGGTTTTTAAAGAATCACTTCATGATTCATATAAGTCACACGCCCATTTTCGCAAATCAAAATTGACAAACTAGTTTTGAAAACGGTCACCCAAAAACATTCATGCAAAATTTAGTCCAAATAAGTCAAGCGGTTACGGAGCTGAGGTTTATGGTTTCTCTATGTCTGATGAACCTTTCTTGCCTCATCCCAATTTTCGCGAATCAAAATTCAACGAATACGTTTTTTAAAAACTATTAGCTAAGGACCATTTCTGCCAAATCTGGTTGACATTGGCCCTAGGGTTTACTAAGAGAGATTTTTTAACCCTTTCCTGTTCAATCTCTGGTTTTTAAGTACCTATGTTTCCATGCTTGAGTGCAAGCAATTTCTTCTATTTCAACAATATTTTCTACCTTAATGAATGGTTATCTCTTAAACTTAATCCACTTAAGATTTTCGTCTGCAAAACCTTTGAATTTGGACAGGTCTAAAATTTTGAAAGGGATAAAGAATTATTGACGCCTTCCGACTAATGATGAATAATGGAGACAGGGTAATCACAAAAGTTCGACTTGATAGCGGCGAACTAATAACAACCTATATTTTAACAGAAAAAATGGAAAAGTGAAGAAACAATAACAAAGAAGTCTTTACAAACAACATATTAAAATTGTCAAGTAGTCCTGGAGGGTAAAGATAAATGCTTTTTTTTTAATTGTTATATTAAAGCGTTCATTTATTTTATTATGTACCAATAAAAGATATGGAGTAAAACCTGGCTGTCAAATACAACTCGACAGAAAAAAAATCAATATTCGGCGTGTAGCAAAAAACGGTATTCGTCGAGTACCGTTTAACACGGACTTCTTTTTTGTGTATTGACGTTCGGGTTTTTTCGGAAAGTTGGTTATTTCTTAGCCATATAAGCGAATTTTCTTAATGTCATTTCCTAAAAGGTATATAATAAAAGGAATATTACAACAGTGTGTTTTTTCTATCTGTTGTTATCGTGTTCTCGAATCGTGTGTAGGTATTTTTTATTGGATTCGACCTTCGGTCTCATCCAATAAAGAATACCTCCACACGATTCTCGAACACGATAACAACGCATAGAAAAAGACACTGTTGTAATATTCCCTATTTATTGATTCTGCTTTTCTTATAAACGGATCGCCTTACACAATCAATAGAACGATTGACCAACCGAATGTAATGCTGAATTGTCAAACATTTTCGTACGAGTGTCACATAATGGACGCAACTACACTTTAGAAGTTTTTGTTACGATATTTAGTTCGGCTACCAGGAGGAAGGTCGACTTAGATATTATTCGGCGTTACTTTGATTTAAAGAATTGATTGATTGAATGGGGTTTAACGTCACTATTCTGTTATTTCTCACACTAATACTCCCACTTCATCCTTTCCTAGCCTCCAGCTGCTATCCCACTTAGGTTTACGATTATTCACCCATTGGTGAGAGACAAATGTCGGAAAGGATATGTGCCGCCGCCGGGGATCGAAATTTTGAAAAAAATGGCCAGAATATCAAGAAAACCAGTCACACGAATAATGGTTCATCTTGGAGTTCAGCGAAAAGAACCTTTGAAGAGAGATCAGATCCCACACTGTTCAAAAGGGGTTGATATTTCAAAAATATGAAATGAACTTTCAGCATTCAGAAAAAAAATCTACAAACAAGTAACTTTACCATATCCTCGTTGGGCGAGCAAAATGTCGTAACTAAAGCTTAATTCAAGCTGTAGTTACGACATTTTGCACGCTCAACGACCATTTTATCCTTTCAATGTGGCCGTTAATTTTTCCACATATTTGTTTCCAATGACATTCTGCTCATGACCGGGAACAACGTACCAAGTTACAATGTCAGAAGTTGCGCTCTGGGAAAGCTAAATTTACAGCAATTTTTACGTTCGACAATGGACTGTGATCTTAAACTTGAACCTATCCCAAAATTTGATTCAAATGAAACACCTGTCCACCACAGAAAACATTTGTTTGGGACAACTTTGAAATCCATTCGTAAATAATTTAATTTCAGTTTCGTCTTTGAAGATTAAAGCGTTTTCTTTGGCTGAACTTTTCTTTTCATTTTAACAAGAACAAAACTTTGAGAACGCAACTATAAAATTATCTATAAGATTTTACTTAACCTAGTTTGTTTTGCATTAGAACCTTTAATCATAACAAATGAAGAGGTTACATTTTTTTGTTTTCATTGAGATATGAACTCAGAAACTTAATCACACTAATGTATGAATCCGTTTCGCGTATTCATTGCAGTGTGATTTAGCTTTTATGTTCAAACCTTAATGAAAACAAAGAAATATAATCTTAATTTCTTAAAAGAGGGATTCATGCTATGGATTAACCAGACAAAATAGTCTAAGACATCGGGTAATCGTTTGTTTCAGTGTAAATTCGATTTATTTTTCATTGAGTGAACAACAAAGGCGAAGCCACTCATGAAAATAAAGCTTTTGATGTTCACGAAATGAAATATCAATCGATCTTACTCGAAAAACAAACGATTGTGCTATTTCTTTAATGCAAAAATTAGACAAAATGCGAACATTTTATGACAATTTCTTTAAAGTGCGTCATTTTGCACGTGGCTGCTATGCAACGCTTATGATGATGTAACTTATTTTGCTCTGCTTAGATAACGTCAGATAGCGTGAAATGAACGAAAGCGGGGCATAAGTTTATGATAATTTCACTGGATAGGCGGTGGGTTTATCAAATGATAATCTACCATTATTTCTCGATAATCCACCTGAAAGCATTAAAGAAAGAGCATTATTCTTCCACTGCGTAATAATACCTATAAAACGTCTTCTATAATACCGTTTTCAACGTATAGTCAATCGTGCTCCAAGGACCATCTCTATTAAGCGACCACTTTCATTAAGCGACCAGCATCTAAATTCATTTTCTAAAAACAAACAAAGCATTATCGTAATTAGACGATATTGCATATAATATTATCAAAACTAAATCCTATGTCGATGGATCTCAATAGAATCGTCTCAAGAGACGATTCTATTGAGATCAATCAACAAAGGATTTATTGAGGATCCTGCTATATTTCAAGTATGGACTATAAACGAAACCTTGTATACGTCATAAAAAGTGTATTAGGTGACCATTCTCTTAAATGACCATAATTTGGTTGTCCCTTAAGTGAGTATAACTGTATAATGCTAAACAAAATATTTCATGCTTACAAAACCACTGTTGTTTATTGACAAATCAACAATTTTACTATTCAATCAACTTTTTTTTCAGAATGTAATAAAACCGCTATATAATGCTTAACGAATAATTCCTGCTTACTAAACGACTGTTATTTAATGACAAAATCCATCATTTACTATTTAACTTACATTTGTTTATTTATTTTAAAAATTATAGATTAGGAAAAACAAGATGTGTTAGTTCTATAAAATATGTTTTCCGAAATAAGACCTAGATAAGTGACCCTGACCTTGATTGATGACCTTGACCTTACAACCAACCGATGCCTATCAATACAAAACATGTCTTAAGTATGAGTCATGAATCTTTGACAGTATTTGAACAACAGCAAAATGTTTTTGCGTTGATGAACTTGACAAGTGGCTATGACCTTGATGGGTGTTCTAAGTTTAAAAAACAATTGATGCATATCAATGCTAGAAGCTTTTGTCCAAAATAGTAGCCATGTCTCCCCAACAATGTTTGAACAACAGTAAAATATTAGGTTCACTGCCAGGGGAGAAGACTGACAGACAGACTGACAGACGGACAACATTTAACTAACATGCCCTCGTTCTTAACGATGCGGGAGTATAAACATATCACTTTTTTCTCATTTGAATATGATTTAATCTTTAGTTTCGTCTATCAAAAACGGGCGTTCTGATTGGTCGAAAAAAATTATTCATAACTCCATGAACAAAATTTTGACCACACAGCGATTTTGTATGCTTCCGCACAAAATAGTCCACTACAAAAAGTTATCAAAATCGTAAAATATTTGCTTTTTCCGCTTGGTACTATTAAATAAAAGAAATGAAGAGAATATTTTATTGTTTTCATGGAGGTATGAACCGAAAAATCTAATCACATTTATGTATGAATCCGCTTCGCGTATTCATACAGTGTGATTAGTTTTTTCGGTTCATACCTCCATGAAAACAAAAAATATTCTCTTCATTTCTTAAATGTTTCCTCTGGCCCTTAGATTTACTATAGATATGAATAATGTCTTTTGTGTTGTAGATGTTGTTGTTGTTGTTTTTGTAGGTTTTATGGGGAAAATATCGCTATCAATATTGCCAAAACCCTTTTAGATACTAAAATATTGAACTACAGTTATCAACAGTAAGACTAAAATATTGAACTACAGTTATCAACAGCAAGACTCTCTAACCGTCACATGCAAGGAAACAGAATAACACAATATTAGTCTACAAATTGGATGTCAAAACCATCCGCAAGATTTGCAGCATTGGACCAGGCAGGGCGGTCTGAGCTGTCCATTACGCCGTTGTGGACGTTTCCAGGTTGAAGGGTGTAGTTCATACCGCCTATCTCCGCGTTGCATTCGGGACATCGACCTGCCGAGATCGCGCCTCCACAATTACCAATAGCATACACATGACCTAAAATTCAAAGATTACAATCAGTTAGCTGTCAGAGAGAAAGTATTGACAAGTCAAGAGTAAGCACAAAGTAGGTAAGAGTAAAGCATAAAGGCATTAGAAGGATCGATGGCCCCGCCCACTTACTCGACTGGTCACGCCCCTAACTCTGACAGGAACTTCCACTTCGATATTACAAGGCGTTATTTTATTAAAATTTTAGATAGTATCATGGAATAAAAAAGTAAAATAGCTGGTTGGCGACCTACACGTCGTAACTACAGCTTGAACAAGCTGTAGTTACAACGTTTAAGCCGACTCACCAGCAAAAATGCTTCATAAAAATTGTCTGCCAATGATGGATCTCAAAGTTCACTTTCGGTTCAAATAAATGATCTGAAAGATCAATTGATTTTTTGATTGACAGCGGCGATTCATCAATTGAAGCTCTGCGTGACGTTTCCAACAATTACACAACTGCATCAAGTAAATACCAAGATTAGCCTGAGTATGTGTCCCCGCAATGTGCTTTACACACAAATTTGGACGGAAATCTCCTTTAGCCCTTTTCTACACAATGATGTTTTTGGAAGGTCTTCAAGAAAAACAAATTGGAAGACATTGAGTAAAATTAAAGAAATTGCTTGTAACAAGCATTTTTTCCAATTGCCATATTGTTTTTTACCAAAAAATCTAAATTTCGTTAAGTTTAAACTGTGGGCTGCATCTCCTTTCAATTTTGACCGGTCTTTTTTTTTTTTTTTTTTTTTTGTCAGAGATTCATTCTTTCCGTCAAGATTCTTAGGATTCTTATATAATTTCTTCAGATAAAGCTTTCTTTAAATTAAGATTTTAAAGCCGCTAACTAATAATCTGAAGAATTCTTAACGAGAGATTTAAGTGTACTAAGCATTCGCATAAACGAGTAGCCTTGACGACGCCGAATAATTTGGTTCAAAATAACAGAAGTCGTTCGACTGGATATCTCCAAAATCTTATTTAGCGAGATTTTTCATCTCGACGAAAAGAACGCACATCTGGTAATGGGTTAACCAGTCAGCCAATTCTCTAAAAGCACTGACTGGTATAGTTCAAGGTGCTCTGTATCTGCGCTTTATACAAATGTATAACTTTTTGAACTTTCACTTAGATGCTCGTCATGAAATGTAGAAGCGCAATGCGGTATAAATAGCTAGAAACAGATCAAATCACTTATATAACTTCTGGTTTTAGCTCACCCGAGCACGCTACTTTTCTGGCACAATTGACCAATCGCAGCTGTCAATCAATAAACCAATCGACCAATCAGATCATTCATTCTGCCCGGAATTAAGCTTAGAACTTCGAGATTGGTCGCCATTTTGTAAAACAGAATGTCTTGGCTTAGCGACTAAAACGGCATAACTACAACATTCTACTTATTTGTGACATGCTAAATGCCACAAATTTAGCAAAATAACGCCATTAGAAACCGAGGTGGGGTTTCCTGTTGGAGTCGGTGGGCGTGGCCAAAGGAGTAGGTAGGCGGGGCCAGCGATTGGTGAATTATCTTGAAACTTTGTAAGAGTGATTGTTCTTGATTTCTCTGACAAGATTTGATAATATGTCATTTTCGGGCCAAAGCAGGTCACTTTGGCTTTTTTTACTTTTGCAGTCAGATACTCAGGTGAGCGATTTAGGGCCAATCTTCCTCTAGTTTAAATATCAATGCGTAATTTGAAATATGTGACAAGTTAATCTATTCCACCGCTGTCAACGTCCGAACTAAAATTGCATAGGATTTACTTTTATATAATTACTTTTTTTGTTCCGTCTATCAAAAAAGGGCGTTCTGACTGACCGAAAAAAATATACCTCAATGAATCAAAATTTGAGCACGCAGCTATTTTGTATGCTTCATCGCAAAAATAAACTCCATAAAAATGTATCAAAATATGTTAAATATTTCCTTTTTCGCTTGATGTCATTAAAATATAATCACACTTATGTATGAATCCGCTTCGTATATTCATACAGTGGGATTTAGTTTTTTGTTTCATACCTCCATGAAACAAAAATATTCTATTCATTTCTTAAATGCTTTATGTTCTCGACCATATATTTTGCGAGCAATTGTGTTTTATTACAGTTTAGAAAATCTAGAAATTGACTTAAGAGATTAAAAGAATAGTTTTGTCTTTCATGAAAGTAAATAATTTGGTTGGTTGAATGAATTTTAACGCCACTTTCGGCGGTATTTCAGTATATCGAGGAGGCTGGATACTTAACCAGGATTTCCTGGTAATTCTCAAACAAGTACTACCACAGCATCCTTTCCGAGCCCCCAGCTGCTCACCCCACTACCATTGGTGGGCGACAAATGTTGGAAAGGATATTCACCGCGGCCGCGGATCCACTCGGGACCCCGCGAGAAGGAGTCTTATGCACTACCACTGCGCTATGACCATGACAGTAATAAGCCATAAGGTTTGATCTTTATTTTTCTAAATTGTAACACCAAATTTAGAAAGTCCAGCAGAGATAATCGTTTCAACCTGCGTCAGACTGGAAAAAAAGCATACATTCTACTTTAATTCGGTATCTTTATGGATTCAGATATACCCATTTTATATTACAACTGTATGTTGAAGCTAGAAATGACACATATTGAACAACTAACCCTGTGGACACTGGAACCAATGGCCTTTAGGAAGATCCATTGCTTTTACAATCATTAGTCTCTCGTCTTCAGAAATCCCGAGTCCTCCAAGCAGTTTTCGTAGCTCTTCTACGGCTTCTCTTACAATTGCTTTCTTTTCCTCATTGTATTTTCCTTTTAGTTTCAACAACCTTTCAGCTTCACGTACTCGATTTCTAAACCCGGCATCTACTGTTTTACGCCTTTCTGCTAATTGTTTCTGATATATTAATATCCGTAGCAAGTCACGCGATCTTGCTATTTCCATCTCCGCGTCTGAAGTCTCTTGTGGCGTCATTATGGCCCTTTCCTCGACAGCCCAAGCAAATAAACGATCTAGATGAAATAGCCCCGTTTTTCTCTCTGAATCTACAGATATCCCTTTCAATTTGTTCCAGTCATCTATTAATTTTCTTATTGATTTTAAAAAGGTAAGTTGATTTTTCATCGCTGCTAATGCATGCTCTGATTTCGGCCCTTCCATAAGTCTCAAGCGGCGTTTCATTATTTGTTTTGTATCATTTGGTTCCTCAACAATGGCAATTTCGATTTCATCCTCAAGATTACTGAGCCTTTCTTTGCTAGAAAGTATTGTTTTCTTCACCTTTTCAATCCCCATAAGCGATTGGTTTATAATAGATCCGTACCTTTTATTCCTCCGAATTGGAGTTTTACATTTAGGACAGGTTTTCAGCTGAATTTCCCCGTTTTCATCCTTCATGTCCATGTACTGATCCATAGCGCGATATTCTATTATACACTTTGTCTTGCAATCTTCAAGCATGACAAATCTAGCATCTGACTCGTCTTCATCTCCAAATAGGATTTCTGTAACTTTATCCTTGTCACACTCCCGACAGTCATTTGGACATGCTTCACCACAGAGTCCTATACACTGATGTCCACAAGATAGTCTCTTTTGACAAGGCTCGTTACATCTAGGTCGGTTGCAGGGTTCGTGACAAAGTTGGGTACACTTGAAGTGTGGACAACGCCAATCACAAAGTTCCATACACGGAGCACAGGGTTCACCACATCTCCTACCACACTTACTGTGTGTACACTTGTTTTCGCATCTCTTTGTACAGGGCGGGCAAAAGTTGCAATTGTTTGGACATTCATGGCCACAAACAAGTATCCTGGAACAACGTTTCCTGCAAATCGTGTGGAGACGCCCTTCAAAGCATGTTCCGCAGGTTCCAGAGCAGATGTGTTGACATTCAAGTACAGATCCACAAGGTTCTGAACAAGTTTCTGTTTCCTTTGCGTGGCAATGAACCTTACCTGAGTGTCCACATGGCCATTTCCTTTCTACTAGAACTGTACACTTTGCAGTGCAAGCATTACCACATTGGCTTTGACAGCGATGGCCACAGTCAAGAGTCTTGCTACACGGTTCCTGGCATACATAAGTGATTGCTTCCTGGCCACAGGGAAGAAATGTTTTATGGCCACACTTCGGTAACGTTTTCTCTACGACTTCCTCACATTCACCACATTCTTGATGACACTTTCTCTTGCACTTGTGATTATTTGGACAAATGTACTTATTGCATGTCTTTTTACATTCGTAATCTGCATGTTCTTGGTCTATTATGTGACAGAACATATTGCAAACATGCCCGCATTTTAGCCTGTACTCACATTTTTTGTTACAACCACCCTCTGGGGCTTTTTGGAAATCACTTGGGACCCTAGCAATAATCCCGTCAGCGTTTGGATGGTTTTGGCAATGCAGTAGTAATCCTTCTCCTAACAATCCTCTTTTTCTCATATCAATTACTATCTCTTTCCATAAGTTTGACTGAGAAGCTAAAAGATCAAAATTGCCAATAACATAGAGGCCCATCTTTGCCCTTGATAGGGAAACACATATTCTGTTCTCTGTTTTCAGAAATCCAATATTTTCCTCTTCGTTGCTTCTCACAAGAGAGAGTAGAACGATATCATTTTCTTCTCCTTGAAAGTTGTCTACCACAGTCACTCGCACACCTTCAAATTCATCCTTTGTCATGAGATTTCTCAGACAAAATAACTGTCCAGAATACATAGTTAGAACTGTTATTTGGTTTGGCTTGTAGCCTTGTAATAGCAGGTATTTACAAAGAGCAACGATGTATTCGGCTTCGTGTATATTTGAATGACTCTTAAGATCTTCCTCCTCTGTTTCGTGATATTTGTGATCAATGAAAAACATATTTGTAGACACGCCCTTTATGTCCTCATACCCTTCGACACTAGTATGGTCTCTAAGACCTGTGTAGATATGTTTCATCAACTTGGCAATTTGTGGTCTCATTCGGTGTTGCAATTCTAATGTGTCACATCGTAACCCATTAGTAACCATTCTCTCAAACAAAGATACATCTAAGTTGTAGTCTTTTGCTAGATTATATACTGTTGGACTAGGCCTTAGTTGTTTGTGATCCCCGATCAATATGAGATGCTCACATCCACGGCTTAAAGTTGTTACAATGTGAGCCTCTAATACCTCAGCTGCCTCCTCTACAATGATAATACGGGGTTTTATTTCTTGTAATACTGGTTGGTATCTTGCTGCCCCAGTAGTTGTCATACCTATAACTGTAGAATGGCGCATTATCTCTTTGTCTTCATGCATTAAAGCCTCCTTGTGTCTAGCTGAGGCTGTTTCGTATTCCTGTTCGTTCTCGTGGATGTCGGCTCGAAGTGAATCGCAGTATTTCTTTCTCCATAGTCTATATAATCTCCATTTATCAACAACTTTCAATCTCCAAAGATCACCTATACGCATTGCTTCTTCTTCTGTCATTGAATCATTGGATGCTAGATTTTTTTGAGTCTTGACCCTTAGCTTTCTTCTTTCTTTCCTTTGAAACTGCCAGTCAAATTCTGTCATATTACGGGGTTTTTCACCTAATCTTTCTACCCTTAATGCAACCGCTTTCATTTGATCATCTAATGCTTGTTTGACTTTTAACTCGTTTGCTTCTTTTCTCGTTATTGGAATATCAAAAATGTATTCATCGTCCAGGTCATCAAATACATCTAGTTGCCTTTCCTCCTGAATAGCATCAACCTCATATTCTACATCTATAAGTTCCTGCTCGTGTTCTGCTGCCTGATCTGGTGCATGATTCGGGTCATTCTGTAACATATCAGCTGGAATATTACCCTCCATTTCAACAATTGGCGCCAAATTGCCTAACTCTAACCATTCAACTATCACAGAATACCCTCTATGTAAGACTTCCCTAGCTTCCGGATAAACCTGCAAAAGTTCATCAAACTGTTCTGTTAATCTTCCATACACATCGTGTCCCATAAATTTTCTCAGAAAGTCCTCATGAAGAACTTGAGTTTGAGCAATTTGAATTCTGCCTGCAGTCGCATTTATTTTCCCCAACAGGGATTCCATCTCATTTCTTGCTTCACGTCTAGCTTGAAATATCTGGACTGGTACATGTTTGTCGTGCCTAAACCTCTGTCTAAAGTTATGCAGGTTATAGGGTTTCAAAATTTCACTCTGACTTCTGCTTCCTATTCGAATGAGATCTCCTTTGTAAAACTCCACAATTCCTTCTAGAAACTGATCAAGAGCATGGTTTGTGTAACAGACCACTAACATTGGTCGAGGGTCTCGATCACCAGTTGCAGGGTCAATTGACCAAAGGTCCTTATTGTGCAAAAGTGCTTTCACAATTTTCAACCCAATGTATGTTTTCCCTGTTCCAGGAGGTCCCTGTGTTATTACAAACTCATTTGTTAAAGCCGTGTGAATAGCTTCATACTGTGATCTGTCGAGGTGAAGAAGGTCAGCTGGTGGCCATGTCTTCCTTTCTAATATAGCTACGTGATTAGCTGCTTCTGACCGTCGACTGAAGGTAAACTGCCTGTCGTCGGCGATTTCATCATCGGGAATTTCTAAAAGTCGGTTGTCTTTCAGAACAAAATCTTCATCAACTAATGGTCGAAGATCAATTTCAGCGGCTCGGTTTCTACGTACATACGCTGGTGGTTGAACTTGATTATCGCATTTGAGTATGTATTTCTCGAAAGGTAGATCTCCATTTCTTATTTTCTGTAGGCCTAGTAGAACATGCCTGTAGGATTCAAAGTAGGCAGTAGTCTCGGCCATAGTAAAATTCTTATCCCACAGTTCTGTCGTAGCATCATGTGACATTTCAAACCGGACATTGATAATTCCTTTCTGTAGCTCTTCGACGCGCCTTTGACTTACGGTAGCGAAGTGTATAGTCTGAAAATTATCGTGCGATAAACATAACAAGGACCCATATATCAACCTCTTACTTGATTGCCATCGCACTTGTTGCAATCGACTGACGTCAAATTGTAAAACATGACATATTCCTACGTCAGAGCCATAGCAACTAATAACGTGAACGTTACTATATATCCGAATGTCCTGGGATTTCTTTTTCTTTCCTTTTTGACCGACTGTCATTGTCGCTTGAATATATTCACTTATACCCTCACGAAGTGGTGATACAAAATCTTCTCGTAATAGTCTGAACTGGACATCAAGGTAATGTTCTAGATCATCATAGTTACCCTTGACCTTGTTTTTACGTAGATAAAAATCATCGGTCACCTGAAACATATTGAAGAATATATAAAGAAACGAAAGTACGTAATTGTTGGCAATCATTATAATTACAACCTTTTTAAATAGAAAATTCTTTTTAGTAAAAGATTATATGAACTACTTCTCATACCAACAGCTCATATTCAAGTGCTAGCATAGGTGTGATGACATATTTTTTATTGCAGGAAAAAATGTTTTTCTTGTGTAAAATAGTTTAAATACAAATTCTTCGATATTATATACATATTTTAAGATACAAAAAACTGCTTTTTATGTGTAAAAAAGAGTCGTCAGGGACGGATTATGCCCGCCGAATATTGCCCTATCAGAAAATGTATAAAATGAACGAGGAAAGGGGTTCGGACGGACGGACAGACAGACAGAAGAAGCGGCGGTTGTAAGTTCACATTTCTTTAGACGTGCTTAATTAAAACGTTCGACCTTGAGCTGTGACTATGACCTTGCAACTATATGAAAATTTGTTTCAATGGCACATGTACTCATGATATGAAACAACTTTGCAAATTCATTTCGAAAGCAATCCATAATTGAAGGACCTATGCTTAATCTTTATGTTTGACATTGAACTGTGACCTCAACCTTGGGTATAAATGAAGATTTGTTTCAAAAGGCACATCTAAGCATGATAGGAAACAATTGTGCAAACTTATTTCGAAATCAATCAATAATTGTAGGAACTATGCTCTGCTCATACTTGATTTACTTATTTCGAAATAAATCAATAATTGTAGGAACTATGCTCTGGACATGCTTGATTTTAATGTTTGACCTTGAGCTGTGATCTTGACCTTTGAGCTATCCAAGAATTTCTTTCAAATGGTACATTTACTCATGATAGTGAACAATTGTGCAAAGTTATTTCGAAATTCATCTATTATTTCAGACGATATGCTCTTGACATGATAAATTTAAATACTTGCATTTGAACTGTGACCTTGACGTTGGGTCTATCTGAATATTTGTTTCAAATGGCACATCTACTCGCGATAGAAAACAATTCTGCAATCCATCCATAATTGTAGGAGCTGTGTTCTGCTAATGCTTAATTGTAATGTTTGACCTTCAGCTGTGACCATGACCTTGGAGCTATCCGAATATTTCTCTCAAATGGTACAACCGATCATCATATAAAACAATTTTTGCAAAGTTATTTCGAAATTCATTCATTATTTTAGAAGTTATGCGCTGGCCATGCTTGAATTTAATGTTCAACCTTGAGTTTTGACCTTGATCTTTGAGCAGTCCGTATATTTCCTTTCAAATGGTACGTCTACTCATGATAAAGAGCAAATGTGACAAGTTATATTGAAATCAATACATGCTATGCTCTGTAAAAGCTCAATTTTAATGTTTGACCTTAAACTGTGACCTTTGACCTATCCAAAAACCGGGAAAAGCGTCAGCACAATATCATAAGGAATTCACATGTGAACGTTCATCCAATTTGGTCCAAGGGTTGTGGACAAATGAGGCGGACGGACGGAATGATGAAAGGATGGATGGACGGATTGACAGACGAAGCGGTGGCTATATGCTCGCCTTTCGGGGAGCATAATAACACCTGGTTCATTACTAAACCATCAAGTGATTCTCTTGCCTGCATATCTGCGGTTTGAGGGAATATCTCGACGTCCCTAAAGTCTCCTGGTGGACCGTCAATGTCCTGTTGTTTTTCGATATCATCCTGTGTCGGGGGAGCTTGTTTCCTATGAATGATTTTTTTCCGATTATCAGACGACGACATTAGACAGGTCCAACTTAAAAGAAGTTGCAAACGACAATTTCAAGTAGGTGATTTTTTTTAGAAATCTGTAATTTCGGGTAGAAAACATTGTGGTTAATGAAGAAATTGTATGTAACAAACTTAAGATTGCTTTTTCTACCAAATTTACATTTAGTTTGCGCATGTGACCAGAACTATTTAGAACAAAAGATCTCGACGGCTAAGGACTTTATGTATTTATTCGAAATGTAGGTCAAAAAGCCTCGCTTATAGGTCAGACATTTTACTGTAAACTTCATATCGAGGTTGGGTGACCAACATTTCGTAACTGAAGCTTAGATAAGTAGAAGTTGCGGGATTTTGAATGCTCAACGATGGTATTATGCATCTTTATCGTATTACGAATATTGACTGGTTATTGCTTTTAAGCGTATCCAGCATATTCTAAGTTGTTCACAGGTATATCCAGCATATTTCGAGTTGTCAATAAGTGTATCCATCATATTTCAAGTTGTTCACAAGTGTACCCAGCACATTAGAAGTTATTCACAAGTGTATCCAGCATATCTTAAGCTGTTCACTCTGCTTAATAGGTAACCACTCTTTGAGTTAAATTTGCCCCGTCCTGTTGAATGATTATATTTCAAACAAATTTGAATTTAAATTGTCATCTGCAAAACCTCTGAACTTGGACCAGCTTAATTTTTTGCAAAACAGCAATTTGTCAGTCGACTATTTTATAGATCATAAATTATCCTACGCTTGACTAGATATTTACTTATAATGTGATAAACAATCTCATTTCAACCAAAAGGTGTCTTACCTTTTCTGTTGGCGCTTTAGTTTCCTGTTTTTCTGTTCCGTAAATTCCTGGAAGCGTTTCAGAATGTCGGTGTTTATTACTGAAGAGGTTTGACGGAGTTCGTCAATCACACCTTCCAATACAGTGTGGATTCCTGAGAGAGAGAAAAAAAGATGTACAGTAGAACCTCGTTAATTCGAACGTCACTGGTTCGTAGGTATGTGTTCGTTCGTATACTTTACGCGGTCCCGATCTTATTCCTTCTTTATCTTTGTTAGAAAGTTCTGTCTAATTCGAACGTCAGTGGTTCGTAGTTCGTAGGCCATTTCAAGTCCCGAAAGTATGATTAGAGCACAAACTCCTATGTTTAATTCGTAGGTGTGATAAACTAATTGTCTCCAATCACCACTTACCTCGATTTTCACACCTACTGATCTAAATGACAATTATGTGTTATCATGTACCTTTTGTTTAAAGGGGCTGTTTGGTTTGTAAGTTGGGTAATTCATCGAATAAAGATTCCCGTAATTATCGCCGAAAATTTACTTTAAATTGACGCACCCCATTAGTATCGGTGTTATTGCTCTCTGAGAAATTCTAGCACTTAATTTAATTCTGTGATTGCTTTCTTCACAATTGTTAGTCCTCCTTTTTATGATTTCATGATAGAATACTCAGAGTGATTTGATCCAATGTATTGTAAAGGGAAATCACTCAGACGGAGTCTACCATTTGATACAAACACTGTTTAAAAAAATGCCAAAAATTAACAAAGAAATAAAAACATAAAAAATACAAGACGAGTAATTTTTAATGTATTTTTATGTACTCCTAAATTAATATCTGCAGGTCTTGTGTAGAAAACAGAACCAATTAAGAATCAATTCCTAAATGGGAGACAGAACAAGACCATGTCAGATTCCGTGTTTCTCAAACAGCCGACCTCTTTCCCTCCGTTTTGTTCGTACTACGCTTAATTCGTATAAATTTCCCCGGTCCCTTGCGCTACGAACTACCGAGGTTTTACTGTATAACTTTTTATACGTTAGTGTGTTTTGTTTGAAACTATCAACCTTTCAAATCGAAATGCTTCACTTCCGTCTATTATGCATAAATATCAACATTGCTTGTATACTTCCCAGTGATTATAGATTTTTCTCGGTTGGTTATCACTTGAAGAACAATGAAAAAACAAGAGGGCCAAATTGGCCCTATATCGTTCACATGAGAATGATTTCTCTAGGTTTGATCAGGCCAGCCCTGCAACGCAAATATTTTCTTTATGAAAACGGTCACTAAAGGAACTTTCCTGAAAAGTTTGGTCCAATTTTCCTAGTGGTTTATGAAAGATTTTTAAAGAATTATTTATTATCCTCTGAAGTCTGATAAGCCCTACCTTCCATGCTCCTATTTTTTACTAATCAAAGTGTCATGATCAAGCTTTGGAAGTACCACAAAAGGAACATCCCTACCAAGGTTGGTTTAAATTGGCCCAAAATTTTAGGAGGAGAATTATTCTAAAATAATTATTTTAGTATGTCTACAAGTCTGATAAGCCAACCCTGCCTGTCCAATTGTTTTCAAAATCATGTTCATCAACATGTTTGAAAATAATCACCTCATAAAAAATCTTGCCAAGTTTTGTCGAATCGGTCAAATGGTTTAAAGAGAAGAAGATTTTTAAAGAATTATTTCATGATTTCTCTAATTCTAATTAGTCCGGTCCTGTCACGCCCCTTTTTGCGAATCAAAATTTCATGAAGAAGTTTTCTGTAAGGATCACCAAAGAAACATTCCTTCAGAGTTTGGTTGGAATTGGCCATGTGGTTTAGAAGGAGAATATTTTCAAACAAATATTTCATTTCATCTCCATATTCTGAAAAGCCCTACATGCCTAGCCCCCATTTTTTCACTAATCGAAATTTCATAAACAAGTTTATTATATTTGTCGGTTTATTCCTTGATTGGCAGGCGCAATTAGTCAATTACAGCCCCCCCCTTTTTGGTTGTATTGGCCCTCCAGGAATAATTTGGCGCTGGTGAACGTCGTCTCACTGAAGCTAGATTTACTAATGACGTCATCACATTTTCGCTTAATTCATTAATCGGAACACACTTGGCCTTTCCCGTAAACTTCCGAACAGACCTCGGGCATATATAAGCCGGAGCATTATGTAACAAAACTGTGCACTTTGTTAGCCGGAAACAGTGAAGGAAAAACGTAGTACGTGTTCGCGGCAAAACCAGATTGTTTGGAGGTTTCAAAATTGCTAAAGATCTTAATTTCTACTTGCTGTTTTATGTTTTGTCCTGTTTTGCTCTGATATCAAGTTTTCTTTGAAGACCAAACAGAAGTCTTACAGAACCGTCATGAGATGCATTTTACCACATTTTTTTCCATCGCTGATAGGGCCATTTTGGAAGTTTGTCACCTGAAGATTTAGAAATAGTCCACCGATGAACATTCGAGGTTAGATTCGTAGAACTGAACGAGGAGTTCCGATTGGTAATTTATTAGCCTTGACACGCCCTGAGAGATTTTGCCGGAAAAATAGTGTCTGTTTATTTTCATCTAGGATATAAAACCATCGATTCATCTCTCAATGGTTTTACAACAAAAGCTGTTTCGTTTTTATCTATTGAAATATATCGTCGGTGGGAGATCCCAACCTCGTGACAACAATTTGAATAAAGCTGACAAATACAATAATTATACACTTAAGCTTGTGTAAGAGAACCGCCTAATGGACCTAACACACGTGTCTGTCTTATCAAGGTTGGCGACTAAAAGGAATCAAATTGTTTCCCTCGGACAAAGTGAACCATCGAGAATAGTCAATTTATCAACCTATCTGATACCTGAATCTTTGAAGAACCTGTCCAGGATGGCTTAATCAATTCAAGATGACATATAGACGTTTCACGCCCAAAGGCGATATCTGCGTTGTGCGAAAAAAAATGTCGTAAATATTGCTTTATTTAAGATGTAGTTACAATATTTTGCTCGCGCAACGACGATATACTGCTGTGTGTGAAAAGCTTCCTTAAAATATGTTTATTGTTGAATGAACTGGCTCTTTAAAAACAGGTTTTGATTCATTTTGTGACTAGAGTTGTTTGTAGCCAGGTTAGCAGATCAAACTCGAACAGGGGTTCATTACCAAGCATTCTACCATGAGGAGTGCCCTGAAGTGGCACTCCTTATTATGTGGATCTCTCATGTAGATTGCTCATTAAGTCGGTTTGACTGAACATAGTTTCACGTTTTGGGATAAAGTTACGTACCTACAAACTCTGCGATGCAGGTTGGGTTCTTCTCAACAAGTTCTTCCATTATCGTGATCATGTCAGAGATTGGTTCCCTGCAAGCTTCAGGATTAGTTACAGAATCGGCGACTTCGAGAAAATACATCACAGCCGTATTGAAAAAATTCGTCTCCTTCAGTATAATGAACATGGTATTAAGGTTCTCTGGTACCGAATTGCATCGGAATGCCTTTGCTAGCACGTGTAAAAGTAGGGGTTGTAAATCTGATCTAAGAGCTGATTCTTTCAAACAATCTCGAAAACCTGACCGCGGATGAGCCAGTGTCATTGCAACGTCTGAATCTTCCCTTGCTCTTAATTCACGTAAATATCGGGCATCTAGTTTTCTTTTTGTTCTATCCCCTCTATCACCTCGTCTTGGTCCGCCCTCTATTCTAATCCCTCCCCTAGCCCCGCCCCTTCCTCTATCTCTCTCCCGTCTTTCATATATTCCAATCCCAAGTCCATTCCCTTGCCCTCGCTCAGCATCTCTATTTCCAAGGTTTCCACGACCATCACGATTGCGCAAAAAGCCTCCATTCAGTGGATCTCTTTCATTAAATGCCCCGCCCCTTTCTTCTCTTTGTCGTCCTGGTTGGTTGAAATTGTGAGGTGCGTCATCGTCTGAATCACTGTTCGCTTCTCTATACGGTTGCGCCACACGTGGTGGTCTAATTCGACCTTCATATATTACCTCTGGTTCTTCGCTGAAATAATTAAAAAGTATTTTTTTTTTTTGTGACATTTGAAGATGGCGAATCCAATTTACTTGATTTCATGCCTCGATGAAAAAAAATATTACGGAACTTTTGTATTACTGCAAAATTAGTTCCGTATAAAAGCTGCATATCTGTTCTTATTTTGTATATCTTTTGTAATATGAGCGCATGCGTGACATTTCCAACCATTACACATGTGCGCTAAGTAAAGACTCAGATCAGAGTCTTCACTCTGCGCTCTATAGGTAGATACTTACCCACAGCTTCTTTAAACAATCAGCCAATGTTCTAATTGCCCCAAATGGCTGACCAAGGTGCACAATGTGTGAGAGTCACGCCATGCAAAATTGTTTGAAATGACACGCATAGGCTCATATGCTATGATGATATAAAATCATACGGAAATATTTCTTTTTTTTCATTGGGGGTTGAGGTGTGATAATATAATCCTAAATGCACTGTACATGTTTTAAGGGTAACAAGAGTTCAAGTTATATACTCCCATGAAAACAAAGGTATTCCCCCGTCTCTTAAAGGTAGGTATCGATGGGTTTTTTTCATGTCACAGATATTAATTAGTTTTATTTCCTGTCATAAACTATTCCAATACAATATGCCGCAAAGTAATTTTGCAAAAATATGAGGTCGCATTTCAGAAAAAAAGCTAGGTATATCCCTAATAGCCTACGTAGGCTATTAATCTATTTTAGATTAATCCGAGAGAGTTACGAAGATTATAGGGCATTCACGCGGCGTGAATTAACCGTTGGAACCTTGCATTTAGCTCAAAGTACATCAAACTAACGTCATCGTTACGTCATCAGGAGTTATGTTCGCTAGCCGGTCTGTAAAGATCAGTCCTTTCATGTTACATGATATAGGACGTTGGCTGTTTGGCTGGTAAATTTGTTACCTTCATTTGACTTTGGGTCATATGCAAATGAGGTCATTCGATGTCGGCAGCCGAATTCCGTGATATCTAAAATTAACCTGGAATTCCGCTGAAACTTTCCGATATAACCACAAAAAGTCCTTTAAGGTCTATTAGATTACCACCAAGACAATACCTGACCTAACTTAAAATATTAAATGTTCGTTTGAGTCTATTTTTCGGCCTTGGTAATTTTTCTTATCTAGGTTTCAAAAACATCGATACCTCCCTTTAAATGAAAAAACATAAATTGACCGTTCCGTGTGCTAATCTAAGAATCGATCTACCAATCCAATAATTCAATTTGACCGAAAGTGAACTTTGAACTCTTCAACATAAATCAATTGCAACATTTTAATTATTAAATTTCGGTATCCATAGATGGGTTAATTACGCTATCCCCTTTTTCTTCTATGGACCAAATTCCCTTTATTTTTTTGTAATCAACTAACCGAGCATATAATATGAACAAGTCTTATATCATACCTACATCTGAGGTATAAGGGAATTAATCGATTTGTATGACAATTTATCAAACAGTAAGTTGTCTCTCTTACATCATAACAAATAAATTATTTCCATATATGAAAAATAAGCCAAGCACATAATAGGCCTGGCTTTCTTTCTTTCATTTTCCACAATGATTTCTACCAAATATTTAGAGTTTCATTAACTTAAATCATCTTCTGCAACATTTTTCCATTCAAAACATTTAAAAAATGTGTTGTCTGACAATGAGTTAATCAATTCCCATACAATCCTGCTTTTTACGCCTCCTTGTTACTAGCAGTTTCCTCAATTTCTACATGGTTTTCCACCAAAAAAGGTAAAGATTTTTAAAATTGACTCGACATAAAGTTACTGTCTGCAACTTCTTACAAATTGGACGAGTTGTAAATTTTGTTTTGTGGTAATGTTAAACTTTCTTTCCCTTGTCATCAACCAACTGTGCGAGTCAATATTAACTTCAAGTCTTTTTGCCTACTAAGGTGTAAGTCACAATGGAGACAAAACTATTTTACAAAATGATATGTGTTGTCTCTCCTTCCACAGAAAATTAGATACAATATATCAACTAATAATTTAATTTTTAGTTTCGTCTACCAAAAACGAGCGTTCTGATTGGTCGAAAAAATTTATTCATAACTCCATGAACAAAATTTTTAGCACGCAGTGATTTTGTATGCTTCCGCACAAATATTTCGAAACAAAAAGGTATCAAAATTTGTAAAGCTTTTTTTTTTTTTTTTTTTTTTGCTTGATACTATTACATTATAAGAAATGAAGAGATTTTTTTTTTGTTTTCATGGAGGTATGAACCGAAAAACCTAATCACACAATGTATAAATCCGCTTCGCGTATTCATACAGTGTGATTAGGTTTTTCGGTTCATACCTCCATGAAAACAAAAAATATTCTCTTCATCTCTTAACACAAGGAAAAAAGCCAGCCCATATATGTCGTGTTTTTGTTGTGATGAAGAATTAGGTAAACCATGAGGCAAGAACTATTTCTGCAAAAGAACGATGGAATCAAATGAACAATTGGAGAGAAAATTATGTTTAAAGGATTTGTATTTGGTTGACATGGCAACCACGGTTCTTCGTTGAACATCATTGTTTGAAGGAATCTGAAAAAGGACCATCTAGAGAAAACTCCTATGAGGTTCGGATCAGATCTGACCAGCACCGACAGCCACAGCGCCATGGCATTAGCTCGATGGGTGTCGGCCAGTGGAGATAAAAACGGAGGAATCTCTATAGAAAAACATTTTTTTTTATAATTAACACGTTTTCAATTGTCGAAAATACAAATAGATTTGATAAATCTAGTATGGTATTTCTTCGAAAACTTAATTGATTTTAAAATCACACCAGCCTAGTTTTGCCGCATAGCAGACTGTAAGCTTATCCCATTACCAGACGATAAACATTTTGACTGGTCCAAATTCAAAGAGATAGACGACTTCTATTGAAAATGGTGAAATTCAAAAAATAATCTTTGTCCTAATAGGTAAAAAACATTTCTTCATTTCCTAAAAAGATTTTTGTTTCTTTGTTTTGTAGGGCGTAAACAGCGGGATTGTGTTTGAATGAGTTCGGAAGTTTGAAGAAGTTTTAAAAGCGAATGAAATATTGTTGTTCGGTATAAATTGCGTTGTGCAATATTTTCAAATGGAATTTTGGCCGCCAGAATTTGAAAGTTATCTACTATGGTAATATTTCATGAAAGCGACTTCAAATTCGCCGACGTTTAAGTTGTTTTCAAATTCGCCGACGTTTAAGTCGCCAAACAACAAAAATGTTTCATACAATTTGCTGCAAATATCGGAGTTGAAATCTCAATTTCGGGCTGAATAAATAATTTGATTGGTCGATACATTCCTTGATTGACATCGCTATTGGTCAATATGTGATAATGTTGGGGTAAAATAAGAAATGTCCTGTACAAGAATTCCTGGTTTTTTTAAAGTCATTTCTCAGGAAATGTTCTAAACATGATCAGTCGCATGAAAAGGACTTTTTTAGGATTCCGTTAAAAGAAAAACCATTTGGAATAACGGGACGGGTAAATTGTATGTCACTCAGAATTATTTTTTCAATAAAACCATGAAAATTAAGTACGAACGATCATTCTGTATCAATTGAACGCCGGAGAGAAAACCATCAGTCAGTAAACTCGTGCATTGTCAATACTTTTGGCATTTTGTGAGGGGTCACCAAAAATCTACTTACTCTCCCCACATCCTAGGAGGGAATAAACATCTGAAAGTATAAATAAAAAAAGAGAATATTGAATAAGTAGACGTGGAGTGACTTAATTTATTATAGATCTGTACCCATAAATATTTTTAATAAAATGCATGCATTCCTCACAGACCAAATCGGACACGTCAAAAATCCATAACTGATAGTGTCAAATAAGGTCCCATATAAAGTAGTCTAGATGACGTCATTTTCATTCTGTATAGGAGGTCTTGATGAAAATAAACGTTTTCAAATAAATCGATTTTCATTGTCGTCAGCAAATCTATTGAATTTGGACAAGTCTAAAATTTTGCAAAACATGAAAGGGTTAAAGATATCCTCGTCCTGTATCAGTGTATTCTAAACAACGTGTAGTGGTAGGATTTACTTATTTTTCCCGAAATATTTTTGGTCCTCAAAAATTATTGAAAGCTATTATAAAATGTCCTGTATAACCGATATTGATACAGAAATGTAAGTACGAAAACGTTGGACAAGAGGGCAAAGATAGCCATAGATCGCTCACCTAAATTCACTTTCCCAAGCTAATGAATCAATTAAAATTTGAAAACAACGAGATAATCTACAAAGTCAAATGGATAAAAAGGCAAAATATTGTGATTGGATAAGAATAAAACTTGATATTGCTATTGGTGCCACCTTCTACAATATACAATGAGAGTTCTTCTTTCATGACAATACATAAGGAATATTACAACAGTGTCTTTTTCTATGCGTTGTTATCGTGTTCGAGAATCGTGTGTAGGTATTTTTATTGGATGAGACCGAAGGTTTTAGGAAATGACATTAAGAATATTCTCTTAAATGGCTAAGAAATAATCAACTTTCCGAAAAAACCCGGAACGTCATTACACAAAATAGTAGTCCGTGTTTAACGGTACTCGACGAATACGGTTTTTTGCTACACGCCGAATATTGATTTTTTCCTGTCGAGTTGTATTTGACAGCCAGGTTTTACTCCATATCTTTTATAGGTATATAATAAAAGCATTTACAGTTTAAAGTTTGAGAGAGATTGAGCCAAAAATTGTGACATCTAGAGCGGTAATAAGAATATCGCTAATAAGGCCTCTTTCCCTAAGTTATAGATCTGAATGTATATATATTCTATAGAGATAATTCTTGAGACCTTACAAATATTTTGATCAAGTTTAAAAAAAACCACCCCAAAAAACCCGGAGGCAAAATCATGACTTCAAGATCAGTTACAAGGAAATTGTCTGTAAGGTCACTTTTCCCTTTGAAAAATGTCACCACATTCAATAGGGTTCTTTCTAATCGTACCAACATTTACAGCAAGTTTGAGTCAAAATTGAGACCTGTAGAGTGGTAACCCTCAATTGTTGACAACGCACCACCGACGGCTGACAATCCAGTAACTCAAAAGCTAAACATGAGGACGTTGTGTTCTGATTGGATAAAAAATCAATGTCCATATCTAAAAAGTTTCCGAAATCTAAATTAACTTGGAGGGACCAACTTTTATTGGCTTTGTATCTCGTTCCCACGAGATATCAATCTGTTTATTACTACAATAAAAAGGAAAACGTGTTCTAACCGTTCTTTAAAACGCTCACTTTTTCAATTATGAAATTATAAAAGAAAAAAAAAGAAATATCGTGGGAACGAGATAGATAAAAAAATCTCACATTGCCAACGTCGTTATGACTTATAAAGACGATACACTGAAAACGAAAGCTTATTCCCTCGAAAGAATTCAAGTATGACGTCATTTCACCCAGCAACGTGATTGTAAATAACAACGGCTGCGCAATGCATAGTATCTTTCTAAAAATCATTTCGGTTACGGGGAAGTTCAGTAAGTTTCAAGCTAGTTTGTAAAACGTTCCGTTCGTTTTCTCTTCTTGAAAATTTAGTTCTTTTTGTTATATTTACGTAATAATAGCATCATTTAACGTGTTTTATCTATAGGGATCCTCAAAGTGCCTTAACCCTTTCCTGACTTCCAAAATGTTAGACTTGTCCAATTTGAAAGAAATTACAGATGTCATCTAAAAGTGAGTGTCATTTGAAAAGTAGCCAACCTACAGGATAGAAAATATTGTGGGAAAAGAAGAAATTGCTTGTTATAAGCAATTTCTTCTTTTCCAACAATGTTTTCTCAATGTTTTCTCAAGCGTAAAATCACAGGGACGTAAAAACCAGCGATTAAACAGGAAGGGGGTTAAATAAGGACGAGATAAGGACGAGATACGGGCTTTAAATTCGTGCGTTGAACTATTTTTCGGGTATCTGCAAATATTGAAGATGTCTAAAATGTGTATCAACTCATTTAATGCCGTTTGAAAAATGACGTCAACGTATGCATTATGCAGGTGTCGACACTAATAGTGTCCCGAGATCCCGAGGATCCCTGAAAATTGTAAGGGACCCCAGCAATCTCAGGCTAAGGATTCCGTCAGGATCCTTCAATATTTCTTAATATCATCTAATGCTCCTGATTTTTGGTTTGTTTGTTTTTGTAGAAAACATTTTGGATAATGAAGAAAATTGCTTGCAACAAGCAATTTATTTATTTTCCACAATGTTTTCCAAAGCTTGGGCTTAGAAGAGCAGGATTGCGTATGAATGAGTCACTGTATATAAAGGAGGGATCCCTGATTATCTGGAGGAAACTCTGAATAAATAGACCGTACGGATATGTGGGATCCCATTAAAGCACTGTTAGTGTCGACCCCTGTCATAATGACGTCCTTTTTGATATAACTAAGAAAAAAATCTGAGTTTCTAGCTCTTTTAGCAACACTAGTGAGACATCATCCATTTATTTCTCATCCACGCTGTCAGACATATCCTGAAACTCTTTGAAACGCATCGTCTATCTTTTAGATCAAGTGTAGATTATGTCTACAAATTATTTTTGCTTCTTTTGCATAGCTTTCTTAAAGGCTCGAAAAAAGGAAATCATTAAGAGGGCGTAACCTGTAGTTACCACGTTTTGGTCGCTAACCAAACATTTTTTTCATACATTATATTGACTATATTTTTTGTAAAGTAAAATGTTTGGTTGGTTGGTTGGTGACCTAAACGTCGTAACTACAGCTTGAATAAGCTGTTGTTACGACGTTTAAGTCGCCAAACCAACAATAAAGGTTAACAAAATGGCGGCAACTTTCGGAGTTTAAAAGCTCATGTCCGGGCTGAATGAATTTTTGATTGGTCGGTTGATTCCTTGATTGAAAGCCACGATTGGTCAATTGTCCTGACTGGACGTCACAACGCTCTTCTGACCAAGAAAAGGATGGTTATCATTACTGGCCTACGACCTAAGACGATTAAAAAGACTCCCCATCATAGACCTGCTCAAGTATACTTCTTTTGTCAATACACTCTCCAGACATTGACACGCCATATAGTAATCAAGGTGAACTATGAACTCCGTGCAAAACTTATCAACGCAATATATTTCTCCGATAAACAACAAATTGATCCTGACTCATGACCATCAACTTGGCACAAGCATAAATCTTTAACTACAATATCTTAACCCTTGTCATGCTGAACCCGGAATATTCCGGTTTTAAGCAGGAGGTGTAGACTAAGATCAGACTGCACATAATGGTCTACACCTCCTGCTTTAATTTTTCCTGCCAGAATTGTTTATGAAGATGATTTCTAAAAGAAATATTGATTAGTGAACCACAAGATCTATCAGTGCTTTAGACCTTTGATTTTACAGCAATTCAGTAAGGCAATTTATACAGCATGGCAAGGGTTAAGATGCCATGGAGTTGGTACTAGGATTATTGTTTCACCACTAGATCTTAAGATGACCATGGAGTTGGAACTGCGATATATGTTTTACCACTAAATCGCGCTTAAATGAAAATATACTCGTATCAAAATACAAGAGACCGATGGTGCCTTCATAAATTAAAAGTTCAGAAGTCAAACTCGATACTTAGAAGTGTTGATTCTGAAGTTAGAACTCAGAACTTCATACAAATTAGCTGTGAATAGTGAATTTCAAATATGATGTTTGAAGAGTGCCGTCTTAACTTTGAAGTGTGGACTTTGTGTGTGAAGAAGATATTTGAAGAGTGAAGTATGACATCATTCAAACTTCACACTTCTACGGCTTGATAGGACATTCTCTTTATGGTGTCTTGTCCATAGTGTGGCTATAGGTCTTCAACCCGTGATGGACAAGTCTCTGGGACGATTTACGAGCATTTTCCCATCTCACGGAATGTTCTCTATCACTTATATTTCTTGTTTCGGTGTACACATGTATTATGAAATTTGGACCCCAGCCGTAGCGCAGTTAGTAGTGGGATATACTATCAATAAAGGGGCCACGGGTTCGACACCTTCCTCAGCCAGTTATCATCCCGACATTCGATAAAGTCACTTGACTCTCACCAATGAGCATGTAATTGCCGATGAGCATCAGTAGGCTCGGGAAGGTTGTGGCATTGCTGGTAGAAGAAATATCAGTAAGCAACCCAACGTTAGGTGCTCTTGAAAGCGAACGCTATTTCACTGATATACTGTTTAAATATATCCTATGTACTCAAGTAATTGGCGTGTTCAATCAAAGATAGATTGATAAATCAAATCATTAATCTAGACCTTCATTGAACTTCATTGAACTTGGATTGGTATGTTAAACATTTTGTTAATTTAGCGACCGAAGCGTCGTGGCTACAGCTTATTCAAGCTGTAGCTACGACGTTTAGGTCGCCAACCGACATTTCGACTTTTATTATATATACCTGACAGCATATTTTATAAATATGCATATTGACCATTGTGTTTTGTAAAATGTGTACAGTTGGCTCATGTTTGTGCCATCGTGCACATTGGGCATCTATTTTGAAATAAACTTGAAACTTGTAAAACAAACAATCAAAATATAGACAAACATATCGTATCAAACGTCGTACAGCAAAATTGGTATTCAGAGTCATAGTTACTTTTGCAAGTTTTGGTAGTTTGCTTGTTTGTTTGTTTGTTTGTTTGTTTTTTTGAATGGGGTTAAGAGGCAGAAATTAAATATCCATAAAACGGACAAAGACCTGCAAATATTGATACCTGCTATTCACGGTGTTCTAGCTCAGATCACAATCATTTCTATTTCGTCCGATGTAATAAATTAACGGAAATGAAATACAGCATGTAAAAATATATCTCACAACGGTAATAAATTCGCGTGTAACTCTAGTAGTTCTGTGACGGAAATGAAATTCGACGACACGGGTTTTATATATTGAACTTTTCTGCGTAGTCCCGCCCGTTATAATCGGTAACGCTTAATGATAGGTCTAATCATCGAGGTTGTTGGTTCCGAGAGCTATTCGAGTTTTCTGTATAGTACAGCGCTGTTGCGTTTAATTTGACAAGAACAGCATAGTTTGCATGGATCTTTTAATAGCCTCTAATATGGATAAATACATCCACATGACGAAGTTTTGCACACGGTCTTATTAAACGACTTGCCAAGTTTTGCGCACGGCCTAATACATGTAAAACGAAAACGAAAGTAGGAAACATTCATAAAGCCAATCGATATTATTTCTAAAGCCGATCCATATTATATTTACAAAAAAACGATGTATGTGGTTTAAGTTAAATATTAGATTTTTGATAGTTTGAATGGGGTTAAACAATATATCAGTTATGTCATTACAAAGTTCATTTATTTATGTTAATTAGGCTGTGGCCCTGATAAAAAATATTGTCTACGGAAATATCTGTGTGACGAGCCGATCGGTCGGGATTCGAACTCATCAGCTGCTCTCAGGACTGACCAATCGCTGCCCCCCCCCCCCCAACATTTAATCCTTTGATAACGCCCAAAACTCCAACAGGAAGTCCCGCTTCGATTAAAACAGCGTTATTTTGCAAAAACGATTGTCAGTAGCATGTAACAAAGAAAGTAGAATCGTTGGTTGGCAATCTAAACGTCGTAACTACAGCTTGAATAAGCTGTAGTTACGACATTTTTGTCGCCAAACAAAAAAAATGTATCACGCACATCGCAGCCAATGTCGGAAATTACATCTCAATTCCGGGCTGAATGAATAATTAGATTGGTCGATAAATTCCATGATTGATAGCCGCGATTGGACAATTATAGGTCATCTAAGTCACGCAGGACTTGACAGGAACTATTGGCAACAAAGATAATCAATTACAACCGTTCAGGACAAAATCAAAGTACTGAAAGTACTGTAAGCTAGAAAAGTGTAGTTTTGTTAAGTAATCTTCTTTGTTAAAGGTTATCATGGTGAATAAACAAGGTTGAAGTAAGCCGGGAGTAGATTCATTACAACATGACAAAATCTTCGACTGGTTCAAATCGAAAGAAGCTGCAGACGACAATTTCAGGTTGGTTGAATTTAAAGAATATTCCATTGTTGGGTACAAAAAGTTTTGGACATTGAAGAAACTGCTTGTAACAAGCAATTTCTTCATTGTCCACAATGTTTTCCAAAGCTTTTCTCTTGAGATGCTTAAAATACGGAATTGAGTGGAATGGGTTAAATAGCATGCTTTTGAAAGAGTACTACACAATTTGAATAGAGTTTGCAATATTCTTGCAATACATAAGAACTTCTTTTTGTGACGTAGGCATTCAATGGATTTAGTGGTTAAGCCTCCAGCGACAGTTTGCACTCGTTGAACTTTGAGAAGACCTCAAAATTTTGTCTGTTAACTTAAGCTATCAAAGTTGACGCTTTGCTAGCCAAAAAGAGATCTTCTGGGTGATAAGAAGGGTTTCGACCAGGTCAGTCAGCGCAATCTCGGCCATCTAGAATGATCATTCGAGATGGGAGATCGATGCTGACTTACTTTGATCTTCACTGTACCGAAACCACTAAGACAGGCCTTTTCAGGACACAAAGCTTACCTGTACTTGACACGATCACATTTGTTAGACATTTGTCAAGGAAATTTTAGGATGGTTTATTTTCGGATGATGGGTCAGTTTTAACTTTTACATCTGACTGATATGGTGGCACAGAATGGATCAATCGCGGCTGTCAATTATAGAATCAATCGACCAATAAAATCATTCATTTAGACCGGAGGTAATCTTTGAACACCAACATTGGCCAACATTTATTAGAAGCGTTTTTGGTTAATTTTGCGATTTGGAAGTCGTAACTACCGCTTATTCAAGGTATTCGTAATATTTGCAATTTAGCGAAAAAAAGTTACATCTAGAATTATTTGGTATCGAAAAAAAAGAATGTGAAACCCGCCATTTTCCTCCGGACATAAGGTAAGAGGTGGTTGTTCCAGAGCATTAAAGCGAAAAAATATATGCTAGCTAACTATCTGGTATCTTTACAAATAAATCTTGTCATGTTGTATAAAATGCTGTCAAATCAAGGGGCCGAAAGCACTGATAGAACTTGTTGTTAAAAAATCAATATTTCTTTTAGAAATCAACTTCATAAACAACCCTGGCAGGAAAAGTACAAGCAGTAGGTGTAGACTAAGATCTGCCTGCACATAAGTGCAGTCTGATCTTAGTCTACATCTCCTGCCAAAACCGGAATATTCCGGGCTCAGTATGACAAGGGTTAAGTGATTTTTTTGAAAACTAACGTGAAAAACCCGCCATTTTGTCCCGGACATTTATCGAGTAAGAAGTAACAGTTCCAGAGTGGTAATAGAGCATTAACCGGAGGCGCTTGGACGTCTTGGTCGCTCCTCAGCTCTGAATGTACTGATTAAGCAAATTATGTTTTTAGGAAATCAATATAAACCGAATCATATTCTTTAAACCTGGTTAATGAATAGAGTCACAGAAATCTTTTAAATAATTCCAGAGGAGAATTTAGAACTTGTCATTGCTTTACAAAAATTAAGTCAAGTTACGTAAAATTCATTTAGCAAGTCAGATGAAAGGTCTTAACAAGATGATCAAAAATATTACTCTATATCATAAATGGACATAATCCACGCCCATAAAGGCAGTTTTAAACCGATCAGAATTCAATAAAGGAATCTCAGTCACTCGAGGATCAATCCTGTGAAATTTGGTTGGAGTCCATCAACATGTTTCTGAGAAGAAAAATTTCAAAATTTACAATTTCCATATGTGGAAATTGGCCCCACCCCATTAAAACCTTGCTTTTCACCCACTCGTAATTCTTTGGGGAAATCTGATAAAAAGTCTTCAAAAAATCATTACAGACAAATTTGGTTGAAATCAAACATCTGGTTCCTGAGTAAAATGTATTTATGGTTTTCACTATATATCACATGCAAATACGACCCGTCCATTAAAGTCCGATCAAATCTTTTTAACGAATCTGATAAGTAAAATTCCTATGAAATTTGATTGAAATCCATCCACAGGTTTCTAAGAAAAAAAAATTAAAAACTTTCGCAAAATATGGAAATAAGCCCATCCCATAAAAGTCAATTTTTACACCCGATCGAATTTTTGTTAGGGGATCTGATAAGGGTCACCCAAGAATTATTACTGTGGAATTTGGTTGAAATCCACCAATAGATTTCCGAGAAGATTATTGGTTGAAATCTATCTACTGGTTTCTGAGAAGACGGTTTTCAAAGCTTTCACCACCAATAGTCCCGCCAATTTAAGCCACGTTTTTCATCCTATCAAAACTCTTTCAAGGAATCTGATAAAGGGTCGCCCAAGAATCGTTTCTGTTAAATCTGGTTGAATTCTGTTCAACACTTTCTGAGGAGAAGATTTTCAAGTAAAATGCGCACGACGACCGCAACGCCATTACAATGGATCGATGGCTTTCAGCCAGTGGGGCTTATTAAACAAAATTCGCGTAAAATTGATTTCTGGTATCTTAACAGATAACATAGATTATCACGTTTAAAAGAAATATCGCGAAAAATGTTCACGAAAAATTGACAAAAACGCGATAACCGCCATTTGTTAGCGTAAGCTATCTAGTAAGTGATGTCAGTTCTATGCCACCATAGAATTAACAGTCCATTTGTCATTGTACATCCAAATTCATACAGGATAATTGAATTATTCTTTCACATATTTTGAGTTAAGATATTGAGATATTATCAAACATCTTACCGAGATATTCCTAATAATTATCTTTGAAAAGTTGTGACTCACGACTAAACAAACACTGGTCTAACAACCGACATTTGCGAAAAATCGATTGGGAAATACCGGGAATTTATTTCTACTTTTGGTTTCGCATTTCTATTTTCCTACTAGGTAACCGTTCATGGACATTTATAATGTCGGTGACGCGACCACCCGACAACTGAATAATGTTTTCGACCCTTTAAATGTATTCCGGGCGAGATTAGTCATTCTAGCTACCCGTTTGGTCATATACGAAATCGACCTGTCCGTGAAAGGGGAAATAAGTTCAATAGTGTATGTAGAGCAGAGTACCGAGAAGCTCAGGACAACCGTGCAGTGAATTGACCAATCGCAGCTGCCAATCAAATAACCAGTCGACCAATGAAATCATTCATTCAGACCAGAAATGGGTTTTAAACTCCGACATTGGTCGCCATGTTTTGTTAACCTTTTTTTTTGTTCGTTTGGCGACTTCTAGGTCGTAACTCAAACTAATTCAAGCTGTAGATAAGACGCTCAGGTCGCCAAACAACTATTCTTATTTTTTGTTGCATGCTACTTGCCATACAACAAAAATTGAAGATGAACTTCCTGTCGGAGTCAATAGGCATGACAAACAGAGTATGTGGGCGGGACCAGCGATTTGTCAATTCAGAGCATAAAAAACATTTAGACAGCAGCTATCTATAGAACGCTTAGTATCCTCTCTGATTAGACAGACAGACAGATAACTTTATTTATAAATTTGTACAAAGTACATCATCATATCAAAACATAAGTACATTACATGTATATATGATGAATAGAAAGTATGACATGTCATATAATATTTACATAACCACTCAATTTTTACATAGGGTACTACATTATTTATTTAGAATTACATATTTGAAAGATTAGAGTAATCCGAGTTTTTACTTGTTGTGCATCTGAAATTATTGGAAATGACCTTCACACGCTCATTTGATGATGAATCCTAAGTGTGAACCGTCGCGGGTATTCATATGTAGGAAAGTAGGCATAGAGATCCGATCCAGATCTGGTCAATTGTCCAATCACTGACCCCACCAATAAAACCTTTGGTCGTGCCCGCTGACTCCGACAGGAAGGCCTGCTTCGATTTTAAGCGGCGTTATTTTGTAAATTTTCTGGCCAGTAGCATGTAACTAAAACAGGATGGTTGGTTGGCGACCTAATCGTCGTAACTACATCTTGAAAAAGCTGTAGTAACGGTGTTTAAAATCGCCAAATAAATAAAAAAGGTTAACAAAAATGGCCACCAATTTTGGAGATAAGAACGGCTCGATGGCTACGGCTACGCCGACTAACCTCTTACCTGATAGATTTATTGAATGGGGTTTAAAGCCACTTTTAACAGTATTTCAGTCATATCGCGGCAGCTGGAGCACCTAACAATGTTCTGCAAAGGGTCATGGCCCCTTTTTGTTAACACTGCTATTAAAAAATATGATTTATTGAATGAATGGGGTTTAACGCTACTTTTAATTGTATTTCAGTTAAATCGCGACGGCTGGAGCACCTAACCATGGATTACTGGTACTTCTAACACCAGTAGAACGCTTAAAATCCTCTGCTAGCGCCAAACTGCTAGTCTACCCAAGTTTACGATCATCCACCCATTGGGTAGAGACAAATGTCGGAAAGGATATGTGCCGCCGAGGATCGAAGCCATGACATCCCATGATTGGAGATAGGGAGTCTGAGGCTCTACCGACTGCGCTATGACGGCGGCCCCAACATAGTAGATTGACTGAGGTAATAAACGACATGAGTTGTGATCCATTGAATGCCTACGCTATAACACAAGAGGACCATTGTATTTAATCGCTCACCTGAGTCTCCTTGTGAATAAAAGCAAATTTCCCTAACACAGAAATTCTCTACAGTCTTTATTTCTCTATTAAAAACTGCATCATGGCAATGCAAATTGAAGACGAAATGCCCGGACGGCCTCAAACGAGATCAGGGCTGTATATTAACAATTATTAATAAATGAAGCCATTCTCTGATTTGTCTGTTAAGTTTCCCTTATAAGAAATCACATCTGAAGACTTCTATCTTTTTCTCCAAAAAGTTTTAAATGCCACTGGATATTTTGACCAGTTGCTTAAAACATTGCAGCTGTGAGGCATTTACAGAATTAGAATTCCTGTTGTTAAGTTCTGGAAACCAAAAGTCTGTCAGCACGAATATCAAATCTACAACCTCGAAGGTACAAGTCGAGTGCTTTAACCATTTCTGAGAAAGTTTGAAGTGAATCCGACGAAAACCGTGGACTTTATCGCGTAAACGAGGAAGGTGGTACCCTAAAAGACTTTCACTTCCGAGCCGAAAGAATGTCAAGGGTTGATGTGTTTAATGAAGATTTGTAATTTTTTTTTATCTCTAATGATACTATTTTCCTGGCCTGTAATTCAAGACCAACCACTTCTCTTTAACACGGACTAAGATTTAAGCCCAACGAAATTTTTGGGAAGAGCTACAAATTGCGAAAATGGATCCTTATTATTATTTATTTAATGAGGCAAAAATTCTTTGAATCACATGCATGACATGCAGCAGTTTTCTCTCACTCTGCAGAACCTAACACCAAGCAACTTGCTGTTGTTTAAACGTTAAAACAGCATGACAAAAGGAGGACATCAAATTTTCTTAATTCATTTTTGACTACTTTAGGGTACAACCAGTCGGAAGTAATTCCGGTGATGGAGTTGACCCTATATATTAATTAAGACATTTTTTCTTTTGCTTTTGACAAAACTGCAGTCAGTCTATGCAAATGCTTATAGCAACAATCCCTATTTCTATTTTTTTTTTTTCTTCAATTTATGGCTTAGGAGTGAAATGACAGAAGAATTAGTTCAAGGCCTGTTTTGTTTTGCTTAAATTATCCCCAAAATGGGGCAGTTTAGGTAGTCTTCTCGTGGTCAACAGAAATTGTCATAATTTGTGATATTGGATGAATTTTCATGAATGAAAAAGTGTCCTGTAGAACAGGGACATTATGTCACATTTAACCCTTTACAAAATGACTTTTCCAAAAATTGCTTTTGAAAAGTACAAAATTGTTCTAAAAAGCAATTTTAAAATTTAAACCAAGTAAAATTATCTTATTAAAATATATCAATAACACACACAAGATCTTCTAAATTGGTGTTTGTAACACATTTGGTATGTTTACAATAAGTCTAAGGGGTGACATATCCAACATATTGAAGGACTTGCCCTTAATGAGAGCCTAAACCGTAGACCGTTACCCCGTAAATCGTAGTAACTGTGCCACTAATTCTCTTCTATGTGATTGGAGTTTCAGCTTGGTGGCCTAATACAAAAGTGCTCGGCCCAGCCAACATAGCATATCTCTCCATGACTGAGAATGATACAGGCATTCTTAGAGGTGAACTTGCAGATGAGACTCAGTGAAGCTGCAATTTACAGTGTGAGTTCCAGGACATCCAGATAAAAGTGTGAGACATTAAAAAGAGCAGCATCTGCTACTCTAAGCAAATTGTTAGCTAAAACAGAACAGGATAAAATATTATTAAAATTATTTTCTCTTTTTTTCATAATGTTTTCAAAAGCTAAATATCTTCATGGTGTCAAAATTCAGGATCGTGGGAAAATAGGTTAACTATAAATATGATTTGCAGAATACACATGCTGTTTCACCGCGACTCCTTTTAATTAAAAAAATCGATATTTATATCTAGATTATAATCCAATCGTTTATCAACCATTTCTTCTTTCTTGTCACTTTATGTCTACTAAAATCTTCCAATAATAGGTTCATGCGATAACCTCTAGGATTAAAACTCAAGTTACAGTGTTGGATTTGAAATGATGTTAAAATTAGATTGCTGGCTTTCTCTTTTTCTTATGTTGTTTGCGCCTGAATTATAAAGATAAATCTCTACCAAGATATTTGCCTTTTGTGATGCAGCTTAACCCGGTCATGACCTGACAACATAAGTTCAAACTGATCGACCTTAGTTTTCAGATGACGATTCCAAGGAAGTTTGATAAATTTACAAGGAGATCATTTGCAAAAGGAAAGATAATATGCACAAAATTCCCCATTTAAATTAGTTGCGTTGTATTTTTCTAAAAGCGCTTAGGAGCTGATTTATGTGGTACCGTAATTCTTCTTTAAATGTTTAGGCTATAACCTGACGGTTTCAAAATCCATTTCCATCATAGTTGATGGTTTATTAATGTTTGATTTGGTGTTATTCGATTTCAGGAGATTTTTCTACGTGATATAAAGGTCGCCGGCAACGGTAGGACTCGCGGATTATACCATTGGTTATTCAACCAAAACCTAGAGGAGAAAAAAATGAAAGAAAGAAAGAGTAAGGGAGACCGTCATCACTTCATTACGTCGTAGCTTTCACGAGCTCATAAAGTGACCATCCTTTTTCAATATTCCTTTCTTCCATATACATCTCATTAGACTCATTCAAAGCTCTCCCGCTTCAAAGAGCGCAGCCAATCAGCGACATAAAAGATTCGGCCATTGAAAAGATAGTAACTACAGACGAATGAATGCGATGTTAAATTAGTATTTACCTGTCCTTGTATCGCCGGATAAGGACTATCCTCGGGGAGTGAAGGGATAACGAGATCATATTTTTCTCTAAAATAAGTAGAACGTTCGTTGCTCTTGGTACGACAAGACGGATTATAGGACAGGCTCGACAGGCAACTAAACTGGTCCCCTCTGTCTAGTATCAAGAAATTTCTTAATTATTCACAATGTTTTGTACTCCAAAAATTTTTAGAATTTTCTTAACAAAAATATTGTCTGCAAGTTGTTTGAATTTGGAATGTTCTAAAATTTTCATGTGGGGTAATTGATTAACGGTACATTAACGGGTAAAAGAATGAATAAACAAACACTTATATCCTTTTCTTATTTCTATCATCATTTATGACTTTTTCATTTACGGTCATCTTTTTTTCTCTCTCTCATTTTTTTGCAAGAATATTGATCTTCAATGATGTAAATCAAGGCACTTTTTCTATTTTTTTCCGAATTAAGGATTTTTATCCAAAATATAAGTTATGCAAGTACTTGGACCAGTCTACACAAGCAAACGAGTTTGCTCGAACACCTTATCACAATAATTGGTTGATTGAATGAGATTTAACAGTATTTCAGTCATATCGCGGCGTCTGTAGCACTTAACAATTGATTCCTGGTATTTCTCACACCATTACTACCACTACATCCTTTCCTAGCCAACAGCTGCTATCCCACTTAGGTTTAGGATTATCCACCCATTGGTGAGAGACAAATGTCGGGGAGGATGGGTGATCCGCTGTCTATTCTACAATATCATAACTCATGTCGATCCAAGAAAACCATCCTCGGGTAAATTGACTTTATACATGGTAGCGTTACAATATCCCCCCCCCCCCCAATATCCCAGAGACAGCAGAAAAGTACTTGGCAAAATTGATTTCATTCGATCTGCCCATATATCACAGTGGATCTTGACGGAAAATGACACATCCTATAATCTATAGCATCAAACATTTCTACCTATCTTATACACACACACACACACATGCACACATATACACACACATATATCATTTTATCGACCAAAGTCTAACCGATGACGTGAGAGTCTTTGTATCCCCTGAAGTTATACTGAAATACGGCAACAACGGGCCTAAATCTTCCAAAATAGTGAGGTTATCGTTTCATGTCTTTTCAGTGAAATTATCGGTGCTAATCCACAAAGAAAATTCGATAATCCAGTGAAAAATATTGTTCTATCCAGAAAATCCGCCAAATGCGGAAAGTTTCTATTCTGGAATTCGCAGACTGACGAGATTGCACACTTTTCGTACCTTTAAGATGATGGGTCAAATTATCCGTTAACATGAATTCTTCTACAAACTTTATGTTATCGATGCATGCTACCTGGAACCATCACGATCTGGCAATTCTATCCGCAGATTTGAAAGAGAGGTTATATATGCCATTTTGAAGAATCGCTCAGTATGTATTACGATGAATTTAATTTATTCATTGATCTCTAGATATAACGAGTGTTAAGACTCTGAACATCTTGCCAAAAGAGCATACCAAAGTGACCAATGGACCGTCTATAGTACTCGAGCACGTAACTCTCGACTGACATCTCTCAGAATACGAGACCGCCAACTCAAACAATGAGCCACGAAGACCGCTGAATCGAGGAGGCGCGCCTAAAATATACGAGGAGTGATCGATTAATTCGTTTGAAATCAATGATTATTTGACGGCGTTCGAAGCACTTCCGTTTACCAATAACTAGTTCCCCAGAGTCACCATAGGCCCTGCCCACTGGCTCCCTAGTCCAACAGGAAGGTTTCGCTTCGATTTTTGACGGCGTTATTTGCAAAACGCCCAGTAGCTTGTGACAAAAAAGTAAAATGGTTCGTTGGTGACCTGAACATCGTACCTACAGCTTGACAAGTGCAACGAAGCAATAGTTACCACGTCAAGTCGCCCAAAAACAAAAAAGTCGGCAAATTTTCAGAGTAGAAGGTTTAGGTCTGGGATGAATAAATGATTTTATTGGTCGGTTGATTTCTTGATTGACATTACAACTGGTGAATTCCACTAAGAAAGCGTTTTCTTTTGATAGAACAAATGTAGGTCGCATATTTAAAATAAATCTCGATGAACCTTGAATGTTTCTATATGTAGGACCTAAATCGTACCGTTTTACACCAAACGCACGACTTAAATACTTTGTAGAGCGGCCTAACGTCGACCTAGTTAACCTAGAGTGCATTTGTATTTCCGTTTTAATCGTCGCTACCGTAGCACATACCCATATGAGCTACGTCTCTAGAAGACGGTAAGTTGATACGGGGGATAGTGCACGGATACAGGACGAAACTGTTGAGAGCTCCGTCTGGTTCCTTAACGTGCTCGATGGATAGCATCGTCACACGGAGCCTCGGTTTAACGTCTCATCCGGAAGATAACTTGTCTATTAGTTAATATGGTAAGCCCAGGGCTCGAACCCGTGATCAAGTGCTCTTCCAACTGAGCTAACCGGGCTGACAGCGAATGCGTTATTTAATTACGTACTTATAATTGAACCCGAAATAAACAAGAAAAGTTGTCACAATTAACCGATCGCGGGCGTCATTCAAATTATCAAACGACCATTGAAATCATTCATTTAGACTAGAAGTTAACTATGAACCCCGACATTGGCAGTAATTTTTATGAAGCATTAATTGGTTAAACGTAGCAATAACAGCTCATTCAAGCTATTATTACAACGTTTAGGTCGCCAATAAACTATTTTAGATTTTAACGTGTGACTGGCCATAAATCTTGCGAATTTTGAACAAGCTGTAGTTACGACGTTAAGGCTGCCAAACCGTCAAAAATGTTTCACATGAATGTCGGCCAATGCATGGAGTTCATATCTGAATTTCGGGCTGAATGAATGATTTGATTGGTCAATTGATTCATTGATTGACTATCGCGATTGGTCAACTATTACAGGATATCATTCTCACGAGTGAAGGGATGTCGTGATCATCTTTTTCCCTAATTAGATATGAAGAACGTTCGCCGCCCTTGGTACGACAAGATGGCAGGATGTGGGCAACAGGATATCATGCATCCATGGACGTACTTTCGTCGAACTTTTCATAGGAATTATCACCGTTCTGACCAGGGTCATAAAATTTGATACGAGTTTGTTCGAAGACGGTGATGTTTCAATTGATCTAAGATGTAGATTTATAGTATAATTTCGTCTGTTTCCAACCGTTTTCTACCACTTTGACTAATGTCTAGAATGGCACTGTTGAACTGATCCTAAAGGCTTTGTCGATAAGACGGTAATAAAGTTGTCTGGGACAATAGTTCAAAAAGTAGGGACATTGACCAATCGGGGCTGACAATCAAGGGATCAATCGACCAATCAAATCATTAATTTGAACCGGCAGTGAACTTTTAACCCCGACATTGGCCGACATTTATGTGAAGCTGGTTTGCCGAAATAAATGCCGTAACTACAGCCTATGTCAGCTGTAGTTACGACGTTTAAGTCGATAGCCTGCCATTTCAGTTTTTTTAGTACACGTTACTGGCCACAAATTTTGCAAAGTAACGCCGTTTAATATCGCAGTGGAACTTTCTGTCGAGTCAGTGTGTGTGACCAGCGGAGTCAGTGGTCGGGGCCAGCTCTCAATCAATTGGCACCAGGGAAAGTTTGTCTGGATTTGCTCCACTGGAGCCCACTTCTAAGTTAAATCAAGTACGGGTCGCTGCCATAACGCAGTGGTAGCGAGATTACAGAACTTTTTTCCTTCTGAATTGAAAATTTACTCGAATTTCAAATTTAACCCTTTCCTGTTTTTCAAAATTTTAGACCTATCCAAACTCAAAGGTTTTGCAGTCATGCAATTTTATTTGAAAAATAATCATTTAGTAGGGTAGACAATATTGTGAAAAAGAAGAATTTGCTTGTTAAAGGCAATTTCTTCTTTATTCTATAATGTTTTCTCAAGTATAAATCCACAGGACGTAAAATCAGGGATTGAACAGGAAAGGGTTAAATAAATGTTGTGTATAAAAGATAACTGTAAATTTTGTTTGATAAATTATAATTTACTAATATAATGTTTCATTTACACGCACTTGCCGCAAAATTTAACATAATATACATCTTTAGTTTAGTATTGAATTTTGAGTAAATTCTCAACTGAGTACGAAAAAGGTTTTATTATCTCGGACCCTGATGTATTCGACGTAGGAGTGTAAAAAAAGAAAAGGTTTCCAATACATTTTATTTGCAACAACTATTTAACAATATTAAACAAATAAATTATAAACTATTTGTCATGATTTTTAGACTGAATTTCGTTTTATTCTTCATGCTTCTTCGCCATTGCTTCTGCAAAATGAGTAATGAAATAGTAAGGATTTTCAAATCGATCAAGAAATTTGCTGGTTTTTGCAGATATCATAGGAAAAGACCGACTCGAATGGGCATGCAGACTGATCTTTGTCTAAACTATCTACTTGTCATTATATTAAGCAGAATAATTGATTAAAAAAAGAGATTTGAAGACGTGACATTTGAGAGGTATTAGTCCCACGTTTCAGTAAATGGTCTTTTTGTCTAGCCGAAACATTCAGAATAATGGCCGTCGTTTCACAACTGGGTGATACACGAAATGTCCTCTGCCTGTTTTAGGGTGGATTGACCTGGAAATAAAAGAAATAATTTTTATTTATTTATTTTTTCTTCCACAAGGATAACATATCGGTTGTGGATTTACCGAAACCAGTTAATATTTCAAACCAGTTTTAGTCTGCTGACCAATAACTGTCACCGACCATTTAATCCATTTTTCACACCTATCGACTCTAACAGAACGACCCGCGTTATTTTGCAAAATTTATGGCGAGTAGTGTGTAAAAAAGGGTAGAATGGTTGGTTGGCGACTTAAACGTCGTAACTATAGCTTGAAAGGTTTATTCCCGATTCTCCCACATTTGAAAATATCGATGAAAAATCAATTCAGGTAAGGTGTGAGATAATCCCTGCCTTGGGCTAAATTACCGTTAGGTTCTATAACCCTATTCCTCGAGCGTTTAAAATCGAAATACATGTAATGGATTTCGAATCACGAATCTATGTTACATGTATAAGGTCCCCTTTTCAATCGAAGAAGAGAAGTGAAATCATTTTAATAACAGTCACACAAACAATTTCCCTTTTCTGACAACATTTCATATGCTATCTGACAGTTGCCTTTTTAAAGACAGCTGCTTTATCTATTTCAAGTGAATCAGCAAAGACACCATTGATTGGCGACCAAAACCTCTTAACTACAGCTTTATTCTAATTACAGTTACCAGATTTTTTTGTCATCCGATATGTTGTATCGATTCAGATACTCAGAACTAGAAAAAAATATGTTTGGAAAAAGATAACAGTTAAAGCATAGGCCAATTGGGATTCATTAAGAGGCAAGAATGGACTAGAATGACCACTTCGCGTTCAACAAAATTTTAGACATTTGTAATACTGTGATTATTGAAACAGGATAATATAAAACATGTACAGCACAAAAAATTATACCTATTCCATTGTTTTTTCTGGATGATTCTACCTGACTTTGTCACAAAAAGACTTCTTTGTACATGGCGGACTTCTTTATACATACAGATGGACAACTTTTTGAACGGACAGACGGACTAGATAACCCTTATCTACCGATGTGTGGGTATCAAAAATTTAACACACAAAATAACCCTCAAGACACATTTGTTTTATCGTATTTTCTTTATTTGACTTAAAGTAAAATATATCTTATTATTAAAAAAATAGATAAAGTTTGTTCCCAATTCCTTTATTTTCTGAAGAATGAATTGGCTAGTTTTTTTTAGTTTCAAACACAGTAGTTTTAAAAGAAACCCTTATTAATATCATCATTTTTAAAAAAAAAAACCAAAAAAAAACAAGTATTTACATTTTTGTAAGGGGGGAATTATCTCTGTCTCTATAAACGCAATAGATAGGAAGCTGCATCAGCATAATGGACCAGCGTCATAGTCTTTTCAATTTATCGAACTGCACAAATCATATTGTAGATGTTGTGCTTACAACATATCTGTGACCATCAAGAACTAGGCTCATTCCACCGTGTTAGTTCAAGATGAAGCTGTTCGTTGGCCATAAATTGTTCTAATGGTGGCCGATTTATGATTTTTTGTTTATTTTCGCTTTCCCATCAGAATTAAACATAATTTATTTTCAAATATCTTTTTCGACAGATTAAACACTTTAAAAGATGGGACTTTTATTTTGCCGGCTTCTTATTGGATTGATTGGTCTTCTCTCTCAAACAGTATTTCATTAGTTTAGTTGCAACAAACGATCTTTAATACATAATACAGGCGGAATACAATTTGAACCTAATTATAACCACACATTTTCCCTTACTTCTTTCTTCTCACCAGGTAAATGGTATTATTGGATTTTCAAATGTGGGAGAATCGGGAAGACACCGCTTGAAAAAGCTAGTTACGACGGTTAAGTCACCAAACCAACTAAAAAGAATAACAAAACATGGCGGCTAATATCAGAGTTCAAAACTCCTTTCTGGTCTAAATGAATTATTACATGGGTTGACTGTTTATTTGGTTGACAGTCGCGATTGGTAAATTGGTAATTTATATCAAGTTGAGAGAATCGCTTTACCTAAAAATCCGATCATAAAGAATTTACAAAATAACTTACATATAATGAGATAATTATCTCCCTTTATCCACTGGTGGTAAACGATACAGATGGTGTAGAGGCACTAGTGTTGAACAAACCGCTGTTGACAACGAATGAGATGAGGAACAAGAAGATAAGAAAGGCCACTGAAAAAAGAACGTAAACTGTGAGTTAATTTGTTTCAGACTAGTTTATTGAATCTGACATAGACAGTTATCTCCCTTTAAATGAAATAGTGAAAATGTATTGGATTTTGGAGGCTAATGTTTTGTTTTTTTCTTTGTGTTTGTTTGTTTCATAGGATTTATCTGTTTGGAAGATTAGTTTGTTTGTTTATTGGTTGGTTGGTTGGTTTAAACGCCATGTTTCAGAACGGAACTATTCAAAGTGCTTGCAAACAATGTCGTTCAATTGGTCTGGTACAATATTTTCTGATTTGGCATATTTTAAAAGGGAAGAATTTATTTATGTTTTCATGGAGGTATGAAACTAAAGACCTAATCCCCATTCTGCATGAATCCGCTTTGCAGCTTAATACAATGTGATTTTTTATTTGATTCATTCCTCTATAAAAACAAAAAAAAATATTCTTTTTCAACTCTTGAATGAAGATCTGATACATGACGCCTTTGCGGTTTGATTTATTAGCTTCTAACAACCAAAACACATCGTTTGAAAGATCGAGCAAAAATGGATCGAAATCATTCAAATTTCTTAAATAAAAGTTAGGTTGGCCAATCTGAGATATGTTTCTCTTCCGATATCAATAGACAAAGTTGTATTTCTTAAACAGTTTCGAATTAAGTTATTTGACGAATCGCGGGTGTCCATCGAATCGACCAATCGCTGGTTCCGCCGACTTACACTGTTGGCCACGCCCACTGACTCTGACAGGAAGTCCCGCTTCGGTTTGTAAAGGCGTTGTTTTTCAAAGTTTATGACAAGTAGCATGCAAAAAAAAAGAGAGAATAGTTGGTTGGCGACCTAAACGTCGTAACTAAAGCTTGAATAGGTTTAGAGATCAGTTGGCTAAGCCAGCGATCGGTCATTTGACAAATCGAAGAGGCACTTTTTTCTTTTAAATTCAGTAAAATTACGAATAGACTTACTTACAAGAGTAAAATTCAACATCCTAATTAAAATTATTAACACTTTTTGTTCCCTCCTTTTTTACTATGGCTTCCCTCCTTTAAGATACGTGTAAAAGTAGAGTTATAGAAATATCGTATTGCAATAGACATGAAGATAATTACAATTTTCTTAAAAAGTCGACCCTTTCCTTCTCGGTCTGAAACGCTTATTTTACTTCAATGCGTTTCAAAATGGCGGTTCACACTTTCCTGTTCAATCCCTGGTATTTACGTCCCTGTAATTTTATACATGAGAAAATATTGTGGAAAAAGAAGAAATTGCTCGTAACAAGCAATTTCGTCTTTTCCCACAATATTTTCCACCCTTAAAAATGGCTACTTCTACAAATTGCACTCACTTTTATTTATCGTCTGCACAATATTTCAAATTGGACAAGTCTAAAATTTTGAAAAACGGGAAAGGGTTAAATCACTTTGTATCATTTGTCTATGGTAGGGGGTTCGTCTTAGCCTTTCCAGTACAATCCCTGGTTTTTGCGTCCCTGTGATTATATTTCAGAAAACGTTTTTTGAAAAAGAAAAAATGGCTTGTAACAAGCAATTTCTTCTTTTCCTACAATATTTTCTACCCATAGGTTGATTATTTTGGAAATTGCACTCAGTTTTAATTATCGTCTGCAGCTTATAAAAAATGGACAAATCTAAAATTTTGAAAATAGGAAAGGGATAAGTATGTAGGAATTTACAACCATGCTTACCAAATAAACCATTATCAAATCCCCCAGATCGATTGTCGAGGGTATAAAAAACTTCTTGTCCATATTTGCCGTAAGATCCGTACCCAAAGTCGTTACCATAGTAACCGAACCCGAGGGTCAATCCAAGAGTCATCATGATACACGCAACGGCTAAAAAGGCGGTTCTCATGGTGTCTAGAATAATGAAATAATACATTTTATAATATATCATTATATAATTTAATTTTTAGTTTCGTCTATCAAAAGCGAGCGTTCTGATTGGTCGAAAAATATTATTCATAACTCCATGAACAAAATTTTGATCACGCAGTGATTTTGTATGCTTCCGCACAAAATAGTCCCATACACAAAGGTATTAAAATTTGTAAAGCTTTCGTTTTTTCGCTCGATGCTATTAAATTATGAGAAATGAAGAGAATATTTTTGTTTTCACGGAGGTATGAACCGAAAAAAACTAATCGCGTATTCATACAGTGTGATTAGTTTTTCGGTTCATACCTCCATGAAAACAAAAAATATTCTCCTCATCTCTTAAATAATTGATTTCAGAACGTCATATATTCACAGCAATTTGTGATAAAAGTTGAATGTGCAGAGATGTATGATAGGGGTAATCCATTCAGAGAAAAAGATTCCTTTGCATGGCTTAGGTCGACTCTGTATTATATAGTTTACAATTAGCTATGTAATTCTCTGGGGGTTTCCTCACTCGCATGTACCACTGAAAATTTCCTCCCATTAAAACGTGAGCCGCCGTCATAGCGCAGTTGGCAGCGCGTCGGACTATCAATCTAGAGGTCCCGGGTTCGATTCCCGACGGCGGCACTCATCCTTTCCGACTATATGTCTCTCACCAATGGGTCGATAATCGTAGACCTATGTGGGATAGCAGCTGAAGGCTATGAAAGGATGTAATGGTAGTACTGGTGCGAGAAATACAAGGATTACATTGTTAGGTGCTTCAGCCGCCGCGATATACCTGAAAGATTGTTGAAAGCGGCGTAAAACCCCATTCAAATCAAACCCCTTAAAACGTTACAAAGGTTCTTATAACCGAAAGCCATCCCAATGAATTCTCTATTATCCTCTATATTGTTATGATCGCGGCTATGAATCAAGGAATATGTCGACCAATCTAATAATTCATTCAAAACGGAAAAAAGATTTGAACTCCGACATTGGCCGCCATCTTCGTTAACCTTTTTTGGTTGTTCTGGCGACTTGAATATCGTAACTACAGCTTTTTTCAAACAGTAGTTACGACGTATAAGTCTCCAACCAACTATCATATTTTTTGTTACAGGCTACTAGCCATCAATTTTGCAGATCCTTCTTAGCAGGACCGAACAAAAACCTGATGTGTAATGTAGGATGAACTAAGGTAGATAATCGAGCGTATGTTGCAACTTTACCAATATCATTGATCTCCCTTTCATACCAGCCCCCACGACCAAATCTAAAACCTCGCAACTACAGCTTGACTCAAGCTGTAGTCACGAGGCTTTAGAATTACACCGAATAATATTAAACAATTGATTAGAATAAAAGGAATGGGCTCATTTCTTTCTAATAGATTAATCAAGATGTTGTCGTTGTTGTTGTCATTGTTTTTCTGCTTGAGACACACTACAAGCTGGTCTTCAGATTTTTCTTTTTAACTTCCTCTTCTAGAAAAATTTAGTATTTACACTAGTCACCAATATTGGGGCTTTCAATCAAACACACAGTAAACTCAATTTACGATATTATCACAATATCTCGATTTTTTACATGACGATAAAAACACTTTAAGAAATCATTTTTGAAGAAAGGTCAAAATTATTCGTGAAAAGCAACTTCTACTGTTTTAACAACATTTTCAACCCTACATGTTATATATTTTCCAATTCAAACACAAGCTGAATTGTCGTCTTTAACCCTTTTGAATTTGCTTGTCGATTCGAACTCGGCTAAGCCATTCCTTATGAAGAGAAAACCCCAACACAACAAGCCCATCGCCTAGAATTAACCCATTCCCACACAATCCATCCTTTTTGCGGCCCTCGAAACAAAACTTTTGAAAATATTGCGAAAATGAAGAAATTGCTCGTATCAAGCAATTTTTCCTCATTCGAAATGTTTTCTATGAATGAAGATAGAATTTTTCAAATCCATCAACTAGAAATTGTCGTTTTCAGCTTCTCCCAATATGGACCAGTCTGAAATTCTGTTGTGAGGAAATGGGTTCAAAAGCTGGGAATCGAAATTTTTTTCTAAAGGAACAATATGCGTTCTTTCTTTGTTTTTTTTTTTTTTTTTTTTTTTTTTTTTGTTTTTTTGTTGTTGTTGTTGTTGTTGGGTTTTTTGTTGTTTCTTTTGCAAAAGGCGGAAAAGACATTTCTTTTCGTTTACTGTTTTCAAAATCTTAAATTTATCTCTTCAAACTGTTTTATTAGATATCATGGTGTCGGTTAAAAGATGAAAAGGGTGAATATAAAATGAACTGCGAACGAGCAACAACAAAAAGACTTGCAGGACAAGCAGTATTTGATAAACAAAAGAAAAAAATGTTATATTATTATTAATATTATTTTGATACTCACAAATATTTTTAGATGTGTATTCCAAATGGTTTTTGGTAAAACGACCGGAAATATCGTGCAGATATTGATGACATAAGATTGCATAAAATGGCTGAAGATTACGTATCATTTTCGGGTCTGTCTGTCAAACTTACAGGGTGAGTGTAAAAAAAGTATAAATCGTCAGTCTGTTACATAAACATCGTAACTAATGCTTCTTACATAATATAAAGACGATTTTCTTCGTTGTATAACAGACCACTGTTTCAATATTTGACGCACGTTTGCTAATCCGAGGTATCGGGAACGTAAAGCACGTGTATCAAAACCGGGCGACCCGTACCAGTCCATTGCATGAAAACTAGTTGCTCTAGTCTGTATTCAAGATAACGTGCTGACAAGCAATTAATTTGATCCTTTCAACTCAACTCTTTAATCCATTATTACAGCATTTCTTTAGACTGGTGCAAATCAAAGAAGCTGTAGACGACAATTTTAAGTTGATGCATTTCTTTTTCGCCTCTATGGGTGGAAAATGGGTGATAAAACCAATTTCTTTATTTTTCCAAATGTTTTTCTTTGCAGATGAAAAAAGAGGGATTGTGTGGGAATGGGTTAAATGCAGTCTGTAAGCTTTAGCTCATCTCTGCATCAGAAAATGAATGTCCTTATCTTATCGCTTGACAGGAACTAGAATTAATAGAAAATCTGTTTTATAAAACCACTCCTTTCTTTTTTTATTCACCCATAAATATATTGCTTTGCGAATTAATCAGTCAACGATTTAATTTTTTGTCCCATTAATCATGAATTCGTCTATTCATTTATATGTTTATTAATTCATTCGTACATTCATTCATTCATTTTAAATTGTTATTACATTTGTCACTCATTGAATCATTTGTTTCTTTATTCCTCTATTCTCTGTCATTTATTGCTTCTTTTTATTCATTAAACATTCGTTAATTCATGCGTTCATTCGAAATCAGTAGTTAATTCATTTAATTATTTGTTTCTTTATCCCCTTCACTCTCTCTTTCTCTTTCTCTCTCTGTCTCTCTCTACCTTTTTAACTTTCATAAAACATCCGTTCATTCGTTAAAAGAGATAGCGTAAAGTTACCCGCGAATTAGTCCTGCGGGTTAATCTATCATCACATTCTACCCGGAAATATGATATGGTGATATTTCGAAGTATTCTTGTCATCAATTATAACTGGTTTGGATATTTTATCTTTTCTTAAGTATATTTTTTTAAATTATTATGTGTAATAAGTTTATTTATTAGTTATATCTATCCATCTGTTTATTCATAAAAAATGTGATAAAATGTTTATTTTTTTCTCTCTCTCTTTTCCTTTTTTTGTCTGTTTGTATGTTTATTCTCTCTCTCTAATCAGTCTCTAAGCTTGTTTAAGTTGCAATTACGAGGTTTCGATACTTTCAGACGGGTGGCGAACTACTGACCTCTGACAAGACAACATTAATTTCCATAACATATGATCAGGAATATACAGAGGGTGATTGTTTGTTTTAGTGCAAGATCGATTTATCTTTAATTGGGTGAACAACTAAAGACTTTATTTTCACGTGTGGCGGAGCCACTCGTGAAAATAGAGCTTTTGTTGTTCACCCATTGAAAGATAATTTGAATTTACACAATTAATAAATGAATACCCTATTTCTTTAATGTCGAGTATGAGACAAATTGGGAATTTTTCTTCCAAAATCTTTAAACTTGCGTCATTGCGCACGTGATTCGCAAACAATTATGATGACGTCATCAGACTCCTGCTTAGCTCGAAATCAACGAAATCTTGGCTATATCTCACTTTGATAATAACGCTGTTTTTTATTGTGAAATTATAAATTGATATAATCCATACATATATATCAATAATCCATCCGAATGCATTAAAGAAAAAGAAGTTAAAGCGTTGGCTGACGACCTCAACGTAATAGATACAGCTGTTTTAAACTATAGTTAAGCTGATGTTGCGGCGTAAAAGTCGCCAGACAAACAAAAACATTATTGTCCGAGATCGCGTTCCACATTAGACGCTTTATCTTCAAATTTACATCCGAATAAGGAACATTTCAAAGTTTAGTTGTCTTATAAAGGGTTATATTTTTTAACCAATCAGCACATCGCCCAATTTAAGGAAGCGATGATAAACATTTTCTTATTTAAAAAGGGACAGGGATTCAATTGACTAATCGCGGCTGTCAATAGGAATATATCGACCAATCAAATCATTCGTTCAGCCCGGAATTGAGATTTGAACTCCGACATTGGCCGCCCATTTGTGTGAAACATTTCTGTCGGTTTGGCGACTTAGAACTTGTAACCGCAGCCTATTCAAGTTGAGGTCACCAATTACCCATTTTACTTTTTTGTTACATGCTACTGACTATACATTTTTGTCATTAGGCGTGGCCAAAGGAGTTAGTAGGCGTTGCAAGCGATTGGTCAATTCGCAAATCGCTTGCTATCTTTCTTTTTTCTCCGTCTAACATGGTCCTGACGATATATATTTACGTTTTCAGTCATCATGAAAGCCACCAGCCTTCTTGTTGCTGTCTGTGTCGTCATGTGCATTGGTCACGCCCTTGGTTACGGTTACTACGGTAGCAACTCGTACGGTTTCTATGGTCAACAGCAAGTTTCAACGGAAGGAGACGGACTAGGTAAGTTTTCATTTTCCATCCAAAGAAAACGTTATTCAAATGTGTATAATACGTTATTGGAGTGCGCAAAGTTTCGACTTTATTCAGCCTGCAGGTCACGTATATGTGAAAAAGAAAATCATAATAGGACACATCAAAGTTTTTAGAAATAGATAAATAAATTGTAATATAGATTCTGATTTTCCAAAAGCCAAAGGTAGCACGCTGGTCAGCCGGCATGGCCCGCTAAGTCATGGGTCTATACTTACTGATAACGAAGAAATTGCTTGAAACAATTAATTTATTCGTTTTCTACAATGCTTTTCAAAATAGGGTTTGGTTGGGGGGCGTCTTAAAGTGGGATTGTGTGGAAACGGGTTAAGGCCCCAGTAACATTAGATCTTCAACAGAGCAATATGAAAAATATCTGGTTATTAACGTCTTGTCGATTAACCTGTTTCCACACAACAAAATCTAAGAATGAAGCTGATGATGACAATTCAAAGTTTATGAACTTTAGATTTTTTCAATATTCTTTGAGAAAACATTGTGTAAAATGAAGAAATTGCTTGTTTTCCTAATTAATTTTCTTCATGGGCGTCCAAAAGCCTCATTGTGTTCGAATTGTTTAAAATAGACCATTTTATTTTTTATTTGGAACATGAGAAAATACTGTAATTTCATACCCAAATGACAAATAGACATGAAGTGTTTGGATTGAACACTTTAAAAGGTTGATTAGATTGAATTTTGAACGTAAAAATGACTTTCAGCACAAATTTTAAGGCTATGGTCATTTTTTGCTTTGATTTATATATGTGTTATTACACTACAGTGTTAGGCTAACCCTAACCCATTTCCCGTGAAATTTTATGAAAAAAAAAACCAAAAAAAAAAAAACACACACACACACACAAACAAAACGGCAGCTGGTTCCCAGAACAAATCCTGGAAAATTACGCCCAAACTATACGTTATATTACGACTGGACCTTACATTTATGTACGGTAACACATGAGCTTTAATTTTTAGCGATCTTCCTTGAAAAATCTGCAAGTTTTTTTTTTTTTTTTTTTTTTTTGTTTTGTTTTTTGGGGGTTTTTTTGCAGTAAAATTTTACGAAACTTTATTTTCGCAGTTATGTTATGCTTTGTTTTTGCAGTACATTACTTAAAATTACTATAACTGTCTTGCAGTTACCTTTCGTATATGCTTCTATTTAAAATGTGCACACGGTCATCCCACAATTTCTTTTCTTCCCCAATTTGATCTTTATCGACCTAAATCAACGCCTGCATCCAGATTTTATTCGAAAAGGTGACATTTGTCGGTAAAAGGTATGCTTTATGTAATTTAGGCTACCCATTATGCTAAATTCTCACGTACTGAATCTGTCAAAAGTATACACGGTCAAAAAACCTACACGAAAATATTGTATTTTTTTTTACAGTGATCTTTATCGTGATGTAATCAAAATATCGTTTAAAGCGACTAATAACAACATTCAAACAAATCTTCTGCATTCTGTTTTAGTTTTTTCTCTCGATCACAAGCAATTTCTTCATTTTCTACCATGTTTTCCAAAGCCTTTAAAGGGCGTTTAAAAGCGTCATTGTGTGGGAATGGGTTAAAGGCTCCATGGCTCTCCTTGGGAACAACATTTCTCACCAACAGGAATCCTGGAATCTTTGTTGAAAATGTTTACAAAACACTCTATAAATAATTTCAGGATAGGTAACTCGTCCGCCTTAAGAAGTTTTGCAGAACAGAAAACGAAAATAAATTTCATTTTTTCTTTACGCTTGCAATATGAAATTAGTATTTTATTTTCGTTTTCTTTTCGACAAAGCTTTTCTTATCGGACTTGTGACCTAACCTGTACTTATTGGTGAGGGCGTCTGTAAACAATTTTGACGAAGATCTCAGGATTCCTTTTTGGTGAGACATTTTGTCCGTACGAGAGTTATAAAGCCTTTAAACGTTCTAACTAGAACTTATCTTGAGCTTATTCAAGCTGTAGTTACGACGATTAGATCCCCAACGAACCATTTCACTTTTTTGTAAGATTTAAGTAACCATAATTTTGCAAAATTACCCATTAAAATATCTAACATCCTGTCTAACCTTCCTATTTCAGTATTCTCTCTCGCTCTATTGTTGTTCATCGCCATCCTATTCTCCGGAACTACCCTTAATTCGGCATTCCCATCACCCACTCTGACGGTGACGAAATAATGACCTCATACATTAACCCATTATCAAAGGTAAGTTAATAAACTCAAAAAATAATAGTATAGTTAATAACACCAGGAAACCGACGAAATCAATAACTGTGGTATTGAGTGGAAAGAGCGGAGTAAGCGAGTTTTGAACGAATTATGCGTTTAAAATGAAATGAACGATACGCAATTACAACCTTTTAAAAATGTATAACTAAAATAAAATTGTTCTATATATAGATTTATTTTAAAAAAACGACCAATCAGATGCGTCTGACTTGCGGTCAGCCAATGAAATCAAAGAATGTATTGAGCGATGTGACTGCTGATAATGTTGAAAGCAATTAAAATTCGATAGAAATGGTCTTTCCGTTTACCTCCAATTGACAGTTATTGTAGCATTCACAGGCTTGCCAAAAAGGGAGTTTTTTTCACATATTAGATATTTGAAGAATGACGGGTTTTAACCCAGTAATAGATGACAAAATTTAAGACTGGTCAAATTAAACTTCTTGTCTGGTAAAAGCACGGCTCATACACAGACTGTTGTTTTTGTTATCGTTGTTGTTAAGTTGAAATTGCTAACAAATATATTTCCGTATATATTGATAGTATTTATTCGCGTTTATGTGTAAGTGAAGTTGGTTCCACATAAATGCAACACCAGTTAATAGCAATTCTAAATTTGAATTGCTTTTTTTTTTCTTTACATAACATTTACTAGCCTTTCTTTGTCTTTTAATATGAGACGAAAGTACATGTTTTGACAGAATTCCTGAGATTAAGTTACATGTTTTGACAAAATTCAGGAGACAAAGTTAATTTTTAAACAAAATTCATTAGATAAAAAGTCATGGATTTACGTTGGGAGTTTTGATTGTTGCTGTTTGACATTTTTTTTTACATGCAGAAAACCATTTACTTATCAGGATATTTTACGATTTCTGATAATTGTTTTCTTTTCTTTTCAATCCTGCAGCAAATCGTTTTCCGTTTGCTTTTCAGGTTCTTTACATCTAATACAGATAAATAAGCTGAGAAATCGATGTTATTGGAAGGCCATGAACCTAACAGATTTTGGATATAAGGACAAGACACTACCTTCAACTAGTATCAGAACAAAACTTCAAAAGCCTTTGATTGAATAGGAAAGGGTTAAAATCTTAAAAAGGGTAATTTATGCACTTTCAAGATGGGGTTATGAGATTATGCACTTTCAAGATAGGTTTATGAATTTATGCACTTTCAAGATGGAGTTATGAGTTTATGCACTTTCAAGATGGGGTTATGAGTCTGACTCATAACCCAATCTTGAGAGTGCATAAAATTACCCTTTTAAAGATGTTAACCCTTTCCTGTTCAATCCTGACTTTTACTCTAAATACGAAAAAATACCATGTTCGAGCTGCATAATCCGCGCAGTCTAACCAGGTTTAATACTCGTCGTTCTACCGAGATGTGCTCTTAGTCCGACAATTTTCGAATTTCCCTTTTCATGATTTCTAATACCAAGTTTATCGTTGTTTTCATGTTCATTGTATTATAAAAATCATTTTGAATTATCAAATAAAACATATAAAAAAAAGAAGAAATTGTGTTTTCTTTGTCTTTGAATATTGATTCCCTTCATAATACAAGCAGTAGTAATCGACTGGTTTCTTTAAAAAATACCACGTCTTACGGTCAAATTATCGTTTTGTACATTCAGCTTATTCGAACTGTAGTTACGAGTTATATTGTTTGCCTCAATCAGAAAGCTAGTTTACTAGTAGCTTGAATAAATTGTTACCAAGGGAGGTAAATCTTATCACGTTGCAGATGGAAAATAGGCGTTTTCATGTAACCATGCCTTTGAAGTGTAGATCCTTGGCGCCAATGGCAGCTTTGCAGCGAGTCCCGTCTAACTAACTGGGATCACACAATTATGGCAAAATAAGTCGCCCCATTCCAACACATCAAAATTTTAGACCAGTCCAAATTGAAAGAAGCTTCAGATGACAATTTAAAGTTGATGGAATTTTGAAATTTTTTTTTGTCTTTTTGGATAGAAATCATTGTGGATAATGAAGAAATTGCTTGATACAAGCAATTTCTTCATTTTCCACAATGTTTTCCAAAGCTTTTTCGTTGAGGGGCGTAAAAAGGAGGGATTGAGTTGGAATAAGTTAAACCATTGCAAGACAACAATATTTTAGACTGTTGAAATTCAAAGAAGTTTATAAACTGTTTCATTAAATAGTAGAATTCATCATTAGGAAATTAGGAAAGGGAATGTCGATTGATGCACGCATTTTCTCCTTTTCCATTTTTTTTTTGTCATCATTTCTTTTAAGGAGTCAAAAGAAGGAATTGAGGTGTATTGGGTTAGAGGAATCGTAACGATACCAGACCAAATTAATCTGAAAAAGATGGTTAGCTCTTTTTAATAAACAGTGTTGTCTATCTAAGTGCAAGCAATGAACTTAAAAAGAGGGATAGAAGATTAAGTTATGTCGTAGCATTATAAACTTACCCAAAAGGGGTGCTTCGTGAGCCAGTAAATAACCCATTACCAGACTGGTCCAAATTGAAAGGATTTGCAGATGACAATTTAAAGTTTATGGTGTTTTATGTTTTTTCAACTTTCTCGGTAGAAAACCTTGTGGAAAAAGAAGAATTTGATCGTAGCAAGCAATTTCTTCATTTGTCACAATGCTTTCCAAAATGATTTCTTGGGGGCGTCATTGTGTGAACTGGATGAAAGTCCAAATAGACAGATCGCTGGTCACGCCCACTTTCCTCCGACAGGAAATTCGACCTTGATATCAAACCGCGTAATATTGTATTTGTTGGCAGTAACATGTCGACAGAAAAATTACCTTCAGGTGTGAATGTCTGATTTGATTGATCGATAGATTTTTGTATTAATGGCCGCAATCCGTCAATTCCGTGATCAACGGAAATCTGCGAAAGAAATCGACCACGCAGAGCGTGAAAATCGCTAAATCTGCCCTTTATTTCCGTCCGTGGCTTTACGCAATCTGATTGATGACGCATGGTACACTAACTGGGCGATGCCAGGTGTCCGTTTAAGATTGTGATCTACTGGAATCAGAATTCAATGGTAGCCTTGAATCGCAATTGACGTATTGCCGGCTTCTCCCTCTGACTGTGCTGACCATGCCTACTGGCTCCAAAAGGAAGTTCTATTCGATATAAAACGAAATTATTTTGCAAAATTTATGACCAGTCAATGGAAAGAAATACGTATAATGGTTGGCGACCTAAAAGTCTTCACTACAGCTTGAAAATCCGTAGTTAAGACCTTTAAGTCGCCAGACGTACACAAATACTTAATATAATATTGGCCAATGTAGGAGTTCAAAGTTCACTTCCGGTCTAATTTAATGAAATAATTGGTCCATTTATCTATGATTGACGCTTCTGATGATTAAAAATAGCAAACACTGAGAATATGACACAAACAAGTTCGCCACAACTAAAGAGGCTAAAGACAAATGCATGAAAGTTACTAGATCACAGTCTCATTGTAACCTGATCATAGAGTGATCGAAGTGTTCACCAAGTACCAAGAATCAAATTTTAGTTTCGTCTAGCAAAAGTTAGACGTTTTGTTGTGTGTATTCCCGTTTATTTATCGTCGCTACCGTAGCACATGCCCATATGAACGACGCCCCCAGAAGACGGCTAGTTGTTACGGGGGATAGTGCAAGGAAACAGTACGAAACTACTGAGAGCTCCGCCTGGTTCTCTAACGTACTCGATGGATAGCACCGTCATGCGGAGCCTCGGATTAACGTCTCATCCGAAAGACAAGCGTTTTTAGCGGCTGCAATTTTCTTTTTACACTTCCATGAACAAAGTTTGGGCATACAGCTATTGTGTAAGGTTGCTCTCAAAGTAGATCCATAAATTGTTCTCAAAATTTTCAAAATATTTTTTTTTTTTTTTTTGCTGAATGGCATTAAATTATAAGAAATGAAGAGATTTTTTGTTTGTTTCATTGAGGTATGAACCGAAAAACTTAAATACGCGCAGAGGAATTCATATATTGATGTGAATAAATTCTAATGTTCAAATAGCGGATGCAAATTAACCCTTGTCATGCTGTATAAACTACCTTACTGAATTGCTCTAAAATCAAAGGACTGAAAACACTGATAGAACTTGCTGTTCAAAAATCAATATTTCTTTCCGAAATGAACTCTATAAACAACTCTAATAGGAAAATTACAAGCAGGAGGTGTAGACTAAGATCAGCCTGCACATAAGTGCAGTCTGATCTTGGTCTATACCTCCTGCCAAAACCGGAATATTCCGGGTTCAGCATGACAAGGGTTAACCTTATCCTAAAAATTGCCAACTGAATAAATTAAACATCGATCAATATACTTCGGTATAGCATGCGCTGCCTTCGGAATTCGCTCGATAATTATTGGCTATTTTTGTATAGCACATCAATATCAAATTCATTATCTGTGCTTTAAGTCATAACGTTCATGGGATGTCATAGATTCGATCCCCGGCGGCGGCACAAATTCTTTCCGACATTTGTCTCTCACCATGGTCGGAAGTCGTAAACCTAAGTGGGATAGCAACTCGAGGCTAGGAAAGGATGTTATGGTAGTACTGGTGTGAGAAATACAAGGAATCCATTGTTAGGTGTTCCAGCCGTCGCGATATGGATTCCTGATATTTCTTACACCAGTACTACAACTACATCATTTCCTAGCCTCCACCTGCTATCCAACTTAGGTTTACGATTATCTACCCATTGGTGAGAGACAAATTTCGGAAAGGATATGTGCCGGCGCTTCGATTAGACTAGATCTAGTTTGTGTCTACTGCTTTTGTCTACCTAGTTCGGTCTACATTTTTGAAACTCTATTCGACATCTATTTATATATAATCATTCTTTTATCTATTCTGTTAGATTGTCAGTTAACCCATTACTACACAACAAAATTATGAACTGGTCCAAACTGAAAGATGATGCAGACAACAATCTCAAGTTGGCTAAATTAAAGAAATATTTGTCTTTTAGGATAGAAAACATGGTGGATATTGAATAAATTGCTTCTTCAATGTCCTCAATGTTTTCAAATGCTTCTTTCTAGAGATGCGTTTAAAAGAGCGGTTGTGTGGGAATGGGTAAATCAAGTATTCAATCTCGTCAAATTGAAATGCAGTGAACTCGCATGAAACAGTAATGATAATTTAAGGGGAAAATAGCAAAATCCGTGAAAACTGTTTAGATAGTGGTTGGTTGTAGGTCCTGTGTGTCACATGTAAGTGAAAATACATGTTGTAAGATATTGACTAACATCAACAAAAATTCAACCCTAGCAGAGATTCGAACTCGAAACTTCTGTATTGCAGGCAAGCGCTTTACCTATTTCTCTATCACATCTTCTACACAACTTTGTCCGAATTGAAGCGTTTTGTTTAGTGTCAGGGGTTTCGTAACTGGAGCAAAATTGAACGACATTAGTAAAGTGTAGATAGACTCGATTTGATTGATTGATTGAATGAGGTTTAACGCCACTTTTAACAGTATTTCAGTCATATCGCAGCGACTGAAGCATTTAACAATGGATTCCTTGTATTTCTCACATCAGTACTACCATTACATCCTCTCCTAGCCTCCAGCTGCTAACCCGACTTAGGTTTACGATTATCGACCCATTGGTCCTGAAAAAACTCAATCTGCATGAAGGTAATATTCGGGTAAAAAAATTAAGCCTATAACTAAATAAAATTTTTAAAAAAATCACCCATTTCTTAAAGGAAGTTGAAATTTGTGGTGATTTATGGATCGCCATACATCGCATGCTAGTGAAATGGAGGTGTAATAGGGTAGAATAGGCTGGAACCGAGCTTTTCTGGAACGTCTGGTTCTCACCAAGGCCAGGTTACTGGCTTACTTTCATTTCAAGACTTTTCAAAACCGCAAGCTATAGCACTTGTTACACCATAGAAGCAATATAAGATCTTGATTTCTTATTAGAATGTTTAATAAAAATAAATCTACAAAAATCTACCTGGAATATTACTTGATATGACAAAATTCTCTATTGTCTTGTGTCATTAGTACTGAAGGTCTGCCGCACACTTTCGATTTTACTTTTTACACAAGTACAAACAGAGCCGCTTTTCCGCGCTTTATGGAGCTCTTAACGGGTACACGTTTCAAGTCATGCACGCTAGGAATAGTGTCTGCGCGAGTAAATACTACAGGTACACGAACAATACTCAGGCGTGAGCTTGTAGTCGTAACCCTTTCCAAAACACCAAAATTTCAAACTGATCTAATTTGAAAGATGCAGCAGATGACAATTTCAGGTTGGTGAAATTTAGAAAAATAATTGCCTTTTAGGTGAGAAAACATTGTGGACACGGTTATAGGAGAAATACCTGCCTGAAGCAGTTTCTTCAGTCGCCATACTGTTTTCCGAATCCCTTTTCCTGAGGGGCGTGCCATTTCTTCATTTTCCACAATGATTTTAAAACTTTTATTTGCTTTTTTGGGGGGGGGGGGCGTCAAAAAGCGTCAAAGTGTGGGAAAGGGTTCATTTTTAAGAGCGTTTTAAGTTTAAGGATTTTAAGAAGGCGAGACGTTAAGCTGACAAACTTATTTCTAGGGGTGTCCAAAAGTGTTATTATGTAGGAATGGATTAATGTCTTCAAATACATTTTGAGAGTGTTTTAAGTTTAAGGATTTAAGAATGCGAGACGTTATGCTGACAATCTTATTTCTAGGGGTGTCCAAAAGTGTTATTATGTAGGAATGGGTTAATGTCTTCAAATACATTTTGAGAGTGTTTTAAGTTTAAGGATTTAAGAATGCGAGACGTTATGCTGACAAACTTATTTCTAGGGGTGTCCAAAAGCGTTATTATGTAGGAATGGGTTAATGTCTTCCAATACATTTTGAGAGTGTTTTAAGTTTAAGGATAACAAGTATATGGATTGTTGTGCAGATAAGTCGGTATCTGTTGGACGCGGTCACGGTAAACGCTGAAGCGTGTAGGTATATCACCTTTTACTACGGAGTTTTACTTCATTTTGGAACCAATCAGAATGTACTAAATGTTCGATTTGTGTTGACAATGAAGGCTGTTATGGGTAAACACTCTTCACTTTTGTTACACTTTCAGTAACGCATAATTTTTTTCATTCTACCTTACAATATAGTTAGTTCAAATACAGGACCTTAATGTATTTCAATAACTATCTGATTTATTGAACTATTGATTTGGAGTCTTGATCCAATAAGGGACTGTGTGTATGTAGGGGTTTTGTTGTTGGTGATACTGGTGTTGGTAGTGGCGTTTTTATCAATTGAAGTAATACAGCTATCAATCACAAAAATAGATCTACCAATCAAATCTTTCATTTAGATCGGAAGTGTCCTTTGAACTACGACATATACGTTAATTAGGCTCGTTGGTTTGTTCACCCAAACGTCATTTCAAACAGTCATGACGTAGGTCAGTGGGCTCGGTCAGGGATCCACCTGTTAGACATGTGCGCCGATAAAAAGACTAAGCTCAGCCTGCTCAACCGTGCAGTCTGATTCGAGTCTATGTTGTTGGTCTTAATGACGGTAAAAAGAAGATTCTGTTAACAAGAAAATCCTCTTCTCCGAAAACTTTCGATCAGTTACCCCTGAAAAACCTGCCTAACCGACGTTATTTTATGATGTTAGAGAATCCCGATGTTTTGATGACGTCTCGATTTTCTGATTATTGCTTCGCCGCTAAAGTAAACGTTCTGGAAAACATTGTAGCAAATGAAGATTTTTCTTGCTACTAGTAGTTTCTTCATTATCCATCATGATTTCTACCTCAAAATACAGACATTAGGAATTTCTTTATCTGATAATTGTCGTCTACAACATCTTTAAATTAGGACCAGTCTAAAAGTTTGTTGACTCGAGATGGGCTAATTAAAAAATGTAAGTTTGTCAGAACACAGTTTTTCGCCCTACTTTCATACATGACATGTTCTGCTGTTAATCCATGTATTTCCTCTATTTTGTTTGATTATTTGCTGTAAACATTGTAAACATGTTTAATGCAATAAACTTGTTGTATTGTATTGTATTGTACTTTCATACATCAGAGAAGAAAACATATTTCAATGGATAACTGCGAAGCTGTTGAACGAGCCATTGTAAGTGTTTATAAATGATAAACGAAGTAATTGTAGATTTTATTGTACTATTTGAGTTTCCATTTCATTTTTTGCCTTAAAGTAAAAAGAATATTTATTTCAGTGAGTTATGTAAATAAAACATTGATTATACCGTATGAACCCGCTAAGTGAAGGTTTGTTTTTTCATAAAACCACGAAAAGAAATATTCTCTTTATTTCTAGTAAAGTGATATGAAATAGAAGTTGCCATAAATGATGAATACAAATTTGAAAGAATTTTCATGAACTTTTTTCATATCCCCGTGAAGTAATTTCTTCTTCTCCGCCATTATTTTCAGTCCGTTATCATCTTCGCTATTAAACTTATTTTTGGTTTGAATTATTGTCTTCAACCTATTCTGATTTGGAAATACATAGTATTTTATCAAATACTACAAGCTGATGAGAGAATTGTACTCACAGAAAATATTGTGAAAAAAGCAAAAGTTGCTTGTTACAAGCAATTTCCCCTTTTCAAAAATGTTTTCTGTTATCAAAGTTTTTATGACACATATTTTAAGAATTTCGTCTTCACCTTCTTTTAATTTGGAGTAGTTTTAAAGTTTGTTGTTTGGTAATTGGTTAATCGCCTTGAAATCGGTAAACCTATATTCCACCTTTTGAGAACGGGATCACGTATGATGGATAATGGAGGTTGTGGCAGGGCCATCTTCGCCAATTGATAAAGAATAAAGAAAAAGAATTCGAATAAAATGTGTTTGATATTTATTGTCAACAATAACAAATATATTAACATATAATTGCAGAGTACGCGTGTAAAATCTATGCGTACATTTTGACGATCGTTCGCTGGTTCCTCCGAAACCGGAAGTCACGTGACGTACTCTCGAAACAACTACGTAATTAATCACGTGATCAATTAGGCAGTGACGAAGTTGACGGTGGGCGTGCTAGAGCTGCTAGTGAAGTTGAAGAGGTTGCCGTTGAACAGGATCAAGAAGAGGAACAAGAAACCAATCAGAGCCACTATAACAAAGAAAAACAACCAATCAGCGTTCGTGTTAATTTGAATAAAATCATATTCACTGTAACAAAATAAAACAGCGTGTCTTAGAAGCAGAACCTAGACAACCAAATGATGAAGTGAGTTCAAATAGCCATTTGCTTTCCGTCGTTGTCATTCTTAAACCAAAAATCAAGCTGTAGTTACGATGTTTTAGAATGACAACGACGATATACAGGTTAAGCTCTCTGTAGTATCACATATTTGCATCCAGTAAGCGAAAAAAGGACTTCCTGGAATCGTGGATCCAAACTTTTCTCTCTTTTCTAGGTGGTCATTCTCCCTCACTTTTTTTCAATTTCGAAATATAATTGACTTCTGATTGACCCCTGCCTTATCTGATCATTAACGCCTGGTAAAATACATTTTGTTTACCAAACTTGTAATAAAAGTCGTATTGTTTAAGAATTCTAAAAAGTTTATTCATTATATCTTTAATTCGTCTTTATAATCCTAGAGCTTTAGCTGGAATAAAGTTTATTATTTAAGATTATTTTCTCGTAACTATTCAATTTTGTAAAGTGATTTGCCGCTTAAATGGTTAGTTCAATGCTTTTGCCCCACCCAGCCACCCGCTTAGGAAAAGGAATTTTAATACAGAATATCTCTCATGTTTGACTGTTTCGGCATCCGTTTTTATTGTTTTACTTCCAATTTTTGAATTGAGTATATGCCTACTGCCGCCAAAAGCCCACATTCGCACAAAATGATGAAACTATGAATTTCGAGTTGAACCATTTGTTTTAGAATGAAAAGACAATTTAACCCTTGTCATGCTGTATAATTAACCTTACTGAATTGCTGTCAAATCAAAGGGCTGAAAGCACTGATGGAACTTGTTGTTCAAAAATCAATATTTATTTTAGAAATCAACTTCATAAACAAATGTGGCAGGAAAAATACAAGCAGGAGGTCTAGACCAAGATCAGACTGCACTTACACCTCCTGCCAAAACCGGAATATTCCGGGTTCAGCATGACAAGGGTTAAATGATTGTATCATGATGTAACACAGTTTAGCCATGATTGAACTGAGATTTGATGGTATACTAAAAAGAATATGAAAATAAATAAATCATCACTTTACGGACTATAAACCATTGTAAGAAAATGAAAAACTGATTACAAAGTGTGATTGTGTTTATTTGTTGTCTTTTCCTCTTTTATTCTCTCTTTTTCAATAAGTTTTTGGAGATAAACTATCCAAATGCCAAGAAAATGAGTTATTAAACAGGTATAGTAATTCATTTTCTCCATGAGTTACCTATCGAGATAATCCCGGAAAACTATTAAAATATCCTTGTTGCCATTCTTTATTCAAGCTGTAGTTTACGATGTTTTAGAACAACAACAACGATATTTCGATATTTGTAGAAGTTTTTCACGTAGATTGTGGAAGCAGGGAAAAAAATAAATCGCAAAATTTTTAACATTATCCAGGTTTCGTTTGACTCTTGCCCACAGCTGAAATTGAGATATGTCTACCATATTACCAGACTACGAAATGTTAGACTGGTCCGAATCGGAAGTTACAGACGATATTTGAAATTGTGCTAAAATAAGTGCCAAATAGGGTAGAAACGTGAGATAAGTAGAAGTTGCTTGTTACAAGCAATTTCTCCGATTCCCACCAAGTTTTTTCAAGATTGTATTTCTTCGGGACGCCAGTAAGCGTTATTGTTTGGTAATTGGCTAATAACCCCAATATAATTTCTTTTGCTCTGATACCGGCACATAACAGTGTCACTTTGTAAAGGAATTTATGTAAATGATTCAAGACATCCTATATTTTTCGAGTAAACATTTTACTATATAAATAATCGTTTTAGATAAAATCGATATATCGCCGTATGTTCAAAAGTTTCATGATAGCTCCAATCTCATGACAAAATGTGCCACCATAAGTAATTAAACAGTGTACTTACAGAAAGTACCATCACCGAAGCCAGCAGACTGAGCGGGAACTCCCACTGGGTAGGCGTAACCATAGCTACTGTGACCTCCATAGCTGCCATAGCTACCGTATCCTAGGCCGAGGGTCAAACCCAAGGTCATGGTCAAACAGAGAGCGACGAGTGTGGCGGACTTCATTGCTCTGTAAGAGAAATAAATAGTTCTTTATAAATTTGCTGGTAGTGTAATAAAATATGAATCGGCGAGGAAAATTAAATTGGGAGAAAAAGATGCAGAGATTACAGAATAAGAAAGTAAACTATTCTTTAAAGAAAATATACGGATGTCAATAAATGATGACATAGAGAGAAAAAACTCAAGATGCAAATATATCAGTCATGTATAAAAGAAAATATTATTGATCATGCGAAGTTTTAAACGTTAATAAAACCAAGGTTTGGTTGTATTATTAGAGAATATTTTAATAAATCGAATCCTTTTCTACACTTTTCTTCAGTTCGATATCATGTTTTAATGAATAAAGTTAGATTAAAGTAAAATAACATGATGGCTAGGTTCGACTAACATTTAACCCATTCCAATTTTTCGAAATTTTAGACTGGTCCAATTAGAAAATCATTGCAGGCGACAATCAAGGTGAGTGCAATTCGAAACGAAACCATTCTATGTGGTAGAAAATAGTTTGAGAAAAGAAGAAATTACTTGTTACAAGCAATTTCTTTTCTCACAATATGTTTGTAAATATGAAATCTCATGAAATCTAAAGAAAAGGGTTAATTAGCGAAAAATGAACGGAAACGAAATATTCAAATTCCCAGATGTTTTAACAACTTTTTATGCATTTGTTTTAACTATTTACTATGGATATACGAAAATATATAAAAGTTTAAAAAATTTAAAGTTTAATTACCTGTTTTGGTGATGATCAGTCGGAGAATCAAGACTAGATACTAAATTCACGTTAACGTCCCCCTTATATACACCCGACGTTAACGTCTGTGATGTCATTTTGACATGATGTTACATAACTCCGGGGGTAAGTGCGATACACTATTATCGATGGTCATGAATTAATTGATAAATTGGAAATTACCAATGTTCTGGCTGCACAATCCGCGCAGTCTAAACAGATTTGATACTCGTCGTTCTACCGAGATGGTCTCTTAGTCCGAAAATTTTCGAATTTCCCTTTTCATGATTTCTAATACCAAGTTTATCGTTGTTTTCATGGGTATTGTATTACAAAAATCATTTTGAATTATCAAATGAAAAATATGAGAAGAAGTAATTATTTTTTCTTTGTCTTTAAATTGTGTTTCCCTTACAATACAAGCAGTAGTAATCGATTGGTTTCTTTAAATAAAAAAAAAAAGAAAAAAACACGTCGGTGATCTATCGAAATCCCATACCTCCAGCTTATTCAAACTGTAGTTACAAGATATGCTGTTTGCCTAATTCAGAAAGCTAGTTTACTAGTAACTTAAATAGATTGCTACCAAGGGAAGTAAGCAGTTAGTTTGCTGACATGCCTTTGAAGTGTAGATCCTTGGCGCCAATGGCAGATTTGCAGCGAATCCCGTCTAACTATGACACCGTTATGTCAAAACAAGTCGCTTAAACCATTACCAGACAATAATATTTTAGACTGGTGAAATTCAAATAAATATGTATACTGATTTATTTAATAGTAGAAATAATCATTAAGAAAAGTTAACGGACAAAAGTTTGAGTTCAACGAGTGCAAACTGCCACTGGAGGCTTAACCACTAAATCCATTGAATGGGTACGCCTCATAAAGAAGCTGTTATGTATTTCAGGAATATTGCAAACTCTATTCAAATTATGGAGAACTCTTTCAAAAACATGCTATTTAACCCATTCCCACTCAATTTCACTTTCTAAGCATCCAAAGTGAAAAGCTTTGGAAAACATTGTGGACAATGAAGAAATTGCTTGTTACAAGAAATTTCTTCATTGTCCAAAATGTTTTCTACCAAACAAGGGAAATATTTTCTTAATTCAATCAACTCGAACTCGTCGTCTGCAACTTCTTTCAATTAGAACTAGTCTAAGATTTTGTCAAGATGTTACTTTAACCTCGTTCATTTATAATGATAATCTTTAGCATAGAAAGATTACTTAACCAAACTATTCTTTGCTAGCTCACAGTACTCATAGGTACTTTGATTAATAAACAATGTTGGTAAGCCATGAAATTGTGTCGTAGCATTATAAACTTACCCAAAACGGATACTTCGTGAGCAAGAAATTAACCCATTACCAGACTGGTCAAAATTGAAAGGATTTACAGACGGCAATTCAAAGTTTATTAAGTTTCGGGGTTTTTTTTTTTTATTTTTTTTTTTACTTTCTCAGTAGAAAATATTGTGGAAAATGGAAAAATGCGTTTTGCAAGCAATTTCTTCATTTTGCACAATGTTTTCTCAATAATTTTTCTTGAGGGTCGTCATTGTGTTGGAGTGGATGAAAGCCGGTCACGCCCACTTTCCTCCGACAGGAAATTCGACTTTAATATCAAACGGTGTAATATAGTATTTGTTGGCAGTAACATGTCGGCAGATGTAAGAGTTCAAAATTACCTTCGGGTCTGATTGTCCGATTTGATTGGTCGATAGATGTTTTATTAATGGCCGCAATCCGTCAATTCCTTGATCAACGGAAATCTGCGAAAGAAATCGACCATGCATAGCGTGAAGATCGCTAAATCTGCCCTTTTTTCCGTCCTTGGTTTTACGCAATCTGATTGATGACGCATGGTACACTAACTGGGCGATGTCAGGTGTCCGTTAAAGATTGTAATCGGTTGGAATCAGAATGCAATGGTAGCCTTGAATCGCCGGCTTCTCCCTCTGACTCTACTGACATGCCTACTGGCTCCAAAAGGAAGTTCCATTCGATATAAAACGAAATTATTTTGCAATAATTTATGACCATTCAATGAAAACAAATACGTATAATTTTTGGCGATCTAAACGTCTACACTAAAGCTTGAAAATCCGTAGCTAAAATCGTTAAGACGCCAGACGTACACAAATACTTAATATAATGTTGGCCAATGTCGGAGTTAAAAGTTCGCTTCCGGTCTAATTTAATGAAATAATTGGTCCATTTTTCTATGATGGTTCAAAAAAGCTTACACTGAGAATATGTGTCAAACAATTTCGCCACATATAAAGAGACCCAAGACAAATACAAATGAAATTACTAGATCACAGTCTTGTTGTGACCTGATGGAAAAGTGATCGAAGTGTTCACCAAGTACCATGATTTGACTTTAGTTTCGTCTATCAAGATTTAATCGTTTTGTTCGGCTGCACTTTTCTTTTTACACTTCCATGAACAAAGTTTGGGCATACAGCTATTGTGTAAGGTTGCTCTCAAAGTAGATCCATAAATTGTTCTCAAAATTTTCAAAATATTTTTTTTTTTTTTTTTTTGTTGAATGGCATTAAATTATAAAAAATGATGAGATTTGTTGTTTGTTTCATCGAGGTATGAACCGAAAAACTTAAATACGCGCAGAGGAATTCATATATTGATGTGAATAAATTCTAATGTTCAAATAGCGGATGCAAATTAACCCTTGTCATGCTGTATAAACTACCTTACTGAATTGCTCTAAAATCAAAGGACTGAAAACACTGATAGAACTTGCTGTTCAAAAATCAATATTTCTTTCCGAAATGAACTCTATAAACAACTCTAATAGGAAAATTACAAGCAGGAGGTGTAGACTAAGATCAGCCTGCACATAAGTGCAGTCTGATCTTGGTCTATACCTCCTGCCAAAACCGGAATATTCCGGGTTCAGCATGACAAGGGTTAACCTTATCCTAAAAATTGCCAACTGAATAAATTAAACATCGATCAATATCCTTCGGTATAGCATGCGCTGCCTTCGGAATTCGCTCGATAATTATTGGCTATTTTTGTATAGCACATCAATATCAAATTCATTATCTGTGCTTTAAGTCATAACGTTCATGGGATGTCATAGATTCGATCCCCGGCGGCGGCACATATCCTTTCCGACATTTGTCTCTCACCATGTGGAAGTCGTAAACCTAAGTGGGATAGCAACTCGAGGCTAAGAAAGGATGTTATGGTAGTACTGGTGTGAGAAATACAAGGAATCCATTGTTAGGTGCTCCAGCCGTCGAGATATGGATTCCTGATATTTCTTACACCAGTACTAAAACTACATCCTTTCCTAGCCTCCACCTGCTATCCAACTTAGGTTTACGATTATCTACCCATTGGTGAGAGACAAATTTCGGAAAGGATGTGTGCCGGCGCTTCTATTAGACTAGATCTAGTTTGTATCTACTGCTTTTGTCTACCTAGTTCGGTCTACATTTTTGAAACTCTATTCGACATCTATTTATATATAATCAGTTTTTATCTATTCTATTAGATTGTCAGTTAACCCATTACCACACAACAAAATTATAAACTGGTCCAAACTGAAAGATGGTACAGACAACAATCTCAAGTTGGCTAAATTAAAGAAATATTTGTCTTTTAGGATAGAAAACATGGTGGATATTGAATAAATTGCTTCTTCAATGTCCTCAATGTTTTCAAATGCTTCTTTCTAGAGATGCGTTTAAAAGAGCGGTTGTGTGAGAATGGGTAAATCAAGTATTTAGTCTCGTCAAATTGAAATGCAGTTAACTCGCATGAAACAGTAATGATAATTTACGGGGAAAATAGCAAAATCCGTGAAAACTGTTTAGATAGTGGTTGGTTGTAGGTCCTGTGTGTCACATGTAAGTGAAAATACATGTTGTAAGATATTGACTAACACCAACAAAAATTCAACCCTAGCAGAGATTCGAACTCGAAACTTCTGTTTTGCAGACAGGCGCTTTACCCATTTCGCTATCACATCTTCTACAAAACTTTATCACAACTGAAGCGTTTTGTTTAGTGTCAGGGGTTTCGTAACTGGAGCAAAATTGAACGACATTAGTAAAGTGTAGATAGACTCGATTTGATTGATTGATTGAATGAGGTTTAACGCCACATTTAACAGTATTTCAGTCATATCGCAGCGACTGAAGCATTTAACAATAGATTCCTGGTATTTCTCACATCAGTACTACCATTACATCCTCTCCTAGCCTCCAGCTGCTAACCCCACTTAGGTTTACGATTATCGACCCATTGATCCTGATAACTCAATCTGCATGAACGTAATATTCGGGTCAATAAATTCAGCCTATACCTAAATAAAATTTTTAAAAAATCACCTATTTCTTTAAATGAAGATGAAATTTGTGGTGATTTATGGATCGCCATACATCGCATGCTAGTGAAATGGAGGTGTAATAGGGTAGAATAGGCTGTGACCGAGCTTTTCTGGAACGTCTGAATCACACCAAGCCCAGGTAACTGGCTTACCTTCATTTCAAGACTTCTTGAAACCGCAAGCTATAGCACTTGTTACACCATAGAAGCATTATAAGATATTGATTTCTTAGTAAAATATTTAATAAAAATAATTCCACAAAAAATCTACTTGGAATATTACTTGATATGACAAAATTCTCTATTGTGTTGTGTCATTAGAACTGAAGGTCTGCCGCATACTTTCGATTTAACTTTTTCCACAAGTACAAACAGAACCGCTTTTCCACGCTTTATGGAGCTCTTAACGGGTACACGCTTCAAGTCATGCACGTAGAAGAAGTGCTTGCCTGAAGCAGATTCTTCAGTCGCCATATTGTTTTCCGAATCTTTCTCCTGAGGGGCGTGCAAGTTCTTCATTTTCCACAATGATTTAAAAACCTTTTTTCTTTTTTAGGGGGGGGGGGGCGTCAAAAAGCGTCAAAGTGTGGAAATGGGTTCATTTTTAAGAGCGTTTTAAGTTTAAGGATTTTAAGAAGGCGAGACGTTAAGCTGACAAACTTATTTCTAGGGTTGTCCAAAAGCGTTATTATGTTGGAATGGATTAATGTCTTCAAATACATTTTGAGAGTGTTTTAAGTTTAAGGATTTAAGAAGGCGAGACGTTAAGCTGACAATCTTATTTCTAGGGGTGTCCAAAAGTGTTATTATGTAGGAATGGGTTAATGTCTTCAAATACATTTTGAGAGTGTTTTAAGTTTAAGGATTTAAGAAGGCGAGACGTTAAGCTGACAATCTTATTTCTAGGGTTGTCCAAAAGCGTTATTATGTTGGAATGGATTAATGTCTTCAAATACATTTTGAGAGTGTTTTAAGTTTAAGGATAACAAGTATATGGATTGTTGTGCAGATAAGTCGGTATCTGTTGGACGCGGTCACGGTAAACGCTGAAGCGTGTAGGTATATCGCCTTTTACTACGGAGTCTTACTTCATTTTGGAACCAATCAGAATGTACTATATGTTCGTTTTGTGTTGACTATGAAGGCTGTTATGGGTAAACACTCTTCACTTTTGTTACACTTTCTGTAACGCATAATTTTTTTCATTCTACCTTACAATATAGTAAGTTCAAATACAGGACCTTAATGTATTTCAATAATTATCTGATTTATTGAACTATTGATTTGGAGTCTTGATCCATTAATGGACTGCGTGTATGTAGGGGTTTTGTTGTTGTTGGTAGTGGTGTTGGTAGTGGCGTTTTTATCAATTGACGTAATACAGCTATCAATCACAAAAATAGATCGACCAATCAAATCTTTCATTTAGATCGGAAGTGACCTTTGAACTACGACATATACGTTAATTAGGCTCGTTGGTTTGTTCACCCAAACGTCATTTCAAACAGTCATGACGTAGGTCAGGGGGCGTGGTCAGGGATCCGCCTGTTAGACATGTGCGCCGATAAAAAGACTAAGCTCAGCCTGCTCAACCGTGCAGTCTGATTTGAGTCTATGTTGTTGGTCTTAATGACGGTAAAAAGAAGATTCTGTTTACAAGAAAATCTTCTCCGAAAACTTTCGATCAGTTACCCCTGAAAAACCTGCCTAACCGACGTTATTTTATGATGTTAGAAAATCCCGATGTTTTGATGACGTCTAGATTTTCTGATTATTGCTTCGCCGCTAAAGTAAACGTTCTGGAAAACATTGTAGCAAATGAATATCATTATCTACCATGATTTCTCCCTCAAAATATAGACATTAGGAATTTCTTTATCTGATAATTGTCGTCTACAACTTCTTTAAATTAAGACCAGTCTAAAAGTTTGTTTACTCGAGATAGGCTAATTAAAAAAATGTAAGTTTGTCAGAGCACATTTTTTCGCCCTACTTTTATACATCAGAAAAGAAAACAAATTTCAATGGATAACTGCGAAGCTGTTGAACGTGCCATTGTAAGTGTTTATAAATGATAAACGAAGTAATTGTAGATTTTATTGTACTATTTGAGTTTCCATTTCGTTTTTGCCTAAAAGTAAAAAGAATATATATATTTCAGTTAGTTATGTAAATAAAACCTTGATTATACCGTATGAACCCGCTAAGTGAAGGTTTGTTTTTTCATAAAACCACGAAAAGAAATATTCTCTTTATTTCTAGTAAAGTGATATGAATTAGAAGTTGCCATAAATGATGAAAACCATTTTGAAAGAATTTTCATGAACTTTTTTCATATCTCCGTGAAGGAATTCAGTAATGATGTAATGTGTACACATTAGACATGGAGATATGAAAAAAAAGCAGGCAAAAATAATCAACCAATGTCGAAAGTCGCAAATAAGACCAATTTTGTGAACGAACTTCCGCTTGGTTTCATCATATTATTTGAATATTTGTGGGAAAAGAAGAACTTGATTGTAACAAGTAATTTCTTCTTCTCCGCCATTATTTTTAGTCCGTTATCATCTTCGTTATTAAACTTGTTTTTGGTTTGAATTATTGTCTTCAACCTCTTTTGATTTGGAAAAACATAGTATTTTATCAAATAATACAAGCTGATGTGAGAATTGTACTCACAGAAAATATTGTGGAAAAAGCAAAAGTTGCTTGTTACAAGCAATTTCCCCTTTTCAAAAATGTTTTCTGTTTTCAATGTTTTTTATGACACATATTTTAAGAATGTCGTCTTCACATTCTTTTAATTTGGAGTAGTTTTAAATTTTGTTGTTTGGTAATGGGTTAATCGCCTTGACATCGGTAAACCTAGATTCCACCTTTTGAGAAGGGGGTCACGTATGGAGGATAATGGAGGTTGTGGCAGGGCCATCTTCGTCAATTGATAAAGAATAAAGAAAAAGAATTCGAATAAATTTGTTTGATATCTATTGTCAACAATAACAAATATATTAACATATAATTGCAGAGTACGCTTGTAAAATCTATGCGTACATTTTGACGATCGTTCGCTGGTTCCTCCGAAACCGGAAGTCACGTGACGTACTCTCGAAACAACTACGTAATTAATCACGTGATCATTTAGGCAGTGACGAAGTTGACGGTGGGTGTGCTAGAGCTGCTGGTGAAGTTGAAGAGATTGCCGTTGAACAGGATCAAGAAGAGGAACAAGAAACCAATCAGAGCCACTGTAACAAAGAAAAACAACAAATCAGCGTTCATGTTAATATGAATAAAATCAGATTCACCGTAACAAAATAAAACAGCGTGTCTTAGAAACAACATCTAGACAACCAAATGATGAAGTGAGTTCAAATAGCCATTTACTTACCGTCGTTGTCATTCTTAAACCAAGAATCAAGCTGTAATTACGATGTTTTAGAATGCCAACAACGATATGCAGGTTAAGGTCTCTGTAGTATCACATATTTGCATCCAGCAAGCGAAAAAAGGACTTCCTGGAATTGTGGAAATTATCAGTCCTGGTAAGATAGCGTGAATTGACCTTGATCAAAACTTTTTTCTCTTATCTAGGTGGTCATTCTCCCTCACTTTATTTCAATTTCGAAATATAATTGCCTTCTGATTGACCCCTGCCTTATCTGATCATTAACGCCTGGTAAAAAGACATTTTGTTTACCAAACTTGTAATAAAAGTCGTATTGTTTAAGAATTTTAAAAAGTTTATTCATTATATCTTTAACTCGTCTTTATGATCCTTGAGCTTTAGCTGGAATAAAGTTTATTATTTAAGATTATTTTCTCGTAACTATTCAATTTTGTAAAATGATTTGCCGCTTAAATGGTTATTTCAATGCTTTTGCCCCACCCAGCCACCCGCTAAGGAAAAGGAATTTTATTACAGGATATCTCTCATGTTTTACTGCTTCGGCATCCGTTTTTATTGTTTAACTTCCAATTTTTGAATTGAGTATATGCCTACTGCCGCCAAAAGCCCACATTCGCACAAAATGATGAAACTATGAATTTCGAGTTGAACCATTTGTTTTAGAATGAAAAGACAATTTAACCCTTTCCTGGTCAATCCCTGGATTTTACGTCCCTGAATTTTTATACTTGAGAAAATATTGTGGGATAAGAAGAAATTGCTTGTGACAAGCAATTTCTTCTTATCGCACAATATTTTCTACCCTATAGGTTGGTTACTTTTCAAATTGCACTCACTTTTGATTGTCGTCTGCAACTTCTTTGAAATTGGACAAGTCTAAAATTTTGAAAAACAGGAAAGGGTTAAATGATTGTATCATGATGTAACACATTTTAGCCTTGATTGAACTGAGATTTGATGGTATACCAAAGTGAATATGAAAATAAATAATTCATCACTATAACGACTATACAAACCATCGTAAGAAAATAAAAAAACTGATTACAAAGTGTTTTTGAGTTTACTTGTTGTCTTTTCCCCTTTTTATTCTCCCTTTTTTCAATAAGTTTTTTTTTTAAATAAACTATCCCAATGCCAAGGAAATGGGTTATTAAACAGATATAGTAATTTATTTCCTCCATGAGTTAACTATAGAGAAAATCCCGGAAAACTAGTAAAATATCCTCGTTGCCATGCTTGATTCAAGCTGTAGTTTACGATGTTTTAGAACAACAACGACGATATTTCGATATATCTAGGAGTTTTCATGTAGATTGTGAAAATTTCAGGGAATAAATTAATCGCGATATTTTTCAACATTATCCAGATTTCATTTGACCCATGCCCGCAGCTGAAATTGAGATATGTCTACCATATTACCAGACGACGAAATTCTAGACTGGTCCAAATTGAAAGAAGTAACAGACGACATAACAGCGTCACTATAGCGTTAAGGAATTTATTCCTATGATTAAAAATATCGCCATATTTTTCGAGTAAACATTTTACTATATAAATAAAAGTTTTAGATAAAATCGATATATCGCCGTATGTTGAAAGTTTTGTGATAGCTCCAATCTCATGACAGAAATGTGCCACCATAAGTAATTAAACAGTGTACTTACAGAAAGTACCATCACCGAAGCCAGCAGACTGAGCGGGAACTCCCACTGGGTAGGCGTAACCATAGCTAATGTGACCTCCATAACTGCCATAGCTACCGTATCCAAGGCCGAGGGTCAAACCCAAGGTCATGGTCAAACAGAGAGCGACGAGTGTGGCGGACTTCATTGCTCTGTAAGAGAAATAAATAGTTCTTTATAAATTTGCTGGTAGTGTTATAAAATATGATTCGGCGAGGAAAATTAAATTGGGGGAAAAAGATGCAGAGATTACGGAATTAAAAAAGGGTACACTATTCTTTAAAGAAAATATACGGCTGTCAATAAATGAGGTCATAGAGAGAAAAAACTTAAGATGCAAATATATCAGTCATGTATAAAAGAAAATATTATTGATTATGCGAAGTTTTAAACGTTAATAAAACTAAAATTTGGCTGTATTATTTAGAAAATATTTTAATAAATCGAATCCTTTTCTACGCGTTCTTCAGTTCGATATCATGTTTATATTAATAAAGTTTGATTAAAGTAATATAACATGATGGCTAGGTTCGACTAACACTTAACCCATTCCCATTTTTCGAAATTTTAGACTGGTCCAATTAGAAAAATATTGCAGGCGACAATCAAGGTGAGTGCAAGTTGAAACGAAACCATAATATGTGGTAGAAAATAGTGTGAGAAAAGAAGAAATTACTTGTTACAAGCAATTTCTTTTCTCACAATATGTTTGTAAATATGAAATCTCATGGACATACATGAAAAGAAAAGGAAAAAAGGAAAACGAAGTATTCAAATTCCCAGATGTTTTAACAATTTTATATGCATTTGTTTTAACTATTTACTATGGAAAAACGAAAAAATATAAAAGTTAAAAAAAAAATAAAGTTTAATTACCTGTTATTGGTGATGATCAGTCGGAGAATCAAGACTAGATACTAAATTCACGTTAACGTCCCCCTTATATACACCCGACGTTAACGTCTGTGATGTCATTTTGACATGATGTTACATAACTCCGGGGGTAAGTGCGATACACTATTATCAATGGTCATGAATTAATTGATAAACTGGAAATTACCAATGTTCTGGCTGCACAATCCGCGCAGTCTAAACAGATTTGATACTCGTCGTTCTACCGAGATGGTCTCTTAGTCCGAAAATTTTCGAATTTCCCTTTTCATGATTTCTAATACCAAGTTTATCGTTGTTTTCATGGGAATTGTATTACAAAAATCATTTTGAATTATCAAATAAAAAATATGAGAAGAAGTAATTATTTTTTCTTTGTCTTTAAATTGTGTTTCCCTTACAATACAAGCAGTAGTAATCGATTGGTTTCTTTAAATAAAAAAAAAAAGAAAAAAACACGTCTATCGAAATCCCATACCTCCAGTTTATTAAAACTGTAGTTTCAAGATATGCTGTTTGCCTCAATCAGAAATCTAGCTTACTAGTAACTTAAATAGATTGCTACCAAGGGAAGTAAGCAGTTAGTTTGCTGACATGCCTTTGAAGTGTAGATCCTTGGCGCCAATGGCAGCTTTGCAGCGAAACCCGTCTAACTGACTGGAATGACACCGTTATAAACAAGTCGCTTAAACCATTACCAGACAATAATATTTTAGACTGGTGAAATTCAAATAAATTTGTATACTGATTTATTTAATAGTAGAAACAATCATTAGGAAAAGTTAACGGACAAAAGTTTGAGTGCAAACTGCCACTGGAGGCTTAACCACTAAATCCATTGAACGGGTACGCCACATGAAGAAGCTGTTATGTATTTCAGGAATATTGCAAACTCTATTCAAATTATGGAGAACTCTTTCAAAAACATGCTATTTAACCCATTCCCACTCAATTTCACTTTCTAAGCATCCAAAGTGAAAAGCTTTGGAAAACATTGTGGACAATGAAGAAATTTCTTGTTACAAGAAATTTCTTCATTGTCCACAATGTTTTCTACCAAACAAGGGAAATATTTTCTTAATTCAACCAACTCGAAATCGTTGTCTGCAACTTCTTTCAATTTGAACCAGTCTAAGATTTTGTCAAGATGTTACTTTAACCTCGTTCATTTATAATGATAATCTTTAGCATAGAAAGATTACTTAACAAAACTATTCTTTGCTAGCTCACAGTACTCATAGTACTTTGATTAATAAACAATGTTGGTAAGCCATGAAATTAAAAGTAAATTGTGTCGTAGCATTATAAACTTACCCACAACGGATACTTCGTGAGCCAGAAATTGACCCATTACCAGACTGGTCCGAATTGTAAGGATTTACAGACGGCAATTAAAAGTTTATTAAGTTTCGGGTTTTTTTTCAACTTTCTCAGTAGAAAATATTGTGGAAAATGAAGAAATTGCGTGTTGCAAGCAATTTCTTCATTTTGCACAATGTTTTCTCAATTCTTTTTCTTGAGGTTCATCATTGTGTTGGAGTGGATGAAAGCCGGTCAGGCCCACTTTCCTCCGACAGGAAATTCGACTTTAATATCAAACGGCGTAATATAGTATTTGTTGGCAGTAACATGTCGGCAGATGTAAGAGTTCAAAATTACCTTCGGGTCTGATTGTCTGATTTTATTGATCGATAGATATTTTTATTAATGGCCGCAATCCGGCAATTCCTTGATCAACGGAAATCTGCGAAAGACATCGACCATTCATAGCGTGAAGATCGCTAAATCTGCCCTTTTTTCCGTCCTTGGCTTTACGCAATCTGATTGATGACGCATGATACACTAACTGGGCGATGTCAGGTGTCCCTTTAAGATTGTAATCGGTTGGAATCATAATGCAATGGTAGCCTTGAATCGCAATTGACATATCGCGGGCGTCTTCATCTGACTCTGCTGACCCTGCCTACTGGCTCCAAAAGGAAGTTCCATTCGATATAACCGAAATTATTTTGCAAAAATTTATGACCATTCAATGAAAACAAATACGTATAGTTTTTGGCAACCTAAACGTCTACACTAAAGCTTGAAAATCCGTAGCTAAAACCGTTAAGACGCCAGACGTACACAAATACTTAATATAATGTTGGCCAATGTCGGAGTTAAAAGTTCGCTTCCGGTCTAATTTAATGAAATAATTGGTCCATTTTTCTATGATGGTTCAAAAAAGCTTACACTGAGAATATGTGTCAAACAATTTCGCCACATATAAAGAGACCCAAGACAAATACAAATGAAATTACTAGCCCATTGTTCTATGATGGTTCAAAATAGCTTACACTGAGAATATGTGTCAAACATTTTCGCCACATATAAAGAGACCCAAGACAAATACAAATGAAATTACTAGATCATTGTGACCTGATGGAAAAGTGATCAAAGTGTTCACCATGATTTGACTTTAGTTTCGTCTATCAAGATTTAATCGTTTTGTTCGGCTGCACTTTTCTTTTTACACTTCCATGAACAAAGTTTAGGCACGCAGCTGTTGTGTAAGATTGCTCAAAAAGTAGATCCATATTTTTTTTGTCAAAATTTGCAAAATATTTGCTTCGTTTTGTTGAATGGCATTAAATTATAAGAAATGATGAGATTTGTTGTTTGTTTCATCGAGGTATGAACCGAAAAACTTAACCCTTTCCTGTACAATCAATGGTTTTTACGGCCATGCAATTTTATGATTAAGAAAATATTGTGAAAAAGAAGAAATTGCTTGAATCAAGCAATTTCTTCTTTTATCACAATATTTTCTTCCACATAGAAAGGTTTCATTTCAAGTTGCACTCACTTTTCATTTTCGTCTGCAACATATTTCAAATTGGACCAGTCTAAAATTTCGAAAAACAGGAAAGGGTTAAATACGCGCAACGGATTCATACATTGGTATGAATAAATTCTAATGTTCAAATAGTGGATGCAATTTAACCTTATCCTGACAAATGTCATTTAAATGAATTAAATATCGATCATTCTCCTTCGGTTTAGCATACGCTGCCTTCGGAATTCGCTCGATAATTATCGGCTATTTTTGTACAGCACACCAATATCAAATTTATTATCTATGTTTTACGTCATAACGTTCCTGGGATGTCATGGTTTCGAGCCCCGGCGGCGGCACATATCCTTTTCGGCATTTGTCTTTCACAAATGGGTGGATAATCGTAAACCTAATTGGTATAGCATGTGGAGGCTAGGAAAGGATGTAATGGTAGTACTGGTGTGAGAAATACCAGGAATCCATTGTTAGGTGCTTCAGCCGCCGCGATATGGCTGAAATACTGTTTAACCCATTACCACACAACAAAAGAAAACGTGTCAAACAATTTCGCCACATCTAAAGAGACCCAAGACAAATATATATGAAATTACTAGATCACAGTGTCATTGTAGCCTGATGGAAAAGTGATCGAAATGTTCAATAAGTACCTTGATTTGATTTTAGTTCCGTTTATCAAGATTTAATCGTTTTGTTCGGCTGCAATTTTGTTTTTATACTCAAGTCGCCAAGATATGACTGAATTAATGTTTAAAGTGGCGTTAAAAGCCAAAATTAATCACTAATTAACGGACTAGTGGGTTAGAACTTTTCGATGTCAAAAATATGTCTTTTGATCTTTTTAAATTCTTCAATCGGTTGATTGTTTGAATGAGGTCTAACGCCAATTTTAATGGTCTATGAAGATTGTCATACGCCAAAACTCTTTACTTTCGCTACACTTTCTGTAGCGCATAATAATTTCATTGTACCTTACAACATAGTTAGTTTACAAGACCTTAATGTGTGTTCAATAATTTTCTGATTTATTGAGCCAGAGTCCTGTTTTGCACGCCGTATATTGATTTGGAGTCTTGAGGGACTACATATATGTAAGGGTTTTGTTGTTGTCTGTGGTGATGGGTTTTCATCAATTTTCGCATTATCGCTATCAATCGCAAAAATCGATCAAAGCATTCATTTAGACCGGAAGTGAGCTTTGAACTACGACATATATGTAGATAAGGATTGTTGGTTTGTACACTCAAACGTCATTTAAAACTGTCATGTCGGGGTCAGTAGGCGGGGTCTGTGGGCGGGGTCAGTGGACGGGGTCAGCGGGCGGGTTTTGTGGGCGGGATCAGTGATCTGCGTGTAAGACATGTGCGCCAATGAAATAAGTAAAAGTTATTGGAAACACTGTAACAAATGAAGAAATTGCTTGCTACAAGCAATTTCTTCATTATCTACCGTGTTTTCTACCTCAAAAAACGGACTTTAAGAATTCCATCAATAAAAAAAATGTCTTTTACACGTTCTTTAAATTTGAACCAGTCTAAAATTTTGTCGACTCCTAATTGACTTAATTTTCAGACCTGTTCAAACCCAAAAGTTTAGCAGACGACAATATATAGTTGATTTTTGTTAAGAAATAATCATTACTATGCTAGAAAAAATGTGGAAAAAGAAGAAAGTGCTTGTTACAGGCAATTTCTTTCTTTTCTCAATATTTTGTCAAATATAAAAAACATAGGGACGTAAAAACCGGGGATTGAACAGGAAAGGGTTAAATATAACTTCATAAATTGCACAGCTTGAATTTGGCCGACACCTTTGGCTCTTGTCAAATATCCTTTATCAAAGATACCTTCCGAAAAAGAAAGGAGTTTCTTAGTGGTTATTGTTGTTTTGATTTTTAAAGCCAATTTTTCGCATGATCGCAATTTCAAGTGATAATTGGGAAGCTGTTGAAAGTGCCTGCGTAGAAGTTTATAGATAACAAACGAAGTCACTATAGCTTTTATAAACCAATTTTTAATAGTCGCAAATAAATTCAATTTGTATATGAACTTTCAATTTGTTTCATCATACGTGTACTTTTGAGAATAATGTAGGGAAAGAAGAATTTGCTTGTTACAAGTAATTTATTCATTTTCCGCCATTATTTTCAGTCCGTTATCATCTTCGTTATTAAAGTTAATTTCAGTTCGACTTACTGGCTTTAACCTCTTTGATTTTGGAAATTTTGATTTATCAAATACGACATGCTGATAGGAGAAATGACTCACAGAAAATATTGTGAAAAAAAAGCCAAGTTGCTTGCTACAAGCAAGATACCCTTTTCTCAAAATGTTTCCTGTTTTCTGTGATTTTTATGACATATATTTTTCGATTTAAAATGTGCTGTCTAAGAATTTCGTCTTCACATTCTTTTAATTTGGACTATTTTTAAATATTGTTGTTATGGATAAATCGTCTTGAAATCGGTAAAATAGATTCCACCTTTTGAGGACAGGATAACGTATAGACCATAATGATGCTTTTTGCAGGGTCATCCTCGCCAATTGATAAAGAATAAAGAAAAAGAATTCGAAATAAATTTGTTTGATATTTATTGTCAACAATAACAAATATATTAACAGATAATTGAAGAGTACGCTTGTAAAATATATGCGTACAATTTGACGATCGTTCGTTGGTTCCTTCGAAACCGGAAGTCACGTGACGTACTCTCGAAACAACTACGTAATTAATCATGTGATCATTTAGGCAGTGACGAAGTTGACGGTGGGTGTGCTAGAGCTGCTGGTGAAGTTGAAGAGGTTGCCGTTGAACAGGATCAGGAAGAGGAACAAGAAACCAATCAGAGCCACTGTAACAAAGAAATACAACCAATCAGCGATCGTGTTAATATGAATCATATCAGATTCACCATAACAAAATAAAACTTGTTTTAAGAATTTGAAATTTATTCATTACATCTTTTAATTCGTGAGCTTTAGCGGGGATTAAAGTTTATAATTTACGATAATTTTCTCTTAACTATTCAATATTGTAAAGTAATTTGTCTCTTAAATGATTATTTCAATGCTTTTGCCCAACCCAGCCACCCGCTTTGAAAAGGATTTTTATTACAGATTATCTCTCATTTTCCTGCTTCGGCATCCGTGTTTATTGTTTTATTTCCAATTTTTGAATTGAGTATATACCCAATGCCGCCAAAATCCCACATTCGCAGAAAATAACGCAACTATGAATTTCGAGAATAAAGGTATTTGTTGAATCATTTGGTGAAGTATGGAAAAACATCTTCAATGATTGTATCAAAATATAACATATTTTAGCCTTGATTGAACTGAGATTGGATGAATTTATACTAAAGTGAATATAGAAATAAATAAATAATCAATATACGGACTATAAACCATTGTAAGAAAATGAAAAAACTGGTATCAAAGTGGTTTTGTGTTTATTTGTTGTTTTCCTCTTTTCTCTCTCTCTCTCTCTCTCTCTCTCTCTCTCTCTCTCCCTTTTTTCAATAAGTTTTTGGAAATAAACTATCCCAATGCCAAGAGTTATTAAACAGATATAGTAATATATTTTTCCATGAGCTACCCATCGAGATAATCCCGGAAAACTAGTAAAATACCCTCGTTGCCATTCTTGATTCAAGCTGTAGTTTACGATGTTTTAGAACAACAACGATGATATTTCGACATTTCTAGGAGTTTTCATGTAGATTGTGAAAATTTCAGGGGGAAAAAATAAATCGCGATATTTCTGAAAATTATCCAGATTTCATTTAACGTCATGCCCACAACTGAAACCGCGATATGTTTAACACAATATCAGACGACGAAATGTTAAACTGTTCGAAATTGGAAGAAGTTACAGACGACATATGAAATTGTGCTAGAATTTGCAAATAAATTCCAATTAGGATGCAAACATGAGAGATGAGAATGTGCTTGTTACAAGCAATTTCTCCTATTCCCACCAAGTTTTTCAATATTGTATTTCTTCTGGTCGTCAGTAAGCGTCATCGTGTGTTAATGCGTTAATATCAATATGGTTTCTTTCGCTTTGATACCCGCACATAAAAGTGCCATTAATGTAAAAGAGTTTATGCAAATGATTCCAAATATCGCCATATTTTTCGAGTAAACATTTTACTATATAAATACAATTTTTAGATAAAATCGATATATCGCCTTATGTTCAAAAGTTTCGTCATAGCTCCAATTTCATGACAGAAATGTGCCACCATAAGTAATTAAACAGTGTACTTACAGAAAGTACCATCACCGAAGCCAGCAGACTGAGCGGGAACTCCCACTGGGTAGGCGTAACCATAGCTGCTGTGACCTCCATAGCTGCCATAGCTACCGTATCCAAGGCCGAGGGTCAAACCCAAGGTCATGGTCAAACAGAGAGCGACGAGTGTGGCGGACTTCATTGTTCTGTAAGAGAATAATTAGTTCTTTATAAATTTGCTGGTAGTGTGATAAAATATGATTCGGCGAGGAAAATTAAATTGGAAGAAAAAAATGCAGAGATTACGGAATAAAAAAAAAAGGTACACTATTCTTTAAAGAAAATATACGGCTGTCAATAAATGAGGACATAGAGAGAAAAAGCTAAAGATACGAAATAGATCAGTCATGTATATAAGAAAATATTCTTGATTATGAGAAGTTTTAAACGTTAATAAAACTAAAATTTGGCTGTATTATTTAGAAAATATTTAAATAAAACGAATCCTTTTCTACACTTTTCTTCAGTTTAATATCATGTTTTAATTAATAAAGTTAGATTAAGGTAAAATAACATGTTTTCCAATTACCATTTTTCGAAATTTTAGACTAGTCCAATTAGAAAACATTACAGGCGATGATCAAAGGGGGTGAAATTTGAAACGAAACTTTTCTATGTGGTAGAAAATAGTGTGAGAAAAGAAGAAATTACTTGTTACAAGCCATTTCTTTTCTCACAATATGTTCGTACGTATGAAATCTCATGGACGTACATGAAAAGAAAAAGGGCTAATTAGCGAAAATTGAACGGAAAGCGAAATATTCAAATTCCCAGATATTTTAACAATTTTGTATGCATTTGTTTTAATTATCAAATATGGAAAAACGAAAAAATATAAAAGTTTAAAAGATATTAAAGTTCAATTACCTGTTTTGGTGATGATCAGTCGGAGAATCAAGACTAGATACTAAATTCACGTTAACGTCCCCCTTATATACACCCGACGTTAACGTCTGTGATGTCATTTTGACATGATGTTACATAACTCAAGGGGTAAGTGCGATACACTATTATCGACGGTTATAAATTAATTGATAAAATAAATAAACGTCCTTCCTGTACCTGACTTCCCCTTTACCCAACATTTACGCAGTTTCTTTTTCTTCTTTTTTTTCCTTCTTTTTCTTCCTCTTTATTTCTTTTGAATATTGCTTTTTTCTTCTTTTTTTTTTGTAATCTCTCTTCTGCCTCTTTTTTAATCGTTCCTCTTATTGTTGTTTTACTTGATTTCGTTTCAAACAAAAGCTCTATCTGACTCTTTTTTCTTCCTACATAGTGTTCAATTAATTTATTTTATACTATTTTCCTAATTTTTGATATCTATTTTCAGTTTTGAATTATTTCTTTTCTCCGTTATATCATTTATTTGATAAATAACACTATAGAAAATTGAAATTAAAAAAATATATAAAACAAAATAGTATATTCTGAGCAAAACTGTATAGTTCCAACATATTTATGGTCTTTTTTTATTTATTTTTACATCAAAATATCCTTTTTACTCTATTTTGGCAAATAAGGAACAAAAAGAGGGTATTTCATTTATTCAATTAATTTTTCTTCTACTTTTTCAAGTGTGACCCGTCATGGAAAAATGGCCCCAAACTTGTTCCATAGAAGAAATACAGTTGAAAGATTTAACCCATTCCCACTCAATCCCTCCTTTTTACGCCCCTCAACGAAAAAGCTTTGGAAAACATTGTGGAAAATGAAGAAATTGCTTGGATCAAGCAATTTCTTCATTATCCACAATGTTTTCTCTGCAAAAAGACGAAAAGATTTAAAATTCAATCAACTTGAAATTGTCGTCTGCAGCTCCTTTCAATTTGGACCGGTCTAAAATTCCACTGTGTTGGAATGGGTAAATGGATCTAGCAGAGATAAATTGACGGATCGCTGGCCCCGCCCACCGACATCGCTTGCCACGCCCGATGACTCCTACAGGACGATCTACTTCGATATCAAACGGCGTTGTTTTGCAAACTTTATGGCCAGTAACATGTAAGAAAAAAGTACAACTGGTAGCTTGTGACCTTAAAGTCATCACTACAGATTGAAAGCTGTAGTTACGACGTTTAAGTCGCCAAACCAACAAAACCGCTTCACATCAATGTCGGCCAATGTTTGGAGCTCAAAGTTCACTTTCAATCTGAATGAATGATTTGATGGTCGATTGTTTTGTTGTTGTTGTTTGTTTGTTTGTTTTGTTTTGGGTTTTTGTTTTTTGTTTTTTTTATTGGTTTGGTATATGTTTTTTTTTTTTCAGTTTTTTTTACTATACAGAAATATACCCGAACTCAAAATTTGAATAACTATTTTATTTTAACATAAAACTGAACAATAATAGTTTTAAGTATCAATTTGCATGTATAGTACCAATAGATTATAAGCAAGAAAGGAAATTTAATTTCAATTCGAAGTTTGTTTAAATTCTAAAATGGGTGCGAAAAAATTGTAACCACCGTTTGGTTTAGCTTAAAACTTTTAGAACTTTTAAAAGAATTATCAATATCATTCTGTCCCCCGTTCTGTTAATTTTTTTCTGTTGTTGTAGTTGTTTGTGTGTTGGTGTGTGTGCGTGTTTGTGTGTGTGTGTTTTGTGTATATATTTGTTGTCCTTTTCTTTACTTTTTTTTCTTTTTTTTAAGTTTTTTTTTTCCTCTTTTCCCATTTTTGCTTGAAGCTTTAATGTCAAATGTTATACTCAGAATTTCAACCACCTGATCGATACACTTTAGAAACTGTTTCGCTCTAAATCCTTCATGTTATTGTTCGATCTCCAAAACATCCAACCAGAAAAAAAAATGATCTGAAACGAAATACTTGCAAGTATATAAAAGAATGAATGTGTTCTTTATGATCCAAGCTTTAAAAAATTAAAATAGTGAAATTCTAGTCAAAATCCGTTAATATTTAACTACGTTTACCGAGCCTTCAAAACTTAAAAGCTCGTATTCTCAAAAACATGTAAACGGCAGTTAGAACAAGTTCAGGCGTTTTTTGATTTTCGCAAATGAGCCTATGCATGACATTTCCAACCATTTCGCATGTGCATGACTCTCACACATTGAGCACCCTGGACAGCCATTCGGGGCAATAAGAACATTCGCCGATTGTTTAAAGATAGATAGATTCTTTATTTATAAGAAGCTTTGGGTCAGTATCTATCTACAGAGCGCAGAGTGAAGTCTCTGATCAGAATGTGCACAGGCTGATCAGAGTCTTTACTTGGAGCATATGTGTAATGGTTGGAAATGTCACGCATGCGCTCAAATTATATGTGATATTGTATTCTCATTTTTGAAGTGGGGGGAATGCGGCTTTCATTTGCTAATTGGAAATCATTTGCACAAGTAAATATTGTCCTTTTCTAGAAGTACATTAACACATTTTAGTTGTTGGACATTAGTCTCCCACCAATTGGTGGATAATCGTAAACCTAAGTGGGATGAGCAGCTGGAGGCTCGGAGAGGATGAAGTGGTATAGTACTGGTGTGAGAAATACTATTAACGCATGGTTAGGTGCTCCAACCGCCGCGATGTGACTAAAATACTGCTAAAGATGGAGTTAAACCCCGTTCAATCAATCAATCAATCAATCAATCAATCAATCAACCAACCAATCAATTAATCTAGTGTGAATAGGACTTTATTTCCGCTTACATAAGATTTAAACATGTTCGTAGACATAGACCTCACAGATTCGGTGCGACCTATCCGACCTCAATCTTTATCTTAAATTAGGCCCTGAAATAATTCTTCACTGGATCTGTAATAAATGTCTCTTTCATAGCGAAAATCGATGGTTAATTCGAAAAGTGATGTATCCTATCATGAGAAATGGAGCCTTCTGGGAAGTCCGAAAAGTATCAATTATTGTCAGCCCGTAAGCTGACCGGGGGTTGAGCTTTCCAATTTTATAGGTTTTCCGAGTTTACAAAGGTCGTTCTATTTAACCCATTCCTGCACAATCCCTTGATTTTAAGACCCTGTGGTGTCGTACTTGAGAAAACATTGTGGGTAAAGAAGAATTTGCTTGTGACAAGCAATTTCTTCTTTTCCCACAATATTTTCTAACCAGTAGGTTAGTCCCTTTTCAAATTGCACCCACTTTTAATTGTCAACTGAAGCGTCTTTCAAACAGGACCAGCTTAAAATTTTGAAAAAAAGGGAAAAGGAATACCATATATTCACTTTATAAATAGTGTCTCTAAATGATCCCTACAGGATCCTGTCAAATATGTTTAACCCATTCCCACTTGACAAAATTTTAGACTGGTCAAAAAAAAAAAAACAAAAAAAAAAACGCAGACGACAATTCTATGTTGATGAAATTCTAAAATTCTTTGTCTTTAAGGGTAGAAAACATTTCAATTCCGTCTATGTCCACAATGTTTTCAACAGCCATTTCTTATGAGGGTGGGGGGTAAAAAGGAGGGATTGTCTAGGATCGGGTCAACGAAAGTCCTCGGGAGACCGCTTGTATCCCCCACAAATATAAATTATACGGTATGACAGCTCAACCTTCACTGGTTCAACTCTTTGGCAGGCCGACATCTAAACAAATTGTGAATCCGATAATGTTACTTATATAAAATCCTCAAGTATCATATAATTGTGTTGTATAATAGAGGGAACGCTAGCCACGCCCACTGGGCTCTGACAGGAAATCTACTTAGATGTTAAACGGCGCTGTTTTGGAAAAGGGCGTGGTTCGACTTCCTATATAAAACGGCCCCAATTTTTGTGAAAAATAAAGTATTCGTCCAACAATATGTTATCGAATGAATTCTCTAATGGATTTCCAGGCCGTCCGGAAACTCCATTTTCCCCCGTTTTATTATTATTTTTTTAACATGCCTATTTAAATATCAAAGAGGGCGTGGTGTAGGTTGATTGATTGAAAGGAGTTTAACGCCGCTTTTTACAGTATTTCAGTCATATCGCGACGGCTGGAGCACCTAACAATGAATTCCTGGTATTTCTTACACCAGTACTACCACTACATCCTTTCCTAGCCTCCAGCTGCTATCCCACTTTGGTTTACGATTATCCACCCATTGGTGAGAGAAAAATGTGGGAAAGAATATGTGCCGCCGCCGGGGATCGAACCCATGATATCCCATCATTGAAGGCGTGGTGTAGGTATGTTTACACTTATTGGCCATTTTAGCACTGTTTAGATGAAACGTTTAGGTAGAACGCTGCCATCGAACAAAACAGTTTAATAAAGGGTAACTTAGATGGCTATTTTCTAATAAGGCTTAAAAACTTGAGAGAGTTAGACTTGTACCTTTTATAAAGAAAATAAGGTAATTTTCAGATACACATCTAACCATCTTGTTTCTAGTGAGCGGTTTCTTGTATCAAATGTTGCAATAAGTCAATTATAATATCCATCCAGTATAAACTATGCATTTCGAATTTATTGTTTATACTTTTATTTAACGCACAGTGAAATGATTCTGAGATGAGAATGATAAAATGTTAAATATCGCATATTACACCCTACCTTAACCCTTGTCATGCTGAATAAAATCCGGCTCTGAATTGCAGTAGAATCAAAGGGCTTAAATCACTGTAAGCAATAGGTTTGGTTCAATATTTCTTTGTAGATTGATTTGATAAGCAACTAAGGCTTGAATGGTCATCGTCGTCCAAAAACTTTGACATTTTCCTGTATCTTTACTATCACCGTACTCAGGGTCCGTATAATTCATATGTTTATTACTTCTGACAAGACCTTTCTGTTTTTTAAAGTTCTAGGTCATTGGTCAAGGTTAAGGCCTCTCGTCCTAAAACCTAGACATTTTCTTATATCTCCACTTAAGTTAAAAAGCGCCTGAAGCCAAGTATTGGCATATGCGTGTGGTGCTCTTGTTATTACGTTGATTTGGATATATACCAAATTATAAATGAATCTGAGCGTAACAGATTAAAGAAAAAAAAAAGAAAAAAACCACACCTTTTTTTACACTTTTTACCTCGAAAAATGGTCTTGATCTTGATCATGACTTTAACCTTACCTTTTGACGTTTGCCATCTTCTTCTGACATTTAATCTATTGAATTAAAATTGCATTAAACAACCCCTGACAAGCTCATGGTGAATTCTGCCAAGTTAAAGTTTAAGTTATGACCAAGAAAAATGTTGTAATGGATAAAAAAAAGATCATTTGGCCCCTATTATGAGGCTTGGACTACCGAGTGGGACATTGGTATTTAAGCCATTGAATTTAAGACCTCTGAAAAGTTTCTAATGATTTCTGCCAAATTATTCCAAGAGTGTAGATATGGATAAAAATTACCTTAATTTGACCTCAAAATATGACATTAACATAGAAGCAATAAGATTAATGTTTGCATTAACCCTTTCCCGTTTCTGGAATTGTAGACTGGTCCAAATTGAAAGAGGTTATAGATGACATTGAAAATTGGATGCAATCCGAAATGAAACCAACCCGTGTGGAAGAAACTATTATGGGAAAAGAAGCAATTGCTTGTCACAAGCAATTGCTTCTTTTTCCACAATGTTTTCTCATACAATGACAGTGACGTAAAATCCCGGGTTTGTACGGCATAGGGTTAAACAAACATCTAAAATCTGATTGTAATGTCTGTAAAGCTACTGTAAGTCATAACCAGGAATAATGGAGTTATTGAAATAGGCGATAACTTTACCCTATGTTTAACCTTTGACCTCTCTGCGTGACCTTGACATTTGAACTGTTGGACTGATATTTGCATTAAACAAACTTTAATAAGGTGATGATGATTGCTGCCAATCCATTATCAGTTAAGATTATATCCAGGGCTTAGAGCAAAAAAACATTGTATGGGTCTATACATTGTATAGACCCATACTATGTTTTTGCTCTAAAGCCTTGATATATACAGATTGATAAAAAATTCCGATGATTTGATTCTATTTTTACCTTTGACCTCTACTCTTGATCTTGATATTTAATTATTTAACTGATGTCTACACTAAACAAATTCCTACAAAGTGACGATGATTGCTATGAAGTTTTTTCAGATGAGATCAGTCGAGGAAATTTGTTTGAATGGGGTTTTACGCCGCTTTTAACAATCTTTCAGTCATATCGCGGCGGCTGGAGCACCTAACAATGGATTCCTGGTATTTCTCACACCAGTACTACCATTACATCCTTTCCTCCAGCTGCTATCCCACATAGGTCTACGATTATCGACCCATTGGTGAGAGACAAATAGTCGGAAAGGATGAGTGCCGCCGTCGGGAATCGAACCAGTGGAGGAAAAATAAAGCTATGGCAAAAATTTTTTTACCCTTTTTATGACCTTTGAACTTCGAGTTCGACCTTGACTTTTCATTGAATTATTGCAAACATTTAACAATTTCTATGATGATAATGAAGTAACCTGCCAAGTTATATCAAAATCCACCAAAAAGTAGTATCAGAGAAATGAATCATCCAAGTTTTTAATAAAATGTCATTCTGACACACATTAGGATAAACAAAAAGACAGGGCTATAAAAATGACTGACCTCTTGTGCTAGTGCTGTGTACTGTGTGCATGGAACATATCATCAATTCTCATCCTATTCGTAAATTACAAACATAATAGTTAAAAATCTTTTTGGCCTTGAATGGCGATAGCCCCTAGGTGGAACTGTAGTTACCATGGTAACCTGTAATCTCTTTTGGACTTACTTGGTTTTTCATTTTATACAAATATAATCGAAGCCTCAAAGTTCAAGGATATTCAAGATCGTGCCGTTTTTATGGTTAGTGAACTTTGTCCTTTTTGGCCAGTGGGATGTAACAAAAATAAGACCCTGACCTTCACTACCAAAAAATCGTTCGATGTGGCACATCGTACTAAATCGTGATGGAGTATAACTTTGCAAAGTTATTTTGGATATTCATCCATGCATAAATTTTGGAATGATGCTGCAAACAAATTCAATTTTAATATTTGGTATTGATGAATGAACTTGACGCTCTATAATAAATTGTTTCAAAGAGGAAATCAATTAACGATGGATGAAAACTGTGCCAAGTTATTTTGCAATTAATCAATGAATGTAAAAGAGTTATGTTTAGGACAAGCTCAGCTGTAAAATTCGACCTTAAATGTGACCTTGACTTTGAATTTATTTAATAAATTCTTTCGAGCGGCACATTTTTTCGTTACTGTGAACATCAGTTCTAAATGATTTTGCAACCCATCCATAAATGGAGGAGTTATGTTCGGACAAGCTCCATTTTAACATTTGACATTGGTATGTTACAGGGACCTTGGACATTGACACGCTTCCCCCCCCCCCCCGCGGAAAAAAATGAAAAGTTCTTTCAATTGATATATTTGCTCATGAACGAAAAAGTGTGCTAGTCATTGTGAAATCTATCCATAAATCGTCGTAGGGCGTGCAAGATATCGTAACTACAGCTCTTTTCAAACTGCAGTTACGACATTATGCACGCAAAACAGCGATGTGTTTAAAGCTATCCAAATTTTCTTCCGTCTACTTTCGAGCAATTGTAGTGGCTATAATCTGAACAAGTCCGTAAATATTTCGGACCAGCGAAGGAAGGAAGGAAACACATACACAGACGGACGGACAATTCCTCTATCTATCGGTAAAGAATGACAACCAACTTTTACCATACTGTTTTCTAACCATAAAACATTTATTTTTCCAAATAAAACTCACTTTGAAGTAGATTTTGTGTATGTTACCTCTTTCAATTTGATAAGTCTACAACTTCAACATAATTTCTTCAAAACAATACTAATAAATTTTCGAATTTGAAATTAGTAGCACCTCATTAGCCTAAAATTTATCAAATAACATATTGCGGCAAAAAGAGAGTTTTAGTGATGCGAAACATGTCCACAGAATAACATTGGATTTTACATTTTAATATTACAATTATACCTTAGAAAAACCTATGTTGTTGGTGCTCATTGGAATAGTCTTTTTGAGACGATTCCAATGAATACCAACAACATAAGTTTTCGTGAAGAAACAATGATTTGAGATTGGCATTTCGACTTCCTATAATTGTCCGTATAGTTTTATAGCGGTATAGATGAAATGTTTCTCTGCTGGGATGGTTGCAATCCAGCAGTTATTGTTTTAATCCGTACTGGTTTTTGAATTGTCTTATAGTCGCATTTCATAAGCTTGATAAAAGTCGTTCTAAACGTCTTGTTGAATACTGTATAAATGATTGGATTTAATGTACTCGAAACGTAACCTAACCAAACAAACGTCGTCACCATAATGTGGTTGAATTGACAACTTGTGCACACAACGGTCAAAATATTGACCGAGAAAAACGGCGCCCAGCAAACAACGAATGTTATAAATAGTATAAATAGGGTTTTGCTGGCCTTTTGTTCGTTTTTCACGGTGTTTTTCACTTGTTTTTGTCGAACTGAATCCTTTTTCGACATGTAAGTCGGGCTTGAAGATCGGTTACTTGTACTTTGACCTCGTTTAATGAGTTCGTGTAATCTAGAGGGCGCGCTGTACGTTTTCGGCATCATCTCTAGACGCTTTTCTTCGGACGGAGAAGAGTCGTTTGCATAACTGTGTCTATTGTTACAGACGCTTGATTCGTCAAAGTCCATTGAGCAAGCGCCTGGGATTCGTTCGATCGATGAGGGTAAATGGGTCAAGGCCGTTTCAGTGGATACGGTGTAATTTTCGCTTCCGATAATGTCTTCTTCTGTTTCACTAATAGTCGCGCTCTGTGTCCTAAATTGTTGAAAACTTATCTTAAAATCCGACGAAGACTGGGATAATGTTGGAGAAGTGGGTGGGGAGCTCGTATTCAAATCACTTTCATCATAAATGGTAGAAATATTTGAATCGGAGGGCTTTACAGACTGTTCCGAGCTTTTAAAATCGTCCGATAAACTTTTATCTTGATCCGATAATCCAAACTTCTTAACAACACCATTGCGCGGTTCGGGGTAACTTTTTGTCCGCCGCGCCTGCGCCTTAGCACCTTTCTCTTTTGCATCCTTAACGCTCATAGCTTGACGACTCTGAAAGCGTCTCATGTTTACGGCACCATTTTTGCCTAGTTTCGAATCACACATTTTCCACTGAGATCTTAGAAGATGAATCGTAAAGCCGAACAAAATCCCCATAATTCCGAGAGGGATAAAGAAAGCGCTCACACTCCCATATATAATGAAATCCTTGTTTCGAAGAACACATAGATTCTCGTTTAATATATTTGTCTCATCGACAAATCCGAGAATCATTATCGGACTGCTTATTGCGAGAGACAGCGCCCAAACGAAGAAGATTTTCATTCGGACAGCTCGTTTAGATCTGGTCCGTGTGGTGAGAGGGTTCCGAATGGCCAGGTAACGATCCAGTGAAATTGCGCATAGGTGGAGAATTGATGATGTACACATCAAAACATCTGACGTCACATAAATGTCGCAAAGGATGATGTTCAGTGGCCAATGACCTGAAATAAATAAAAATTGACGATTTATATTTTGCCATTAAAACGGAAAAACTGAATTTAAGTCCCTAGCTTTTTACTCAATGTAGTATCTGATGGCTACATGTAACCATCGCCTCCCGTTGCGACGGTAAATCGTTACAATGTAATTATTCCCAATAAATGAATTTTATCCCTTCTAAAAACCGCCGATCGAGTACCTTATAGTGTCAACGTGAGGTATATGCAAATTCCTTCAAATGAAACAAAATATAAATAAAATCACTTTAAATTGTATTTCAACCATTAGACATGATTTATCGGCTAAAACAGTGAGTCACTTACCCTTATAAGGTGTTGAGCATCAATAATACCATTTATTATATACCTATAAAGGATATGGATTAAAATCTGGCTATCTAATACAACTCGACAGAAAAAAAAAATAAAAACGTATTCGTCGAGTACCGTTAAACACGGACTACTTTTTTGCTTTTTGAGGTTGGTCTTTTTTCCGAAAGTTGATTATTTCTTAACCATTTAAGAGACTTTTCGTAATACCATGTCCTAAAAGGTATATAATAAAAGAAATATTACAACAGTGTGTTTTTCTATTTGTTATTATCGTGTTCTCGAATCGTAAGTAGGTATTTTTTATTGGATTCGACCTTCGGTCTCATCCAATAAAAATGCCTATACACGATTCTCGGACACGATAATAACAAATAGAAAAGGACACGGTTGTAATATTCCTTATGACCTCTAAATAAAAGCGGTATGAAATTCAACGATACAATACCTATGTACGTAATGCTGTAAAGGCCTAGCCATCACTTTTTGAAGGATTATTGCGGTTTTACAAAGTGTCTGAAACTTTAAGAATTAAAATGCACATTTTTTTTTTATTCGGTGACGTATTGCCATCATTCTTTCTAATCCTTTTTTATATTTTTCTCCAAAATCAGTCAGTGACAGTTAAACATCACAACTAGCCATCACATACTAGATTGTCATTGGAAAACTTGTTCTTTTTTGTATGTCAATACTATTTTTGTTCATTTTTTGTCAAAAAACGGTTGGTTTTTAAAAATGGAACATTATCACATTCCCTTATACTGATAACTGTCAAAAGAATTTTTCAAAGAAAACACAGTCAGTAAGCATTTTCAAAATATTGATTAAGTCTACGATAAATAAATCGTGATTTGGGGCGTAAATATTCTTTAGCCCTTTCCTGTTTTGCAAAAATATAGAGTTATCCATATTCTAAAGTTTTGCGACACAAATTAAAAGTGGATTAAATTTGAATAATATACATTCAGTAGGGGAGAATTTATTGTGGAAAAGAAGGAATTGCTTCTTATAAGCAATTTCTTCTTTTTCCACAATGTTTCCTCAAGTATAAAACACAGGGACGTAAAAACCAGGGATTAAACGGGAAAGGGTTAAGCTATATACTTTCATGCCAAAAAGACACAGTTTATGTTTATTTGTTTTGTTTTTCTTTCATTGTTATTATTTTTTTGTTTTGTTTTGTTTTTGTTTTGTTTTGTTTTGTTTATTTGTAAGTTTATTTTCTTTCTTGTCGATGTTGTTGTTTTAATACCTTCAAGGGAATTATCGAGTTTCCTGGTGGATTATCACTTGATAATTTCATAAATCGATTTCTCCGGAAGTTACTTAGAGAACGAGCAAAAGCTGCTTGATTCTTTTCAAACTCTATCGGATTACAGTCTGAAAATAGCCTTGCAAAGAATGTCGGCTATCCGTCACTGATTAGAAAAATGGTGATGTTTAGTCATCACAAGTTTCGTAATTCTTTAGTCTTTACACAGTGTTAACTTTTGAAAAACGTGATGCTTAAGGAATAATGTCATGACGTGCATTTACACTGAATAGATAAATTGCGTACCGCTTTCATTTTTCGCGACAAGGTATTAATTGAAATTTATTGAAATCTAAACATCTCAGAAAGGTGTGTGGGTCATCCTTTCAGCCAATAAATCATATCTAGAGACATTTTCATTAGCCTCAAGAAGACATGAAAAGAAACGTGCTCGATTGTTTTGTAATTATTAAATTGTGATGATTTACCGTTACGATATGATATGACGTTTGCCATCAGATACGTGTACCAAAAATATAGTCCTATTTCAACAACTAACGAATCGCCAATATCAAAGAAAAAAAAAAAATTAAAACACACACACACAATCACAAACAAACAAACAAAATCATATCGCTCAACTTGACCGCAAGTGAACTTTGAACTCCAGCAATGGCCGATATCAATGCGACGAGCTTTTGTAGGATTGGCGATTTAGGCGACGTTTAAGTCCCAAACTGACCATATTACTTTTTTGTTACTTGTTATCCGCCATTAACCCATCCCCACACAGTGACGCTTTTGGACGCCCCTCAAGAAAAACAATTGAAAAAACATTGTGTTAAATAAAGAAATTGCTTGTAACAAGCAATTTCTTCATTTTATACAATGTTTTCTATTCAGAAAGTTGAAAAAAATCTAAAATTTAATAAACTTTGAATTGTCGTCTGCAGCTTCTTTGAATTTGGACCGGTCTAAATTTTTGCCGTGTGGGAATGGGTTAAATTTACATATTGACGTCAAATTTTCTGTTGAAGACAGTAAGAGTGGTTAGCAACCTCTTAATCATGACCAGCATTAAAGGCACGACAAGCGAAAAGAAATCTCGCAAGGGCTATGAAAAAAAATATATTTGAAAAAGAGTTAAGATCCAGCAGAGGTCAATTAGAAACACTATTGTTAAAACAAACTTACGGTAAGGTAGAATGGCCATACTAGAAATTCATAAAAAATTGCAGAAGAAATTCAATCTTAGTCAGCCTGTGTATTTCGCGCAATCTTTTACGTACTTTCTAGGAGGTCTCTCTTTCGCTTGACTGTCCACAATAATGAACAATCCTATCAATCTATGAAACGCTTGCTAAGGAACATCTAAACTAATTTGGGTTCACCAGGGCCAAGTAGATCTAATAGAATTGAATGGATTAGAGGTCATTCTTATTATATCGACTAATATGTCGTAACTACAATTTATTCAATCTGTAGATTTCGAAGATTTTTGACGCCTTCACATGAAATATGAGGTGAACATAAAGACTTCTTATCAAAGACTTAAAACTATTTCTTCGCATTTGCTTTAATCCAAGTGATCCTTCTTATAGTAAGTGAATTATTCTTGATCAATTTCAATAACACTTACGTAACTAGTCATGTTGATACAGTCCTTTTAAATTTATATTAAGTCGATCTCATTTTTATTCTCTCGTTCAACCTCAATTCATTTATTTTTGTTAAATAATGCGAAATTTAAGACCAGTAACACATAATCAAAACGTTCAATGGTTGGTTGTCGATTTAAACTTTGAATAAGCTATAGTTTCGACTTTTAGGTCGACAAAAAAAATCACATACATGTCAGTGAATGGCGTAGTTCAAAGCTCAATTATTGACGCTCAGGGAACGATGTTTATATCGTAACAAACAATTTCACTTTTTGGTATAAGTTACTAGGCATAAATTTCGCAAAATAACGGAGCTTATTATCATAGTGGAACTTCCTGCTGGAGCTCAGTGACCGTAGCCAGAAGAGTTTGTGGGCGTTGAAAGAGGAGTCAGTGGTCGTGGCTAGAGGAGTCGGTGAGCGTTGACAGAGGAGTCTGTTGGCGTGTCTAGGGGAGTCATAGGGGGTGGCTAGTTGAGTCAGTGGGCGTTGCCAGATGGGTCAGTGGGCGTTGCAAGAAGAGTCAGTGGTCGTGGCTAGAGGAGTCAGTGGGCGTGGTCAGAGGAGTCAGTGGGCGTGGCTAGGGGAGAGAGTGGGCGTTGCCAGGGGAGTCAGTGGGCATTGCCATAGGAGACAGTGAACGCGGCTTGGGGAGTCAGTTGTCGCGGCCAGAGGAGTCAGAGGACGTGGCAAGGGAAGTCAGTGGATGTGGTTAGTGTAATCATTGGGCGTGTCCAGGGGAGTCAGAGGGCGTAGTAAGGGGAGTCAGTGGGTGTTGCAAAAGGAGTCAGAAGGCGTTGTCGGAGGAGTCAGTGGGCGTGGCCAGAGGAGTCGATAAGCGATGTAAAGGAGTCAGTGGGCGTTGCTAGGGGAGTCAGTTGGCGTGGCTATGGGAGTCAGTGGGCGTTGCCGGAGGAGTCAGTAGACGTGGGTATAGGAGTCAGTGGGCGTGGCAAGGGGAATCAATGGGCCAGGCCAGGGGAGTCTGTGGGCGTGGCCGAGGGAGTCATTAGGCGTGGCCAGAGGAGTCAGTGGGCGTGGCCGGGGGAGTCAGTTGGCGTTGCTAGGGGAGTCATTGGAAGTGGCCATGGGCCATGACCAGTCTAAAATTGTCTTTTTGTAATGGGTAAGATTCCTAAAAATAAAAAATAATTATTGTGGAAAACAAACACATTGCTTGCTTTCAAGTAATTCCAACAAAGTTTCGCTCACAATAAATGCTTAATTCTATTCAAGACAGAGACAAAGACAGAGACAGACAGATCGGATAGAGAGATAGATAGAGAGGGGGAGAGAGACAGATACAGACATGAGGGAAGTAACAAGCAATTTCTTAATTTTTCACAATGGTTTCCGAAGCTTTTTCTTTGGCAGGAATATGTGGGGATGAGGTTTGATTTTTTTTCTTTTTATGGCTAAAAAGGGCATAATTGAGTACGGAATGAGTTAATGTATATTAAATAGGGGTCCCTGTTTATCTGGAGGAAACCATGATGAATCCCTTTAAATTCTAAAGAAAACTTAAAAGTATTTTCTTTTTCAAACAGAAGGGAAAAATTGGAGTACGAAACAACTATTGAATCTTTCGTCGAGCGGTTCACAAAATAGTGTCCGAGGTCTGGATAAGAGGGGATAAGAACATTCTAAAATCATTATTTCTTAACAAAACCCTATGTTGTTGGTACTCATTTGAATCGTCTCGTCGAGACGATTCAAATGAGTACCAACAACATAGGGTTAATGGCAGCAAAGCAATATTTTAATCTAAAATACGAATTACGCCATCTATCTGTAGCTCTGTGTTTCCAAACTGATTTTAACCCGTTTCCAAAATGGAACGCTTTCTGTTAAAAATTAGTCGTCGAAAATCATAACGACAGATACAGTAACTATATCTTGACAGCTAAATTATTTGTTTTAACTTTTTGGTATGTCCCGCCATCCCGATTTTGCCTTGGAATCTAATAAGGCAGTATATTACCATGTTTAATATTGACCTACAAGTTTTTTTCTTTAGACCTGGGACAAATTAACACGCAATGCTTAGATTAAACGGAGTCCTTTCTGTGAAAGAGTATATAAAACTAGATATCTTTCTTTGATGAATAATGGTCCTTTGAAAATAAGAATTTTCTATGCTGTTGAAAGGGGGAAAGCCTTCGTAAATAGAATTTCATAAAAAATTCTTCGGGAAACTCTTATTTTCAATATTTCGACAAAATTTGACCTTATCAAGAAAAAGAAAAGAAAATTATATGGGGTGGGTAGTCTCTTTATCTCTTCACTGCATTCATCTTAGTAGGTACTAATACAATTACCCAGAATTTGTAAGGAATCAAAACTGACCAAATGCGACTTATCTCTGTCTGCGTTTTAACCCATTCATACACAGTGACACTTTTAAGCGCCTCCTCAATATAAAGCTTGGGAAAACATCGTGGAAAATGAAGAAATTGCTTGTTACAAGCAATTTCTTCGTTATCCACAATGTTTTCCATCCCACAAGACAAAGATTTGAAAGATTTCATCAACTTAAAATTGTCGTCTGCAACTTCTTTGAATTTGTACTGGTCTAAAATGTTATCATATGGGAATGGGTTGATAGAAGTAAGGCCAAAAAGGGGGGAATATTCAAACCAGAAGTTGTCACTTCAAGTTTCGCTCTTTATCATACCTAGTGAGTTTCAAATTCAGTAGCTGCAAAACTATAAAAAAAAATTTACAAGGTACTAACTAGTATTTCGTCGTTGAGAGTGCAAAATGTCGGAACTACAGCTTAAATAAAGCTGTCTTTTTTACAACATTTCGCTCGCTCAACTACGATTTGGCATAGGCGACGATCTTACTGGATGATTTCAGTAAAATTTAATCCGGGTTTCGACATTTAACTTACGTACTTATAAAAAGGGAGTATCAATAACAGAATAGAACATAACAGAACAGATTTTCTTCTTTTGAAGAATACAAGGTATATAGACATAAAACATTCAGTTTTACATAGATATCATCACGTGTATTTACAAACAAGTGCAACAATAAACAGGGCAATTATAAAATAGAACTATTTCAGAATATTAGAATGAGAGGAAGAAAACAGTCTAAATTACCCATAAAATCATCATACTGATTTTCTGTAGAGGATGACCATACACTTAAGTTTGTAATGCGTTGAGTAGCGTATTTCTTTTGACCAGTGATTCTTTAATGGACTTACATATATTTATAATCTTTGGAGACAATGATTTGTAATTTATATGCAGAAAAGCGTTTGTAATAGTATTTATTGATATATTTCGTTCGAAAATCTTTGAAACCTGGTCATACAAAAATGAAATGATACTCGTCTTCTAAGTCAAGACTAATGCAGCTGAGACGGTCTCTCAAATTTCTTGGAATCTTGTTCCTTGAATACCGACCATTTTGAAGTCTTAGAGGGAGAGAAAATACTCTAAGCTTCGTGAAATATTTTCTGTAATGTTTTGGTACTATATTCAAATAAATTTACTCTTAATCTAAATGTAAGACTGTAGTACCGAGTTATTAGTTAAAGAAGTGTACCATTCATTTTTGACTACACGTATACATCAATTATTCGTTCTCTCAAAACAATAATAAAAGTATTTTCGTTTATATTCTTGTAGGCTGTAAATATCTGGGGAAAAAAATAGCTGTCAAAAATATACTTAATATTTGTAACCAAGATTCTACCCACGTTCACTATCGAACAGGGATTGTTTATGAGAATATTATTTGAATAAACCAACTTTGACCCAGTATTTAATTTGTCTGATACATCTTTCAACAAGAGCAATGTCGGACATGGTCATCCCCCGCCGTAAAAGCTTGATAGTAAACTGAAGCCAGTTAGATTTAGGTTTCTTGTTCACTGCATTTCTTGTCAATGAGTTCGATAATAGCAATTATACTTTCAGAGATATGCTCCGGACAAGTTTAGTGACGGAAGAACGGAAGGACGGAAGGACAGACGGAGACCATTACTATATCCCCTTCGTCGAAACGGCGGGGGATAAAAAAGTATTGTGTTACAATTACGATACAACTTCCTGTATTTGCTTTGAGCTACGGATGAATTTTTTTTTTTTTTGGACATTTCACGGGACCGAAAACAAGATGTATCTATAACTTAGTATTCCATAACTTATTATTCCATTTATTATATTTCTACAATTTTTATTAAAGACATTCGATAAAATAATGAAAATTCTTCCCATGTATAAGTATCTTCTTTCTTCTTTAACATTCTGATTTCGATTATTTGCATTATGACGTCATTTACAGAATGAAAATGACGCCATTTAGAGTGTCTTGTATGGAACCGCATTCGACACTATCAGAAACGGGTTTTGTATCTGTGGAATGTATATATTTTACTAGAAATACTTATAGGTATATAATAAATCTTGATATCTTAGCTCTTCCTAATCACACTTGCAATAATTATGTCATATCACCGATGTATTATCAAACTTTTAAACTCGTTTATATTGCATATTAGATGATACTACACTAGTGATGTTTTTCGAAATTACATTTTAGGTGATATTATACCAGTGTAATGGCTTTTGAAAGAAGCTGAATGCCAATGGCTATCCCTTTTCGGTACTGTGAAAACGGCGCCATAATGCATGCAATGGCGTCACTACACGAACGACTTCATACGGAATATCATAGATCGATAAGTGCTAACACTTTTACCGATAGAATGTCAAATTCAAATGAATAAAGTATCTAATTCATCAAACTCGTCATCTAAAACAGATAAAAATAATACTCAGTTAAGTCTCGTTAAAAAGCATTTATTTGAGATTATTTGGAAACCAATATGATATAACTTAGATTAATCGTCTTCCTCCAGTTTTCATATTCTATTTCTCATTTTTGAAACGAAATTAGCAAAAGTGTCATTCATGGTGAATTGTTGCTTTTATTTACGTGGCTTGAGAGTATCTATTGAAACATGCAAACAGACAAAACAGAAAAAAACAACAACAACGGGAGAAAAAAAGTATTGTGATAAAAGGAGTATTTTTACAAGGAATTTCTCCAAATCTGAGCGATCCGTTATTGTTGATACAAATGCTCGTAAAGCCGACGCTCTACACAACTACTGCGGACATTGATCAGGTTTAAGGATAATCTGTTATAACGACATAAATTTTATGTAGTCTCCTTCAGCGTCATTATATTTAAGGTTTGACTGAAATTATCTTTGGTGTTAAGGGAGAAAGGTCTGCCAATTTCAGAAATCCGAAAGTCTTGTACACACACTAATAAGGCTGATTACTTAACTTAGTTTTTGGCGGCAAACCGTTTGGGCATTCGATAAGTAACAGACTTATTCAATCTTATCCTTTACCCGAACCAACCAAATTATTTGCAATCGGTAGAAATAAAAAATGCACTAGAAATAAGGGGTGAGTGATGGCCCTAAAGCGCTTACCTGAGTAACGTTCAAATATTTTTCATTGAAATTAAGGTGACCAGTTCATCTTTCCCCCAAATGATTGTTTTCAACATATGTTGCTGACTAACATATCGTAGAGTTGTACACAAATTTTAACGTACCTTACCACACTAGTTTTTGCATCAGAGTTATTCGCCCGTGATTCGTATACGCTACTTTCAGTGAAAAAAGGTATATGGGCTTAACGTTATTTTTGACATTCATCTATGAAAATTATTTGATATAATATTACTTATCGTAATCTGATATGATCTGAACGGGTTTCTTTAAAACACGGTGATATAATGATATTTCAAAGCTGAATAACGCAACAGGTTGGTTTAGTTTAAGAAGACTTATTTCTGAATTTAAAGAAAGAAATGGCCCAATCAATTTTTCTTACTTTCACGTATATTTTAGACCTTACTCTCATTTTCCGCATGCAAAAATCCTGGGTAGCTTTCCATGCAAATAAAGGAGAATTTCCGTATATCATCTTACCCAACCCACCTTGAAAAAATGGTTAAAAAAAAATCATCTTATTTTTTCTCGTGCAGGTTTCCAAATCACGATACTGTATAAGATATGTATGTTATATATCTTTGTAACGATATTTATATTTCTCAATCCAGTTATTTGCTTTATTTTGTGAATATAAAGGAATCCAACAGGTCACGCCCTCCCCCAGATTGGCTGCTGTTTTGGCTTGTATAAATGCCAATGTACTATTTTCCGTTATGCACATTTCACTATGAGATTTTTCGCATTTTAGCAAACAAAAAAGAACACAATTTATGGTTTTCTACACCTTGATGCAAAAGGGCGCTGTTAGAGAATAGTTCGGTCTATCCATTAATTACAGCGAAGGATTGCGAGAGAAGAAAATATCACGATATAATACGACGTTTGGGCACAATTATTTCCATGCTTTAACGTTTACATAATAGGAAATAAAAGGCATATAGAGTCACTTACGTCGGAAAGAACCCAAATATAAACAAATGACGTCACTTTTGACGTCATTAACCAGAAGGTCTCATGTCCTTTTCGGGATTTGACATAACTGCATCGGTTCAGATCTACTTAAAATCCCCCCACCCTTCCTACGTGCAAATACTCATTTTTTTAATGGTGGCTACTAATTCTACTCACTTCCGGTAACGTCACGCCTACCTGACCTTAAATAAAAGTAGAGTGTGCTTTGTCTGGGCCCTTATGGATCCCTTTGGAGAATTACTTAAAAATGTTTTGAAAAGGCGTCCAATATGAACCTTTTGGACTTATTGCATGTCTGGAGAAGAATTTCAAGGGTTTCCTTCTTTATTTCTATGTAAAAAAGACACAACCATTCAGTTGCCATTTTAACGAGCGTTTTTGGCGGATTGAAATCACTAAGGTAAGTTTCTGCCAAGTAAAAGTTGGATGTTTCCCGGTTAAGGACGGACTTATTGTTGATGTTTGGTTGTTGTTGTTGTTTCGGGGTTTATTATTATTTGTGTGTGTGTGTGTGTGTGTGATTTTTCGTTCCTTTTTTCTCCCCCCCCCTTTTTTTTAAAGAATGTGGTAAGATTTTAAAGAATGTGGTAAGACGAATGAACTGCATAGACATGGGCTTTTTGTTTTTTGGGGTGTTTTTTTGTTGTTGTTTGATTGTTTTGTTTGTTTGTTTGTTTGTTTGTTTTAAGAATGTGGTAAGACTGATAGACACGGGCCAACTCCATTTCTCACAGAAGCTTCTGTGAGTTAAAACCCGACATATTGTAATTAATGTAGTGACTCTCAGTGTAGAACAGTTTTTCTCTTTAAGTTTTATCATGATTGTCCACGTGCTGTTGATTTTCATTATATTACTAACCAATTTTCTATGCCAAACATCCATTGACACATAGACAAATCATATACCAAGTTAATTTCTAAATCCATCCATTAATTGATAGGTATACTCTTGGCAAATTCGGATGCATTCATGCATTAAGCAATAAACACACTAACAAACGCATCAACGCACATACACCGTATTGTCAAAGTGACAATCGCCCAATCGCTGCAGGCCCCGACCACTTATTCCTTTGGCTACGCCCACGAAATCCTACAGGAAGTACCTCTCGATTTTAAACTGTGTTAATTTGCAAAATTTATGGCAGTAGCATGTAACATAAAAAGAGAATGGTTGTGTGACGACATAAACGTCGTAACTACAGCATGAATGAGCTTTAGCTAGACGTCTTCATCGCCAAACAACAAAATATTTCACACAAATGGTGGCCAAAGTCGGAGTTTAAATTTCAATTTCGAGCTGAATTAATGATCTAATTGGTCGATACATTCCTTGATTGACGGCCGCGATTGGTCAATTATGTCTCTCTCTTCCGGCTCATCAAAAATGGCGTCATATTGAGAATAAACGTTGTTAGGATCATAGAAAAAAATTCTTTGGCATTTTCGTTAGCTTATTTTAACTTTAAATAGTCGAAATTTTGGGGTACATAATAAATTGGGTAATATGACGTAGTAGAGGACCATCACCTTGTTTTGGATTCCCGCCGCGTAGGAAAAATCGATAATTTCCTAAACAGCTCGAATCCAATACAAGTTTAGCATGAATGAAGTTTGGCATAGCTTAACCCTTTCCCGTTTTTTGGAAATTTTAGACTAGTGGAAATTGAAAGAGGTTGCAGACGACAATGAAAACTGGATGCCATTTGAAATGGAACCATCCTATGTTGTAGAAAATATTGTGGAAAAAGGAGAAATTGCTTGTCACAAGCAATTTCTCCTTTTTCCACAATATTTTCTCAAGTATAAAATTACAGGAACGTAAAATCCCATATTTGAACAGGAAAGGGTTAACCTTTGCGTGTATGACCGGTAAGCTAAAAAGAACAACACAGAAAATCAAAACGATTGAAAAAGTGGTCGTTTCAGCTCAGGGAAATTGACGGATCGCCCTGTCAATCAAAAAACACATTGACCAATAAAATCATACATGAAGACAAGAAATGAGCTATCTTAGTTTGGGGACTTAAAAGTCGTAGCTACAGCTTTATCCAAGGAATTTATTCTTTCCAGCGCATTTTTTCCAAATAGAATATATAATATATGATTAATAAAGAAAATAGTAATTGCAAGGGTAAGGGAAAAAGGAGAAGATTTGTATGAATTTTGTTAATTAAGAAAAGCAACAGACCCAAAGGTCTCGAAGCTTTTTAGTTTTACCAGTCGTCCGTATAAATCACGGGGCTCGGGCCAAAAGGACAGGTGAAAGTTTCGACCCCACACTTTTTTGTAAATGCCAATTTACAAATTTCGGCTAATAAGCATCTTTGTATTTTCATTGTCAAAGGCATCTCTCATGAGCAGATGTTTACAGAAAGTGTGTCGAGTCCTTCAGCTAATATCCAGTTTATATAAACTCACGTGATCTTATCACAGAATTAGTACTTGAGACTTTGTTCATAATTTAATCATTAATGTTTCGATTCAATGACAAAATCTATATGTGTGAGCAGCAAATACTCTAATGAATTTAACAGCACTTATTGTAGTGTCTTTGTTTTAGCTCTTAATAACGAACAAACACTATTTTAAAACCTTTGCTCGTTTCTAAAGGTAAGAAACAAAGAGCAGGGTAACATCAGTAAAGAAAGCAAAAGCATTTCAGGTAACAATTTTCAAAATACAAATCCCACATTTTATTTGTTTCTGTAACTATTTGAGTAGTGCATATGTATTTTCTAAATTACATCCCGACCCTAGAAATTTGAAAATTTGGGCTTTTTTGGAAAGTGTACATTTTTTGCAAACCTAATATTGTCTCGTTTGATTCCACGTTTCACAATGTATTTTACATTACTTAGGAATAAAAAATTCCTAAAAATCACCATAAGAAAACAATGTAACAACATTCTCTTGAAATAGTGTAAGACCTATCGGCGCCGAACTGCACTTTATGGAAAAACTAATAGTTTTATTACATTTCAATGACAAGGTTTTTTTCCTGAAAAATCACGAAAATCTTGTTAAAATAAATATACATTTGTATTAAAGGTCCCTTGGCCTCGAAACATAGAATAGTATTTAAAAGTAAAAAGTTCATATTATTCTTTACATTTTTTTAAAGTTATTTAAAAGAGTGGCTATTGATAGGCGTCTGTTAAGACTAATATCGAATTTACGGGAAGACTTCTATTCAAAAACGCCTGTCAATATCCAATTTGCACTAAAGATTCTATTGGCGAAAGCCTGTCTGTTCGAATTTACAGTTCAATTCTATATAAAGACGTGAGTCAATATCGAATGTACAGACAAACTTCTTTTGAAAGATGTCCGTCAATATCGAATTCACAGTTAAACTTCTATTGAGAGACGTATGTCAATATCGAAACTGTAGTTAAACTTCTATTAAAAGACGTGCGTCAATATCGGATTTACAGTTTAACCACTACTAGAAGACTCTCAATATCGAATTTATAGTTAAATTTCTTTTGAAAGACGTCCATCAGTATTGAATTTGTAGCTAAACTTCTATTGGAGACGTGTATCAATATCGAATTACCAGTTAAATGTTTACTGAAAGACGTCCGTAAATATCGAATACAAAGCTGAGCTTCTGTCAAAATTGAATTTACAGTTAAACTTATAGTTAAACTTCTATTGAAGACGTGTGTCGTTATCGAACTCATAGTAAGGCTTCTATTGAAAGACGTGTGTCAATATCAATTTTAAATTTTAACTTCGATTTAAAGACGTGTGTCAATAATGAATGTATAATTAAACATCTATTGAAAGACGTGTATCAAAAATGAATTTATGGTTAAACTTCTATTGAAACACGCCAGTTAATATCTATTTAAAGTAAACCATCTATGTATCGAATTCACTTAAACTTCTGTTGAAAGACGTACATCAGTATCGAATTAATAGTCAAACGTCAACTGAAAGACGTCCGTCAGTTTCGAATTTATAGCTAAGAATCTATTGAAAGACGTGTGTTAATATCGAATTTACAGTTGAAATTCTGGTGTAAGACCTGTGTCTATATCGAATTCATAGTTAAACTTTTATTGAAAGACGAGTGTCAAGATTGAGATATAGGGTTGTTTCTTCGGATAAATGTAGGTCAATAACGAAATAATCGTTCAACTTCTATTGAAAAATGTCAATCAATATCGAAATTATCACTTAACTTCTGTACAGATACGTCTGTCAACATTGAATTTACACCTAAACTTCTATTGAAAAACGTTAGTCAATATCGAATTTAAAGCTAAGGTTCCTATTGAAAGACGTGTTTAAATGTCGAATTTATTGAAAGACGCCCGTCTGTATTGAATTTATAGTTGAACTTTTATTTGAAAGACGTGTGTCGATATCGAATTTACATTTAAACTTGTATTGAAAGACGTTCGTCAATATCGATTTTATAGTTAAACTTCTATTGAAAGTCGTGTGGCAATATCGAATTAATAGTTAAACTTCCATTGAAAGACGTTCGTCAATATCGAATTTACAGTTAAACTTCTATTGAAAAACGAGTGTAATATCGAATTTATAGTTAAAATTTTGTTTAAAGACGTGTGTCAATATCGAATTTATAGCTGAGCTTTTATTGAAAGAGTTGTGTCAATATCGAATTTACAGTTTAATTTCTACTGAAAGACGTGTGTCAATATCGAATTTATAGCTGAACTTCTATTGAAAGACTTGTGTCAATATCGAATTTACAGCTAAACTTCTATTGAAAGACGTGTGTCATTATCGAATTCATCGTTAAACCTTTGTTGAAAGAGGTATTTCAAATCGAATTATAGCTGAGCTTCTTCTGAAAGATGTCAGTCAAAATCGAATTTTTCGTTAAACTTCTGTTGAGAGACGACTGTCAATATCGAGGTAATAGTTAAAACTTCCATTATTGAACGTCCGTCAATACCGAATTTACGGATAAATCGCTTATGACAGAGTCTATATACCATTTATGTCCATCGGAAAGAAAGTAACAGGAAAAAAAGTAACGGACAAAAAAAGGTAACAATTTCAGCCGAGAAAAAAGTAGCAGAAAAATAGTAACAACGTTTAAATTTATATCAAATGCTGAATCCTTATTTTAACAAAAACTATTTTGCTCAATTTTCCATTTCGTCTATACATTCTTTCCGTGATAATTTTTTTCTTTATATTTTTCATCAAATCTTACAAAAAAAGGGATTATTTATAATAACGATAATTGTATTTTTTCAATTTGTGTTGCAGGTGTTTTTCTTGGCATGATCAACATCTGCGGAGTCTTCATTTAAAGAGATTATGACACCTGGTATGACGTTGTATACCAATCACATAATTTCATTCTTATTAAAGTTTACAATTCGAAAGCAAAATTAATTAGACAAATGAGGGAGTGTTTATGTGTTTTTGCAGCATTCCATTTACTTTATCAACAAAATTTCTAAAAGTGAGAAACTAGTTATTATTCAGAAATCATTTCGGGAAGACAATCAACTAATACTATAACAAGCACTTAATCTATACAAAGTTATCACAATTTCAACCATTGTTATGTTGTCAAATATCATTTGGTTAGGTAGAGCTAAACATTCATATTTTTCTTGTACAATTTGTGGGAAAAGGAACAAATTATATTGAAAGTAAGCCCCGCAAATGAAAGCTGAGTAATTTTATAAATTAAATTGTTTCCAACAGTAAGACAGGCATTCCTCAAACTCGAAGGAACATTTCTGCGAAATAACAATTCAATCTAATAAGCCTTTTAAGTGCGGTGGATTTTTAAGATTTTAATATGTACCGTATGTGGCAAATAAGCGTTCCTCCCTGATGCCGAGTTTCATTGAAAGAAATTAAGAAATTTTGTAGATATTCACAAAAAAAAACTAACAAACGTACAAAAGAAAAACATGTCATTCAAAGAGCGGTCTAAGGGAAGGTTTTTGAAGATTTCATATAGCCCCGACGGTGTGCGGTAAACAAGAGGCCCATAGGGCCTTATCGGTCACCTGAGTCCAAAGAGCACAAAAACAAATTAAAGTCCACCAGATTATGCTACATACTAAATACCAAAGCTCTAAGCCCTTTAGTTTGGGAGAAGAAGAATTTTAAATTGTCATTATATAAGCCAAATGTAAAATTCTTGACGTCCGGGAATGGGTTTATTATGACCCTAGGGCCATATTTCATATCATATTGATAGAGATCCACCAGATGATGCTACATACCAAATATCAAAGCTCTAGGCCTATCTGTTTGAGAGAAGAAGATTTTAAAGTTTTCACTATACAAGCCTTTGTTAAATTTGTGACATCCGGAAATGGGCTAATTTTAATCCTGAGGCAATAATTTTTACAATCTTGATAGAGGTTCACAAGACGATACTGTATACCAAATATCAAAGTTCTAGGCCCTCTTGTTTGGGAGAAGAAGATTTTTTTACAAATTTCACTATATAAGCCTATGTTTAATTTTCGACATCCGGGAATGGGCTAATTCTAATCACTCAGTGATGAGGCAATAATTTTTACAATCTTGATAGAGGTCAACCAGATGATGCTGTATACCAAATATCTAAGTTCTAGGCCCTCCTGTTTTGGGGAAGCAGATTTTTACAAATTTCACGGTATAAGCCCTTTGTAAGCGTTGTGACGTCCGGTAATGGGCTAATTCTGTCTCATGGACCATTATTTATACAATCTTGATAGAAATTCACCAGATGTTGCAACATAACATATATAAAAGCTCTAGGCCCTCTAGTTTGGGAGAAGATTTTTTTTTTGAAATTTTCACTATATAAGCCTTTGTTTTACTTGTGACGTCCGGGAACGGGTTGACCCTGGGGTTAAAATTTTAAACAATATTGATAGAGGTCCACTAGATGATGCCACATACCAAATATCAGAGCTGTAGGCCTTTTGCTTTGGTAGAGAAAAATTTTCAAAGTTGTCACTATGTTAGCTTATGTACCCCCACCCCCCACTCCGCACGTCCATTTCTTGACATATTTTTTTTCTTGTACAAACTTGATAGCCCTTGCTCTAAAGACTTTCAATAACAAATTTATATCTAATCTAAAGGCCGGTTCATGACAAGAAGATTTTTAAAGATGTACCCTTTTTGGCCCCTTAATGAGCCCCAAGGGGAGATAACTCCATGATGTGTACAAATCTAAAGCGCCTTTCCATAAGGATGCTTCCTGCCAAGTTTGGTTGAAATCCATCCAAGGGTTCTTAAGAAGAAGTTGAAAATGTAAAAAAGTTAACGCACGACGCACATCGCACGACGACGGACAAAACACGATCGCAATAGGTCACCATGACCTTCTGTCAGGTGACCTAAAAAGCCAGAGGTTAAAATACCAGAGGAAAAAATGACAGACGTTTTATAAGATAAGTGTTTTGATGAGGTTTTATTAAGTAAACTCTTATTTTGCGGCCATAGAATCATTCTCTAAATCATTTTTTGTTATTTCCATGACCTTTAACAAAACTTTTATTGTTTTTTACAAACCCAGATCTGATAACAAACTTCTATGAGTAGTTCTTGAGTTGCAATTAGTTTAATTTATCCTCTGTTGTAACTTTTATTCAAATAATCAATCTGATAGAAATGGTCTGGTTCATCAAAGATGAAACATATAAATATTATTTCCTCAGAGTTTGTATCAGTTTGAGTATATAATCTGCTTATATTTGATGAATAATCAAACACATTTCAATAAGCGAATTGGTTCTCTTTAATCCTTTCCCGTTTTTGGAAATTATAGACTAGTCGAAATTGAAAGAGGTTGCAGACGACAATGACAACTGGATGCCATTTGAAATGAAACCATCATATGTGGTAGAAAATATTGTGGAAAAGGAGAAATTGCTTGTTACAAGGAATTTCTTTTTTTCCACAATGTTTTCTCATGTATAAAATCACAGCAAGGTAAAGTCCCGGGTTTAAACAGGAAAGGGTTAATTATAATTCCATTGGTATAATATGGCATTTTTACCTCAAGTATTTTTACCTACATTCAGCCCCACCTATGAAAGATTTTCTTTTCTTTTTTTGTTGTTGTTGTGATTGTTTTGTTTTATTTGAAGACTTTTTTTTCAAGGAATTGGATAAATCTTCGCAAAGGAACATTTCTGCAAAAGAACAATGGAATCGAATGGGCAGTTTGAGAGAAGATCTTTAAAGATTTCTCAATACTCAATATATGGAAAATAAATCCCGCCCCCAAAAGGCATGTCTGTTAGCGAGCCCAAATTATTTCAAGGAATTTAATAGTACGTTGACACGTCGGGAATCCATACTTTAACACAATAAGGTGTACAAACGTTATACGACGAGTTAATATCTGTAATTTGAAAGAACAAAATATCTGTTATCTTGAATGTAGGACGGTTTCGCCACAGACGTTTTGGCCATGGACCAAAAATTTATTAAATGTAAATATTACTTTATATGACCATTTATTCTTTTTTCTTTTTAATGAACTTTTTGTCCTCATCTTAAGTGTAATTACACAGCGTATAACTATTATGGTACAAACACAAATGTGTGAGAAAGGGAGGCAACTTCTTTTAAGATTTACACACTTTTGAACAATTATTTGACTAAGTTTCAGTACGGATTTTTGGGAATTTCTTCTAAACAACCCCATTTCTATATACTTTTTTACCATGATGAATATTTCTTTTCTTATATAGATATCGAATTGGCACTTATTTTTTTATCGTTTTTTTTTTATTTTATTTTAATAATCATGACACTGTAATAGGAAAGAGGGGTTCTTTTGTAAATTGTAGAAGTGTTTGTTATTATTGATTAGAAGTTGAATAATTAATTTTGCCAACTGACTTTGAATAAATCTTGCTATCCAACTGACTTAAAATAACAACCATGATAACATCTAAATTTCATATGTTGTCTTATTCCCCCCCCCCCTAAAAAATGTTCTCCTTTAAAAAAAATGTGGCTAAACAACCGGGACCTAAACACCCTGGCCTAAACGTCCATGGTCACAGCGTCAGTGCACCGTATTTGACATGATGAGATTATCGCGAGTTTTACATGACGGTATTGCTTTTTTAACAGGTCGAGACATCTATATTTTAACACGACAAATATTTATTCTTTGACACGTTAGGATATCCATACTTTTGTATGATATGCTTTACTTCTCATCTTAGATTAGATTTCAAAACGGTATATCACTCCTTTAATACGTCCAGCATTTTGAAAAAAAGATCTGTACTCTGACTCGTCAAGATATCTCTTAAATAAGGGAACAACAAATATCTATTTTAGAAACGTTAGTATGTCCATACTTTGATATGATATTGTTTACTTCTCATCTTAGATTAGATTTCAAAACGGTATATCTCTCCTTTAATACGTCCAGCATTATGACAAGAAATATCTGTACCCTGACTCGTCGAGATATCTCTTAAATAAGGGAACAACAAATATCTATTTTAGAAACGTTAGGATGTCCATACTTTGATATGATGTTTTACTTCTCATCTTAGATTAGATTTCAAAACGGTATATCTCTCCTTTAATACGTCCAGCATTATGACAAGAAATATCTGTACCCTGACTCGTCAAAATATCTCTTACATAAGGGAACAACAAATATCTATTAGGATATCCATAGTTTGATATGATATGCTTTACATCTCATCTTAGATGTGATTTCAAAACGGTGTATCACTCCTTTAATACGTCCAGCATTATGACAAGAAATATCTGTACTCTGACTCGTCGAGATATCTCTTATACAAGGCAACAAAAATATCTATTTTAGAAACGTTAGGATATCCATACTTTGATATTCTTTCTTTCTCATCCTAGATGCGTTTTCAAATTTTAGACTGGTCAAAAATGAAAGGGGTTTCAGACGACATTTTTAAGTTCACAAAATATAAGATTTATTCAACTTACTGGGTAGAAAATATGGTGTAAAATGAAGAAATTGCTTGTTACAAGCAATTTCTTAATATTTCATCATGGTTTCCCAAATGTTTTCTTGGTGGGTGACAGAAGGTGTCATTATATGAGAATGGGTTAATTGATTGAGTGATCTATTGAATGGGGTTAAACGCCGCTTTTAACAGTATTTCAGTCATATCGCGGCGGCTGGAGCACCTAAAAATGGATTCCTGGTATTTCTCACACAAGTACTAACACTACATCCTTTCCTAGCCTCCAGCTGCTATCCCACTTAGGGGGTGGGATAAACAGGAGAATATCTTTGGCACAACCTGATATTCATACTTCCACAGTATGAAATATCAGTAACGAGAACAGATATCCTTTCTTTGACATGACAAGATATCCATACATTGACATGACAAAATATCTGTTCTTTGGTATTTTTTCGACACAATGAGATATTCATACTATCACTCTAGATATACGTACTTCGACAGGTCGAGATATTCGTACCTATAGATATATATGATTTTAACGCATTTAATTCAGCAGAGAATACTTCTACATTTCTCCCCCGTTTTATGAAACAGTTTTGTGGAATTTATAATTAGGTTGAAAATCAAAAAAAACCGTCCAAAGTTTAGCATCTCGAAATATTTGACAAGTTAAGAAGAATTTATCTGAAAGTCGAGACAATCAAACTTGAAAAGGCTTGTATTTCTAGGAGAACATTTTCTTAATTTCCTTTCTCCGATATGTTTTGTGTTAACGCCTTGTTTCTTTTTTTTTTTAAACTGAGATCTCGAAAATTCTAGATAATCAAGAGGACCATGATAGTCCTATATCACACTATTGAATTTGATTGCTTTATGATATATACAAAATATCAACGCTCTAAGCCTATAGCGGTTTTTTGGAATAAGATTTATAACGTTTTTCTCCTTTAATCCTACATGTAAATCAATAAGGCTAATTTTCAGAGTTAAGTCATTCGTTTAAGTATTTCATTTGGGGTAAATTAGCAATCATACATTTCATATATCAAAAACCTAGGCTTTATGGCTTATGAGAAGGATAAAATATTTAAGATTTACTTCTTCATTCTTATTTAGATCGCACAACGTAAGGTTAATTTCAAGAGTGAAGTCACTCCTTCAGGTAATTCGGTATAGAGTTATTAGGTGAAGATATAATTATACCAAATAGCAAAGCTCTATACCTTACGGTTTGGTGAAGATTTTCAAAGATTTCATTCTTTACTCCCATGTTAAGCCAGGGACAGCAAAAAGGGGGCTTATTTCCAGAGTACGGAAATTCTCTTGAGTATTATGGTAAAGAGTCAGTAGGTTATAGATACATATCAAAGCTCTAGGCCTTACGGTTTGGGAGGAGAAGATTTTTAAAGATTTCATTCTTTATTCCCATGTAAAATCAGGAATCGCAATGAAATTGCTTATTTTCAGAATACGGTAATTCTTTGAAGTATTTTAGCAGAGGGTCTGTAGGCGATGATATGTACCAAATATCAAAACCCTTGGTCTTGCGGTTTCGGGGGAGAATATTCTTTAAAAAAAAATCTTCCAGTTATTATGGCAACCAGAGTTCTTCATTGATTCCAACTCTTTGAATTAGTTTGAAAGAGTATGACCTATGGATCATTTCTGTGAAGTCTGTGTGATATCTAACATAGAGATTTCTTTTGAAAATTGTTTATGGACAATCAGACGGACATAAAGACTGATACCGGACATTTATCGACAGCAATAGCTCACCTTTACCATGTAGTTGTCAGATGAGCTAAAATCTATAATATCTAATTATTTGAGTATATTAGTAGTTTTAAGTAATACTACAAAATGTTTTATCGTTTTAGTTTAAGTTGTTTGTATTTTGTACCATGACCTTTAGACTGGCCAAAATTGAAAGAGGTGGCAAATGAAATTTCAATTGTATGAACTTAAGATTCTCTCAACTTTCTGTGTAGAAAACAATGTGTAAAATGAAGAAATTGCTTCTTGCAAGCAATTTCTTCATTTAGCACAATGCTTTTTAAAAATTGTTTTTCTTGGGTGTGTCAAAAAGCGTCAGTGTGGAAATGGGTCAAAGGGTATTTTTTAATGTTTCATCTTCGTTGTTACATGTACGGAAAACTATGACTTACAATCTACAAGTTTAAGCTTTTCGGTCTTCATAATGACAAGACAAGGTCTATAAGAGGATAATTATTTGTTATAGTGTGTAAGATCAATTTATCTTTCTTTGAGTCAAAAAGAAAGCTATACTGTTTCGCGTAGCGAAACCAACATTTTCCCGTTTTATCATGTAACCAAATATATAGGATTAAGAAAATAATCATTGCAATTTTCAGAATTAATGTACCAGTGACATTAAACCAATTGTATACAAATCCGCAATCTCAATATGATGATTTATTTGAATGACATATTCTTTTAGATTTACATTCAGTTTTACCATTTTTAGAACAAAAGTTCGGTCCGAAAACTTAACGTCTGTATATCAATCGGTTAAAGATACTTAATACCTTCATGTTGTTATATAGAAAAAAACACGTATTTTAATACATTTATACTAAATGTTGTTTGTATGACATTAAAATTTGAAGTTTTCAGAGCTTTTTTCACGAATTTTGCTGTAGGAGATATTAATTTAGTAGTATTAATGGGGCATTTAATGTATTTTTGTGCTTTACGTTATTACTTAAGAAACAGCAATCGATAGAGATGTTTCTCAGATAAATGTCAAATAAACGTCTCGAGGTTGGTTTTAACTGTAGTGTATTTACAAAAGGTATTAAATCAGTCTATTTAAAGAGAATATCCCCGAGGTTCCCAAGACCAAAACCCTATTGTATTGAAAGACGGAACTGTCAGGCTACAGATATCACAGTCTAGCATCTTGAAATATCCGATATGATTCTAGGATATATTTGAAAATAGAGACAAACCGATTTTAAGCTTCATGACACCAAGCGGATTAGAATCGAAATACTCCGAAACAGATGTGCATTCAGCAAAAATGTTAACGCTTTCCTTCGCTGATTTAACTAGATTCTGAAGTGTTCACTAAGATTTGCATAAAGGTATGTGCAGAAAGTAACTAAAAAAAGAAATTGGATAAAGATCAAAAGGGGGCGCATAACGATGTACATGGACGATTTATTTAAAAAACATCGTAACAATAGCTTGATTCAAGTACCAGTAAATCAACCAAAAAATTGCGGTTGTTGATGCAAATTGTTATCGTAAACATTGACAGTGCGTGAGGGGAAGACATTGAACAGCACGGACAGTCCGACACTGAACGAAGGGCATACTCTGAACAGCACTGACAGTCTTAAAGTGCGTGAAGGGTAGTAATTGAACAGCCCGAATAGCTACACGGTGCGATAAGGACAGACATTGAACAACACGGACCGTCATATAGTGCGTGAAGCGCAGACATTGAACAGCACAGACAGCCACACAGTGCACGAAGGGCAGACATTGAACAACACGGACCGTCATATAGTGTGTGAAGCATAGACATTGAACAGCACGGACAGTCACACAGTCCATGAAGCGCAGATATTGAACATCATGGACTGTCACACAATGCGTGAAGGGTAGATATTGAACAACACGGACAGTCACACAGTGCGTGAAGGACAGACATTGAACAAATAGGACAGTCATATAGTGCGTGAAGCGCAGACATTGAACAGCACAGACAGTCACACAGTGCATGAAGGGCAGACATTGAACAGCACGGACAGTCACACAGTGCATGAAGGGTAGATATTGAACAATACGGACAGTCATATAGTGCATTAAGGCCAGACATTGAACAGCACTGACAGTCACACAGTGCATGAAGGGCAGTCTTTAAATAACACGTGCTTTCCGACACTGCAGCCTTTGGTTGGTATTTAGTATGATTTATTTTGATTTTGCAAAAGTTGAGATCCGAACCGCTTTTCAATCAATTAATTGAGTAAAGATCTAGGACTAGCTTGCAGGCTATCGACGAATCGTTTGCAATGCCAACAGAACTCCTACAGAAAGACCGACTTAGATATTTAACGGCGGTTTTTGCAAAAAAAAATGGCCTGTAACTAGTTCGTTTGCTGTTGATTGGTTCGTTTGTACGTCCACCAATTCGTTCATAAGCAAAATCTTAAAAAAACAAATAACAAACAATTCAGGGCATTCGAATCGTTGTGCGTGAGATGCTGACATAAACCAAAGCCGATTTCCAAATTTATAGTTATAGGAAATCATAACTGAAAAACTCCATCCAAATCGTGAAAACTACTGAATGAAATATAGGGATTTGCCGAAAAGGCGGGCTATTCATATTGACTAAATGAAAATAATCTAGAATAGATTTTTCGAAGGAAGGGAAATTCCGTTAAAATATTAAATCAATTTCGCTACTAGTAAAAAATCACATTTGATGGAAAGCGGTATGGTGCAAATTGAATTAAATAACTTGAATTTGTGGGAGTTTTCAAACTATCTTTACTGTGCGGCAAAAAAAGACTCAGACCAGGCTGTGGAAGCGACCAGTCTGATAAGAGTCTTCACTATACGATCGGTAGATAAATACTGACTGAGGAATTTGTAGAATCATCAGTTGACATTTTTCTTTATCCGTGCTGTTCAATGTCTGCCCTTCATGCACTGTGTGACTGTCAGTGCTGTTCAATGTCTGGCCTTAATGCACTATATGACTGTCCATATTGTCTGTGCTGCTCAATGTTTCCCCTTCACACACTGTGTTACTGTCCGTGCTGTTCAATGTCTCCCCTTCCGCACTGTGTTACTGTCCGTGCTGTTCAATGTCTCCCCTTCACACACTGTGTTACTGTCCGTGCTGTTCAATGTCTCCCCTTCCGCACTGTGTTACTGTCCGTGCTGTTCAATGTCTCCCCTTCACACACTGTGTGACTGTCTGGACTGTTCAATGTCTCCCCTTCATGCACTGTGTGACTGTTCTGTGTTGTTCAATGTCTTCCCTTCCGCACTGTGTTACTGTCCGTGTTGATCAATGACTGCCCTTCATTCACTGTGTTACTGTCTGGACTGTTCAATGTCTCCCCTTCATGCACTGTGTTACTGTCCGTGCTCTTCAAAGTCTCCCCTTCATGCACTGTGTGACTGTCTGGACTGTTCAATGTCTCCCCTTCATGCACTGTGAGACTGTGCTGTTCAATGTTTGCCTTTCACGCACTGTTTGTCTGTCCTTGCTGTTCAATATCTGCCATTCACTCACTATGTGACTGTCCGTGCTGTTCAATGTCTGCCCTTCACGCACTGTGATACTGTCCGTGCTGTTTGATGTCTGCTCGTAGATTGACATTCCGAGATATCCTTAGAATGACATGACTAGATATCCGTAGATTGAAAAGACGAGATATTCGTAGATTGACATGCCGAGATATCCGTAGATTGACTTTACGAGATATCCGTAGATTGACATGACGAGATATCCGTAGATTGACATGACGAGATATCCGTAAGTTGGTAAGACTTTGACTCCCTGAGATATCCATTCTTCGACACGTCAATTTATCTGTACTTATTCAAAGTTTATTTTTACGCCTTTCATTCAGAAGAATAAATCTATATTTGTGTTCCCGTCCTACAAACAACTTCTATCGAATTTAACAGTTGGAATGACGAAAAAAAAATCTAAGTTGATAATCTCGACATATTTGACAGATTCAGAAGAATTTATCTGAATGTCGAGACAATCTAACATGAAAAGACTTGTATTTTTGGAGATTTTTTTTTTTTTTTTTTTTTAATTTCCTTTCTCCGATAATTTTTAGACTGGGCGCTCTCTAATTTTAGATACAAAATAAACCATTTGTTTGGGTAATTTATAGTGTTTTAGCTTAAAGTTAATACTAAAATATCATAAGAAATGCCAAAATGCCATAAGATATGCCCGCCACACTTCTTGATGTCGACTAGTGGAGGAGATTTGAATAAAAGTCTGAAAAACAAAATGTTTTCATGTTACTTTGATCATGAAGTTTCATGATCATAGCTATTGGACCTCCAGGGATATGTTCCAGACAAAATTCAAGTCTGAAAAACAACAAAGGACAATAACTCGAAAAATAAGAACAATAGAGCTACGGTTTTTATCTACTGTACTCCATAATCATGCAATGTATTCAACAGCCAAGTTTCAAAACAACCAGGCATAAGGTTCCAGAGTTATGACTTTGGCCCATTACTAGACAGCGAAATTTACATCGCCTTAATTTAAAGGAGTTGAAGACGACAATTCTTTGTTGATGACATTTTTAATAAATTTATCTTCCCGGTGAGTAGGCTGCGTTCAACGAATTTAATCAGAATTGTGAGTAATAAAGAAATTGCTTTTTACAAGCTATGTTATAAGAGCGACTCTTGCAGAATTAATGGAAGAAAAAGTTTGCCTCTCAATTTTCACATTTCTAGCTGTAATGCTTTAAGCTAATTTTGTAATGAAAATGACTATTCGTAACATAAAGAAAAGAAAAAAGCAAAAAATTTTCGCGTTACAAGACGCCAAATCAGTTAGCGAAGTACGACCCGACTGAAACCGGAAGTCATCGGGTAAGTGCCTCATCTGTCGATTCCACTGAAAATTACCTTTATTGTATTTTCCATGACGTTTCAATGACGATAATGGATTTCGCTATCATTATAGACGTTATCGACATCATCCGAAGACTAACGATCTCACTCGATAAATTCCGATATTTCAAATAAGGGCTTAAAATCACATTAAGATTTAACAGGAAAAAACGATATTTGATGCGAAAATGACATCAATACTATTGGAAAAGCAGATAATTGTCCAAGAGCCACTTTAAGGCTTTGTTTGTCAAAACTAACAAACTTATAGTCTTTCCTTTGAGATATTAAACTAGGGCCCCGAGTGACGGTGCTATCAATCGAGCACATTAAAGAACAATTGGAAAAGCAGATAATTGTCCAAGGGCCACTTTAAGGCTTTGTTTGTCAGTTTGTCAAAACTAACGAACTTATAGTCTTTCCTTTGAGATATTAAACTATGGCCCCGAGTGACAGTGCTATCCATCGAACACGTTAAAGAACCGGGCGGAGCTTTCAGTAGCTTCATCCTTTATCCTTGCACTATCCCCCGTAACAAATAACCGTCTTCTGTGTGCATGGCTACTACGGTAGCGAAAATGAATAAACCGGAATGCTCATATAATGTATCAATATTACAATCATGTAGAACAAAATTCTAGATTTCAAAAATTGGGGGGCTTTTGTCCAAAGGGAGGGGTATCTTTTTTTTGGGGGGGGGGGATTTCATCCGGGAGGCGTCCGGGAGAGATTTTGTCTGTACACTGGGGTATGAGTCATATTTGAGGATTCCATAATTGAAATGGAAATCAAAAACTACATTTAGTCAGTTGGTAACAAAAATTACGTAACTGCAACTTGAATACACGGAGTTACGGAGTTTGCTGTTCAAAAACAAAGTTATCTAATATGTTATTATATATGTATATCTGTTGAAATGCGGCCTGAAGATAAAGGAAAACAGCACGCATTCACATTTAGTACATTATTGCAATAACCTGGACTGTTCACAATCGTTTATCTTTATGTGTATCGTTTTAATACCATTTCACGTTTTTTGCTAGAGCTGAACAAAAACTTCTCCTTTTAGAGACAAGTAACTTAAGCAATGTTGCTAGGAAAGATTTAAAGAAATTCCTCGCAATGATTTCTGCCTGACATGAACCTTATTTTTCAATTTAAAACAACTTTGTTTCATCATCTGCAACCTCTCTCTGTTTGGACTGGTCTAAATTTTTGTTGTGTGGGAAAGGGTTAATTCCCGTCACAAAAGAGTCAGCGGATGCCATGAGATAAATCAAATTACTGAAAGTATTGTAAGGTAGCAAAGCATAATTTTGTTGAGTTTTCTTCTTTCTCTAGGGTTATCATGATAAATAAACGAGGTTAAAATAACAGTGGATTTAAAAAGCATGCCTTTGGAGGAGTTCTCGTCAATTTGAATAAAGTTTATTCATGCGAACAAGATATGCCCAGGTGAGCTAAAATACAAAGGAGATGAACAAGCAGGTAGAATTATCAATATTCCTGAAATACACATGAACTACTTTTTATGGCGTAGGCCTTCAATGGTTTTAGTTGTAAGGCCTCAAGTGGCAGTTAACACTCGTTGAACTTTAAGACTACCTCAAAATTTTGTATGTTAACTTGTAATATAACACAATGTTTTCCAAAGCTATAATTCTTCGGTGCGTAAAAGTGCAGGAATGTGTGGGTGGGAAAGGGTTAAATTTGAAGACCGACGCGATTTTTGTAGAAAACAACTTTTGATTGTGGAAAAATGCTTAGGAAGGGCGGGAAAATATAGGTATCGAAACCCCTACATTATTTTGGTTTAAGTTAGATACATGTATTTGGTTGTAATTTTAAGATCACAAAATGGAATACTCATTTTCTAGTAAAAGATCAAGCATGCAGTACTTAAAACCTGACTATATCGTTTTGTTAATTTCTTTTACAAAAAATCTGATGTTAGGCTCCTTTAACATCATAATAATTCTTTGTGTCAGACCCTATGAAGAATATTACCGTGAAAAGAAAATCGAGTCAAATTGAAAACTCTCGGAAACATGACAGACGAAATTGGACAGGTTCTCATTCCCGACCAACCAGCCATGACATGTCTTTTTTTATGTCATCTGTTTTCTTTCGAAGAACAGGTTTTCAGGTTTTGATCTTGGAATAAAATCATATTGGTTTTAACACTAGCAAAGATCACGAGAGGTTAAATCCGAAGTAATATCTGATTTTTAATCGGGCAAATTTGGTTATGACAGTTTGAACATGTGCATTTTTGTCAAACAACTACATATGTTTTTCTAGTGCAGAACCTGTGCGTCCGGACGGCCTGATTAGAGTCTTTACGGAGCTTTCTTAGCGGAGGTACCGTCTCATAGTTGTAAGGAGACCGGGGAATAAAAAATTCACCGCGTCGAAGTCCAGACAGATTATTGATTTTGCTTTCACGTACAAGCTTAAATAGAATTTCTTTTATCATTTCATAATTATGAATATATGATTTGAACTTTATGACGTTGGAAACTGCCCGCGTTTTGATGACGTCACAAATTGTCCGATTATTGCTACGCCCCTCAAGAAACATTGCGTTTAATGAATAAAATACGGATTTTAAAAACAACATCAACATATTTTATCATTCAGACAGAATTTCATAGACAATGGTTCATGGTGTTGTGTTTTTAGCACAATAAATATCTTTCAATTTTGGATCAAAGGTCACTATTTTTTTCCTGTTTTACTCCGCAACCAAATTAATCATTGTATTTCTTAGAATTATAGTGAAAGTAACACTATACAATTTTTATTCAAATAAATAATAACAGTCTTAAAATGATGACTTATTTTAGTGACACATTTCATTTAGATTTAAATTTAATTCTAGCGTTTTAAAAAACGAGTGCAGCCCGAATACTAAGGGTCAAGTAGTAATATCGTGATACCTGTATGTTGTTAAACGAAAAAAATAAGGCATTTTAATACATTTATATTAAATGTCGTTTGTTAGACATTAAAATAAGAAGTTTTTGGAGCTTATTATTTTCACGAATTATTCAGTAGGAGATATTATATGTAGTAGCATTAATGGGACTTAAGTGCATTTTTGTGTTTTACGCTATTACTTATGAAACAGAAACCTATAGAAATGTTTCCCAGATAAATGTAAAAAAAAGTTTAATATGTCGTAAAGGAGGTATGTTTGAAAATTAATTACCTTGACAATTTGACCTTGACCCTGGCTAATGACCTTGAACTTAGTACCAACAGAAAGGTCATGTCATAAGTAATGCACATGTAAAATATGAAGGCTATATCACCATTGTAAATTTATAGACAATGTTAAAGTTAAGATTTTCAAAATCTTTACCTTGAGAAGTGACCATGACTTTGACGGATGACCTTGAACTTGGTAGCAATAAAAAGATCTTTCCACAAACAATAAACTTTTGAAATATGAAGATTTACTCTCATTCCAATTAAAAGTTGTGGCCAATTTAGAGTTTTTATGATGGAAATTATTGACCTTGACAATTTGACCTTGACCTTGACCAAAATCTATGACTTAGATATCTACAGAAAGATCTTGTCAAAAGTGATGAACATTTGAAATATGACAGCTATATCACTTACCGTTGCAAAATTATGGCCAATTTTTCCAAATTGAATGACCTTGACCTTGACTGTTGACCATGAACTTGGTACAAACAGAAAGGTCATGTGAAATAAGAAGACCGTATCTCATTCCAATTAAAAGTTATGGCCAACTTTGAGTTTTTATGATGGAATTTGTTGACCTTGACAAATTGAGCTTGACAATTGGGCGAGATCATTGCCTTAGTTCTCTAACAAAAGGTCTTGTCACAAGAAAAAACACATTTGAAACATGAAGGCTATATCACTCACCACTGCAAAATTATGGCCAAATTTTAAAATTTATTTTTCTAAATTCTGACCTTGACACTGACCTTGACGTTGACCGATGACCTTGAACTTATACCAACCAAAAGTGTTTGTCAAAAGCAATGTACATATTAAATATGAAGATATTATCTGTAACCTATCTAAAGTTATGGCCAATATAAGTTTTTGCAGGAATAAAAGAGAGCCTACGTAAAGCTAATAACATTAAAGCCCCTTTTCCCACTACACGTTTTTTTAAACGTACAATTTCGATAGTTTAAGGTCAAGAGGATCTGATTTGCAACTCAAATATGAAATCTCATAAAATTCTGGACTCAAAAATGAAATTTCATAAAATTCTGCTATTAGACTAGGAAAAAATGGCAAAAATCTAATTTTTACATTAAGGCCCCTTTTTCCATGACGCAGCCTTGAATTGAGAAAATTAAAAAAAAAGGTCTCTTGGAAATTTCCTAAGAAGATTTCATCCAATTAGACCAATGGGGTTCCTGAGATATGACGTCGGACGGGCGGACGGACGGCCGGACGGAAGGACGGAAGGACGCGCGCACAAGCCGGCGACTATCTGCTCCCCCAAAAACTTTTCGGAGAGCATAATAAACTGTAGAAATAGTTGTTTTGTCAATGTACATCATTGTCGTAAAAGTATTTAACTCAAGCGATAAATTTCCAACTGATGCAATAAGGAAAGACTCTATAATCGGCAAAAAGTGCATTGAATAGCCCAGACAGCCGAACATTGCATGAATGGCAGACATTGAGCAGCACGGATAGTCACACAGTGCATTAAAGTTGAACTTTAAAAAGCCAGGACAGTCAAACAGTGCTTCAAGATTAAACATTGAACAGCCCAGATAGCCACACAGTGCATGAAGGGTAAACATTGAAAAGCACTGTTAGTCAATGAGTGCATGAAGGGTAAACATTGAACAGCACTGGCAGTCACAGAGTGCATGGGGGCAGACATTCAACAGCCCAGACAGTCACACAGTACATGAAGAGTAAACATTGAAAAGCACGGACAGTCACACAGTGCATGAAGGTTAAACATTGAACAAACAGTACAGCCACACAACGCATGAAGGGTACACATTTCATAACACGGACAGTCACACGGTGCATGAGGGGCAGACATTGAACAGCACGGACAGTCACACAGTGCATGAAGGGTAAACATTGAATAGCCCGAACAGTCACAAAGAGCATGAAGGGTAAACATTGAACAGCCCAGACAGTCACACAGTGCATGTAGGGTATACATTGAAAAGCAAGAACAGTCACACAGTGCATGAAGGGTAAACATTGAATAGCCCGAACAAAAATACAGTGCATGAAGGGTAAACTTTTAACTGCCCAGACAGTCACACTATGCATAAAGGACAGATATTGAAAGCCCAAACAGTAACACAGTTCACGAATTGTATACATTCAATAGCCCGGACAGTCACCAGTGCATGAAGGGTAAACATTGAATAGCCCGAACAATAATACAGTGCATGAAGGGTAAACATTTAACAGCCCAGACAGTCACACTCTGCCTGAAGGACAGATATTGAAAACCCTAACAGTCACACAGTTCATGAATGGTATACATTCAATAGCCCGGACAGTCACATATCGCATGAAGGGTAAACATTGAATAGCACGGACAGTCACACAGTGCATGAAGGGTAAACATTGAACAGCCTGAACTGTCATACAGTGCATGAATTGTAAACATTCAAAAGCCCAGACAGTCACACATCGCAAGAAGGGTAAACATTGAACAGCCCGGAAATTAAACTGTGCATGAATGGTAAACATTGAATAGCCCGGACAGTCGCACAGTGAATGAGGGGCAGACATTGAATAGCCCGGACAGTCACACAGTGCATAAAGAGTATTGTTGGATAGTAATGACAGTCTCCTAGACTCCTAGTGCATGCAGGGTAGATATCATACAGCACAGACATTCACACAGTGCGTGAAGGACAGACATTGAACAGCACGGATAGTCACACTGTCCGTAAAGGGCAGATATTTAACAAAACGGACAGTTATGCAGTGCATGATGAACAACGATTGGCGACCTATATAATTTCTGAGGCAGTAGCTATTTACAGACCGCATCGTGAAGCCTCTGATCAGATTGATCGAATACACATGATGATCTGAGCCTCTACTTGCCGCGACGGTTAAAATAATTAGAAAAATCACGCAAATACTCAATTTATAAATCAATCTATATAATTCAATTTCCGCCATACGGCTTTCCATCATATTTGATTTTACTCCAGTAACAAATGTGATACAAATAATCAAATAATCACAAGACATTTTATCGACCTTTTCCAACTTAGAAAAATTAACTCTAGATCGTTTTTCTTTAAGTTCGACATAAATAGCCTTTTAGTCAAATCCCCATATCTTATTAAGTAATTTTCCTTTCGAGGCCCTGCTTTTGGATGGCGTCTTCCAGTTATGATTTGCTATTGCTATAGATTTGGAAATCGGTTTTGTTTTATATCAGCTTCTCACGCAAAATTATTCGACTGTTCTGAGCCTGGATCGTTGGCTATTTGTTGTTTTAGAACTTTTGGTGGTAAATGAATGAACTTATGTGTGAACGGACCAGCTGAAAACCAAGGAACAGCAATTTGAGTGTTTTAAGCCCTGAATATTTTGTTATAAACGATTCATCCAACGAATGAGCAAATAAAAAGTTAACATAACAAGAACGGTATATTCGAGAAGTATTCTTTTAAACTAATCAAATTTCCAAATCAGTCTCTGTAAACATTTAACAAAACAAAGCCTCGTACAAGGGTAGAATGACATATCAAGTGTCGAGACTATAGATATTTGACGGGTCGTCGTTGTTAATCAAAAATTCGATCGACTGTTTAAATCAATAGATCGGGAGTCAACTTTGATATCGGACAATTTTGGTAAACATTTTGTTGGTTCAGCGTCGTAAACGTCGTAGCTATAGCTTGTTCAATTTTCAATTTTTGTTACATGTTACTTGCCATTTTTTTCTATATAAAAAAGATGACCTTTCTATAGGAGGTTAGTGGATAATCCATCGATAGCTTTCAAGTTAGTCCTAGATTTTCATTCAACTTTGGTAAAATTAAAATTTTGAACAGTTTGAGATTTTAACTTCTGTAAAATCACACTAAAAGCGATTTAAAAATATAAGAATTAGGGCTTGGGAAAAAAGTGACGTGACGTGACCTTGACCTTTCTCAGTCTGAACTAATGTTTACAATAGCATATCTACTCAAAATGCTGAAATATCGTGCCAATTTATTTTGAAATGTAGAATTAATTGTCTGGACGAAAGTTAGACGTAAAAGTGTGACCTTGCATCTACCTAAAAGCTAAAAAAAATAAAATAAACGAAAGATTGTAGAAATATAGGTCAGTGCAAATTTGGCCAGACGAAGACACACATGTACCGACTGACACATTCTTGTACTGACAGCCACATTCATATACTGGCGGCCGCATCCATGCACTAACGGACGCATCCACGTACTCACGGACGCATCCATGTACTCACGGACGCATCCATGTACTCACAGACGCATCCTTGTGCTCACGGACGCATCCACGAACTTACGGACGCATTCATGTACTCACAAAGAAATCTTTGTACTCATGACGCATACATGTACTCATTGACGTTTCCAATTACTGGCGGAGAAATCCATGTACTAACGGGCGCATCCACGTACCAACGGGCGCATCCACGTTATAACAGAAGTATCCATATACTGACGGACGCGCCCATGTACTGACGGACTTATCCATGTCCTCACGGACGCATCCATGCAGTGGGGGTCGCATCCATGTACTGGGGGAAGCACATATGTACTGACGGACGCATGCATGTACTAACAGACGCATCCATGTACTCACTGATGCATCAAAGTACTGGCAGACGCAACCATGTACTTACGGACGCAACCATGTACTGACGGACTCATCCAAGTACTGACGGACGCTCTCATGTTTTTCACGCTATCGTACACTGATGGACGAACACCCACTCGGACGGACACACATGCACAGACGGACAAACACATGGGCTAATGGAAATTAAACAACGAACGCACCAATGTACTGATAGATGCATTCTTACTTTGATGTATTTTCACATGCACTGTAAGACAGACGCACATATGCACTAACGAACGTATACATACACTGACGGAAGCACGTGAACACTGATACGTCTAACTATCATTGCCATATCTATGTCTCGCTCATCGCAGGTAGGCTGGACGGAAAGGTCCATTTTGAAATAAGCTGTAGTAACGACGAATAAGTCGCTAAACCAACAAAAAAAGCTTAATAAATATGGCGGCCAATTTCGGAGTTGAAATTTCAATTCTGATCTAAAAGAATGATTTCATTGGTAGACTTATTTGATTGACAGCTGCGATTGGTCCATTACTTGTCACATAACCTTCAGTTGTGGCATTGAGTTTCCAACACAATTTTACGCGTGACACTAGTAATGTACAAGGGGAACAACTGTGCCAACTCATTTTGAAATCCATCAATGAGTGTAGAAGATATGATCCAGTGAAGAATTGGACAAAAACTTAACCCTTGTCTTGCTGAACCCGGAATATTCCGGTTTTGGTAGGAGGTGTAGACTAAGATCAGACTGCACTTATGTGCAGGCTGATCTTAGTCTATACCTCCTGTTTGTACTTTTCCTGCCAGAGTTGCTAATGAAGTTGATTTCTAAAAGAAATATTGATTTTTGAACAACAAGTCTATCAGTGCTTTCAGCCCTTTGATTTGACAGCAATTCAGTAAGGTAATTTATACAGCATGACAAGGGTTAACATACTCACATACGGACAATTACATCTATATGCCCGTCGCCTTTACATAGCGGGGGCATAAACATGTTGAAAATGACATAAAATTCAACGAATCGTAGTTTCGCAATCATTCCGAATGTCCCATTTCTGGTTGTAGCGTCTCAAAATTCGCTCGTAAATCAAAGTTATATATAGAAGCTATCAACTTTGGATGATTGTTTTATGTTGAAGTGTTTCGGCTATTGTTTGTCTATCGAGAATTTAATTTCAACTTTTCCCCGTCAGACTTCCCCGCAGTTCAAAGTGATTGGTATTTCTTGGGTCTCTACTCTCCTTCCACGTCTTTTGTTTTATAATTCAACACAAGACGATAAATTTAATTTCGAATTTTGGGCGAGATTAATTAAAAAGTAATTTATAGATAAAACAAATATGATTAGTTATCGATGAAAACCTGCCCAAATGACGTTGCTTTAATAGTTCGAAAATTCCTGTTTTTATGTCGTCAGTCGCCTGATTATTGCACCACGAGAAACACTGTTGAAAAGGGAAGAAATTGCTAACTACAAGCAATTTCTTCATTATCCAAAATGATTTACATCCCTAAATATCGATTTAAAAAATTCATCGAAATTGTCTCGTGAACTTTCTTATGATTTGAATCAGCGTAAATTTATGTCGTCTGCTATTGGGTCAATATACAAAAATAGCCGTTACTTTGTGGAGCTCCGTGGGCTAGTGGTACTCGGGATCGGAGGGTCCCGGGTTCGATTCCCCCCCCCCGGACCGTCGGAATTTTTCTGAGTAAAAAACTTACTCCACATTGCTCCTTTCTACCCAGATGTGGCCGCCGTCATAGCGCAGTCGGTAGCGCGTCAGACTCCTAATCTTCACTCATGGGTTCGATCCCCGGCGGCGGCACATATTCTTTCCGATATTTGTCTCTCACCAATGGGTGGATAATCGTAAACCTAAGTGGGATAGCAGCTGGAGGCAAGAAAAGATGTAGTGGTAGTACTGGTGTGGGGAAAACATATCTTACTAGGCTTGTTCTTTAAGCCTTTCCTTTACAATCCCTAGTTTTTATGTCCTTGGGATTTTATACTAGGAAAAAATATTGTGGGAAAAGAAGAAATTGCTTGTATGAAGCAATTTCTACTTTTCCCACAATATTTTCTAATCTGTAGGCTGGACACTAATTTCACTTTATTGTCCACATCTTCTTTGAATTCGGACGAGTCTAAAACTTTAAAAAAACAAGAAAGGGTTAACGAAATTATTTTCAAAGTGTGTGTGTGTTGTGTACTTAATGAAAGAATAAAATTTTTGACACAAATAACTTACATAAGGTATCTGTATTTTTTTCTGACCAAAATAAACGAAGAGAATATGGTTTCGTTCCCCCTATTCCTAGAATATATACTTTTCCCCTCTTTTGGTAGAAAACTCCCACTCATCGGTAAAATATTCTTTGTAAAACTGGACATATTAAAAAGAAATGGATCATTTTTTAAAGTAATGTAATATCTGCAATTACTAGATTCAAATACAAGAAAATGTCATTAACCCACTGTGAGGACTTTGACACTCCCCAAAAAACAATTGGGGAAACATTGTTTAAATGAAGAAATTGTGTGTGACAAGCAATTTCTTCCTTTTCACCAATGTTTTATTCCAAGAAAAGGGAAAAATTCTAAAATTTCATAAATTTTTTAAGTGTTGTCTTTAACTCCTTTCAATTTGGACCAGTCTAAAAATATTGCCATATGGCAATGGGTGTAATGTGAAAAGTAATTTTCCCCCTGTAAAACTTTTCCACACAATCCCTCCTTTTTAAGTCCCTCAAGCAAAACGCTTTGGAAAACATTATGGAAAATGGATAAAATTGCTTGCATCATGCATCTTCTTCATTATCGATAGTGTTTTCTATCCAAGAAGATGAAAAAAAATATAAATAAAATTCCATCAACTTGAAATTGTCATCTGCGGCTTCTCTCAATTCAGTCTAAAATTTTGTTGAGTCGGCATGGGTTAATTAAGTTGATTTTAAACAATAGTTGAATACCCTGGGGTTTCTAATAAACCGTTTGTCAGATCGTGAAAATAAACCCTAGCGATCGTCATTAAGGAAAAATTACATCTGACCTGGATTCAAGCTGTGTAAGAAACTTTTATATTTTACGAGAACGTATATCACTGAAATAATAAATTTCCCTACGAGGCGAGAATTTCATATCAATACTATATCATAGAAACTCACTTGTTGTGTACCCACAGATATTAATTTCTAACAGGTACAAGAAGCTCAAACATTGTCTAAAATCAGCTCTTTCTTATGCATTAAGATTTCTCCGTGAAAAGTAAATTTACATCATATAACCGTACCCGTATCATTACACGTCCAATGTGGATTTTTTGATAAGATCGATTTTTCCAGGGAAAGAGATGTAGGAAATAAAATTGTGTCACGGACACAGATATACCTGCTTAAATACCTGTCACGTGACCTTCAGCTGTGACCTTGAACTTGGAAGGGTATAACAGTGTTTTACGCATGACACTAGTACTCATGAAGGGAAACAAATCTGCCAGGTAATTTTTGAAATCCATCAATGCACAAAATATGCTCTGGTCAAGAAACAGACACACACACACAAGAATACACACACTGACGAAAATACTCAAACACGGACAAGGGTAACTCTAGATATGAACGTCATTACATGGCGGGGCAAAAAAATTGTTAGATATATAATAAAATAATGTTCATTTAAGTTGAATGACAATATGTCTATCCAATTGAAGCATAAAAACACTGCAGTTTTGAACTTGGATAACGACTAAATTCTCAGTATAAAAATTTTATTATTATATAATTTGGGGACAGATTTTCCAATTATTGAAATTATTATTTCCAATCTTGAAAAAGACTCTTCAAGGGCTTGTCAGACAGCCTTATTCGAGCAGGCTGACTATTACAGAATCTTTCACAGCTTAAGTGGTCCCCTGTTCGCCTTACAGATCACATTTCCCTTGTGGCCGTTTTCACGTTAGGGCGACAGAATTTAAGACTGGTCTAAATTGAAAGAAGTTCCAGACGACGATTTTAAGTTTGTGAAATTCAATAAAAGTGTAGAAAATACTGTGGACAATAAAGAAATTGCTTATTACCAGCAATTCTATTCCTACATTGTCTAAAATATTTTTCTATGATTTTTTTTCTTCTTGAAAGGCGTTAAAAAGGAATTGGGTGGTGATGGCTTAAATAGTCAAGCTGTCGACGGACAAAGGTCATGGCAACCACTCTAATTTGATGATAAATTTCGAAATAAGAACAAATAAACCAAATAATGTGTGAGGCGCTCACTATGTACAATCTGCTACAGGTCAAATTGATAGGTCTTCAAACACTTCACCGGACTCCCCGCAAAAAGGGGAATTTAGAATATGTAAAATTTGCCATGTCTTATGGTATAGGGACGTCAAATAAAAGGCTTTGTTTATTTTTGTGTAACCCCTATTTAGAGGGCCAGACAATTTTGATTTATGAGACTCTTTTTCGTTGTGTGGATATCCGATAGTCCCTCCCGAATCCAATTTTTGTTGTGTGGATATCCGATAGTCCCTCCCGAATCCATTCTCTTTGCTGCCGGACGGCTGGCAAAGATGGATACCATTCAATTGAATAGCTGGTGGCTCAACGACCGGCCGCATTAGTTCAGCCAAAGATAGCCGGCTTCCTCCGGGATTCGAACCTTTTAGAGCGGTTACCCTAACCACTCCGCATACAAAATAAATTGCACTACATGAACCTCTGTATTAGATTGTTAATGTTGTTGTTGTTTCAGTGATGTTTTGTGTTTTAATGAGAAATACAATAGTGCAAAGCCATCGTCATCGACAGACCAACCAAATTATACATTTAAACCGAAAGTGAACATTGAACTCCAACAATGGCCGACATGTATGCCATAAGGTTCTGTTGGTTTTGCGACCTAATCGTCGTAACTACAGTTGCAGTTGCGACGATTAGGTCGCAAACCAACCACTTAACTTAAATGCAACATGATATTTTCCATAAATTTTGCAATACAACGTCACTGGACTGGTCACTGGCTCCGCCCATTGAGCTCCACTGTTGGAGATCAGTGGGCGGGGCCAGTGACCAGTCAATTATCTCAGTATGAGAAATTTGGTCAGGAATTAGGCGCTCCAAAAACGTAATAATGGTAAAGGCTTTGTTGCATGATAGTGTCAAGCCTATGGGCCAGATAGTTTGTGCTCGTGTGTGCAATACCTCCCGAATTCCTTCTCTTTTCTCTCGACTCCCCTGACAGAAATTGGTCTACGGTAACCCTTCTTTAAGCAGCTGGAGGCTCACCAACCGATCGCATTAGTTCTCCCCTATGAGCCAACTTACACCGGAATTCAAACCTTCGACCACTTAAAAAGCCAACGCACAAAACACGCGGTCATGTATTTATTGTCGTTGTTCATATTTTTCGGGGTCGGTGGGGCAGGGGAGGGTACAAAATATGCATCTTATAGAAAAGATTTATGTAAATGCACTTAATAATCTTCTTTGACAGGAATAATCCTCATTATTTAAAAGCAACAGGAAACAAATGCATCCATGCTTATTAAATTAACTCTAGTGTAATATTCATTCTAAAATTGGAGAGTTCGGTGATATATATTGTAATTGTTTGTATGTATTTAGATAGTTACACTTGTTTTGTACTAAATCTTCGAAATTCAATGCAAAGAGCAGCAGGACGCCAAACAATAGGGATTTACATTACAATCTGATCATTCAAAAGTTAGTTAGTTATTCTCAGCATGACTCTGTACAGAACAAAAACTGCTTACGATGATATATCTGATAATGAATAAGAGACTATTAATATTCGAAGCGATGAAGGTCCTGAGAGAATAGAGTCTATTCGTGACATTATGACTGTAACCTTTGAGTACCCGTTAAGACAAAATTTTATTCGTTTATTCGTTTATTCATTTTTTTCTTTTACTTATTTATTCATCTATCCTATTCCTATTCGTTTATTTTTTTCTATTATTATTATTATCATTATTGTTGTTTTATCATCATCTACTTTTTCATTCTATTTATTTTTTTATTTCATTTACTTTTTCCGTTACGATAGTTACTTTTGTAATTGCTTTGCTCAATCTCTGGTTGTTAAGGCCCCGTGTTTGTATACTTGAGAAAACATTGTAGAAAAAGAAGGAATTGCTTCTTTTTCACAATATTTTCTACTCTATTGAATAATATTATATAAACTCAGTACTAGACGGCAAAATTTTGGAACGGTTCAAACAGAAAGGGGTAGCAGATGATAATTTAAAGCTTATGAAATTTTAGAATTTTTTCTACGGTCTGGGCAGAAAAAAATATGGAAAACAGTTCATTGCATGTTATAAGCAATTCTTCATTTAACACAATGTTTTGCCTTTTTTCTTCTTGAGTGGCACCAAAATGCGCTAATGCGTGGGAATGGTTTAAAGGAAGTTTGCAATTACAGTTACATTTTGGTTTTTCATGTGCAAATAAAATGTTTACTGGCACACACCAGTTTGATTCTTTCCCACTAGGCGCAAATGGACCAGAGGTGAAGTGAGAAGAATAAAATAAAATGATCAAATAAATGATATTTGTGCAGATCATTCGGAATTTGGTGTAGATGACAGTACTGAAACTCTTTACTACTGAAATCATATTTTTGACGACCTGAATAAATAGACTTAAGCAACTTTCTGACTGCCTCTATGACCGAGGAGTATAGGTGATTGACTTGTAATCTGAAGGTCATAGGTTCAAGCCTCATCGTCACCGGGATGTGTTCATGAGCAAGATGCTTGTGAGCAAGCAAATTCCAGTCTACCCAGCTCTAAAAGTGGTTAATAGTTGATTTAAGTCACTACCTCTCTTTCGGGGACGTGAAAACACTTGGATTGTGAGTGTTCGAGAGCGACTCTAAAAGTTTTAAGCTTTCGTCACACTAAAATAAGTATAAACTAAGTATAAACTAACTTTTCTTTCAAATCTGTCTGAAGTTGTGTTATCTATTTATAGGTTAAGTGTACTATGTATTGCACTCTTTCCAAAATAGCCGGTGTCAAATTCATATCATATATTTGAAATATATTTAAAACAATGAAAAAATAAATAAGATACCACGCAGACAGATTTGATTTACAAAGGAGTAGATAATTAATTCAAATTCATGACCAATTTATTTTTCAAACAGTGAACAACAAAGGCCTTAGTAAATCGCACAAAGGAGCATTTTGTTTGAAACAACAATTGTATTTTTTTTGTTAAAGGTGGAAAATGTAACATCTAGGATTAGATTTTAATTACACTATAAACATTTATAAAAGATAAACTTTGATAAATCAAGGAACTTATTTTTTTCAAACTTCTTGTAGTGGAACTGACGCCAACAAAAGCCAGACTGACCCGAACAAAAAGTTCCACTTCGATTTTAAATAGCTTTATTTTGCATGCTTTATGGCAAGTAATGTGTAACATAAATATAAAATTGTTTTTTGGCGGCCTAAATATCGTAACAACAGATCATTTAAGCTGTAGTTACGACGTTTTAGTCGCAAAACGAGCAAAATGCTTAACATTCATGTCGGCTAATGTTTGAGTTCAAAGTTCACTTCTGGTCCGAAATGAATGATCTCATTGGTTAATGGATTCTTTGATTGAAAGTCACGATTGGTCGATACCTCTTTTTATAATTCTTGTAGTCATATGAATTATAGAGAAACAAGGGGAAAGCCTAAGAGTGTATGACGCTCATCTACTGTTTGTTTGACAAAAAGGTCGAAAAAGTTTTATAATTGCTTTACAAATACATCTAGAGTTAACTCCCTTTGAGAGTATAGGTTGCTCAGTTGAGGATGAACATACATCTCGAATCTTAAGTGAATGCATTCAGTGCCACCCAAGATATCTCATTAGTCAAAATTTTGCTAAAGACGGCGACGAAGTCAACGTCAAGGCTAGGCACACATTGGGTTTTCTCAGAAAACACGCAAGCTGAAATGAGCATTTATGTATAAAAGTACTTTAAAATGTACAATTGCATAGTGCATACTTACCCATCACTTCGTGAATCATGCTAAAGGGCCAAACCACAAGGTTAACGAGCAAATCCGTGATCGCCAGGGAAAACAGGAAGTAGTTCGTCACACTTTGTAGGCGTTTTTCCATCGAAATGGCCATGCAGACGAGAATATTTCCTGCTATTCCAAAGATGATGACCGGAAGTGGACAGAGAAATGGCCAATTAAGGTTTTTAGACTGACTGTCGTCTCCGGAAGTCACGTTCATAATGACGTCATCGTGTTTTGATGTAATGAACTACTTCAGCGTTCCCTTCCTTAACCAATCACCACATCTACCATATTCGATCTTTTCTCCATTTATTCAATGATTAAGAGGTCAAGTCCGACTCCAGTTGATCAGTTGACAAGTATATTTTCAAAGTCATATAATATTGCTTTTTCTAAGCACTCACTAAAAGATAAGACACTATAGGTCACTGCTCTTTATTTGACGTAATTATTCGAAAAATGCATCCATGTATTAAATAGCGCAATACATCGTCAATATTTTTAAAAGAATTTATTTCCTCTCAAAAGAATAAGTCAAACGGTATTTAATATTACTCTCTTATGGGATTTTATTGGGTCATCACTTTTACATATTTTTTTGTAATAAAATGCGAAGTTTAAAAACGTGTTTATCAAACCAATAAGATAATCCAGTCATCTTTGACGCGAACAACTATTATACGAACAAATTGAACATTAACTTCGCCATTAATTATTTTGAGTTTTATGTCATCTGATTCCATGTATGCAATCTTCTTGTATTTTCGTGATTTCCAACACTAAGCCAACAGACACATAGTTTTCGTATCTAGGCAATCTAGAAAACAACCGTCATATTGTATCGATCGATCTTGCAAGTTTTCAAATGACCAAAACAATTTTTCACGGTCGATTAGAAAATTGTATTACTTATTCAAGAGTTGATTATAAATGTCTGCATATTACCACGAAATACTTTTTCCCAAAACTATCTCACGAATAGTATATAGACGTAACATTGCACCTTACAACCCACAGTTAACCTGTCCGTCGATTAACACAATCCAGCCTCACTCACTTATTCCTAAAGATCTGTAAACTGTCATTTTTTAGTATTTTTGTTCTGAAGACAGCCTCTAAAACGAAAAAAGGAAAGATTATAAATATGCAAGCAACAGAACTTGAATTACGAAATCGAACCCTATTTCCGACATGATTATTCTTTAAAAGCCTTTCTTTCATATTGTATATACATAAATACGACCCGTAAAGCAAAAATCGTATGTATATAATACATGTTGTCATTTATTTAAAATTCAAGTAACCTATTAGAAATGTCAGTTAATCACAAATAGGGAGAAGAACATTATAAGCTTATGCTTTCGTTCTAATCCTTTTTGCTTGATTTACATTTATCTGTGTCATACTTATGTGTATATGTTTATAATGAAATTCATGCAAATAAAATATGTTTAAACTAAAGCAAAAATTGAGCAGCAATGATATCTGTAAACAAATATTTGAGAAAGAGATCAGAGATCTTTCAATACATCCACAATACCATTACATGTATTTGTTTCCCGCGAAATGTCCCATTTTCCTTATTTTTATTTGGAAGACATCTTCAAACAATTTCACTTTATCCTACACAAAAAGTACGTATTTTGTTGAGAAAAAAAGGGAACAAAAGAAATCGACAAGGGAAATTGATAACTGGAAATTCTAAGCAATATATCGCGCCTAGTGACGGATCGCGGCTCTTAGTCAAAAAGAAGAAGGACCAATTAAATTATTCATTTAGACCTGAAATGAATTTTGACATTTGATGAAATTGTTGGGACATTGTGAAGCATTTCTTTTGGTTTGGCGACTTATCGTAACTTGCCGTAACTACAGCTTGTTCAAGTTTAACTGCTTGTCAACCGAATACACTTACCAATCGACGTATTGATACGAACTTTTATGACCCGTACATCAGTGAGTTTCGTCAATAGTCGACTGATTCCGGGAGTCAATTTTCAAATTGAACTATTCAAATTTTGATCGAAGATGTAAGTAGTTATTCATGTATGAAAGTAACTGTAATATACATTCACTTCGGGGAATGGCAGTTGTCAGAGTACAGTTACATTTTAATTATATATACGTATATATTTTTTTTATTTTTATATGTCATTTACTTGTTTACACGTTCCTTTTTAACCCATTTCCACACAATGAAGCTTTTTTTCGCCCCCAGAAAAAGGTATTGGAAACATTGTGGCAAATCAAGAAATTGCTTGTTTCTGAATATAAGTTCAGAAAAAAGACTCATTCGAAATGCATGGATTCTGATCAGCCTGCGCGATCAGCGTAGATAGCCAAGTTTCCTAATTTTCTCAATTCTCAGATGGTAACTTTTTCCTTTGACGAATTATATATATCCCTTTTGAATGAGAACAGAAACATGAAGAATACTCAGATAAAATTCCGAAAACCTCGATCGGACACGAGCGCGGGATCCTCAGATCCAGAGACTTTTTTTTCTTTTTTTGTCACTATATATCGATGAAAAGACATGGAGTTTTCTGCGCGATGATAGACCCCTGCTATAGGTACTGTGCAGGCTGAACAGGATTGAAAACATTCGCCCATGGCTTTCTTAAAAGTAAATTGCAATTATACAGTGCTATGTTTATTTTTCGTATTAATATCTCTCTGCTGTTCATGTATCAAACAGGGATGTGGAATGCTCATGCACGACTTGTCCGACATGGGCATTTCCACTTGCGGACAATTACATTTTTCAAGGCCCTGGGACATCTAAATACCAGAACAAGTCTTGAAATTGTACAAACTGACGCTAAAGATTTATTATCCTAACATTTATTTTGAAGGGTAGAAGATGTTATTTTTGTAAATGAAGAAAATACTGGGTTCCAGCATTTTCTTCATTAACATCGTTTTCTATGATTTATCTATTCACCATAATGCAGACAAGTTCATTTTGATGCTGGACAAGTAGAAACTCATCCCTTACTTGTCGGGGGACAAGTGGAGAAAATCGGTACATCCATACCCCTGCAGAGTTAGCTGTGCCGCGTTCCTGGGTGGTCCGTTTTGTTCGATAGGTCACAGATACTGACACAGGTGTATTAAAAGCGACCGCAATCATAACCATCGTAAAGTCAAAACTATGAAACCTCTACGAGTTCTCCATGATACCTTAAAAAATTGATTGATTGGGGTTTTACGCCGCTTTCAACAATCTTTCAGTTATATCGCGGCGGCTGGAGCACCTAACAATGGACTCCTGGTATTTCTCACACCAGTACTACCATTACATCCTTTCCTAGCCTCCAGCTGCTATCCCACATAGATCTACGATTATCGACCCATTGGTGAGAGACAAATAGTCGGAATGGATGAGTGCCGCCGTCGGGGATCGAACACGGGACCTCTAGATTGACAGTCCGACGCGCTACCAACTGCGCTATGACGGCACCTTAAAAAGAAAATAAAAAAAAAACAATTCTCTAACATCGCAACAACAGGCGGGTCTTCAATTCTTTTCTGAAATTGAGACCCACAGAGTCCACGGGACTCGCATCAGCTATGTTATGAGAGTTCCTGTTACTTAATTGACCAATCGCTGGCCCGCCCACTTACTACGTTGGCCACACCAATCGACTCCAACAGTAAGTCCCGCTTCGATTTTTAACGGCGTTATTTTGTAATATATATGGCCAGCAGCAGGTAACAAAAATGTAGAATATTTGGTTGGCGACCTAAACGTGGTAACTATAGCTTGAATAAGCTGTAGCTACGACATTTAAGTCGCCAAACCAACATGAAGGTTAACAAAAGTAGCGGCCAATGTTGGAGTTGAACGTTCAGGTCAGGGCTGAATAAATAATTTGATTGGTCGCTTTCCTTGGCTGACAGTCGCGATTGGCCAATTGTGAGTCGAGGACTCGAAAAACCTGCGTCCGTTTAACCCTTATCATACATTTACAGAGAGTTACATACCCGGCAGAGCGGAAATAACGCGGTTTCTATTGGAATAGTTAATAATCGATTGATTGAATGGCGTTTAACGCCACTTTTAACAGTGTTTCAATCATATCGCGGCGGCTGGAGCACCTTACGGTGAATTCCTTGCATTTCTAACACCAATACTACCACTATGTCCTTTCGGAGCCTCTAGCTGCTCTTCCAAATTAGGTTTACCGTTATCGACCCATTAGTGGGTAACAAATGTTAGAAATGCGACCGGGGATCGAACCCGGGACCCCTTGACTTGGAGTTTTATGAGCTATCACCGCTGTATGGTCGCAGTCTGGGATAGTAAAGGTTATTATCTACAATACTAACTTCGCTACAGCTGTATTTTCGCAATCGGGTTAGAAAAATATTATACCGTCCAAATATCAGAGATCAAACAATATTTTGCTCCCTAATTAACATGAAGAGCAATTTCTAGCAACCCTTTTTCTATTTCTAGAAATGTCTTGTTATCTCGTTCGACACTTCGACCCCACTATACAATAATTGTAACTTTGTTAGGTTTTAATATATCGCCTTTTTCAGTTTTGGGGAATCAGACTGATAGATCATATAAAAATCTGAACAATTGAAGATATTTTTTTTCTTTGTCATTCAGGCATTCGGGAAGATTTTTTTAATAACGGATCAAATATTACTTAATTAAGATTAATTGAATAAATATAAAAAAATGAAGTAATAGAATACATAAGTGAAGCGAGTGAAAACGTCACCGTATACGGACGCGTGATATTTGTCCGTTTTGCCCTAAATAGAGGATAATCAACTGGTTATTCCAGATATGAAAAAATATTTCACAAGGATGTGTTGTTAGGCGTTGAAAAAACGAGTGCGCAGCACGAGATTTTTTAACGCCTAACAACACATCCGAGTGAAATATTTTTTCATATCTGGAATAACCAGTTGATTATTCTATTTATTATATACCTTATTATTTAATTTTTTATTAAAATATCGAAACCAATCTTTTTGATAGACTCTTTATAATGTCACTTGGTTGGAAAAAAAGTAGTTCCTTAATTATGGCAGAGAGTGAAACTGAAAAGTGTTATCGTCACTCCAGTGACGTTATCAAAATTTATTACACCGAGAAATCCCAAGATTTCACAGCAAGGTATATAATAAAAATCTTTGTCTTTGCGCAGCATTGTAAAATCTTTAATAAAGATGAATTATTCGCTTCTTCTCAAATTATCACAAATTTAGTGGTATAGATGTGTGGTATTCAAAACCAAAGTGGTCGGAAATTGTGCTTTCTATGAGTATATTTGCAATAGTCGTCGTGCAACTTGGAGGATATCACGACATGGCGTCCTTGTATATTATAACGTTCTCTATCGGCTCAGAACGTCGAATTCGAATGTCACCTTTATTACCTCTTATTATATACCTATAAAAGATATGGATTAAAATCTGGCTATCTAATACAACTCGACAGAAAAAATCCGTATTCGGCGTGTATCAAAAAACCGTATTCGTCGAGTACCCTTTAACGCGGACTACTTTTTTGTGTATTGACGATCGGGTTTTTTCGGAAAGTTGGTTATTTCGTAATCATTTAAAAGATTTTTCTTAATGTCAAGTCCTAAAAGGTATATAATAAAAGGAATATTACAACAGTGTGTTTTTTTGTGTTTTTAATTCTATTTGTTGTTATCGTGTTCGAGAATCGTGTGTAGGTACTTTTTATTGGATGAGACCGCAGGTCGAATCCAATAAAAAGTACCGACACACGATTCGAGAACACGATAACAACGCATAGAAAAAGACAATGTTGTAATATTCCTTATTTATTGAATGCTTTAGGTTACACATTGAGACTTGTCTATTGTCGGGGTTTATTTGGTTAATCTAAACCTAATAAAATTGAAAAATTTAATCTTAAGTCAATATGTGAATGGAGATTAACGGATATTTACAGTTGCGCAAAAAATCTAACCCTAGCCAAAACACTTAGCTATATAAAATTTTAAAAAATGAAAAAAAAAAAAAATATATATATATATATATATATATAGAATATTGGTGACCACAGTATTAGAGAGCTGTTAGAAAATAACGAAAAATTGCTCCATTTTAATTCGTTTTAGTTGATCTAATTTCAACATTAAAGCACGTATCCCCAACCCCCACCCCCAAAAAATACATTTTTTTTTACTTTTAAACCCATATAGAAATCTCATAGTAAAACATGGTGCATCTCTGTGGGTGTAAGAAAATAGCATTGAGAAAGGAATTGAATCAACTAAACGAAAATCGATAACGTCATAAAAAATTAAAAAGGCTAGACCCCGAGGATAGTTGGCGACGCATTACACAAAATTCGATTCGGTGACACCCCCCCCCCTTTTTTTTCACTTTGGATTGGGCAAACTTTAACTTACAAAATATTACAAAATAAGAAATCTATATGAAAGGAATCTTATTATAGAAATCGTCTTTAGCAATTACAATAATTATTACAAAATATCATTCTTTTCACGATGACAACAAGGCTGTAATACCTCGAGTTTTCTCAAGAAAAAAATACTTAAAAGTAAAAGTATTAAACGTTTTTCTCAATAAATATTTTTTTTTTTTTTTTTTTGAAATCATCAAAGATTACATAAAACCTCTGTAATTTCCTTCGATTCCCTTACGCAAAAAAGTGAAAGCGTTATTGCATTTCCTTCGATTATTATCTGGCAAATATATATATGAAATAGACAAATGAAGAAAAAGATGAAAAAAGAAAAATAAAGAAATCGGTAAGTAAATGTTACTGTACGCATATAACATTTTCTGAGAAAGCACACGAAAAATCCATCAAATTATACATAAACCCCTGCACTGTATATAAAGCTTAGCCACTCATTAATTAAATAATCCCGCGCCTTTCTTCAACTAACCGACATACTCCGTCCAGACTCTCTCAATATTGAATATTTCCAATAAGTCCTGATGGCGGGCAGATCAAGTAAAAACTCAGATGATTTTATTGCATCCCACACTTATACATGTGGCACGTTAAACAAAAACGGGGCCATCGGACAGACTATGAAATCCATCGACCCTGATAAGACTACGTAGTTAAACCAAAGTCGAAAACCTTCGTCTAGGAATATGGGTATGTAAAACTTATGTGATCATGCAAAGTTTGGAGCCATGGACATAGTGCAGTTGGAAGAGCGTCGGACTTTCATTCAAGAGGTCCAGGGCTCGGTTCTCGTTCGCGGCAAATATCCTTTCCGACATTTGTTTTCAGAAGTCCTTGCCCGAGATAGAGTGCATCTACCCCGTTCCACGACCGCGTTGATCGGGCATTGGCTTTCCGACAAAGAGGTCGACGGTTCAAATAACAGGGAAGGCTGGCCCATTGGGTTTGAACAGAGGCGTCATAAGGGTGAATCGTAACTTGTATTAACGAAGGGTAACGGTAGGCTCATCTCTACTATATGCACTCGACGACGAGGATAATGCATACTGCATCCAAGTTGTCGCATATGTCAATACAAGCTGGTCCTTCAACTAACAGTGACATTTGGGGAAACAGGGCTAGTTGACGGATCGCTGGTAGCGCCCATTGACCTCCGACAGAAAGTTTTCCAAACGATATTAACCCTTGTCATGCTGTATAAATTACCTTACTGATGTTGTTAAAAATCAATATTTCTTTTAGAAATCAATTTCATAAACGACTCTGGCAAGAAAAGTACAAGTAGAAGTTGTAGACCAAGATCAGACTGCACTTACGTGCAGGCTGATCTTGGTCTACACCTCCTACCAAATCCGGAACATTCCGGGTTCAGCATGACAATGGTTAAACGCCATTATTTTGCAAAAAATTCAGTTAGTAACCTGACAAAGCAGTAATTCCTAACTTCAAGTCGCCAAACCAACTAAAATGCTTTACTTAAATGTCGATGAATATCGGAGTTCAAAGTTCACTTCCGGTCTAAATGATTATTCGATTTGTCGATTGATTCTTTGATTACAGATATTATAGATACAGCATTTTTCGCTAATGGTCAAACTGTTTTACCCAAACGTCCCTGTAGTAAAATCGACCAAACTTACTATGCTCTCGCTCCAATCTTTATTCGAATTATTTGTTGTACAGGACTTTGGGTGGCCGCTTTTTGTATGACGACCCGGTGCTTTTTAACGTAACCACTTTTAACGCAAATTTATATATCTAAATTCAAGCAAATATTTCTCGTTTTAATATATATGCTATCCTTATTTGTCTGGAGAAACATCTTTTAAATCGAAAACTTGAGATAATGCGACCATGAAATCACTTTGGGATTCAAATTTATTTTCAGGATTTCCTCGTTTGTAGATAAAATATTCTTTTGTGTAATGTTCTTTGATTAAATGATATTTTTTTAGTCTTTTAAAAACTAAGGTTTTTTTTACAATATAAAGAGAACATTTTTTTTTCAAATCAGATTTAAATCAATATGGCAAATTGATCTAAAAGTGATGTTCTGTAGAGTGCGACAATTATCGATCCCGGTCAAACTGCGCGTCTGAGGTCGAAACTTTTCACGTTTGACACTTAGAGAACTTAAAATGTTCTTTATAGAATCGTTTTATTCGTATCGTGACCTCTGGTTGACCTCAGTTGGATCTAATCTCTTTTTCAAAAATGTGTTTTACGGAGATTATGGGTTTCTATTCGCTTGAAAGCTATCTTCTATTTCAAATATTTTTTTCTAAAATTTAAAGAAGGCCTATGTTGCCACAAAAACACTCCAATCAAACACTTTACCGTGCACAACATATGGCAATCATGAATAGATTAAATGAATTGTACGGTTGTCTACCAAGATATATACTCTCTTGACGGTATCTAACAATATTTAATTTTCCGATCGGAATGTGAAATCCTACGTTATGACATTTCTTTAGAAACTAGTTTAGCTCATGTTCAGCATATGTCGCAAATGTGGACACTAACTTCATTACTCTTATCCGCCACATATCTTTAACCAATTGCCACAGAATCCTCCCTTTTAACGCCCTTACAGAAAAAAAAGCTCTGGAAAACAAAGTGAAAAATGAAGAAATTGCTTGGTACAAGCAATTTCTCAATTCTTCACATTTTTTCTACCCCAAAAGACAGAGATTTTTTTTAAATTTCACCAACTTTGAAATGTCGCTGTCGACCAGTCTAAAATATTGACGTTTGGGAATGGGTTAAGGGGGTCCTTTATTCCTCCGCTTCAATCCATGCAAATCATGTTATTGTTTTCAGGGGGTGGGGTCAAGCTTTTACATTCAGTGCAAAGTAACTGTTTTTATCATCCGAAGATATTTTATCATCGGGGAATATTTTGAAAAATGAACTTTAGAAAATACTCTCTCTTCTCTCTCTCTCTCTCTCTCTCTCTCTCTCTCTCTCTCTCTCTCTCTCTCTCTCTCTCTCTCTCTCTCTCTCTCTCTCTCTCTCTCTCTCTCTCACTCCCTCCCTCTCTCTCTCTCTCTCAAAATTGAGATAAGGCCCTAGCCTGATCATTTTCGAAACTTCACGCCAGCAGAATTGAGAAAACAAGCTTTACAGGAAAATAGAAATTAAAGCAAATTTTATATATGGTTTATGGTTAGTGTATAATTGACTGAACATCAGGCATAATTTTAGTTGCATAGCATAATTATAAGCTCAATGTCTAGAAATCAGTAATTTTAGCACCAGTTTTGGATAAATTTGCTCCATAAACCTCGAAACTGAAGCCATTTTTATGGACTTGTCATAAATTTTGAACTTCAAATGGTTAAAATGTGTTCATAAGTTTATGAAATATAAGTCAATTTGGAAAATCCATTACCGGGTTTTATTCTTTTATAATAAACATGACAAATGATAGCAATTTCAGTAACAATTCAAATGGAAAGACACCCTTAAAAATCAAGGGAAATATAGCTCAACGTGATCAAGATTTTTTTAAACGCTCAAGTAGTCTGCATAAGTTGAATTGGTAAAGCACTGGTATTTTCCCGGTTTAGCAACTTTCGTCACTTAGCGAATCACTAAGAAAACAAAAGTCGGTTTACATTTTTGACACTAGCTAGCTCCACCAACCTCATCCCAAACCCAAAATCTGAAGATTGCAAATTGAGTTACTTACGATTGACTGTGCATATCCTGTTGTTTCCATGGTGATTTCAAACTTCTTGCTTACGGACTTTACGAATATTTTTGGTAAATTTCTTCAACGGAAGAAAACATACATTTTATTCTATAAATAGATTCGATATTCAATGAGTAAAGCTCTAAGCTATTTCGTTTTCGTATCGAGTAAAGTGGCTAATTTACCAAAATCGTATATTTGAACATTTGTAAAAAAAATTGTTAGAAACCAAAGTCTTTGAATTATATCATATGACACGTCCGAAGGTTTTTTTTTCTGTCGTAGAATTCGTATAAAAATTATTTGGTGTAAATGTGACGTAATCATAGAACAAGACCAAGGTCAGTGACGTCATTCTTGCGCCATTTCGTTGTCTTTATATAGGTCACATCGGATAACAGTGCATTAAAGAAATGAGCAACGAAAACCACGATGTTGTCGTTTGGTCGGTGTGTATGTCAAATGAACCTAACGTTAAGCCATTTCGAAAACAAAACAACAACAACAAACCGCACTGTTATTATATGAATTAGGCTGTTTAGATATGAGGTCTTTAAAATTCTCCAGGATATTTACTAATCGCTGACCCCGCCCACTGACTCCATTGGTCCGTCCATTGAGCCCAACAGGAATTTCCGCCTCGATTTTTAACGGCGTTAATTTACAAAAAATTATGGCCAGTAGTATGTTACGAAAACGAGAGTGGTTGGTTGGCGACCCGAACGTCGTAACTACATCTCGAATAAGCTGTAATTAAGACGTTTAAGTCGAAAAACAAACAAAAAAGGCTTCACATAAATGGCAGTCAATAATCGAGTTCAAAAATAACTTCCAGTCTAAATGAATGATTTCATTGGTCCACTGGTTATTTGATTGTCAGCAGCGATTGGTTAAATAGGTCAACCGTAGAACTCTAAGGATATGTATATTTTTGTTGTTGTTGTTGTTGTTGTTGTTTTTGAAAACCGTAGATGTCGGGACAGACGGATAAATCCGGACAGTTCTTTAAAATTGAAGTTTCGAATGAGCAACGGGTTTCCGAGTTTCATCCCTGTAATTGGAATTAAGCCTCAAAACGGGATCAAAAAGTGTCCGGATTTACCCGGGATTTCCCTTCCTGTGTTGGACAAATTTTATAATCTGTTCAGTTTTGGTAAACTGTTAGCCGGGGGGGGCGTTGTTGTTGTTATTATTATTGTTAGTGTTTGTTTTTATTGCGTTACGAAACACGAGAAAATCGCAGAAAGATAATCACAAGGGAAATCCGTAATGTGTTTTCCCAAAATTGTATAAAAAATGATTTAGAAAGTAAAATGAAATACAATTTGATTACGAACATTGTTATTAAATACTGTAAAAAATAGACCACTTTGGGAGAAAAAAATAAAAATCGCTACAAATTTTCCTTTCCTAGTAATTTATGTCCTATTTACAAGGCACATTTTCGGGGGTGAATCCAGGATTTTGGAAATTATAAGCAAACCAAAGACCTGTGTGACCAGAGGGAGGGGGGCAGGGGCATGGGAAGGAAACAAATAGGAGAGCCATCCCTCCCACGCCGTTTTGTTCGAAGGCTTTCAAGTTGATTTAAAAAAGGGGTAGACGACCAAACATCGATTTTAAAGTTTGTTGAATAGGCCGTACTTACGATGTTTTGATGACCCAACGTTAATATCTTGATTTAAATTTTGAAATTATTTTTCTTGTTATTATTATTTCTAGTACTAGTATTGCGCTCGTGCGTATTGTGAGTAATAGATATGAAAGGCCCTTGTTTTCTCCATCTTCTTAATTTATCATGTCTAATTTTGTATTGCCGTCTGCACCATCTTTCAGTTTAGACAAGTCTAAAATTATGTCGTCTGGTAAAGTCTTAATTCAAGACGAAATATCGAACAAGTACAAATGAGATACTATAATACTTGCATATACTTTGTCCTTACCCCTTCCCCTCTTTTTATCAGATTGCCGATTTCAGCCTCTCTAAAGGAGAGACGAAATTTTGTCTGTAAATTTTTACTGCGGTAATTTTGCTAATGGTGTTAATCTTTTTATCTCACCTCGCTGTCTGACCCCTTTTACACTGTTACAAGTAATAAGTGTGTAACAATTAATATAGATAGTGGAAACATTCCTTGGATATGTGCCTGGGCATATTGAACTTATAATTGGCCTTGGCACTGAAAAGGGGGATTGCAAAAAATATCAGAACAAAGGTTTTCTAAACATCCTTTTTATTTTATATAAATTTATCTATATTTATTTATTTATTCAAATATATGAGAGGTGGCGACGGTTAAAGTTAATGCATGACTAAATTGTCATTGGGGAACTAGAATGTCGTAACTACGGCTCTAATGAAGCTGAAGTTACGACATCTTAATCCACCCACCCCTGAAAAGGAAATTTGACCTCTGAGACGAAAAAGCGGCCTCCTTCAAAGACTGTCCGAACTGAGCAGGTTGATCAGGTTTAAAATGTTCGCTGTTTCACGAAATTCTGAATCTAGAGTGACCTTTATACCATACAAAATATTGATTTTTTTACTATTTTTTTTTTTTTTTATTTTATTTTATTTTATTTTAATTCCTCTGGTTACTTATTAAATTGTAAGTAATTCCTCTGAAACTTGATTTGTCCATTTACCTTACCATATGCTCATGTTTTAAATACCAGTTACTTACTTGATCTAACCTCTAGAAAAAAATCCACACGTGCCAAGTAATAGTTGTTCTAAGTTTTCTTTTCAAATTTCATTAAAAAAAATTAACAATGTTCGCCACATTCAGACACAAGTGACGGCTCTCATGCTCTCTTACGTCGCAACAATAGCTTGATTTAGTTGTTGATACGGCGTTCAAGTCGCATGTATTCCCGCCGATGTCGGGGTTCAAATTTCACTTCCGGTCTAAATGAAATATTTGATTGATCGATTGAGTCTTTGGTCGACAATCTGGACGAATTCAATGAATATCTGAATAAATAGCTAAGTTATGTTAGTATAACAATGGTTGGGTTTTGTTGTTGTTGTTGTTGCTGCTGCTGTTGTTTGGTTTGTGTGGTGTGTGTGTGTGTGTGTGTTTTAATTTTTCCAAATTATCCCTTTAGATTCATTCAGACTTAAAATATATTTACGATGATTTGTGAACCTGGTTAAAAATCATTTCAAATAAGGTGTATGTATAGTTAGATAATCATGAAATTAATTTTGATGGTGTTTTGGGGGAAGATAAGAATTTTGGGCGGAATAGCCAACTTAATGGCAAAATCAATTATTGAAAGAAAAAAAATTGCGAAAATTTGGGAAAACTTATAGCAGATTGAATGTGATATACTTATATATTTGTGATAGTCCACTAACCTAACAATTATGAACTACCCGGGTATGTTTTTAAGTTCCCCAATGCTTTTTTAAGTTGACTTATTTTGTTTTGTTTTGTTAATTTATATCACCAACGCGAAATTATCGTCAAGAACTTTTTTTAATTACGGACGAATCTAAATTTTGCCATCTTGTAATGGTTTCGACCGTTGCAATCGACACCCCGTATTTTCTACATGTTCCGAAAGAGAAAAATAAAATGAAAAGATTGTACCTTGCTCTATCATTGAGAGGCAAATCCTGGAGGATCTGCAATTCAAATGTCGGACCTCCCAACATTTAGCTATCTATCATTGCAAATTCAGTTACTGTCTGAATAATATTGAATACGGAATTATCAAATTTTTACGATTTATTCCATTAGGTCTTTGACCGATTACGGTACATTTTTTCGTTGCACAATTAGACGGATCGCTGGACACGCCCATTGACCTCCGACAAGAAGTTCGCCTGCGACATTAAATGGCCAGTAATATGTAACAAAAAAGGAAAATGGTTGGTTGGCGATCTAAATGTTGTAACTACAGCTTGAATAAGCTGTAATTACGACGTTCAGGTCTCACAACCAACAGAAAGGTTTTGCATAAATGTCAGCAAATGTTAGGGTTCAAAGTTCAAATCCGGTCTCAATGAACATATTGATTTTTCGATTAATTCTTTGATTGACATCCGCGATCCGTCAGTTTTAAGAATAATATTCATGTGCGACGAGGCATTATCGTTTATTGTAGGGGCCACAAACTATTGTTACATGTGGCCCGTTGAGCTTAATGGTACATCCTTAAAAGTTCGAAAAGTTTCGACCGTGATCAGACTGCACAGAATGGATAAGATGATTAGAGACCCTTTTCCTTCTTGTGGTATGACGCAGGACTCGGTATCGACGAGGCACGGGTTCGAGTCCCACTCGCGTCATGGTTGTTGTTGTTGACTTCTCGGTCTATGTTACTTATTTCCATCAAGGTGCCAATATGATTACATGAAAGAGTCAAAAAGCCAAGACTCGGTATCGACGAGGCCCGGGTTCGAGTCCCACTCGCGTCATGGTTGTTGTTGTTGACTTCTCAGTCTATGTTACTTTTTTCCATCAAGGTGCCAATATGATTACATGAAAGAGTCAAAAAGCCAATATGCAGTGGTTGCTTTCGCGCAATTTGTTTACAGCCTAATGGAGACTGCTTGGTTGTGGTTTAAACCATTTCCAGACGACAACATTTTAGACATGGCCGAATTGAAAGAAGTTGCAAACGACAGTTTCAAGTTGATGTTTTTGTGTTTGTTTGTTTTTTGTTTTTGTTTTTGGTTTTTGGTTTTTTTTTTTTTTTTTTTTTTTTTTTTTTTTTTTTTTTTGGGGGGGGTTGTTTTGTTAGAAAACATTATAGGGAATGAATAAATTTCTTCATTTCCAACAATATTTTCCTATATTTCTTTTCTGAGGGGCGCTAAAAAGCGTCATTATATGGGAATGGATTAAGAATTGTAAATTAGTTGAGCGAACTTCGGTTTGAGAACAGACTATAAATCAAACGCAATCTTTTTACAGATGTATGATAATCAAACAGCAAAAATGAGGTTTTCGGTCAAGTCAAGGTCTGGGCAAACAAACTATGATGATTTCTGTATTTGGCATCTGCAGGGAAAGTCTTCCAAAATTACTCCATATGTTCGCAGAAAAGGCGTATCACCGATTGCACACGATACGCGTGGACGTAATAATAACAGTAAAATAAATCAAATCTTGAAATTAAATGTTGTCGTTGCGTGATCAAACGATCGTAATAACAGCTTGAAAAGAAATATTTCTCGGGGAGATCCCAACGAGATAGTGTTGTTTCGCCCATCTCTCCTTCCTCTCGTGTCTTCGAGACGCATCAGGTTGTCGGTGGGTGACAAAACATCTTGAGTACAGCTAAGTTCAATATATATTTACGACATTTTGGTAACTCATCGACTCGGTATGCCTTTAACTTGTGTAAAATCTTTTCAAAAACTGGACCATCCTCTTGAAAATATACATGCATTACCTCAAACAGCAAAATGTAGAACTAGCGTTACGGTAATTTCTCGTTATGCGGCAATAATTTAATTTTTTGTTTCGTCTATCAAAAACGAGCGTTCTAATTGGTCAAAAAATATCATTCATAACTCCATGAACAAAATTTTGATCACGCAGTGATTTTGTATGCTTCCGCACAGAATAGTTCCATACAAAAAGTATCAAAAATTGTAAAGTTTTGCTTTATTTCGCTCGATGCTATTAAATTATAAGAGATGAAGAGAGTATTTTTTGTTTTCATGGAGGTATGAACCGAAAAACCTCCATGAAAACAAAAAATATTCTCTTCATCTCTTAAATAGACGTTCTAATTAATCTCGATCAGACTGCGTAATTATGCTAGACTTTTGTTAAAAAGGTTACATACAGAGCCAAGCGTTTTACAATTTCTTGGATTTTATTCGAAACACAAATAAATACATAGTTTGTACATGGCAAGGTTACCTACAAAGCAAAGTGTTTTGCAATTACTTGGATTTATTCGAAAAATTCGAGTGAAACTTTATTTTAAGATATCCTTTGATGTACAAAAAAAAATCCACCATTATCAATTATTCGTCAAAATCCTACATTTCTCCTTAAGAAACGCGAGAAAAGAGTTTAAACCACTGACCTCGTTTGATTCCTCTCGCATCTCGCACCAAAACGCCTCGGCTAATTTGCATACTAATAGAAAAGAGATTTCGTCTACATTGAAGAGGCCATGCCGCCTCCTAGCGATAATTGTCTCTTAGAATCGTCGCCCGAAAACGACGTTCTAAATGATGAAACGCGACACTTTATAGGTAGAAAAGTGTATGTCGTATACGTTCTCACACAATGACGCTTTTAGAGCCCCTTAAAAATGCAATAAGGACAACATTGTGGGAAATGAAGAAATTGCTTGCATCAAGCAATTTATTCATTTTCCACAATGTTTTCATACAGAAAGCTGAAAAAAATCTAAAATTTCATACACCTTAAATTGTCGTCTTTAACTCATTCAATTTGGGCAAGTCTAAAATTTTGTTGTCTGGGAATAGGTTAATAGTCTGCATTGGACAGATCAGCTGTATGCAAAAGCATCGACCCTCATCAGAGTGTTGAAACCAGAGACATCACATTTCGTACTTTCGGACCTCCAGTCTCATTTAATATCAAAATCAAAACAATTAACACGAAACACAAGTGAACCGGTGGATGAAAATAAAGGCTTCCAGGCTATAGGCCGCGGACCGTGAAGACTGGCCAGAATCGAAATTTTGGCTTTCTGTAGATCAACTCTACCAAGATGAAGAATTCTACCTTAAGGAATGCGACCTCCAGTAGTCTCAATTTTGGACGTTACATATTTCATTGAGTCGGATGCCCCAAGTCCAAATATAGGATCGCATTATGAGGACAGAAGTGTGTACTACGACCTCCAGATGACCTCTGCTTGTCCTTTTCACGTATTTGTTTTACGAAACGCATGGGAGATCCCTTTTCGCCTGACGGGAAAAAAATATTGAAAAAAGTTCGCTTTACCCTTGATTAATTAAACCTATGAACTTCCTATCTTAATCCGAATAGAAACACATGTTACGTACAAGCCAAAGGTTGAATGTTTCTTGTTAGGTGAATGTCATAACGCTGTGGATTCATTAACTCATATTGATAATGCAAGGGGGCTAAATGATAGGTAAACATTTACCAGATCTTTACATCAGTAGCCTAATTATAAAGACGAGTCTTTCTATCTGAAGGCCATGTGCTTGAACGCTGAGTCATAAATTTGCTAACAAATTTGTTCATTTAACCCATTCCCACACAGTGACGCTTTTTGACGCCGCTCAAGAAAAACAATTTGAAAAACATTGTGGAAAATGAAGAAATTGCTTGTGACAAGCAATTTATTCATTTTCCACAATGTTTTCTATACAGAAAGTTGAAAACATCTAAAATTTCATCTACTTGAAATTATCGTCTGCAACACCTTTCAATTTGAACCAGTCTAAAATTTTGCCATCTGGTAATGGGTTGGAAAATATAATGTGTTTTGTTTTATATCGTATTCAATTAAAGCCGCGAGGCGGATTTAAGCAGTATTGTCACCATTGTTTATTTTAAATATTCAACAAAAAAAAAAAAAAAAATACTTGATAATTTTCAGAATACGGTAATTCTTTGGAGTATTTTGGTAGAGGGTCAATAGATGATGTAGGTACCAAATATTCAAACTCTAGGTCTTATCGTTTGGGAGAAGAACATTGTTAAAGTTTTCCTTCTTAATTTCTATATAAAATCATGGATCGCATAGAAAAAGGGCTAATTTTCAGATTTCGGTAAATCTTTGAAGTATTTTCGTAGAGGGTCAATAGATGATGATTTGTGCTAAATATGAAAGCTCTAGGCCTTGTGGCTAGGGCGGAGAAGATTTGTTTATGTTTTTCCCTCCGTTGCCATGGCAACCAGTGTTCTTCATGGATTTCAATTCTTTGAAGTATTTTGAAAGAACATGACCTAAGAATCATTTATTTGAAGTTTTGTTAAAATTCCATGGTTAGTTTAAGAGGAGAAGATTTTTTTCAATTGTGAACGGACGGACGGACGGACTGAAGGACGATGACCGATCATAATAGCTCACCCTGAGCACTTCGTGCTCAGGTGAGCTAAAAAATGATTCACCAAAATGGCTGCTAATGTTGAAGTGCAAACTGAATTTCCAGTCTAAATGATTGATATCATTATGTTTTTTTTTTTTGTTGATGTTTAGTTGTGTTTTTTTGTTTTGTTTTGTTTTGTTTTGTTGTTGTTGTTTTTTTGGTTGTTGTTGTTTTTTTTTTTTTTTTAATCTAAGTTGAAATGCTTCGCATTTCAATTATTAAAACACCTAATAATAACAATAGGAATCAAGGTATCATAAAAGTGATAATAATAAAGATCATAATAAAACATGTATCGATCCCCAACAACGTGTGTATCTCGAGAAACCGTTATCACCTATCATTCTCATTGCACATTTGATCTGTGGCCACTTACTCGAACCTGTACGTTTATAGTAATGACAAAAACGTAAGGGAAAGCAAGTAGTGAAGTTCTAAGTCTAACATTCGTATTTTCTTCAAAAACCAAGTTGAGCGGGATGAAACTCAAACTTGATCTGTTACTCCCGATTGCAAACTCACAAACCAAAAATCACCTCAATATCTACAAGTGTTTCGAAAAAAGACAGGAAAAATGATTGACTGAACACACAGACGGACAGAGTGCAAACCTGAAGTTCTTCTTCGGCATTGCCAGCAGGAGGCAGTTAAAGGAGATTTTTTCACCGTGTTCTCCTTGTGAAGTCTAATTATATTAACGCAACTCAAATCCTTAGCACGAATTTATAAAATGGCCCCATTTCGTTAGATGAAACATAATCAAAGAGTACATAAATCATATTTTACAGACAAAAGAAAATATAACAAGGGAATCGTATTTCTTCTTGAACAATATTCTTATCGTCTGAATATTGGCAACTCTCTCTTGATAACTTGATAACAATATTTAACGATTTTATTCTGCACAGCTCCCTCATTTGCGATTCTATACTTCTCAGTGGATAAAACGTCACGTGTTTACACGTGTCTAAAAAACCTTGCAAGTCACAACTTTTGCGACTAAGTCGCTCCAACCAAATAGCTCTTATCGGTCACTTCTTGATTGCAATCAGTTTGATAAGCTTTTGACTCATTACAACATTTTGGACCGGTCCAATTTGAAAAAAAGTTGCAGACGACAATATTTAGTTGACACTATTCACCAAAAAACTTTGTCTTTTGGATAGAAAACATTGTGGACAATGAAAAAATTACATGTTACAAGAAAGTTTTTCATTTTTCACAATGTTCCATAAAGCCTTTTACTGGGGGAGGGGGTCAAAAAGCTTCATTATGTGGGAAAACGGGTTGAACTCTAGCGTAATAACCTGCATTTTGTGAACGTAGACACAAAGCAGTCTTAGGCAGGTGAAACATTATCTCAGTCGGATTATACAAATAACAACACGAACAAAACGAAAATATGCTACGGCTTCCGCTAAGAGACTGGGCAAAATGATCTACATGTATACGCCCCAGCCCGGAAACTGATCTCTACTCAATTACGCTCAAATTGACGGATATTTAATTCCTCAATAGTATAAACGACAATTCTGCGTCCATTTCTCGAGTTTAGATCGAGATGATAATACAAAACACAGATCGATATTGTAAACCAAGCATTATCCATGTACACTGAACTTTTTTGGGGGGGGGGGGGGTCTATCTATTTCAAATCAATTGGGGAACAAAATTTTATAAAGTTTGATTGACACCGATCAACTCTGATTCTAGGAAAAATACAGCAGTGTACGCGCCTAAAGTGTGGGTCATTAAAAGAATAAAGTTGTATCGCGCTCAATCCTAAGACCTCTTTTATCGCGAAATCGACACTCTACCTGACTACCATGAAATACCGCACATGGAATCGATGGTCACACATTGTCGGTGGGCTACAAAACTCTGGTAACTAAAGCTTGAAATTAGCTGTATTACATGACTGTAGTCCACCGGCCATGTATTAGGACAACAATGGATATAAAATTCGGTCTCTTGGTTGTGTTACCTTAGGATTATCCCATTCCCACTCAATCGCGCATTTCCACGAAACTCAATTAAAAAACGTTGACAACATTGTTGGAAATGAAGAAACTATACTTGTTTCAAGCATTTCCAACAATAGTTTCACCTTGAAAGACAAGGACTTTTAAAAAGATATTTCATCAATTTGAAATTGTTGTCTTCTTTAAATTTTGAACAGTCCAAAATTTTGTCGTCTGGTAGTTTGCTACGAGGAATCGACCCAAAAAAATGCAAAAGATCGGACTAAAACATGTGCTTTAAACAGTAGTAACAAGGTTTAAAAAGAACATAATCTCAACATTAGCTGATGAATACACCAATGCGGTAACTAAGGAATTGGTTATAAATGGGGCGAGAGTATATTAGTCTGGCATGGGTAATAAATCTATTAATAAGAAAGCGTCCGTGGGAGGGTTGACTGCCAGTCTATCTCGAATACTCATATTCCAATAATGTATTGTCAAGTTATTGTCCGAATCTGTCGTTTATTCGGGACACCGCTCATTCTGGACAAATACGGGCTCTTCAGTGTTCAAGTAACACTTAACCCATTCCCACACAGCAAATTTTCAGACTGGTCCAAATTAAAAGAAGTTGCAGACGACAATTTCAAGTTGATGGAATTTTAATTTTTTTTTTTCGTCTTTTAAGGTAGAAAACATTGTGGATAATGAAGAAATTGCTTGATACAAGCAATTTCTTCATTTTCCACAATGTTTTCCAAAGCTCTGTAATTGAGGCGCGTAAAAAGGAGGGCTTGAGTGGGAATCGGTTAAACGATTCAACACAAAAAATAACAGTTATCTCCATGATGGTGTATGTGAGTAGCATGCTTCATTCGATTTCAGATTCTATTTTCACCAACCTTTTTTTTAAAGAAGTGTTCGGCCCGAACACTTGATATATGAATGTCATTCGGACATAGATCATGTGGCTTTTGTGGGATTTTGCTGTTTGTGTTTGTTTTGATTTTGGGTGTTTTTATATTGTGTTTGTGTGGGGGGGGGGGGTATTTTATTTTTTAATTCACAAATGAAACTCTTTAACACAATTGATTAAATTTTGTAATATGACATAAAATTGAGACGATTACAGACCACAGTATCTTTCGAATTAATCTGTTGAAGATAAAGTATTACTGATACCTTAAATGCAGTTGCTGTGGGCTCTACTAAAGGTCTTTTCTCGGTAGAGTACAAAATCGTCGTAACCACTGCCTGTCTCAAACTGTAGTTTACGAGTTCTTGGGAACCCCAATATTTTATATGACCCGTCTTGCAAAAGGGATATCCAGGAAAATTCGAGAAAGAATATTTCAAAAATATAGTCAATCTTGTTCGAGAGACCACCTCTATTAAGCGACCACGTCTATTAAGCGACATCAACCGAAAATCCCCCTTATTAGAAAAAAAGGCAAAAGCTCATAAGAATGAAGAGCTTTTAGCCGTAAGGTAAAAGTGTTACTAAATCTTATATTGATGGAATTCACTAGGATCGTTTAAATGAGACGATTCTAATAAGCCTCAACAACATAGGATAAAGCGATAATTCTGTGATAGTTTAGTAATATGTATGCAATCGAATCAACACTTCACAATGTGACAATTTGGAAAACATCGTCAATGTAACAAGAAATCTATTCAATGACATTTTTTTCCTATCCTAAAAGGCGATTTTTTTTATTACTCTCCGTTCGTGTAATGCAGGCACAAATTATACATGTAACACATATGTACACCTCGTACATGTAAGACAGTGATACCTCGTACATGAAACACAGGCATACCTTATATGTGCGATACATATGTACACCTCGTACATGTAAGACAGTGACACCTCGTACACGAAACACAGGTATACCTTATATGTGTAACACATGTGCGTCTCGTATATGTAACACCTCGTAAAAGTAACACAGGTTCACCCAATACATATAATGCAGATACACCTCGTACATGTAACGCAGGCGCATCTTATGTATGTAACACAGTTAAATATTGTACGTGTATCAGTATTACTACTCGTAAGTTTACATGTAACGCATGCACATCTCTTAAAAGTAACACAGGCACACCTTGTGCGTTTAACACAGGTACACTTCGTACTCACAGGCGTACATTGTATGTGTAACACAGGTACACCGAGTAAGAGGAACACACCTCGTACATGTTTCAAAAGCACACCTTGTATGTGAAACACAGGTACACAGGACGATTTGACAGGGCAAAATTTAACGTACATACTGGTGGTTAATGTAGTAGTGGTTATATCCCAAACCACTGCAAAAATGAGTTATAAGTAAAGACAATTATTTCATAAAGGAAAACCAATCATTGCCATTTACCGTTATATAACGGCGATCGAGCGGTCAAATCGCTCACAGCATCTGCTTTAGGGTTGATGCCATTCTGGACAGAAATTCAGTTATATCCAGGCAGTCGGTGTACCTAACAGCTATTTCCTGTTATTTCTTACACTAGTATTGTTGTGAAGGGTGATTTCTTCTAGTTATAGCTGCATCACAAGCACGGGCTGGCTGAGACAATAACGTTTGGTAAGTTGCTTTAAGTAGTCTTGAAGAATGGTAACAGGGCTTTTAGTCCTGTACAGATGCCAGACATTATTAGGGCTTAAGCCCAAAAGGTAAATGGCTTTTAGCCATGAATTTAGTACCGGGATAAGCCACCCCTGTACTTCCAATCGATAAGATACATCACGGCTGAATCAGATCCGGTCAAAGAAAGTCAAGGGGAGTGTTGTGACGGGTGATTTATGGGAGGTCATAGGTCAGTAAGAGTGAGGTCACGACCCAAGGTGTGGCGGCAAAAATCGACAAGAGGCACCAGTCTATCCGGGTATTGGGGAGTCTCACAGAGGTCGGCCAAGTAACAAGAGGTGCAGACAAGACCGGGGATATTCCCCAAGGACAACCACAATACACAACCATGAGAAGGACATATATCCCCCTGCCCACATCAAGAAGCTGAACAGTTTATCAATCAGTAAACACTTCAGTACAACTGTTTTCTGGACAGACTTTGTATGGGGTTTAAGGCCAATTAGAACAGTATTCCAATTACATCTTCCAACGACTCTAAGACTGAGAGCATAGCGCGTTTTCCAATGGGCAAACCAGATTTGATGTCCTTTGGTTAAAATCGATCACCAGTATGCTTTAAACTTAACGTTGTTTCAAAACAATGGTTACATTTTCTTTGGGCTACCAAAGCACCGCAGATACAGCCTTGGTTTCATTATTTGGAAACTTAACCGGAAAGTTCACTCGGCCAAATCTAAATTCTAGAATTGAAACCAACTTCAATTTGTATGAATTAAAACTTATAATGGCTTGTTTGACCTTGCAGTCCGATATGATAGGTTTTAAATTTAATTCCTCGATTAAACGCTCCTAAAATGGTAGAGAAGAAAGGATTGTACAGAATTTCTTCTTTTCTCATAATATTCGAGTCTTGTGCACATAAGCATTTTTATTAAACTTATCACGACAAAAGACTAGCACATGAGTGTCAGTCTAGCGCTCGACTTTTGGGCTCTAGACAGTACGCTTACGAATCTAAATCAAAGGGGCATTATTCTAAAAACGCAGTTAGCCAACTTGATCATATGTATTGCCATTTTGACAGTATACCCGAGAGTTGAAGTAATTGATGTAAATTAGTATAAGCAAAGATTCTACAAAAAGACCGTCTTTGCACATCGATCAAGAGGACACCTGCGATTTTTCCCAATATTAGTAACGATTCTCTTAAACGATCGCTGCAATACTCTAGCTAAAACCCTTATATACATTTGTTACCTGCAGGGTTTAAACTTGAGTAACCAGCTGTTTACTCCTAAGTAATGAATGACCACTGACACTTTATGTGAAATAGATGTCACAAATAACAATAGAAATTTTGGAGTGGTCAACATGTTGCAGATACAGCCATGACCCGTCACGCAAAAAGGGACCATCTTGAACCATATGTGATTGGCTTAAAAAATCGACCCTGGTCAGACTTTATCCTATTCCTATACAAATCACCCCTTGAAAAAAAGTTTGGGAAAACATTATGGAAAATGACAAAATTGCTTGATACAAGCAATTTCTTAATTACTCACAAAGGTTTTTACCCAAAAAGGCAAAGATTTTTGAAATTTCAAACACCGAAAAATGCCGTCTTCTGTAAATTGGACCATTCTAAAAATTTGCTGCCTGGTAACAGGTTAAGTCATTCTCAAAGTATCTGAAAATATGTTTGTAACCCAACCTAACAATATATTAATTTTCTAAAAACTAATTCTAGATGGTCATCACTGGTTCAAATAGATCTTTGAATTGGGCCAATCTAAACTTTGTCGTCTGGTAATGGGTTATGTAATTGACAAATTATCCCTAAGTATTTCAGTAACCCAACTTAACAATATATTCTTTTTCTAAAAAGCTAATTCTAGCTGACCAATGCTAGATCATATCATTTTTCTTTCACGAAGTTTCTAGATGGTCCATTTTTGCAAGAAGGACGGTCACTCATGTCCAAGCTCGGGTCAGGCCATTATATTAACCTAGATCCGCTCAACTTTTGAACTCGTTCCCTTGACATTTTGACAAACTTACCGGGACACGCTATGGCACTCTAACTTTCAGATACACATCAATTAAGCCTTGGAGGAAAATTAATAAACTAATGTGCTTATCAATTTTCATAAATTGATAGGTTGCCCTAATTTGCTATGGGGTTTACTACTATTATTAATTACCGATACAATTACAAGAGTTTTTTTTTTTTTATCGTAATACCGTACTCGATGAGAAAGCCGACCAATGCAAGATAACATCTTAATGGCCAAAACATAATATTATGTATTTTTGTTAGCCCGTTACTAGCCGAAATTTTTTTTAGACCGGTCCAAATGAAAAGGAATTGCAGACGACAATTTAAAGCATGTGACCTTTTTTTTTATTTTCTTTTAATTATCTTGATAGAAAACATTGTGTAGAATGAAGAAATTGTTTGTAACAAGCAAATTTTTCATTTTCCACGATGTTTTCCAAAGTTTTTATATTGAGGGACGTTTAAAAGGGTAATTTGGTTGGAATGGGTTAAAGTTAAGGAGGGGTGTGTGGTTCAGTTTCTAGGGTGACGTACTGGTTATCTAGGAGAAAACGAGTTTTCGTGGCTACATGGGTATGTCCTTTTTGCCAAAAACTTAAGGGTCCCGGTCTTGCACTGGAAGCATATGAATGATTGATTGATTAAATAGGGTTTAACGCCGCTTTTAATAGTATTTCAGTCATATCGCGACGGCTGGAGTACCTAACAATGGATTCCTATGAAAATGAATCTAAACACTTTAATCCAGATTCTTCCATCTTACTATCTCATGTATTTATTTTTGTAAACGAAATCGACACGATTATAATTATTTCAAGTCTGCACCCCACTATAGTCTGTTTCATCCTTTCAGATAAATTTTATTATAGAATAGTACATTCTGAAGAAGCAGGCCTGAATATATTTACCTATAGAGGGCGGGTTTATTTAGGTGTACTTTATCAGATTAAGGCTTATTTCATCAAAATAATTATATACCAATTGATCAAGTAAATTAGTGTCTACCCTCAGTTAGAAATCTTCTTGTTAAGACCTAATTGTTAATTTGTATGTTTAATTATATGAAAACTATGTTCATGTATTTACAATTTGTGAATTTGAACATTAAACGATTTGTCTGTCTGTCACCTAGTATTTCTCACACCAGTAAAGTTAGATTTTATTGACATGACGGACCGTGACCTCTATTTGCATAATTACGCGCTTGAATTATTGTCTTCGGTATTTCTCGTTTTATTCCGTTAGTCACAAATAACATTTAAATATTTGTGAATTGAACGAATTTATAAACCAAAATGCCTACGAATATGACAGACCGAAGTCCCACTGCACTTAAAGTCGGGAGCTCTAGGCGAGTGCGATCTTTTCTTTCTATGTTTGATTTTATTCATCATTTTACTTCAAAACGTCAGAGAATAATATGCTTATTAGTACATAAAATAGCTTCGCCGTTCTTTCGTTTCTTTACGTATTCTTGATACGGTACCGTTGATCGCCAAATACGCTTCAGCTTTTATTTGAAGGTATGACAATGGTCATTGAATGATACTTTTCTAACTGTTTATCCGCTGAAAGAAACATTTTATCACTGTAATGTTCAATCGTGCAGATGCACTTTCTCTAATACGCATTTGATAAACAAAAAACAAAAACAAAAAAAAAAAAACAAAAAAAAGAAAAGAAAAAAAAAAATGTTAAAAATCAATCAATTATGGTTTCTTTGCAGTTTCGAACCCATGTTGATCGCTTCAGGCCTTTGCGTACTATACCACTCGACAACCTAGTTGAGTAATTAGATTGGTATACAAACATTAGATTTTTATAATGTACATTGAAGTTTTCCGGAAAAGGACTAAATAACTCGTACACGCACGACTTTCGTTGAGATCAAATTTATTCATTGCATAAAGGTCGAGTCATGTCAATAATTTCAAGCTACACTACCACTACATCCTTTCCTAGCCTCCAGCTGCTATCCCACTTAGATTTACGATAATCCACCCATTGGCGTGAGACAAATGTTGGAAAGAATATGTACCGCAACTGGGTATCGAACCCGTGACCTCCCATAATTGAAGATTAAGAGTCTGAAGCACATGAATGCATGCCGTACTTTAACTGAAAGATTGATCGAAAAGTATTATAACTAACAAAAACATGGACTAACAACTCTGAGTGAAAGTGATCTTGCAGCACACTTTGGCCGGTAATAAGTTGTAACCTACAGAGCTGAGAGACAAAGCCTTTCCATTCAGGGGAAAGGTCCCTCAATCCAAACTTAGGTTCAAGATAATCCACCCATCTTTGGGAGTCTTATATCGGAAATGATATTTGCCGTGATCTTGGAACGGACCCTAGACCCCTTGATTAGGAGTTCGATGCGAAAACACCTGGGCTTTGGTCGCGGCCTCTTCCGGTAACGCGTTGTTTGCGCATGTCATATTCTCCGAAGATTGCAGTATTTGAAAAATGCCACCTATCGGAAGATAGCGCCGGTAATGAGAAACACGACGTATTCTCTGACGTCACAATGCAGTTGTATTCGTTTATGACCCATCACATGAAAAGGGACATTTTGGAAAGTGTTAAAGAATAAGTCCATGTCCACTGCGCAGACTGATCATGGGAAGAAGGTGACCGAGGTTTGATTGTTCTTTATGTTTTATTTTCTGTAGATTCTGAATTTAGAATAAACACCATGTTTGCTCTCGAAATGCTGTTACTTGACCTCTGCTTTTCATATATCATATTTGTGTTTTGTTTTTGTTGTTGTTGTTGGGGTTTTTTTTGGAGTTCCATGAATCTTCTTTTTCACGTGACTGGTCTAATGTATACATAAAGTTCAAAACAAAATATCGCTACTACTGTCTGGATCAAGCAATAGTTATGATGAGTTTTATCAACACGACGGCATATATGGCACAGCAAATCGTCGATTGTCGACCATAACTTCGTAACTACACCTTGCATGAGCTGGAGTTACCAGGTTTTTGTCGCCTACTACATTAAATACATCGAGTGCCAAAATCGAATTCAAAAGAGCCGAATAAATACATTTAGAAATAGTAGTGTCTTTCATAAACAACAGATTTCGACAATAACTAGGCAAAGCATTATTGGGATATCAGTATTCGAATTAGACTGGCAGTCATCCTTCCCATGTTTTTATGAATAGATTTATTACTCAGTCCAGACTAATATACTCTCGTCCCATTCATAACCGATTTCTGAATACCTCCATTATGTATTCATTGTTATTATTTCCTTCTTAACAGCCGTGACTACAGCTAAGATCACTTCAAGTTACGGTTACGATGTTGAACAGTTCGACGGGCCTATTGGGGGTGAGAAAAAAATGACATTTGGAAGTATGTACGTTAGTCCGTCCGTCTGAATTCATACGGAGCAAAATCTTGAATAATTCGATTAATCAGTCGAAATTATTTACAACGCTTGTTCGCCATCACGAGTAGGTGTGATATGTGAAGATTTTTGTAGCCTCAGGGTCACAGCTCAAAGCCAAATGTTAGAAATGGATTTTTCGAAACTATAACTCCTACATTCGATGGATTCCATAATTATTTGACAGAATTGATTTGGACACGAGTTGATGAGCAATTTGTAAGTTTTTTTATAGCTTCCTATGTCAAGGTAACAGCTCAAATATTAATTTTGAGCTTGTCAATGACCTACACCCAACATTTATGGATGGATTCGTTATCACTTGTCACAGTGATAACATTATTAGTGCATGTGTCATTTGAAAGAATAATTTGTATATTTTTAAGGTCAACGTCACAGATCAGGGTCCTATGTTCAAATTGACCTTATTCGGAGTGTTACTCCTTCATGAAAACTGACAGGTGTTCTCAACCAAAAAGTAGATGTCATTTGAACTAATTGTACAGATTAGTCCAAGACCAAGGTCACAGCTCAAGGTCATCCAGTTTTATCCAGACTATAACGCCTACATGTATTTGTATATTTCAATACAAATTTGCACAATTATTCTCCGTCATAAATAAACTTGATGCTAGTACAAGTATATAAAGTGTTTTCAGGAAGGTCGTAGGTCACCATCTATCAGTTTGACAACTATCTGACCCATTCCCACGCAATGACACTTTTAGACGCCCATAAAGAAAAGCAATTGGGAAAACATTGTGTAAAATGAAGAAATTGCTTGTTTCTTCATTTTACACAATGTTTTCTACTCAGAAAGCTGGAATAATCTAAAATTTCATAAAGTTTAGATATTTGTCTGTAACTCCTTTGAATTTGGACAAGTGTAACATTTTGCCGTCTGTAAGCTGAATAAAAAGTGTTCGTTTTAACAAAAACGTCAAAGAAAAGAAATTCCATGTCCATAGAAGTCCTAACAATGTGCGATCGATTTCATATGTGGTTGGCTTATTCATGAGGTAAAACGACGGCTTCTTCATTTTACACAATGTTTTCTACTCAGAAAGCTGGAATAATCTAAAATTTCACAAACTTTAGATATTTGTCTGTAACTCCTTTGAATTTGGACAAGTGTAACATTTTGCCGTCTGTAAGCTGAATAAAAAGTGTTCGTTTTAACAAAAACGTCAAAGAGAAGAAATTCCATGTCCATAGAAGTCCTAACAATGTGCGATCGATTTCATATGTGGTTGGCTTATTCATGAGGTAAAACGACGGCTTCGACATGAAAAGATTCTGAATTTGATGCTCGATAGCGACTATCTATAGTTGGTCTTTCCTTGACCAATGCGTTCGGCGCGAGTACCAGTGTGTTTTCCAGGAAGCAGAAGCGAGACAGATTTATCTGACTTGTTGTGAACGTGGTCGTTAGGTAGAGCGTTGTCTTTCCGATACAGTGCCCCCGTCAAAGCGCAGTCGGTAGCGCGCTATTCTCCTAATATTCAATCATGGGTATCATGGGTTCGATCCCCGGCTGCGGCAAATATTCTTTCCGATAATTGTCTCTCACCAATGGGAGGATAATCGTAAACCTAAAAGGGATAGCAGCTGAAGGCTAGGAAAGGATGTAGTGGTAGTACTGGTGTGAGAAATACCAGTAATCCATTGTAGGTGCTCCAGCCGCCGCGATTAGACTGAAATATTGTTAAAAGCGGCGTTAAACCCCAATCAATCAATTCCGATGCAGTACCCATAGCTCAATTTTCGGGTGAGGCTAGCGATTTTAGGGCCTTTGCCTGGCCCTCACATTCGACAAGAGAACTGGGCTATTTTTAAGGGAGCGAAATCGAGAGAGATTAATACAAGTTTTCGTTTCCCATTCGAATTAGTTTAAATAGATTTTAAACCAATCGATTCCATAAATAATCACGTACATTAGACAGAGGTAATGGATTCAGATCTCTGCCATCCAAAAATCAAAAGAGAATGTTAATTTCACCATGATGTGCAGGAAACGCGTAACACCAGACGAACTCAGCTCGTAGGAAGATTTTAGAATGTGGAGGCTAAATAATTAAAATACAAAGTTTAGACTGGCCTAATTATCAAAAGAAGAAGCAGACGAGAATTAAAAGTGCTCACAAATACACACGAGTTTATCAAAAATAGGCTCCCTATCGGTGAAAAATTATGAGACACTGAAATATTGCTTTTGCAATTTCTCCTTGACTTACAATGGTTTCAAAACTTTTTTTCGGTAATTTAAGATACGGGATCGTGTGGTAAATTTGATACGCTTAGACAAATAAGGAACTCTCTCCTTAAATGATCCGTATTTCGGGAAATTAAATGACATTACCTTAGGACATAAGAAAAAAACAAACACTTTTTTAATGATGTCAAAATTGTTTGCTTTGTTTGAATTGGTTTTACGCCGCTTTCAACAATCTTTCAGTTATATCGCAGCGGCTGGAGCACCTAACTATGGATTCCTGGTATTTCTCACACCAGTACAACCATCACATCCTTTCCTAGCCTCCAGCTGCTATCCCACATAGGTCTACGATTATCGACCCATTGGTGAGAGACAAATAGTCGGAAAGGATGAGTGCCGCCGTCGGGGATCGAACCCGGGATCTCTAGATTGACAGTCCGACGCGCTACCAACTGCGCTTTGACGGCGACGACGTCAAAATTGACCATTTACTAGCATCGCACACTTACTTCGTTGGCCCCGCCCATTGACTCCAACAAGACAGTTCCACTTCGATTTTAAACGACGTTATTTTGCAAAATTTATTGAAAGTAGCATATAACAAACAAGTAAATGGTTGGCGACCTATAAGCTGTAGTTACGGAATCTAGTCGAAAAACCAAGAAACAAGAAAGTCAAAAATGGCGGCAAATGTTGGAATTCAGAACCCCCATATTGTCCGAGTGATTTTATTGGCCGACCAATTATTTGATTGACAGCCGCGATTGGTCAATTGATGGATCGCTGCTGAAAAAAGAAATCAATCGACTATCAATTTATTTGTTCAAACCGGAAGTGAATTCTGAGCCCGGACATTTTTTCAAAGATTCGTGTTAGTTTGGAAACTGAAACGTCGTGCCTAGTGACTAAGAACAAAAGTGTTGTGACGACTGAAGCACTACTTTGAGATTCCTAGACCAACCGACACAAAGCATACTTAAATAATGAACGAGAAGAGTCAAAGGAATGTATATTGCCAGCACGCATCTAAAACCTGGTATATACAGTTTATGTGCTTAAGTGTTTACCTTCATGCATAAATGAAAACGAATTAAAACTAAAACCATTTGCTTCATCCTTGAACCTTCTCCTGCAAAACCCCTTGCTTTTACGTCCCTGTGATTTTATACTTGAGAAAATATTGTGGGAAAACACAGGACAGGTCGACTACCAACCTTATATATGTATTATTAGCTAGCAAAGCGTCAGCTTTGATAGCTTAAGTTAACAGACAAAATTTTGAGGTCGTCTCAAAGTTCAACGAGTGCAAACTGCCACTGGGGGCTTAACCACTAAATCTGTGAAATGCCTACGCCATAAAAAAGTAGTTCTAATGTATTTCAGGAATGTTAAAAACTCTTCATGCAAGTTCATCTCCTAGGTATTTTCAGCTCACTTGAGCATATTGTTTTCTAAATGAATCTAATCAGAGTCTTAAAAGAATTTGCAGACGACAATTTAAAATCGTTGAAAATTTAAAATATCTATCTCTTTAGGTAGAAAACAATGAGGAAAATGAAGAAATTGCTTGTAAAAGCAATTTCTTCATTTTCCACATTGTTTTCACAACTATGTGTGGGAATGGGTTAAGTCCTTGGTTAGTTTAACCTCGTTTCTTTATCATAATAACGTTTGACAAAGAAGATTACTAGACAAAACAATGCTTTGCTAGCTTACAGTACTTTTCAGTACTTTGGTTTTTATTATTTTTTACATGCCACTGACTATAAAAGTTTGCACAATAACGCAAAAAACTGGCAAATAATGACCAATCATTGGCCCCTAATAAAGCACTATGGGCACATGTATCCGCGTTGTTATGACATTTACTGCAAGAAAAGTTCAACCTTCGGCTCATATTCTACCAGGATTTATATGGAAAATTCCGAGGTTTAATCGACTAATCAAATAATTAGTCGATTATTGAAATCAACATTAGACTGGAAGTAAACTTTGAAGTCCGACAATGGCCGCCATTAATGGGAAGCAGTTATGCTGGTTTGGCGACTTATTAGTCGTAACTACAGCTGATTCAAGCTGTAGTTACGATGTTTAGGTCGTCAACCAACCAGTCTCTTTCTTGTAACATGCTACTGTCCATATATTTTTAAAAAATAACGCGGAACTTACTAAGTGGGCGTAAGTGGGCGGGGCCAGCAATTGGTCAACTAACGATAGTCAGTTGTTGTTGTTGTTGTTTCAATCATTTATTGCGCGCCAGGCGAAAATGGACCTTCTAGTGTTCAGTAAAATTAATACGTGAATAAGGAGATTTGACTAATCAGTGGTGATCTTGGGGTCGCAATCCAAAGTTTGTTAGAAGTAAGGTAGAAGGATCCTTCTCGGTTCTGAAAATCTTTCAAAATCGAAGACAAGTTAGATTTTCTAAATTCAACGAACTTGAAATTGTCATCTGTAACTTCTTTCAATTTGAATCAGTCTAAGTTTTTGTCAGGTTGTAATGGATTACCGCCAAGGTTACTTTTACCTCGAATATTTATCATGATAACCTTTGGCAAAGAAGATGAATTAACAAAACTATGCTTTGCTAGCTAACAGTACTTTGATCTAGAAATGGATGAGCTCTGCATGTTATACCAGTCGGTCGGAAAGGGTCTATCTCCCTAGTCCAATAAGCAGTGCTCCAGGTCAGAGCACACAATTCGAGCAGTCTTGGGATGCGTTGACCAATTCCCACACAATCCCTCCTTTTTACACCACTCAACTAAAAAGCTTTTGAAAACGTTGTAGACATTAAAGAAATTGCTTGAAACAAGCAATTTCTTCTATGTCCACAATGTTTTCTGTCCAAAAAGAGAAAGAATTCTATAAAATCTGTCGTTTGCATTTTCTTTCAACTTGGACCAGTCTAAATTTTGTCAAGTGGGAATAGGTTAACAGTTGATTTGACCACTGCAAAATGATAATGTAGCAATTTCAATCAACGCATGTCCAATTTTCTACCTATAAAGTGTCGCGTTTCATTTGTTAGAACGCCGTCTTCGGGCGTCAATTCTAATAGACAATTATCGCTAGGAGGCGGCATGGCCTCTTCAATGTAGACGAAATCTCTTTTCTATTAGTATGTAAATTAACCGAGGTGTTTTGGCGCGAAATGCGAGAGGAATCAAACGAGGTCAGTGGTTTAACTATTTTGTAGCCATTTCCTATAAATGCAGGAATTTGATGAAACGTCGAAATTGATACAATTTCAAATCACGGTCGATGCCATGCTGAATAAAATCCTTTGTAGCATTAGATCAAAGGGCTGAAGGGACTGGAAGTACAAACGTTGAGTTGATATAATCTCTTGAATCTGTTTTTAAAATGCATCTTATAAACAACTCCGGCTTTAAAGAGACAGGCAGGTGTGTAGACTAAAATCAGACTGCCTATATGTGCAGGTTAATCCTTTTCTAGAAACCTTGAATTTCCTAAAATCTCTGATGATGCCAAGATATTTATAGATAAGCTAGAATAAATATTCTCTATGAAGAGAAATCAATAATATTAAGGAATGTTATTCACCCTTTCCTGTTCAATCTCAGTTCTTTACTACCCTGTTATTTAATACCCGAGAAAGGTGGTAAAACGAGAAATTGCTTGTGACAAGCAATTTCTTCTTTTCCCACAATATTTTCTAACCTGTAGATTGGTAGACCGGTACCGCCATCGTCTTTAACAAAGCCAAAGTCGACAGTGGTACCAGTCTAGTAGGTTGGTTACTTTTCAAATTGGCAGTCAATGTATGTGTTGGGGGGGGGGGGGGCAATTCCATCCACACATGTTGGAGTCAAATCTGCCATATATTGGGGGCGGGGGCAAACTGAGTCAAATCTATTCATGGTTGTTTGGGTCAAATATGTCCATGCGCGTGTGTGTGTGTTGGGGGAGGGGAATGAATATATGTTCAAGTTACAGCAATCTATATATTTTTTTTGTGTGTGTTTGGGGTGCAAATCTATCGATATATGTTGGGAGTCATATCCTCAAAAATGTTTGAGTCAAATCGTTTGATATATGTTGGAGATATTGTGTCAACAAGAAATGGACGAACTGACGGGTGGTTGGACAAGCAGTGCAAATGATACCATAAAGTGAGGAAAAAGTATTTTCCTCTTGTTTCCTTTAATATTTTTATTATTTCCCCACTTGATTGACATAGCAGGCGCTATCAACATTTAATCCATTATAATGTTTGAAAAGAAGGTTGTGGCAAATAAAGAAATTGCTTTTGACAGACTATTTCTTCATTTGCCAAAATGTTTTCTACCCAAAAAGTCAAACATTTTCAAAACTTCATCAACCTCAAATCATCCTATTCAGCTTCTTTCAATCTGGACCAATCTAAAATATTATACTCTAGTAACTTGTTAAAGGGCTCATACGCTTTGGAAAATTATTAATTTGTTGATTTGTACGACTTATAAAGGTTAATCATATATCAAGAAAGTTATGTATACTTATTGCAGTATTGCTCAAATATATTATACTAGATGGTTGTCCAAGGACAACTGCTGTCAAACCCGCAAAGTTTTGACCATCAACATGACCTTGACTATCAATTATAGTGTTTGACCTTGAGCTTTGACCTTGAACTTGAAGCTATCAACAACAACAAAAAAAAATCTTTCAAATAGCACATCTACTCATGATGGAGAATAATTGTGCCAATTTATCTTGAAATCCATCCTTAATTGTAGGAGAAATGCTCTTGACAATCACAATTTTAGTGTTAGACCTTGAGCTGTGACCTGACTTTAGAACTACCCCAAAAATTCTTTCAAATAGCACATCTACTCATGATGGAGAATAATTATGCCAAGTAATTTGAAATTCATCCATAAATGTAGGAGTAATTGTCTGGACAAATTTGGATGGACGGGCGGACTAATGCACTAACGCACATACATCATCTTGTCATAGTGACAAATATGTCTCGCTCATCCCAAATGGGCTCAAAAAAAAAAAAAAAATGATGCAACAAAAATTTTGCAGGGCAGCACACATACGCCTGAAGGGGCTAGTTAGTGATAGAACACTGTTTTCTATTCTATTTTGATATGTCAAGAGCAGATAATTCCGAGACCATTTCAGAGATCAAAGTGATGTTAGTCTCATGCAGAACTAGACATCAACAGGTTCATTGTGGTAAGTTTCAGTTTATTCTAATTGAAAATCTAGCAGGACTAACATGCACAAGAACCCCTTTAATTCTAGGCTATTTTTATTTTGGTAAGTCAAAGGTAGATAATTGACCAATCAATCAAGAAATCAACCAATAAATCGACTCATTTATTCAGCTTTACTCAAGCTTTCAACTCGAACATTGGCCGAGATTTTGTTAATCCTTTTTGTTGGTTTGGCAACTTAAACATCGTAACTACAGCTTATTCAAGCTGTAGTTACGACCAGGGCTCCGGAAATCCGATAAATTGCCGGTCTGGACCGAATTTTGAATTGCCAGACCGATTGGAATCCCAAATATTACACCAAAATCGGTCCGAAATTTTCATCAAATTTCACGTTGAAATATTGATAAACTTGCCCACCATCTATCAAAATTCAATTGAAACCTAAATGATCGAAGGGTTTCACATGTTACCTGCTTATTAAGAGATAAACAAGTGCCAAAAATCGATAATTAGTTTACCGGCCAGTCAAATGCCAATCCGCACGTGGACCTAATTTGCAGTTTCACGCTTGACCGAACTTCGGGTATCGAGTCTTGTAAACTATTTGCAATAGAGAATCGATTTGACTTACACACGTTCGAAGTATACTGTGTCGAATTAGATTGCCGTTACTCGTGAAAATACTTTCTTTTCCTATAACGTGGGATGCGTATGTACATCGAGACATGAACAGGCTTCAGTTGCCGTTCGTACAAAGTCGGAATAGCTCAGCACAACGCTTTTATGAAATTAATTTATCACAAGAAAGCGCGTGAAACTGGGTTTGAAATTTGTAAAAAAAAGTCACGTCGTTAATATATGTTTTATAGTTTTTTCATTCACGGTAAGACATGGTCGATATAATTCAAACAATAAAATGAAATCCGCAGAATACAGATAATTTAAATATAAACGAAAACGACAGCTTAATAATATCGCTAGTTCCGTCAATAAAATTAAATCTTACTTCAGAGGTGGAAAATAATCGAAATAATAAATCGGAAATCAACTACAACAAATAAATGACCGAGATTTGTGCACAAATTCTACTCTAGGAAAATAGTACAACACGTGGGAGACCCACTCGAGTTTTGCCTCGTCGGTCTTTTTGATGTACGTCACGACTCTGCGATCCCTTGGGGTAGAATGGACTGACCCGACATTTTTGTGACGTCAGCTGTGTTTTTCCATCAACAGACGCTCGTGTTGAAATTAAATCGACATGACTGTGTTAGATTAACAGAACTTTGGATAATAGCTTATGAAAATGAAAATATAATTAAATCGGCGGTACTCGGGGGGGGGGGGGGTGAAGCGTACGTCACGGAGATATTCTGTAAAACCCGGAAATTTTAATAATGCAATTCATTTGTCTGTCTAATTTTATTGAAATTTCGTGGACTGACGTACTTTGCCGGAATTGCAATTTATTCACAGCCGATTTTTCAAAAACAAAATGAAAGTAGGATCTGTCAGTTGATTTCATCTATCTTCCACGTGTTGAAGATTATAATCATCATTTTTGAAAAAGAAGGCAAATACTGAATGAATGATGAACCCTTTTACGTACGGGAAAGGTGAAAAAAGGCGGGGGTATTCGTTTTTGTCGGCGGAGGGGGGGGGGGGTCGTTTTGCCGGCGGGGGGGGGGAGGTCCCGGACCGATTTAAATTTCCAAATTTCCGGAGCCCTGGTTACGACATTTAGGTCACCAACCAACTATTTTACTTTTTTATTACATGCTACTGGTCATATTTTTTGCAAAATAACGCTGTTAAAAATCAATGCGGAACTTCCTGTCTGAGTTAATTGGTGGTGCCTACGTAATTGATGGGCGGGGCCAACAATTGGTCGATTCTGAAACGACGTGAGAGACCACAAATCGTACACAATTAGAAATCATAGAGATTTTTGTTGCAAGTTTCAGTTCATTCCTGTTGAAACTGTATGAGTTGCACACAAACAAAAGAATTGTTAACGGACAGATGTTGGAAAGATATATCAGATAGACAGACAGACAACCCAGACAGACAACCAGGGTATTACATAATACAAACCTTTGGGTACATAAAAATGGATGTACGTTTGCAACTAATGTGGCCTTAAATTATTCCCACACAACATTACTATTTGATGCCCCTCAAGAAAAAAGCTTTGGAAAACATTGTAGAAAATGAAGATATTGCTTGTGCCTAGCAACTTCTTACTATCCACAATATTTTCTACCCAAAAACAAAGAATTCAAAAAGTTTCAAAATTTAATCTAAAATTTGTCGTCTGCAACTTCTTTCAATTTGGACTAGTCTTAAATTTTGTCATCTAGTAATGGGTTAAAAAATTCAATTCATTAAGTCAATAAACTATATAATCTTAAGACTCACATATATTCAAATTGTTTTCATTTTAGTGATAAACCATTTCAAAGGCCTTCATAAACATTGGAAATAACAGTAGTTTTGCATTAAAGCCCAAATCTCATCTTCAAGGTCTAGTTAGTGTATTATAAGATGAGAAGTAAGAGTTGTTGATGGGGTATTTAACCCATTTCCACACGATAAAATTTTAGACCAGTCCAACTTAAAAGAAGCTGCGGACAAAAATTTAAAGTTTATGAAATTTTTGATTTTTTCAACTTTCGGAGTAGAATACATTTTGGAAAATGAAGAAATTGCTTGTAACAAGCAAATTACTTCATTTTCCACAATGTTTTCTCAATTGTTTTTCAAAAGGGGCGTCAAAAGGCATCATTGTGTGGGAAATGGTTAAACAAGTGGTAGATAACAGTTGTCAGTAAAAGAAATGGTTGACCAATCAAAACAGTCATTTAGACTGGAATTGAACTTTGAACTCTGATACAAAGTATTGAGCAGTTTTGTTTGTTTGGCAATTTACATATTTTCAACCTGCTTTCTTTTTTTTGTTACATATGACTGATCATAAAAGAACGCCATATAATATCTAAATGGAACTTCGTGGGAGTCAAATGACATGGCAGGCATTCTATTAATTATCCAATGACAAAATTTTAGACAGGTCCAAATTAAATGACATTGCATACAACATTTCAATTCGGCAAAATCTTTCAATTTGCACTAGATAGGGTGGTAAAATTTATGGGAAAATAAGTAACATGCTACTTAACAATAGTTTCTTCTTTTTCCCAACTGTTTTCACTGTTTAACCAGACTTTGGTGCGTAACAATGCTGGATTGTGTGATAATAAATTAAAACATAACAATGTACAATCTATGAACAGTTAACCCATTCCCGCACAGTGAAATTTTGAACCCACAAATTTGAAAGAAGGTGCAGATAACATCAAAATTGTTGAAATCTTTAAAATCTTTGTCTAACTGGGTAGAAAACAATGTTGAAAATGCAGAAATTACAATTTCTTCCTTTCATATTACATTTTCTACCAAGATGGACACAGATTTATAAAATTTTACTTACTGTTAATTGTTGTCTACAACTTCTCTCAATTTGGACAAGTCTAAACTTTTGCTAGCTAGTAACAGGTTAACAAATTCCAACAGAGACACCTTTTTACGCCCCTCAAGAAAAAGACTTAAGAAAACGTCATGGAAAATGAAGAAATTGCTTGTAACAAGCAATTTCTTCGTACTCCACAATGTTTTCTGCCCCAAACAGAAAGATTTTTACAATTTCATCAACTTGAAATTGTCGTCTGAAAATGCTTGATTTGGACCAATAATTTTGTTGTCTGTTAATTGGTAAAATCATAATCAATCTGAGTCTGGACTGGCATCAATAAAAGAAAGCATCATGGTGGCCACTTCTTCATCATGGTTTTCCTGGAGAACAAAAAAAATGTGTATCAAAAGTAATAGAACCTTTGAGTGTAGCTAGTCTCTGATTTTAGTAGCTTCCTATGACAAGCAACTGAGAAAGACTGAGGTAGTTACAGAGACAACAGAATTTACTCTGGTTTTAATGTTAAACTTTAACCTGGAAATTCTGTGTCAAAAAGGATCAAAATGTCACTAACCTGAGAGCCAATAGTAACGGACGAATTATGAACTAAAAACCTACTCAAACTTCTGTATGAAGCTGCTGTTGTACTGGCAGGTTTTTTGTTTCATACCTCAATGAAAACAAAATATCTTCATCATTAAAAATGGCAGGTAATTCTGCTTGAAATATAACCATTCATATTTGACTCCTTTCCAGAAGCAAGTGACGGAGTGTTGGCAACACCCACTGACCTCCAACAAGGCAGTTAAAAAATAAAGAGAAGATTGTCAGAACATAACATAAAAAGCAAATCATACGTAAATTAGCACTTCATCATCATTTATGCAGTAAAAAGCAACTTTGCTAGTCCAAAATCTACATCGCAAACATACCTCTTTAGTGTGTTCTTTTGTCAAATCATTTGCAGCACCTATAGAGGTTTCTTTCACGTCATCATCATTGTCTTCTTCATCTAACTCATTCATTGAACCACTGTCCTGATCTTCAATGTTAACATCTATAAGATCTCCACTTACGTCACATTTAGTAGCAATATAAACTTCTGCATCACCACATGGTTCGATTCTATCATCTACATTAGATCTACTCTCACTACATTTTGCATTTTCATTTTCTTTGATATTATCAGATTTGTCTACAGATTCAGAATCATTATCATCAGAGTCATTATTATCTTCACTTCCACTTTCACTGTCAACAATTTTCATTGGTTTCATCTCTTCTTCATTTACTTCTGAAGTATTTTTGTTGAAAAATTTACTTCGATTTTCTTTGTCTTTTACACCTTTTTCTTCACTTTTATTGACAAAACTTTGTTTGCTTGATATATTTGAATTTTCTTCAATAATTTCTTTGTCTTTATGTTTAGATTTATCTATCTTACCATCAAGTTCACTTTGAAATTTCATAACCTTTGCATTACCAGTATCAGTCACATTGCTCTCAAGGGGTCTTTTCAATGAACCCTGATTGTTCATATCAACATTTGAGTTTGTTTCACTTTCCACAATGCTATTAATATCAACAGCTTGTGTTTTATCAGTCAATTCAGGTTCATTTCCTATCCTCAATACACTCTCACAGATTATTGGTCCATTCAAAACAGGTGCCCTTGGATGTATTAGACCTTCGCAAATTCTCAAAGCTTCAATACAGAAGGATGATACCTGAAGATTGAAAAATAATGAACAAGGTTTTAAACAAAATCAATGACTACAGGTCCTAGCGCTCAGTTGTTGAGTGCTGGAAATAAAATTTAAGCTGAAAAAGGGGCGTAATACTTACAAAAATATATTTGACTTATCTCTCTCGATAGTATAGGTTGCTCTTTTGATAGACAACAAATACTTCAATATTTAAATTTTCAAATGAATGTCTTCAGTTATACCAGAGATAAGTTACATGACAACTTTGATTATAACAATGCAGAAAATGGCATGACTTAACCCGTTACTAAACATTGACGCTTTTGACGTCCCTCAGGAAAAATAATTCGGAAAACATTGTGAACAAGGTGCCAAATTGTCACAAGATATGCCCGTCACACTGCTTAATATTAACTGGGGGTTTGAATAGAACTGAGGTTATTTTGAATGAATATTTTTTGTCAAACAAAGTATGAAAAACAACAAAGGACAATAACTAAAAAAATAGGCTAGGTAGAGTTATGGTTCTTGTACACTGCACTCCCACTTGGTGAGCTTTATCCATCCATGAAGTTTCATGATTCTAGCTATTATACTTTTAGAGATATACTCCAGACAAGATTCAAGTATGAAAAACAACAAAGGGCAATAACTAAAAAAATAGGCTAGGTAGAGCTATGGTTCTTGTTCACTGCACTCCCACTTGGTGAGCTCTATCCCTCCATGAAATTTCATGATTCTAGCTATTATACTTTTAGAGATATACTCCGGACAAGATACAAGAATGAAAAACAACAAAGGGCAATAACTAAAGAAATAGGCTAGGTAGAGTTATGGTTCTTGTACACTGCACTCCCACTTGGTGAGCTCTATCCATCCATGAAGTTTCATGATCCTAGCTATAAGAGTCATGGTTATAGAGCACTGCACTCCGTATTGATGAGAAGATTATAACTGCCAAGTTTAAAGTCAATCGGACTTACGGTGACAGAGTTATGCTCCGGACAAAGAAGTGGACACGCCTGGACACCACGGGTGATCCCATAATACGTCCCGTCTTCGACGGGCGTATAAAAATGATGTAATTGCTTGCAACAATGTTAACTACCTATGAAATTGAACAAATCTAGATAAAGTTCAAATTGTTGTCTGGAACTCCTTTCAATTTGAACCAGTCTAAAATTTTGCAAAATTTTTTCAGGCATATCAAGTGTCTTTCCTGAGGTATTGTTTACTCTTTTGTTTGGTTTCAATACAGAAAAGCATTTAACAAAATGGTGGACTAGGGGCACTTGAGATCCTGTATTACTCCACTGAACATCTTTACCAATTCTCTCACCTCTTTTTCATGATTCCTGAGAACAAAGAGGTGCTTGAGCACCTTTATTGTTCCAAAGGATATATTTACTGATATAGAGTGAAAGACTTTCAAAACTTGTACTGAATACACCGTACTATATTTGGAAATAAAGTCTGTCCATTAGAGCTATGTTTTTCATCCCAACAAAGTTTTTTGACTGATCTGGTAAAAGATCATTTCTATGAGTTTTAGTTGAAATAGCAAAAGTTTCTCTGAAGGAATCTTTTTTAATTATATAGCATATAATACAAGATTTATTGAATAAATCATAACAGATAAAAACAAGGCTCTGCAGACTTTTTATCCCTTATACATGTAGTTGAAGAGTTTGATAAATTCAGGTTTTTATGAACACAAATTTGATATTCTTTTTATAGAACAACCTGAATGATTTTGATAAAATCTTATATTTATCATAACTTGACAGTTTGTAGAATGTTATAAGATGATATTTGCATTCATTATGTTGTCATTTTCACAGTAACAAAAACACGTTAGCCTTAGCTTCAGCCCATTTACATACTTGTAACACTAGCATGATATTACCAAAGTAATTTCAATAACATTCAACAGGTTGGTTTTACTCAAGCACCATAGGTCATATGATAAGGTCAAATTAACCCTGCCATAAAAATTATATCTTTTTATCCCAAACAAACAAAGCCATCTACAGACAAATATTGGTAAGACATCATAAGCTTCAGATTGCACATCACACATCATTCAAAACCGAAGCAGATAGGCACTTACATTAGTTTTGCTCTAAGCACTTCATTTTGAGATCATTTTAATTTAATGGATTCTCCTCATCTCAATCATTTCCTCATCTGAATTCTCCTTACCTCTAAATTTCTATCAATGTGGCCGTTGGAGAATATTCTCAGTGCGCACTGTGTTGGGGGCGGAGCTTGAGGATGTGTATTGATAACACATCCAAGCAACACTCTATATAGAGATTTTCTACATGCTGGCTTGGAGTACGGTATGGGTGATTGTTTCTCTATTGTCTGTTGGATTGCAAGTAAGGTTTTAATGATAAAAGACTGGACTGCCTGAAATTCATCAAAAGCTTGAAATAATTTTTTTATCCTTTATAGGAAGAAATCTTGTGAAAAATGAAGAAATAGCCTTTTTCTTGAAGGTTGTAAAGGAATGGATTTTATTCAAATATTGTGGAAACAAATTCAGACTATAGTGGCTAATTTTTAATTTAGAAGCTGTACAACTATTATAAATTATGAATTTGTTCAAATAATTATCAAGTTCTTTACCAGACAAAACTTTCTTATAATTCAAAAAGCATCATAGGAAAAGGACAAACTATATGTAACAATCTTACAACAGGAAAAGCCTAACCTGTCAAAAATATATGCAAATCTTTCTAAGAAAACTTGTATAAAACTTCTTTTTTTTGTATGATTTCTGTCAAATTTTGTTGAATGTGATTTACATCAAATTCTATAAGTACCATATCAAATTTTGTCAAAAGATAAAACATCAGGATACCAACCTGAATGGACTTTCTATCCAACTGAGGTCCAGATGTTGTGATCAGCCAGTATAGAGCTGTAATAGAGTAATACATAATTAAACTAACTAGATCTGAATGTGATTAATACCACCAATGGCTCAATGTCATAGAAAAACGTTTTGTCACTGAAATGCACCCTTTTTCAAAGTAAGGGCCATAACTCAGAGAAAAGTCAATGGAACATGCACATCTTCGCTTGATACTGAGAGTACATGTGAAACTTGAATCACATCCATTTAATTGTTGAAGAAAAAATGTGGAGACAAAGTTTTTACATCAAAGGCTAAAACCATTATAAGATGGCTAATAGCCTTGGGTGCTCACCTAAGCTAAGAGGGCTATACACCTTTTAGGTCACAAGATAATTTTAAAGATTTTTAAAACTTCATTTTAGTTACCATGGCAACCAGAGATTTGAACAGAGCTCTATTTTTAATATCTTTATCTCAATGTATAAGGAGAAATGTGGTTCTGATAATCCTTCTTTAATTCCTTATAGGCCCCCCTTCCCCCCCCCCTCCCCCCCCCCCCTGGGCCCTGCCTGAAGTCAATGATTTTAGCAATTTTGAAATAGATCAATATAATGATAATTCATGCACCTTCTGGGTCAAGGCGGAAAAGATTTATAAAGAATATTTCAGCAAAATTTGATTGGAATTGGTTCAGTGGTTTGTGAGGAGATGTCATTTAAAGAAATTGTTGACAGACGACACACAACTGATGGCGGACAGATATAAGGTGATCACAATAGCTCACTAAAGCACTTTGTTTTCACTATACAAGCCTGTTAAACTTGAGACATCTGGGAAAGAGCTAATTTTGACCCTGGGGCCATAATTTATATAATCTTGATAGAGGTCCAATAGATGATGCTATTTACAAAATATCAGGCCCTAAGCTGTTTTGTTTTAGAGGAGAAAATTTTCACTTTACAAGAGGACCATGATGGTCCTAAATCGCTCCCCTGAGTATGATGGTTCATGGATTTACGATATATACAAAATAACAAAGCTTTCTGTCTAATTATTTTTGAGAAGATGTTTAAGGATTTTCTCTTTTAATCCTAGGTATATTGATGATCCCACCATATAACTCTAATTTCCTGAATAAGGCAATGCTTTGAAGTATAGACATCAATACATACCGAATATAAAAGCTCTAGGCCTAATGGTTTAGGAGAAGATGGCTTTCAAATATATCATTCTTTATTCCTATCAAAAATTAGGGATTGCACAGAAAAGGGCTAATTTTCAGAATACAGTAATTCTTTGAAGCATTTTGGTAGAGAGTCAATAGCTGATGATACATACCAAATATAAAAGCTCTAGGCCTAATAGTTTGGGAGAAGAAGATTTTCAAAGATTTCCTTCTTTATTCCATTGTAAAATCAGGGATCGCACAGAAAAGGGCTAATTCTCAGAATTCAATTATTTTTTTAAGTATTTTGGTAAAGGGTCAATAGATAATGATATGTACCAAATATCAGAGCTCTAGGCCTAATGGTTTGGGAGAAGAAGATTTTCAAAGATTTCCTTCTTTATTCTGTTGTAAATCAGGGATCGCACAGAAAAGGGCTAATTTTCAGAATACAGTAATTCTTTGAAGCATTTTGGTAGAGAGTCAATAGCTGATGATACATACCAAATATAAAAGCTCTAGGCCTAATAGTTTGGGAGAAGAAGATTTTCAAAGATTTCCTTCTTAATTCTGTTGTAAAATCAGGGATCGCACAGAAAAAGGCTAATTCTCAGAATTCAATTATTTTTTTAAGTATTTTGGTAAAGGGTCAATAGATAATGATATGTACCAAATATCAGAGCTCTAGGCCTAATGGTTTGGGAGAAGAAGATTTTCAAAGATTTCCTTCTTTATTCTGTTGTAAATCAGGGATCGCACAGAAAAGGGCTAATTTTCAGAATACAGTAATTCTTTGAAGTTTTTTGGGAGAGGTCAATAAGTGATTATACATACCAAATATCAAAGCTCTAGGCCTTATGGTTTGGGAGAAGAAGATTTTCAAAGATTTCCTTCTTAATTCTGTTGTAAAATCAGGGATCACACAGACGGTAATTCTTTGAAGTATTTTGGTAAAGGGTCAATAGGTGATGATACATACCAAATATAAAAGCTCTTGGCCTTATGGTTTAGGAGGAGAAGCTTTTCAAATATTTCCTTTGTAAAATCTGGGATTGCTCAGAAAAGGGTTAATTTTCAGAATACAGTAATTCTTTGAAGTATTTTGGGAGAGGGTCAATAGGTGATGATATGTACCAAATATCAAAGCTCTATGCCTAATGGTTAAGGAGGAGATTTTTCAAGATTTCCTTTATTAAATCTGGGATCACACAGAAAAGAGTTAATTTTAAGAGTACAGCAATTCCTTGAAGTATTTTGGTAGAGGGTCAATAGGTGACGATACGTACCAAATTTCAAAGCTCTAGGCCTTATGGTTTAGGAGGAGAAGATTTTTTAATAATTGTTTACAGACTGACAGACGGACAGATGGACGCCGGACAATTACCGATTACAATAGCTCACCTTGAGCACATTGTGATCAGGTGAGCTACAAAGCCTTTTAAACATGTGACGTCCGGGAATAGGCTAATTTTGACCCTGAGGAGATAATAAAAGGTTTTCAAAGTTGTCACTATGTAAGCATAAACCCCCTCAACCTTTGCCCCCCTCCTCCCAAATCAAAAAGCTGGTTCATGACAAGAAGATTTTTAAAGAGGTACCCTTTTTGGCCCATAGGGGGATAACTCCATGCAATTTACAAATCTTGAGCACCTTCCAATGGGGATGCTTCCTGCCAAGTTTGGTTGAAATCCATCAACAGGTTCTTTAGAAGAAGTCAGCATTGTAAAAAGTTAAAGCACAACAAAACATGATTGCAATAGGTTGCCATGAACGTAGGTCAGGAGACCTAAAAAACTACAGAGGGTAGACCGATAATTTCCACAATTGGTAAAAACTTTGAAAATCTTCTTCTCAGAAACCGATGGATGGATTTCAACTTATTTTCACTGAATTGATTCTTGGATAACCCCATTATCAGGTTCCTTTCAAGAATTTTAATTGGATGAAAAATATGGCTTAAATAGGCGGAGATAATTTCAATATTTGGTAAAAGCTGAAAATCTTCTTTTCAGAAACCAAATACGGATTTCAACCAAATTTTATTTATTCCTTCATATGATTTTGATTGGTTGAAAAACATGACTTTTATGAATGGTGGCTTATGTCCATATTATGGTATACACTGAAAATTTTTATACTTTCGTCAATACCTTTTCATCCGGCTTAAATGAATTTTGTATGACTCAACTTTTGTGAAACAATGAAAAGTTTATAATGCTTCTCTAGAACTATTTAAAAGCATGCAGTGACAAGATTTATTTGCCAGACATGTGGAATAAACTCCGTTTGTATCATATCCTGAAAACAACATTTGCTTAATCAGTACATTTGGGCCTGTGGAGTGATGCAGGCACTGAAGTGCGATTAGCTTAACAGGGGCACCAGGTAGTGTAGACTATTCAAGCTGTAGTTACAATGTTTAAGTGGCCAACCAATCATTTTACTTTTTGTTACATCCTGCTGGTCATAATTTTTTCAAAGTAACACCATCTAATATTGAAGAGGAACTTCCTATTGAAGCTCAGCAATCCGTTAATTACCTTCCAGCCCAGTCTGTACAAAGCTACAGTTAGCGTCCACATGTATTTTCTTCTGCGTACTTATCCCTTGACTAATCTCGTGAAAACCTTTCTTTTTCTTTTTCTTCGGCATTTCATCAGGCTTTGTAGATTTATTCAAGGTTGTGTTCAACTGCAATGAAGAGATGATCAACACACTGATTGCAAAGCATCTAAATTTTGAACTTGTTCTAACTCATACAAGTGACAGACAACAATTCAAAAGAGAAAATTGAACAATTCTGCTTTTTTTTGCCAGATATTGCAGTCAGGACTGAATATTAAAAATTGGAGTAATAAATGAAGCCATATTCGGATTATTCTGTAAGTGTTCCTCGTCATGAAAGGTACTTCTATCTTTTCTTAGAAAATGGGTCAGCAGAAGCGTCAAATTCACAACCTTGAAGGTTAAAGTTAGGTGCTCTTACCACTTCAGCTTAACCCTTGTCCTGCTGAACATTTATCCTATTTTCACTATATTCTAAAACTTTGACATTATCAGATTGATTATCAGATTGATGCTGTGCTCATTTCTTTCTCTCTCAACACAACAAAATTGATTGATTGAATGGGCTTTAACCCTTCTTTAAACAGTATTTCATATTGCGGTGTCTGGAGCACCCTAAGAATGGATTCCTGGTATTTCTCACGACAGTACTACCTTTACATCCTTTCCTAGCCACCAGCTACTATCCCACTTAGGTTTACGATTATCAACCCATTGGTGAGAGACAACTGTGGGAAAGGACATGTGCCTCCACTTGGGATCATACCCATGCCATCCCATGATTGAAGATTGGAAGTCTGGTGCGCTACCGACTGCGCTATGATGGCGGCCTAACACAACAAAAATGATCAGGTTGATCTTAATTTACACAACTGCCAAAGCCATTTTCAAAGTAGAAATATTACAGGATCAGCATGACAAGGGTTAAAGGACTGGCTCATATGGGAATCTACTTTTATCATAAAAATACATGATGTTAATAGAAACTAAGTTCTTTAAATCTAAATTTTGTGCATAAAGTCAGTTGCAATTAACCCATTCCCACACAACCAAATTTTAGACTGGTCCAAATTGCAAGAATCTGCAGACAACAATTTCAAGTTGATGGAATTTTAAATGTTTTCATCTTTTTGGATAGAAAACATTGTGGATAATGAAGAAATTGCTTGTAACAAGCAATTTCTTCATTTTCCACAATGTTTTCTAAAGCTATTTTATTGAGGGGCGTAAAAAGGAGGGATTGAGTTGGAATGGGTTAAGCAGTGAAATATAATTATACTGGGATGTAATTAAGAAGATTCCACTATATAAGAGATATCAACTGAAAAATAAGTTTATTATTCAATAAGTTAACCAGCAATATAATATATTTATACATGTTTATAACAGAAAACATCAACCGATAGCCATAACTGTTAAGTATAAGAGCTCTGCCATCTACTGTCACAGTTATGCTCAAATTCCTATATAATACCAGTAAAAAAAAAGATTTCTTGGTGTTTTGTGTCTTGATGGCTTAAAGTAACTTAAAATTATTTAAGTAGAAACACCGTAACTCATTCTTACACAATCCTACTTTTTCAAGACCTTCTGAAAAAAAATTAATTGGAAAACATTGTTGACCATGAAGAAATTGCTTGTGAAAAGCAATTTCTTCACTTTCCTCAATGTTTTCTAACATAAAATAATTTTTGAATTTCACAGACTAAAATTTTTCATCTGCAACTTCTTTCAACTTGGACCAGTCCAAAATTTTGTTGTTTGTTAATGGCTTAAATAAGTACCAATACATGTATCAATAAATTTAATATCAAACATACCTTAAAACTTTCTGTATAAGGCGCACAATCATGCAAAATTTGTTCCACCCAGGTTTTAGATTCTTGATTCACTCCTGCACAGCCATCCAACACTCTTAACCAGACAGACATTACAGTGTATGCCTTCTTTCTCAATATTCTGAAAAAGACAAGATGTCTTTTTTGAAACACTATGCCCCCAAAATTGACCTTGATGAAACGACCTTCCCAAGTTGCGCCTTGTTGAGACCTATCTACATACCAAATATTAGCATTGTAACTTAATCAGGGTTGAAGTTATAGGAAAACGTTTAGTTGGCAGATTGTATCTTGAATAGGATAGTAGTTATTCGCAATGTTAAGGTTTTTGATCAAGTTTTGCAGACAGACAGATGGAAAGACTGAATAACGGACAGAAACAAAGACAGACAGACAATGGTACAAGATGCATAAAAATAAGTGTCATATAGGGTAGAAAACATAGTGAGAAAGAATAAATTGCTTGTAACAAGTAATTTCTCATTTACTCACAATGTTTCTTTAAGTATTTCTCTTCAAGTCATAAAAAGGCAGGATTTTGTGGGAATAGGTAAATGTAGTGTCTTTACAGTTTTTTAAAAGATAAAGAAGAGATTACTATAGCAATAACTATAAGTGGATTTTCTAACAACTTAGTTTGCAGCATGAGTTTTGTATGCAAACCTCAGATGAAAAAGTCACAAAACTCCAATGAAAATTAATTTAGAGTTACCATCCTTAATTTTAGAGTTTATACTTCCATTTTTTAACCTATTACCAGATGGCTAAAATTTAGAGTGGTCCAAATTGAAAGGAGTTGCAAATGACAATTTACAAGTTTTTTTTCAACTTTATGGGAAAAAAACATTGTGAACAAGATGTGTTTGTGAAAGACAATGCCCCGCAACAGGACTAAATGTTTGACCTTGGTATGTGACCTTGACCTTATCACATGACATTGACATGAGGAGATGCGTGTTATGGAGATGTATCATCATGCCAAATATGAGCATTATATCTTTAAAATAGGCTGGTAGTAATCGGCAATGTTAAGTTTTTGGGTTTAGTTTTGCAGACAGACAGATAGACGGACAGATGGTGAAACAAGGTGCCAAACTGTCACAAGATACGCCCGTCACACTGCTTAATATTGGCTGGGGGTTTGAATAGAACTGAAGTTATTTTGAATGAATATTTTTTGTCAAACAAAGTATGAAAAACAACAAAGGACAATAACTCAAAATATAAGCTAGGTAGAGTTATGGTTCTTGTACACTACACTCCAACTTGGTCAGCTCTATCCATCCATGAAATTTCATGATTCTAGCTATTATACTTTTAGAGATCTACTCCGGACAAGATTCAAGTATGAAAAACAACAAAGGGCAATAACTCAAAAAATTGACTAGGTAGAGTTATGGTTCTTGTATACTGCACTCCCAGTTGATGAGCTCTATCCATCCATGAAATTTCATGATTCTAGCTATTATACTTTAAGAGATATACTCCGGACAAGATTCAAGTATGAAAAAACAACAAAGGGCAATAACTCAAAAAATAGGCTAGGTAGAGTTATGGTTCTTGTGCACTGCACTCCCCCTTGGTGGGATCTATACACCCATGAAGTTTCATGATCCTAGCTATTATACTTTAAGAGATATACTCCGGACAAAATTCAAGTATGAAAAACAACAAAGGGCAATAACTCAAAAAATAGGCTAGGTAGAGTTATGGTTCTTGTGCATTGCACTCCCCCTAGTTAAGATCTATACATCCATGAAATTTCATGATGCTAGCTATTATACTTTTAGAGATATACTCCGGACAAGATTCAAGTAAGAAATACAACAAAGGGCAATAACTCAAAAAAAAGGCCAGGTAGAGTTATGGTTCTTGTGCACTGCACTCCCCCTTGGTGAGATCTATACACCCATGAAATTTCATGATTCTAGCTATAATACTTTTAGGGATATACTCCGGACAAGATTCAAGTATGAAAAACAACAAAGGGCAATAACTCAAAAAATAGGCTAGGTAGAGTTATGGTTCTTGTGCATTGCACTCCCCCTAGTTAAGATCTATACATCCATGAAATTTCATGATCCTAGCTATTATACTTTTAGAGATATACTCCGGACAAGATTCAAGTAAGAAATACAACAAAGGGCAATAACTCAAAAATAGGCCAGGTAGAGTTATGGTTCTTGTGCACTGCACTCCCCTTGGTGAGATCTATACACCCATGAAATTTCATGATTCTAGCTATAATACTTTTAGAGATATACTCCGGACAAGATTCAAGTATGAAAAACAACAAAGGGCAATAACTCAAAAAATAGGCTAGGTAGAGTTATGGTTCTTGTGCACTGCACTCCCCCTTGGTGAGATCTATACACCCATGAAGTTTCATGATCCTAGCTATAATACTTTTAGAGATATACTCCGGACAAGATTCAAGTATGAAAAACAACAAAGGGCAATAACTCAAAAAATAGGCCAAGTAGAGTTATGGTTATTGCGCAATGCACTCCGTATTGATATGAAGAATATAACTGCCAAGTTTAAAGTCAATCGGACTTAGGATGACAGAGTTATGCTCCGGACAAAGAAGTGGACACCGCCCGGACGCCCGGACAACCGGAAGCCCGGACACCACAGGTGATCCCATAATACGTCCCGTCTTCGACGGGCGTATAAAAATATGCCCCAGATCTTTAGATGCGGGGGACATAAAATGAAGAAATGGCTTCATTTTTTGGTATAAGCTTAAAAATCACCTTTGGTGCAATGTCAGGTTTGATTAACATGTTAAGTAACTTGAAAGCAAGCATGTCAAATTAAGTACAAGCATCTGTATTTTCATTTAACTCATTCCCACATAATCCTACTTTTTAAGCATCTCAAGAAAAAAGCTTTGGAAAATATTGTGGACAAAATCTTTTGTAACAAGCAATTTCTTCAATGTCCACAATATATTTTATTCTAAAAGACAAAGATTTTTTAAATTCCACCAACATGAGATTGTTAACTGCAACTGCTTTCAGTATGAACTAGTCTAAAATTGTGACGTCTGGTAATGGGTTGAAATAGATAATCAAAATTTCCCCTTGATAATGACAAGCTATTAACTTCCATATCAAATAGCAGTAGCCAAAAAAGACAAACTCTACTTTCTACTGCTTTCTAACATCCTTTAATCTTCTTGATCTATTTTGGAACTGCAAAGAAGAATACTTTTCCTAAGGGTATGGAGACATAAAATGTGCAACTCCAATTTACTGTTAATAACTAAATGGTGTAATGCGAGTTGCAACAGTATTCCTTAGAAATTGGGTGTTAATTGGCCCATGCATATAAACATTAATGTATGCAAAGAAGCATGAAGTCTCAGCAACTCACTATAAACCTTTAACCCTTTCCTGTTTTGCAAAATTTCAGACCTGCCCAAAATGAAAGGGTTTACAGACGATAATATAAAATAAATTCAATTTAAAAAAATAATCATTCCAAAGGGTCGAAAATATTGTGGAAAATGAAGAAATTGCTTGTTTGAATTTTGTTTGAATGGGGTTTTACGCCGCTTTCAACAATCTTTCAGTTATATCGCGGCAGCTGGAGCACCTAACAATGGATTCTGGGTATTTCTCACACCAGAACTACCATTACATCCTTTCCTAGCCTCCAGCTGCTATCCCACATAGGTCTACGATTATTGACCCATTGGTGAGAGACAAATAGTCGGAAAAGATGAGTGCTGCCGTCAGGGATCGAACCCGGGACTTCTAGATTGACAGTCCGAAAGAAATTGCTTGTATAAGCAATTTCTTCATTTTCCACAATTTTTTCTCAAGTATAAAAACACAGGGACATAAAAACCAGGGATTGAACGGGAAAGGGTTAAGACAGTTCAATCAACTAAGATGATTGTAAAAAATCTGCCATTCAAGAATGGCAATTTAAAAAAGTTGCAGATAACAATTTAAGTTTGTAATTTTTTTTTGTCTTTTAGTGAAAACTTTGTGAAATGAAGAACTTACTTGTAACAGGCAGTTTCTTCATTTTCTATGCTGTTTCCAGGATTTATCCCAAGGGGCATAAAAATTCGGAATTTCTTGGGAACGGGTTAAGAGGCTCTAAAATAAACTGCCAACAACATAAGTACAAAAGGCTTAATAGCTTTTCTAAAATATTCTAATAATTGGAAAAAGCATGAATCATTGCATTGTGTTTTATGGCACATGAATATCTGTGTTCATTTAGCACGAAAGAAATGTAACCCATTATTAGACAGAAAAATTTGGACTCATGAAATTTTAGATTTTTCGACTTTCTTGATAGAAAACATAGTGGAAAATGAAGAAATTGGTTGTTACAAGCAATTTCTTCATTTTAGACAATGTTTTCCCGATTGTTTTTATTATGGGGCATCCAAAAGCTTCATTGTGTGGGAATGGGTTAAGGGTAATCTAACATAAAGCATATAGAACAAGCTTACCCAAATGTCATATTGTATCCGGTATTTGAGGATTTACTCCACAATAACTCTTGACTCAGTACACTAGTTATAATGGCACAGTGTGGTAACAAATTCTTTCTGCAACTGAAAAATATATTAATACATAATTTTGGATATTCTTCTGTGTTTTTTTATGACATAAACCATTATCACACATTCATGCTTTTTGATGTCCTTCAAGAAAAGTTTTGGAAAACATTGTGGAAAATGAAGAAATTGCTTACTACAAGCAATTTCTTCATTATCCACAATGTTTCAAAACCAAAAGACAAAGATTTTTAAAATTTCATCTGCTACAAATTTTTGTCTACATCAATAAATTTGGGCCAGTCGAAAATATTGTTCTCTGCATGGCTAAAGATAGACAAGCAAAGAATAATTTCTTCTAATATATCTATCAATAGCTAAATTGTAGACATTAGAGACCTGTCAGGCAAACAAGGAGCTCCTTCGAAGGGAGAAAGGTATCAACCCGAGACATACTGTGTAGACTGCACAGTCTGACCCGGGTCAAATTTTTCACTCTTTGTAGACTTTTCAATCTAGAATGTCCATTCTATCTCACTATATACTTAATTCAAATGGTATCTGTTACTGACCTCTTCTGGATCTTTTACTTTTTTGAATATTTGTTTATTTGAACCTCCAGGAAGTCAATTTATGCATGACAGTTACATATGAAAAGAGTACATATAACATAGTTTGTTCTAGAGGGTGCTTGTTACCTTTGTTAAGGGCACATGTTCCTAGAGTCAATGCCAACTCCGCCATATGAATTCATGTGTATATAAGCACCCTAAGATGAAAAATGACTGAGATATGAAAAGGTTTACCTCGTATAGTCAAGGTCATTGTCTGAAATGACAGCCCATCCATTGATGAAAACATGTGTGAAATAGGAGCCATCTATGATGAAAAATGACTGAGGTAGAAAAAGTTAAAAGTGTTTTGTTAACGTTTTCATAAAAGGTTAAAGGTCAAGGTCACTGGGACAAAGTCATTATCTCAAATGAAAGTCTATCTCCTGATATAATCATGAGTAAAATATCAGCCCCCTAGGTTTCAAAATGAACAAGTTAGAAAAAATTAAACTTTTTTTATATAATGGGTTATAGGTCAAGGTCACAAGGTCAAGGTCACTGGTTTTCTTTCAGGTATCTGAAAACATCTAAATTGTGAGAGTTCAGGAGCCGCTCTATAAGCATAAAGCTTTAGTCACAATCAAACTAAATTGAATACTATATACACTAATGTTTTGAAAAGTCTTCGGTATCCAATTACCAAACAACAAATTCTATACTGGTCAAAATTGAAAAAAAACAGGTGAAGTTTCAAAGTGTGTTAGAACTGGCAAATAAGTATCAAATAGGGTAAAAACATTAAGGCAAAAGGAGTAATTGCTTGTAACAAGCAATTTCTCCTTTTGCCTCAATGTTTTTTCAAATATTTTTTTTTGGTGGTGTGAAAATGCGGGATTGTTTGGCAAATTCATGTATTCATGTGATTCCTTGATGTTGCCACTATGCTTGAGATCTGCATGCCATATTGTAGGACATATTGTACTTTTCCAAGATTAAAAATATATTAACTTGAACATCTCTCCATTTACGAGTCTTCAATCCTCGCCATGGAGCTATATTAGGCCATTTTATCCAATCAATAATTACTATTGTTTTGTTTATATGGGGTTTAACGCCACTTGCACCAGTATTTCAGTTATATTGCTGCAGCAGAAGCACCTAACCATGAATTCCTGGTATTTCTCAAATCCGTACTATCAGTACTTTCGAGCCTTCAGCTGCTCATCCCACTTAGGTTAATAATTATCCAACCATTGGTTGGAAACAAATGTCAGGAAGGATATTTTCCACAAACAGTGATCAAACTCAGGACTCGTTTAAGTCTGACATGCTACCAACTGAGCTAGTGGCCTGTCAATAACGTCATGAGACTGTGCATGACATTTCAAACAATTTCACCTGTGTGTTATACCCTGACATTGAGCAGCCAAGACTGCCATACTCAGCTTATCTCTGTTTATAAACCCTTTCCTGCTTTTCAAAATTTTAGACTTGTCTAAATTCAAAGGTTTCATGGACGAAAATTTAAAGTCTATTCCATTTCAAAAATAATCATTCAGTAGGGTATGAAATTTTGTATACAAAGAAGAAATTGCTTGTCACAAGCAATTTCTACTTTTTCCATTATGTTTTATCAAGCATAAAAAGACAGGGACGTAAAAAACAAGGGTTTGAACAGTAAAGGGTTAAAAACTTTTGACCAATCATGTAAAAAGCTTTTGTTACTGAAGTGCAAAGAATTAAAACCTTGGTTAGACAGTCTTTTTCTGATAGGGATTAACTTTTCATCGTTTTCTGAACATAGATTGGTAGTTCTATTAAGTTAACTTATATATATTGGCATGTTCTACAACTGGCCTCATATTTAGATAATTGAGATCGATTTCCGTGAAGGTTCATTTTTGCATGATAGGATCACATTTGGCATGAATTATTCATCTTACGTAATAATCATCTGTTCTAAAACCGACAAACTTGCCCGATGTATTTCTGACAGGTAGGAGGCCAATAGCATTCTTTCTGTGGTTGGTTTACTCAACTGAAAAATGAACAAGATGTGTTTGTGAAAAGTGTTGTTGATTTGTACATGAATTCTTTAGCGTTTGACCTTGGTATGTGACCTTGACCTTATCACATGTCCTTGACATGAGTATCATGGAGATGTATCATCATGCCATATATGAGCATTGTTTCTTGAATAGGCTGGTAGTAATACGCAATGTTCAGTCTTTTGGTTAAGTTTTGCAGACAGACAGACCGACCGTCAGTCAATGGTAAAACAAAGATCGGGGGCAAAAAAATTTAAAACAAATACTAGAAAATACCTGTTGTAATGTATTACACTGGAACTCTGTGATAACGCTGTATGTGGGGTCCAAGAAATGAAATAGCCAAAGAAATGGAGTTATTGTGCTATAATGCTGTAACCAATGATATTTGTATTATACTGCAAATTTAAACCAATCCGACACAATCCCATATTTTAACATCCCTCAAGAAACAGCTTGAAAAACGTGGAAAAACATAGACATTGCTTGAAAAACTTTTTCAAGAACTAAAAATTGTCCTCTCCAACATCCTTTGAATTTAGACTGGTCTAAAATTTAATTGTCTGGGAATGGGCTTAAAGAAATTGAAGACGCCAAATTAAAGCGAGTGTCCCTGATAAATTGTTCTGTTGATAGAAAATGTCATAATAAAGAAGAAATTGCTTTTTAGCCCTTTAACTTACGACAAAATTTTAGAATGGTGCAAATTCAAGGAAGTTGCATAAAAACTTTAAGTTGATGAACACATAGACACAGATTTGTATGAATCCATGGTATCGCAGCAAAGAATTACATCAGTTTTCAGACATTTTAGTGTAAATATCTAGTACTCTTCTCCAAGAATTTTTTTAACCCATTCCCACACAATCCTACTTTTTACAACCCTCAAGAAAAAAGATAAAACAGTTAGAGAGAAACCAATATGGAAACTGGACTAATTCCTTGTTCATTTTCCACATTGCTTTCAACCCAGACCAATATATATATAGTCTAAAATTATGCCATCTGGTAATGGTTTGAATAAAAACTTTAACCCTTTCCTGTTTTGCAAAAATTTAGACCTGTCAAATTCAAATGTTCTGCAGGCGAAGATTTAAATTGCATTTAATAAGACAAGAGGCCCATAGGGCCTTATCGGTCACCTGAGTCCAAAGAGCAAAACAAGAGGGCCGTAGTGGCCCAAAATTGCTCACCTGAGTGGAATGTATCAATTTTTTTATTTTATTTAATTGATGACAATTGATTAGTCAAAAATTTTGGCCTCAAGAGTGCATACAAGGTTTTTCTAAGATTTGACCCTGTGAATTAGTTTTTTACCCTAGTTGACCCAGTTTCGAATTCATACAATATTTTATAACAACAATCATTCTGACCAAATTTCAGGTTGATAGGGCAAAAAATGTGGCCTCCAGAGTGCAAGCAAGATTTTTGAAATTTTTTGACACTGTGACCTAGTCTTTGACCCTAGTTGATCCAGTTTTGAACTCACACAAAATTTCATCAAGACAATCATTCTGACCTAATTTCAGGTTGATCAGGAAAAAAATGTGGCCTCTAGAGTGCATGCAAGGTTTTTGACCAAGTGACCTAGTTTTTGACCCCAGTTGACCAAGTTTCGAACTCACACTAGATTTCATAAAGACAATCATTCTGACCAATTTTCAGGTTGATTTGGCAAAAAATGTAGCCTCTAGATTGCATACAAGGTAAATGTTGATGACGGACGATGGACATCTTGTTCATCTTGAGCACTTCGTGCTCAGGTGAGCTAAAAACAAATATAAGTCCATCAAGATTATGCTAGATACCAAATATCAAAGCTCTAGGCCTTTTAGTTTGCGAGATAAAGATTCTATAAAAGTTTTCACTAAACAAGCTTCTGTTAAACTTGTGACATCTTGGAACGTGCTAATTATGACCCTGGGGCAATGATTTATACAATCTTGATAGAGGTCCAACAGATGATATTGTATATCAAATATTAAAGCTCTATGCCCTCCTGTTTGGGAGAAGAAGAGTTTAAAATTTTCACTATATAAGCCTTATGTAAAATTTGTGACATCCAAGACTGGGCTAATTCTGTCTCTGGAGCCATGATTTATCTGATCGTAAAAGAAATCCACCACTTGATGCTACATACCAAATATAGAAATATAAAGGCCCCCTCGTTTTGGAGAATTATTTTTTGAAATTTACACTATATAAGCCTATGTTAAACTTGTGACATCCGGGAACAGGTTTATTTTTACCCTAGAGTTATAATTTAAACAATATTGATAGAGGTCTACTGGATGATGCCACATACCAAATATCAGAGCTATAGGTCTTTTGGTTTGGTAGAATAAGATTTTCAAAGTTGTCACTATGTAAGCTTATGTACCCCCCCCTCCCCAACCTTTGCTGCCCCCCCCTTTAGAACGGCCATTTCTCAACAGATTTTTTCTTGTACAACCTGGATAGTCCTAGCCCTAAAGACTCTAAATACCAAATGTGAATCCAATCTAACAGCTGGTTCACAACAAGAAGATTTTTAATGATGTGCCCTTTTTTGGGCCCATAGGGGAGATAACTCCATGATGTGTGCAAATCTGAAGCGCCTTCTCATAAGAATGCTTCCTGCCAAGTTTGGTTGAAATCCATCCAAGGGTTCTTAAGAAGAAGTGGAAAATGTAAAAAGTTAATGTACAACGCCCGACGACGGACAAAATACAATCACAATAGGTCACCATGACCTAAAAACTAACCTTTCACTAGGGTAGAAAATATTGTGGAAAAAGAATTGCTTGATAAAAGCAATTTTCTTCTATTTCTACAATGTTTCCTCAATTATAAAATCATAGGGACATAAAAATAGGGATTGAAAAGGAAAGGGTTTAACCTATCATAGAATTGGCTCAAATACAACATTAACATTATATCTCAAACCACAGATTTCTTCTGAAAATACTATGAATAACAGGATTACATTCCATATCAATGTTTCGAAAGGAAGTTTTTCTGTGTAGAGTTTAACCCACTTTCAGCGTTAATTCAGTTACATTCCACAGCTGGTGCACGTTAACCAGCTGCTCATACCACTTAGGCAAACTATGTATCATTTGTCCATTGACAAGAATCAAATGATGCAAGTTGGAATGACTTTTATCAAATCAAATGTTGGAAAAAATGGTGGCAAAGCTAGGGTTCAAACTCATTACCAAAGGATTGAAAGCATAGTGTTTGAGCTAATCAGACTCAACTTAAGGGATCAACACAAAGTGTGCTGGAATCCTGGGGATTCAAGAAAACTGGAAGGGATCCCAGGAATTGAGGTCTAGGGAATCCTACAATTTTTCCTGTGAATAAAAGATCTTAATATATCAACTAATGCTTCTGATTCACCAAAGACGTTTTAGTAAATTCTAACTTGCTCTTTCTTTCACATTTAACCAATTACAAGACGACACAATTCAAAGGACTTGCAGACGACAATTTAAAGTTTATGATTTCTTTTATTTTTTCAACTTTTTGGGTAGAAAACATTGTATCAAATGAAGAAATTGCTTTTCGCAAGCAATTTCTTCATTTCACACAATGTTTTCCTGATTGTTTTTCTTGAGGGGCGTTCAAAAATGTCACTGTGTGGGAAAGGGTTAACCAATTACAAGACAAAATTTTTGACTGGTCTAAATTCAAAGAAGTTGCATGTGACATTTTTAGGTTAATGGAATTCTAAAAATGTCCTTCTTGGTAGAAAACATTGTTGATAATGAAGAAATTGTCTGTGAAAATCAATTTCTTCGATTTCCCCAATGTTTTCCAAAGCTTTTTTCAAGTAAGGCTTAAAAGGGCAGGATTGTGTGGGTATGAGTTAAGGTGAATTGATGAGGGATCACTGATTATATGGAGGAAACCCTAATGTAATAAGTAGGGATCCCTGTTGGATCCCATTGAAGTAAAGTTAGTGTCAACCCCTGTATTTTTTCAGAGGGAAGAGCCTGAAAGGCCGCTCTGTCATTCCATGAATCAAATATCTGAGATACATACCACCATTTTACAGTTGACAGCCAGGGTTCTACATATCAACTGAACAATCCTGTCCACTGGTATTCTAACTATGGCATCCATCTCTTCACTGAAAATGGAGTAAATGCTGAAAGACCACCTTCCTCACCATCCTAACTATCTGGACTTTTTCCAATAAACAAAAATCTTGAATCATTCCCTTAATGCCCAACATAATCAAAACTAATTTCTTCTTTTTCCACAATATTTCCTACAATACTGATTAGTAATTTTTCAAATTAAATCCACTTTTCATCTTCAAAACCTTTGAATTTGGACCAGTCAAAGATTTTGTAAAACAGGAAAGGGTTAAATGTTTGGTAGGAGCAGCGGTGCATCAATTGTGGATTCTCATTAGAATCACCTTTAGGACAGGATTCCAATGAATACCCACAAAATAGACTTCAATTAATGGTTAATGAAATGTTAGCTCAGACCTGATGTCTACATTATCAAATAAACTGTGCTGTCTGAATACTGTTTATCCTTTTACACTACACTTTTACACAATCAAGAATAAAAAGTTTCAGAAAATATTGTTAGAAAAGTATAAATTTCTTTTAACCCAATCTTGCTACAAACCAGTAAGTTCTCATTACCCTATTAAAGCCTCCAAGCATCCACACAGAGTTACCCATCTTGATTTTGTTGATGACAGGGGATTTGTCTCCAGCGGACTGGATGTCTTGGTCAAGGGAAGACATTCTTTCTCGTCATTTGTGTCAAGCTTGTCTGAAAACAGATGATAGATGAACATAGCAAATCTTTATTTTCCATGTTTTTCAAAGCATTGTTCTTGTACAGCTTAACACATTACCCGATGGCAAAATTTTGGACTGGTCCAAACTGAAAGAAGTTGCAGGCAATAATTGAAAGTTTAAGAAATTTTAATAAAGAAACTGCTTGTTACAAGCTATTTCTTCATTTTCCACAATGTTTTGCCCATTTTTTTCTTCACAGGTACAAAAAGTGTCATTGAATGGGAATGGGTTAAAAGGGCAGGATTGTGTGAATGGAGGAGGAATTCCTGATTATTTCCAAGGAAAACCTGATAAAGTAAGTACGAATTTCTGAGTTACCCCAAAGAACCGATGTTAGAGTTAACTCCTGCTCAATTTTCCTAAAACAAAACAAACAAAAAAAAAACACACACGAAAAAACAGGCAAGCTAGTACAATATATTTCTGATATGATACTCTCAGTCAACCTTAATTTCAATATTTCATTTAGAAAACTTTTAGAAGCTGACTCACCTGTTTCAAATCCATCATATAAACTACCCAGGGTAACCTCTAGACTTCCCAATAAGTCACTGCATTGTTTAGACCAGCTCTCTGTGTGTTTGATTCCCTTAGTTCCACCTGGACCACACTGGTTCAGTAGAGCAAAACATCTGTAAACAGCCTGGAAATCAAATACCTTACACATTAGTTCACTCATTTCAACACAATCCCACCTTTTAACCCTTTGCTGTTTCGAAAAAATTAGACCTGTCCAAATTCATAGGTTTTCCAGACGAAAATGTAAAGTGGATTTAACTTGAAAACTAACAATTCAGTAGGGTCGAAAATTATTGTTGGAACAAAGAAGAAATTGTTTGTTACCTGCAATTGCTTCTTTTTCTACAATGTTTTCTATTATAAATTCACAGTGACGTAAAAATCAGGATTTGAACAGAAAAGGCTTAAACCTTTAGAAAAGATTATCCCATTACCAGACGAAAAAGGTTTAGACTAGTCTCTATTCAACGATGTTGCAGCTTTAGAGAATGAAAGTTACATCTTTTTGTTTTATGAGGTAGAAAACAAAAGCCTCATTGTGTGCAAAAGGATCAATAGATCTAGACATACAGACAGACACTTCTAAAACAATTCTTCCGCAAACTATTAACTTATGGTCACAATGGACATATTGCAAGAACAATCTTTGTGAGCAATAAATCAAGTAATGAGATAACTGGCTAAGACATAGTGCACATTGGTGACCCATGCTTGATTGTGGTGTAGTAAAAAAAATATCCAAGGAAATTAATTAATTAAACCATTCCCACACAGTGACGCTTTTGGACTCCATTGAAGAAAAATAAAAAAGTGGGAAAACATTTTGTAAAATGAAGAAATTGCTTGTAACAAGCAATTTCTTCATTTCACACAAAGTTCTCTATCCAGAAATTTGAACAAATCTGAAAATCTAAAATTTGATAAAAATCTAAATTGTCTGCAACTCTGCAACTCCTTTTAATTTAAACCAGTCAAAAATTTTGTAGTTTGGTAATGGGTTACGGTATACCTCCGTTGATAGCTTGCTCCTTTGAAGGTATATTCATTGTTTCAGGTAGAAAAACAATAAAGACTATGATAGAGCTATGGCAATACTATGGGTTTTCTCTGAAAAACAGCTAAGCTAGATATTAACCCTTTCCTGTACAAACACGGGATTTTATGTCACTGATTTTATACTTGAGAAAACATAGTGAAAAAAGAAGAAATTGCTTGTGACAAGCAATTTCTTCTTTTCCAACAATATTTTCTACCACATAGAACCATTTCATTTCAAATCGCATCTAATTTCCATTGTCATCTGCAACCTCTTTCAATTTGGACCAGTCTAAAATTTCAAAAAACAGGAAAGGGTTGAGGCATATATTTGAAGCCATAATCAAATTGTTTATCAGTATCTCTGATTTTGTATGTTACTCAATTAATCATACACTAAGAATTCTATCGATATTTATATGGTTCCCATCTTTTTTGGTGCTTTAGCAGATAGCACTATAATGGAGTTGTAGTTTATTTGAAGCCGTAATCAAATAGTTTGTACTTATTGTACTTACTTTCGATTTTGTGTTGCTACTCAATTCATCATACACTAAAGCTTCAATCTTCCCTTTAAATGGTCCCAGTGGTCCTGGAAAGGCTTGTACACATCTGTTTATAAATCTTATATTATCTGCAAGCACCTACAAATGCATTAAAAAACTAAAACTTTTTATCTTTTTTTACACTAGCTAAAACAGAAATGATTTGATGCAACCAAATAATTCAGAAGTTGTGTAAAATTCTTCTAAAATTTTTGTATGGAAAGAAAGTAAAGCTAGTAATGATCTAGCAGTATTTAGGCTATTTACATGTGAAGGTCTTTTAATTCTTTCATCATCTCTTAATCCACCATTTTGATAAATTCAGGAAAATAGCCATGTAAAACATTGAAAGAAGAAATTGTTTTCGACCCAATTATTTTCCTTTCATAGTGTTGTTTGCACTTTCTAACAATTTGGACCAGTCTAAATGTTTGTTGTCTAGTAATGGGCCAAAGCTTTATGATAGCTAGAAATCATTTATTACTCCATTACAAAGTCAAAGTACTGTTTACCAAAATTCATGAACATTGGCACATTCAATACTTTCTGACTTTAAGTCCACTGGATTCATGCATTTCCCTGGAAAAATCCTTCATTTCTACTGTACCTTCGGAATAAATGGTTTCAGTAAGATGGGCCCTAGTTCTTGAATAGTATTGTTAACAATCATCCTAGAGACATCTGTAAAATTCCTTGCGTGTTCAAATATGTCTCCCAGTACTTGCAGGGAAGTTCTATATACCTCCACTTCACTATGGCCCTAAAAAATACAAGGCGGGTTTAACACTTTCCCATTTTTTGAAATTTCAGAGTGATCCAAATTGAAAGAGGTTACAGATACAATGTAGAATTCAATGCAGAAACCATCCTATTTGGAAGAAGATGTTGTGGGAAAAGGAGAAATTGCTTGTTACAAGTAATTTCTTCTTTCTCCACAATGTTTTCTCAAGTATGAAATCACAGTGTACCTAATATGCTCAATGATCTTTTCCTAAACAAACAAATACTCAACAAAGACTCAATATAAAGTAAAACATGGATATATCATGTAGGTACAATGTATGTAACTTTGCAAGTGCAATATATTAAAAATCTAATGACATCATCAACAAGGATAACTAGGCATTGTTGCAAAGCGGACTAATACCCCCCAACAGCGCTTGTCCATATACAAGCGCTATCTGCAAAAGGGCTATCACAAAAAATGGACTTTTTTAATTAAAGGACCATAAATCCGTCAAAAATCAATTGACCATAACCAAAATAAGATATGCACATGTCTGACTTATACCGAGTGTTTCTGTAAAATTTGAATTAAATCCATCCAATAGTTGCCGAGAAATTGAGCGGACATGATTTTTCACCAAAGGGCCATAACGCCATCAAAAATCAATGGCAGCATGCCCACTGGGTTTTCATTTTGGGGGTACATGTACCCCTTAGGTTTTGAAATGGGGGTACAAAGAAGAATCTGAGGGTACAGTGTACCCTTTACTTTCAGAGTTAAGGGTACACCATACGGCATACTAATCTGAACCCCTTACCAAATGACAATGTTATAGTTACATCTACTTTTTGATAATTAGTAAATAAGTGCCGCAGTCATCTTCAGATAAATTTAGAGCGAAGGACAGCAAAGCCGATTTTTGACAACTCACTTTTCTTAGTTATTGGATTTGGGAAGGGCTGAATGGGATAAGAGAGTGATGGCTAAACAACTCTAACAGGTGAATTACGAGGGCAGGGAAGGCATTTTGGAGCAGACCATACTAGGCATGTCAGCTCATTGTTAGCTCAAACTCTGGTATTGAAACAATTCTGGTACAAAAAATATCAACTGGCCTTATCACTGTCCAAAAGTCACCATTTGTGGAGAAAGAGAGTAGGTTTTGTTGTGACGTTTTGCAGACAGCATATCACGTAGCTTTAAACAAAACTACAACGTTAAATAAACGGCTCCATTTTGTCACGCCCAACTTATATATATAACGGAAATCACGAGAGAAACTCATTTCAAATTCAAATCCTATAGTGCGAATTATTGTCAATTTCTCGCCCAAAACACGTAAATATTTTGCGTTTTGTTTGAAAAATAGCGCAACTTTGAACTTATTTCAAATCAAACTGGTCAGGCCATCAAGATCCGCATTATACGAACTTTTCCAACTGCTGGTTCCCCTATTCTCTATGTAGAAAACAGGCCAGAAAGAAGGGATGGTTTCCGTCAAATGAAAGGGAAATCACTTGCTTCCTGATGCAATTTTGTCTTCTTTGCTTGCAATCTTTTGGGTTTTTCGGGAAAAATACGCACATAGAGTTTCTCGTTTTGTACACAAATAATTTTAAATGCACACACATGTAATGGCTTTTTTGTTTCTACGTTCATGTATTTTTCTGTACGTTCATGCACGTCTTGGTGAAAGATTTGTATGTGAACCAACATAATTGTACGTGAATTACGTACTGCAGTACGTGAATGGGCACCCTGCAATGGACCGTAACCAAAATAGAATATGCACATCTCTGCTTGATACTGATTACATCAGTGAAGTTTGAATCAAATCCGTCCAATGGTTGCCCAGAAATTGAGCAGACACGAAAAAGCTACAGACGGACAAACAGACAGACCGACCGACAAGCTGACTCCTATATACCCCCCTAACAAAGTTAAGGGGGGTATACTAATATACAACTTCATCCAGTTTCTAAGGCAAAGATTATTTTTCACAAAGAATAGACAATTCATTAGGGAAAATATTGTAGGAAGGGAAGAAATAGCTGGTAACAAGCATACCTTCTTTTCATATACTTTTACAATCAAAAGTTTGCTTGCAATCATCATACAAGTACCCATATAAAACATATACTTCTATATTGAAAAAAAATTTCACACTATTTGGACATTAACCCATTCCTACATAATCCATTTTTTACATCCATTCAGAAAAAAAAAGCTTTGGAAAACTTTGTGAAAAATAAAGAAATTGCTTGTTACATTTGTATTTTTAAAATTTCCATCAACTTTCAATTGCTATCTGCAACTTCTTTAAATTTGGACCAGTCTGAAAATTTTACCATATGGAAATTGGTTAAACCATAGATATGAAGGAATCAAAAATCATCTAGTCCTTAATACTTACAACATAAAGTTAACAATTAACAAAATAAATAAAAGCTGCCAAATTAAAAACAATTCAGAACAAAGCTGTAAGTCACACATGAAACAGAAGTTTATCATTTTGAATATTTTACTTGTCCATGAAAGAAAAAAATAACAACAAGAGAATTATTTAAATTCATCAAAAATTTGTACACCCATACATTCCCACTACCTTATTTTTATAAAATGTTGTGTTTTTTTATACCACTTACAGCCCCTAACTTTAAAATTTGGAAGAGATATGAAAAAATTTGGGTATACACATAATTCGACATAAAATATGTAAATTTGCTGTTTAGAGTTTTTCATGAATACTTTGTCTCTAAAATACCTTCTTTTTATCTTGTCATTTTTTTGAAAAAAAGAAGAAAACTTTTGTTCAGTGACCATTTCACTTGTTGCCAAGAAGTTTCAGTACATTGTATTTTGATCTTGAATATTTAATTTATTATTAACCCATTAAAACACAGTGACGCTTTTAAACGCCACCTCAGTATAAAACTTTGGCAATTTCTTCATTCTCCACAATGTTTTCCATCCAAAAAGACAAAAGTTTTATTTAAAGATTTCAGTTACTTTAAATAGTTGCCTGCATCTTCTTTGAATTTGCACTGTTCTAAAAGTTTGTTATGTGGCAATGGCTTAAACATGCATTAATTGTTTGAAGGGCACTATTCATGATCCTCACTATCCTTTTTTCTCTCTATATATTGCTACTGATTCAAGGCTTCAAACAGAAAATGTTCTAATGAAGAGTCTCTGTCCAGAATGCTTCACGCACAAGCTCAATTTACCTGTAAAATCTGTAGCAGCAAACGGATCCATTTTTCCGCATTTTGTTGGAAGACATCTGTAGAACACTGACAGACAATCAACTTCAATAGCTGTAAACCTTTGGGTCTGGAAATGTTTAACAAAACAATGATAATTTTGCCTATACCATTTTAGCCTAGTCAAACACAATCCCATTTTTTACCCCCCCCCCCCCAAAAAAAAAAAAATAAACAACAACAACAACCAAGAAATGAGTTTGGGAAAACATTTTATCATTAAATTATCTTAGAAACTTGATTCTTCTTTAAGCCCAGGTTTGAACAAAATGTAAATTAAAGACAAATGCCTCAATACAGCAATTTTGATAATTCTATGCCTCAATACAGCAATTTTGATAATTCTATTGTGATGGCACATGAATTAGCAAGCCAGACATAAGCTTCTTTATGGTCAATCTCTCATTTAACCATTTAATTATCTTAGAAACTTGATTCTTCTTAGCCCAGGTTTGAACAAGATGCAAATTAAAAGACTAATGCCTTAATACAGCAATTTTTCAGAAGTTTTATCATGAAAATTACCTTAGCCTTGTTGAGTGACCTTGACATTACATGATGCATATTGGTAAGTGGTACCTTTAAGCAAAATATGAACATTTAGTTCATACGAGTTAACATATAAAGAAATAAAACTTTACCTTTGCTTGGTCTTTGTAAGGCTATCATGCACATAACTCAAAATTTCTTGGAGGTTGTTGGAACTCTAAAAAAATACAAAGTTAAAAAAACATTTAACTCATTACAAGAAAATTTGGAATTGAATATTTCAGTGATAGTCTATTGAAATTTCATCAATGTATTATATGGTAGAATTAAATGTTGAAGAAAGAAAAAAATGTTTGTGACTTGCAATATCTTCTTTAAACAAGAGGGCCGTTGGCCCTGGGGCGCTCACCTGAGATAAAGGCTCTTTTTCTTTCAACAGTCTAATTTCATGTTAAGGTTAGGATTATGAATCAAGTGGGCCACACTTACATATAAAGACTATGAACCTGGGGATTCAAAAGTCTAAATTACAAATTCCAAGGCTTTAGTGCTGATTTGAACGAAGGAAAAAACTTTTTCCTCCCTCTGGATCCATGGGTTATAATTTCAGAAATAAGAAAGATGTCTGTGAACTGATGCTTCATGCCTATACCCCCCCCCCCCCCGGCTCCACCCCTGGAGACCTGAGGATCATGATTTTAGCTATTTTGTAAGAGATCAAAATACTGAAACGTCATGCAAAATATTAAGGCTCTACGCCTTCTGGGTCAGGAGGAGAAGATTCTTAAAGATTATTTTGAAATTTCACTTTTGTTGCCATGGCAACCAGAGTTTTTAACCGATTTCAATTCTTTCAGCTATTTTTAGAGGGGACCACCTAAGGAACATTTCTGCCAAATTTGGTTCAAATTGGCCCAGTGGTTTGGGAGGAGATGTTGTTTAAAGAAATTGTTGACGGACAATGCAGGACGCACGACGGACGCCGGATGGACCCCGGACGAAACTATAACAATAGCTCACTTGAGCACTTCGTGTTCAGGTAAGCTAAAAAGATAATGGTTTTCGAATTAAACATCTCAGGATCAAAGTAAGGGAAGTTTGGAAGTGGATTAAATTTGCTGGTTTTCTTTTTAATGTCAACTGTTTGAGTCACAGTTTGAGTCATAGTTGTAGACTTAACCCATTCCAACTCAATCCCTCCTTTTTACGCCCCTCTAGAAAAAACTTTGGGAAACATTGTGGAAAATGAAGAAATTGCTTGAATCAAGCAATTTCTTCATTATCCACAATGTTTTCTATCCAAAAAGACGAAAAAATTCAAAATTCCATCAACTTGAAATTGTCGTCTGCAGCTTCTTTCAATTTGGACCAGTCTAAAATTTTGCTGTGTTGGAATGGGTTACGGCTTATTAGCGTAAAAGAGCTGTCTTCTTGTTATGCCTCTGCAATAGGTACATGTATATTGCTATGCACTTGTTTTGTTATATTGGACCAATCAGAAAGCAGTAGAAATTAGTAGAGGGGTAAAGATTGCAAAAGTAAATCAGTTCTAGCGAGCACCTCAATAGTTACATAAACGTCTGTTTCAAATAAATAATAAATCATTAATTGTCATTCAAGGTGATTTTGTTTAACTATGCGAAGTCCCACGCATACGGTTGAGGAGGGCGTTGAACTGTTTTGGGATACAGCCTTTTTTCAGAGCCAACTTCTCTGTTTTTATGGCTGGACGTCGTGTTCCTTTCTACGACGCGGGACCTTATTGGTAATGTTTAACTTTAACTCTTATGTTTTACTCCATTGCTGTGTATTTGAAGTGTGATAAATTTACTCTTCAACTATTACTCCAATCCAAATGGAAACATTTTACACAATTCTTAACTTTTATTTGGTCAACTTGTAAATGGGTAGCACCGGGATGCTACCAAATTTTTTTACCACATGGATGCACACACCCAGGGTTTTCATTCGTTCCCAAAAGTCAAGAGTCATTGACCCTTGAGCCAAAATTTCCAAGAGTCAAAATTGAAATCCCAAGAGTCAAAATGCCATATGCCCCCTCTTTCCCCCCCCCCCCCCCGGAAATTTAGAAAAAAAAAGGGGTTTAACTCTTTTTGCAATGGTGCCTTAGAAGTGTTTATTTTTTTTTTTTTTTTTTTAGCAAAGGTGCCTTAAAAGTGTTTATATATTTTTATTTTTTTTACCAATGGTGCCTTAGAATAAACTCTGTCTCAGATTGAAACATTTCTCCAATTTGACATTACTCTACTTTTCAATATAAGGTGTATATTGGGGAAAGTTTAGTATACATTATTAATTTGAATCAGTTTTAGAAAATTTCAAGAGCACTAAGAGGATCAAATTATCTTTATTTTTTATAAAAAAAAGTGCCGATTTTATGCACGAAAACCAATGAAATTTCTTGGGCAACATTTTCTTTGATTTCATTTTACTTCTTGATTATATTCTGTGTGCTTTTTTATAAAAGAAATAGCAAATAAGTAAATTTCAGTAGGATTAGAACTCTGAAAATGGGTTTCATCATTAATTTCACAAGTGTCAAGTACCTGTCATTTACGATCGTCGATGCATGTCCATCACTTGAGAGTGTTAATTACTGATCAAGCTTGGTGTTATCCTTGATAGGGGTGCATATTTTCATAATCAATTAACCATTTTCCAATAATTTGGCACACTTATGATGACCCTTGACGCATGGCTGCTAATTTTCGAGAGTCAAAATGACGCACAGTGACAAATTTTCGAGCGTCAAAATTGCTTCTTTTTGAATTTCTGTGCGTCAAAACCCGAGGTCTCGGGTCAAACGAAAACCCTGCACACCCATCTTCAATGAAGTATATGGCAGGAAGCCACAGGATTTTCAAACATTTCTAAATGGAATTAGCATGGATATTATATGATTAAGGAGACTTTTAGAGATCGTGGCTCAGCATCTAACTCTGTCCATCCTGTAATAATATGTAAGGATGGCATTGACTTGGGTAGCTGTGATATCTTAGCCCTCTTTCTGATAATCTGCTGAGCGCAGATTTTCAGAAAGAGGCTATGATACAGCAGCTATATTAGTAACGCAAAGCACCCTTCGGCCTTTGGCTTTTCCCGCTTCTAGATAACGCGTGTGACAAGAAATATATCAGAAAACAAAGAACAAATAAGAGTAAGACTTATTTTGTCAAAATTCTACTTCCGGTCATCAATGCATCAATTGCTGTTCACATGGAGAATGAGCAGAGAGTTTCCATCGTCTATTATTTTTTACAGAGATTTTCCTTTCACAATTCAACTTCAAAATAATAAGATTTTGACAAAAAAGATGAAAATGAATCGTTTTGATAACAATATAAATCTTGTCCAGAGAAGTTCGATTAAACTGTGTATTGCGTCGTTGTTAACAGTGTTTTGTAACATTCAAAATGGTATGAGTTTTACTTCAATTTGATGAAGTCGTTCCTTCAGGGAAATACTCGTGACGTCATTTTGATTAGATTTTGTTAGGACGTTGTCAAGGGTATCCTTGGTCAATGGTATCCTTCAGTCTTTTTTTTCGTTAACACAATACAAGAATTTGAAAGTAAATTGAAACAAACAAGCATTTTACCAGAATTTTCTTGTTCAATGAAATGTTCACTTCTATCCGCAATTCATTTCATTATCAAAACCTTCTCTCTTTTTTCTCAAGCCAAATCACTCTCTCTAGCCATTTCTCTCTCTCTCTTGTAATCTTTCTAGATACAGAGGGTCTGTTGAATGAATATGGTTTAACAGTATTTCAGTGATATCACCTAACCATGGATTCCTGGTATTTCTCACCCCATTTCTCACACCAGAACTACCTCAACATCCTTTCTCCCCCAGCTGCTTAAGGTTTATGATTATATCCACCTATTAGTGGGAGACAAATGTTGGAAAGGATATTCGTCTCGGCTGGGATAATATGGGACCCTGGTCCTGTGCACTACGACTATGACCATGACATTAGACAGATACAGAGGGACACAGGAACAACAAGTTAGACAGGGAGGCAAATTGCAACTTGATAAGATTTTAGGAAAGAAGTAAAAAGAGAGGTAATAATTTTGTATGTTGAAGAAGAAAATTAGAGAGCATTGGCGGTTCCTGTATAACATTTCGTCAGAAATTAATATTCATTCCAAAAAATCAAATAGAAAACTAAATTTAAGAGAAAGGTCTATGCTTTCATAATTTGGCAAATGCTTGCTGAAGATGTTAGACTAAATGATGCAGATGTAAACAGTGACTTCATATATCACAAAAAGCTGGTTTATTTAACCCTTTCCCACACAAGCCCTCCTTTTTACGCCCCTCAAGAAAGTAGCTTAGGAAAACATTGTGGAAAATAAAGAAATTGCTTGTATCAAGCAATTTCTTTATTGTCCACACTGTTTTCTATCCTAAAAAAGCCGAAAAAAATTAAAATTCCATAAACTTGAAATTGCCGTCTGCAGCTGCTTTCAATTTGGACCAGTCTAAAATTTTGCCGTGTGGGAATGGGTTAAGCTTAGCTCATTTAACCCTGGTTTCTGTAAAACTTTGTGGCTAGAAACTATACTTAACACAAAGATAGAATTAGTTAAAATTGTCTTAGCTACTCCAGAATTTATTCTAAACAATACCTCTGATACACACATGATTGAGGCAAATTTTGACATTTAGGCTTCTCTGTGGGGTTAAACAAAAAAAAAAAAAAACAAATTAAAGTGGTCTATTCCAATTCGATGCCTTTTCTGGCCATGGGTTGAACCTATTATTATAGTAAATACTGAATCCAAGTGCCTATGATCGAGACTATTGATTCTAAATATCCGAAACGGTCTAGTTGCAAAGGCAAAAATGCCGGTGATCTGTACAACCGGTAAGATCCGATATATCTTAAATACCTTTCCAGTTAACAGTTGGCTTTCGTGAATTGTTTCTGTAAGATGTTGTAATTCAGGAAGTGATAAATTTCCCGTGGCAAAGACTTGAAAGACAGAAGTATACACGTTTTCCATGGAGGCTGCCATCTTGGATAAAGAAGTTTGAGAGTAGCCTGCCCCTGATACATTTCGGCTAAAACGCCATTACCGGAGGGGGCGTACCGGAAAGGGGGCGAACTGGAGGGAGAAGGGGGCGTACCGAAGGGGTAGTGTGTGTGGTGTATTATAGATTAGCGCCAATCTGAAAAAAGTTGCAAATGACAAATCAAATTAATATCAAAGAAGGGCTGTGAATAGTCAAGTTTAAGATAGAACTTTGTCAAAATACAAAATAAATATTGAGCTGATAAACAACAGACTGATGATTAAATAAACAAGAGGTCCTGTGTCACTGCAATCAATGAAATATCTCCAAACAAAATTTTGGTGTCTGTTAACGGGTTAAATAAGCTCTCCCCAGTTTTCTTTAATTTTTTATAATGAACCAACTGTGCATGTAATATGATCAACAAGTCTTAAATATCCAACTTACATCTGAGGAATAAGGAATATCCATTTGTATGATATTTCTAACGACCAGAAAGTTGTCCCTCTTACACCATAAATCAAACAAAATCCAACAACTACATTTATTTCCATATATGGAAAATAAGCTCAGCCCATAATAGCCCCGGCTTCCTTTCTTTCATTTTCCACAATGTTTTCTATCAAGTTTTAAAAGTTTCATCAACTTGAAACATCTTCTGCAACATTTTCCGTCGGGACCAATCTAAAGCGTGTTGTCTGGCAATGGGTTCACCAATTTCCTGCTTTTTTACACACCGCTAAAATGCTTTGAAAAGGATTGTTGGAATGATGCTATTGGTTGTTACAAGCAATTTCCTCATTATCCACATTGTTTTCTACCCAAATAGATTTTTTAGATTCCTAGAATGTATAACTGCTGTCTGCAACTCCTTTCAATTTGGACCAGTCCAAAATTTTGCGTGTAAATACTTTTTAGCGGTTTTGTAGGACAAAACCGGTATTTCAAATTGATCAACTGGAAACAAGTTTTCACACATTTCCGCTCATTTCCATGCATGCTCTTAGGCTTGGAGTGAAAATCTATGTGATCGCCTCCATCTTGTTTCATCGCTGATTAAGAAAGCTTACTTGCTGAATGCCAGCAGCCTCCTTTTAGTCATGAATATCAAGGAAAGTGGTTTAAAACTTCGACTTAATATATCCAGGTAAATTGTCTAATGAATTGTCTAAATGAGGGAAATAATTTCCCTGCGTTTCAAGATAGAATCTAGGTCAGTGGAAGTAGAGAATATGTGTAACCAAACTCCTAATCATGTCTACTCCTAATCATGTCTGAGCAAATTTACACCCTTTATAAACAGTATATGTTACAAGTTACAACCCTGTTGGAGTCACGATTCAAGCACCTATTTAACCCACCAAATAAAACCCCCTTTTACCTCCCGAATTAGACTATATCTTTGAAACGGATATGTAGTAGGTACTTCAATTGTAATAATAATATGCTCAACGCAAAAAGAATTGAATGTTAGATTTGATCTCTTTACCTTTTATCAGTTAACCTTTTACCACACAACCACAAATTTTCACACACTGATGAAATGATATTAAAGAAAACGTTGTGATTAATTAAAAAAATAGCGATTTTGATAAACAGTAAAAGGGTCATGATTGATTGAATGGGGTTTAGCGCAACATTTAATAGTATTTCAGTTATATCAGGGCAGCTGGAGCTCCTAACCATAGATTCCTTGTAGTTCTCACCAAAGCATTACCACTACATCCTTATTGAGCCTCCAGCTGCTCACCCCACTTAGGTTAACGCTTCACTTACTCATCTTGATGATACATGCTGGCATTATTGAGCACTGTTACTGATAAGCCAGCAAAACTACTCTCAGGACTTTCAGTCCTTTGATTTCTTATACAACACCTACACATCAGTTCTATGCTTTACATGGGAAAAAAACATTCATGGAAAAAGGTAGACCATGAAGCAAGAAACATTTTCTGCAAAAGAACAATGAATCAAATGAACAGTTTGAAAGAAAAGATTTTCCCACATCATGACGCATTTTGAATCCCCTAAAAAAACAATTGGGAAATTTTGTGTAAAATGAAGAAATTGCTTTTAAAAAGTAATTTCTCCATTTTACAAAATGTTTTCCATCCACATACATGTAGTTGGAAAAAAATCTAAAATTTCATTAACTTTGAATTGTCATCTGCAACTTCTATGAACTTGGGCTAGTCTAAAACTTTGCCATCTTGTAATGGGTTAAAGGATTTATACTTTGGTTACCATGACAACCAGAGTTCTTCATGGAACACTATTGTTTGCCGGACTTTGAAAGAGGATCATATAGGGAATGATCCTGTGAACTTTTGTTGAGTTTTGACCATCAGTTTCTTAGGAGATTTTTAAGAACAAGTTTATGCACTAATGAATGGACGCATGGTCTCACAACAAACACAGCACCATGACAATAACTTGCTGGTCTTCAGCCAGTGGAGCTAAAGGATTGATTGACCAGCAAAACATTCTTTTATCCCAGAACTCATCTTTGTACTCTATTACTTGTGTAAACAATTTATATTGGTTTGGCAACCTAACAACTGTAACTAAAGCCAATTCAACCAGCAATTTGCTTCTTATATCCCTGACCACATATTGCACAAAATGTTGTTAATTACCTCAGGTAAACTGTCATACTGGAGGTCAATGGGCATGGCTAATGACTTCTACCTTGAAGCGTAATCTTGATCTTAGACCTACCTGTCCAAAAGTTTCAAATGGCATATCTACTTATCATGAAATACAATTGTGCTTATCTTGCTGAAATTTATTCTGAACTGTAACAGGGTCCATACAAAAAATGGCCTTGAACTTTTCAATGTATAAGCATTACCCTTACTCTAGACCTACCTGAACAAGTTACTTTGGTATCCTGAGGATCCCTTACAAAAATCAGAGTTGTCAATGAAGTAAACCCACTAAGTCCTTTTCCCCAAAGTTTGTTTGAAATGGTTAAAGTACTCAAGATAAAGGACGAAAATAATGAAATTCATGCAATAATGAGGAATATATGCTCCTTAAATGCTAAATTCATACCATTTTCACCATTTGACCTTTAACTGTGACCTTGACTTTGAAATTTGATTTCAAATGGCACTTCTGCTTATGATGGAGAACATCTAATTTATTTGAAATCAATCCATAATTGTAGATGTTATGTTCAGAGAAGCTATAATTGACTGTTTGACCTTGACCTGTGACCTTGAAGCTATCCCAAAATTATTTCAAATTGATAAACTAGTAATGTTGGAGATCAATTTTTGACAAATTACTTTGAAAGCCATCCAGATATGTAGGAGTTTTGTATTGGACAAGCTCCAATTGAGGAACAGGCTGTCTTTTGCTGAGGAATAACAATTAAATATTTCAAATGGCATTTCTACTTATTAGGGAGATGAAACTAATATCTATTCACATATGTAAGACAGATAGTGTGAACAATTATAATAACTTCAAATTCAACCTTGGCCTTGCAGCTACCTAACATATTTCAAACGGCACATCTTTTGAGATGGCGAACGATTGAGTGAAGTTATACTGAAATGACTTTTGTCCCTTTATTGTAGAATTATTACTAACCTGGAGGAATGGACTGACAAATACAAATATGCACTGAGGGACGTACATATACAAGTATCTTGTTTGTCTCTAATGATTAGAAGGGAAAATCAGAGTGCTTAACCCATTCCGATAGAAGTCCACTTTTTGATGCCCTCATAGGGCCTTATTAGTCACCCGAGTCCAAAGAGCACAAAAAAAATGGATATATGGATAAGGCATATACTAGTTATTCCCCACAAGTGTATTGAAGGAAGGAAATATTAACTCTGATGGAGGACAGACAAAATGAATTCATAACAGATCACCATTAGCAAAGTTCAGGAGAACTGAAGATCCATCATTCTGTAAAACAAGTCAATGAGCTATTTAAACAGCTCAGGTAGTTCTAAGATTTTCTGATTTATATCCTGTGGGCCCTTGGCCTAGATTTCAATCCTTATTGCACCCATAACAATTTTAGGGTGGAGTACCTAACAATGGATCCCTGGTATTTCCCGCACCAGTACCACTATCACATCCTTTCCTAGCCTCCAGCTGCTATCCCACTTAGGTTAACAATCATCCACCCATTAGTGAGAGACAAATGTTGGAAAGGATATGTGCTGCCTGACCGGCCAATTTTGACCCAGGGCTGAATCAGAACAATCTTGGTAGAGGTCTACTTGATCTTGTCACCTACCAAATATCAGAGCTGTAGGTCTTTTGGTTAGGTAGAAAAAGAATTTCGAGGTTGGCACTATAAAGCAGTAACTGACAGAGGGATGCAGGCACATACACACAAGTGCAATTGTGGCTACTATGCATTGCTCAACACAAATGAGCTGAACAACTACTTACTACAATTTTAGCTTTTCCTAGGATAGTGTTGTACTAGCGTTTATCTTTTATTGAAATTCTTTTTTTACTGGTATGCTAAAGAAGAAATTGCTTGGGCCTGTAGAACACAATTTGTACAAGATATTATAACTCGTCACAGCGTATTCGGAGTAATGCTCAAATCGACCACAATTCGCCGCCGTCATAGCGCATTTGGTAGCGCGACGGACTGTCAATCTAGAGGTCCCGGGTTCAATCCCCGACGGCGGCACTTATCCTTTCCGACTATTTGTCTCCCACCAATGGGTTGATAATCGTAGACCTATGTGGGATAGCAGCTGGAGGCTAGGAAAGGATGTAATGGTAGTACTGGTGTGAGAAATACCAGGAACCCATTGTTAGGTGCTCCAGCTGCCGCGATATAACTGAAAGATTGTTGAAAGCAGCGTAAAACCCCATTCAAACAAACAAATCCCCTTTTGACTTGTAATCTTGTCCATTGCTTTACTGTAACAAAGTTATCGCATGGCATAAGAACATGATTATGCTAAGTTATATTTAAATCTGTCGTCAAATGTAGATGACATACTCTTGACAATGTTAATTTCTTCATTTGGAAATTTCATTTTTGCCCTCAATGCCACTTTCAAAATTACATGTATATGAAAATTTTTGAAAAACAGTAAAGGGTAAATGCAATTCAGTAGAGGGTTTTATAAAGCCAGACAAGAATTAAAGAACGTCTCAACCCTTTCCTATTTATTGAAATTTTAGACTGGTTCAATTGAAAGAGGTTACAGAAGACAATGATAATTGGATGCAATTTAAAATGAAACTATCCTATGTGGTAGAAAATATTGTGGGAAGGAGAAACTGCTTGTCACAAGCAATTTCTTTTTTTCCACAATGTTTTCTCAAGTCTCACAGCAACGTAAAATTCCCGGGTTTGTACAGAAAAGGGTAAAAGAATAATGGCTGTGCTGGAAGTTGAATTAGAGACATAACCTATTCCCACATTAAAAAAAATTCAAATTGATTCAAATTGAAAAATGATTTTAAGTCAATATCACTGGGTGGAAGCCATACAAAGTATTTGGTACTAAACAAAATTATTTTAACAACTTCTGTAGAGGGCCACCATTGGATGCTACAAAAAAAACAAGAGGACCATGATGGTCCTTATTTTCTCATCTGATTCTCCTTATGAATAAAAGCGAACTTCCATAAAACAGAGTACTCAAGCATAAAAAAAGTTGTCCAAAGAATTTTTTTTTAGATTTCACCTTTTATTTCTCTATAAAATTCATCATCATAGTGAAGCAAAATTGAAACAAAAGGGGTTTTAACACCTTTCGAAAGGGTCATCAAGTGATGCAGAAAATTCAATCTCAGGGCCACACAATGTAAAATAGGATGGAAAGGGAAAGCCCATATGGAGCCCAGTGGACATTTTAAGAGAAAAGTTGTCACAATACCAGGTCTTCAATGACCTCATCAAAGTTGTTAAGAATCATAAAATACTGATAATAAGCAGTATGTCACTTGATGACAACAAATTTGTAGGAGTACTTGTGTAAATAAGATAAAGTTAACGGCCACCCGCCTGACTAGGGGGCAGCTAATTGGAGTCCAAATGAGACCCTTGGGGTATTATTCTAACAACTTTTGTAAAGGGTCACCAGACAATGTCACATGCAAAATTTGCGACCTTTTGGCCTGATGGTTTCTCACAAGAAGATTTTTAAAGATTTCTTCTTTGTTTCTTTATAAAACAAGGTGCACCTGGGCAGAGCCCAAGTGAGACACCCAACAGTATTGTTTTAACGGGTCACTAGACAAAGTCACATATATAATTTGGAACCTCTAGTCCTGACTGTTTCTCACAAGAAGATTTTAAGATTTTCCTCATTATTTGCCATTCTGTTGCAAAGGGAACAACAGGGTTTTTTTTAAATGAGCCTTGTTTATGAAAAAGTGTCTTTGAAGGGTAGATAATTCTTTTGCAATGGGAGATGAGATTTTTATAAAGTGTCTTGCAAAAATTCAATATGTTATTAATTAATGTATAGACTTTTATTATTTTTGAAGAAAAATTGATGGAGGCCAAAATTACTTGAATCAGCCATAGGGTTGAAGTACAAAGAAAGATAATTCAACAGACAGTGGATGTTGACTCTTCAAAAAATCTTCTTGATAATCTTCAACATGTGTTCAATGTATGTATATAAGTTTTATTACTTTTGAAGCAAAGCATTAGCAACACAAAATTACTTGGTTGAGCCTTGTTTGTATCTATTAAGTGTTTAAGTTTAAGGGCAGGTAATTCTTCTGCTAGCTTGAATTTGAATTTCTATAAGCATATTGCAAAGCTTTGACATGCTATCAATTCATTTATAAAAAGTTTTATTACCAATTAAGTAAAATTGTAGTAGGAGTTCATAACAAAAATACTTGCTTGAGCTTTATCTATGATAAGTGTACAAGTTCAAGATAATTATCAAACCAGGGGGAGTTCAGACTTAAAAATTGTGTCCTGCAAAACTTATCATGTGATCAATGTATGTACAAAGTTTTATCACTTTTGAAGCAAATTTGAAGGAGATGGTGACTCAAAATTACTTGAAAGTATTATGTAAATATGAAATAATGTCTAAGTTAAAGGGGAGATAATTATTGTACCAGAGGGAGCTGACACTTCAAAGTTGCTTCTTGCAACACTTCAACACTGTGATAAATGTATAAAGTTTTATCACTTTTGAACAAAAATCTTAGGAGGAGTTCCTAACACAATAATACTTAAATTTTCATGTAAAAAATGTAAAGTTTCTAAGTTCAACGCTTAGGGCAGATAATTCATCTGCCATGCGGTGTTGAGACTTAAAAGTTGCATCTTGCAAAACTATAACATGTGATCAATGTATCTAAAAATCCTTTTTGTACTAAAATTGTATGAGGAGTTGTGACAAACAATTACTTGAATTTTTGTACACAGAGGAACAAACAAACACACATACTGATTCAATTATACCCTCCAAAACATTCTATTTCAGGGGGTAGAAAGATATTGTTGGCGGACAATGGACAATGACTAATCCCAATACCTCACTTTGAGTAATTTTTGCACAGTCGAGTTAAAAACTTTTGGGTTTGCTTATTTGTTATGTGAAGAATTTTTTATTCTTTTTAAGATTTTTTTACTTTTCAGTGTTTCTGTTACAATGACAACCAAAGTTTTCAAAAGCATTCAATCTTTCAAGCAACTTTAATGGTGTTAGGTAGCAAGAAACATGCCTGCTAAGTTTCAGCTTCATTTTCTGAAAGTTTTTGGTTTGAATGATTGAATGGGTTTAACACCACTTTTAACAGTATTTCAGTCATATTGCGGAGGCTGGAGCACCTAACCATGGATTCCTGGTATTTCTCAACTCAGTACTACCTTCACATCCTTTCCAAACTTTCCAGCTCATACCATTAGGGTTACAATCATCTATCCATTGTTCAAAGACAAGTGTCGGAAAGTATATTTGCTGCGACCAGGGATCCTACACGCTACTGCTGCACTATGGCCTCTGCTTTTAGGAGGAGAGACAAAGAGTTTCAAATAATTTTATTGACAGACAGACTGACAACTGTACATGTGCTCAAGGTGAGTTAAACAGCACATGAATGAAAGCGAAAATACCAGAAAGTAACAAAAAGTAACTCATTCTTTTATGTTAAATAAACTTTTATTTTTTCAACACCAAAATAAATTATTTCCTCTAACATCAAAAGTAGATAATAATGATATGAGCCTTCAAACCCTACTTTTCTATCATATAAATTAATCCAGTATAAGATCTTTATTTACCATAATTGTTTACCTCAAAATCAAGCTTTTTGGTGCCAGAAAGAAATTAGTTTGTGAGAAAATTTGAGAGAAAAGGAGAAATTGCCTGTTAAAATGTTAAAGTAATCTATCCTTTTCTCACAATGTTTACTTTATTATTTGGCATCTATTTTCCAAATTTAGCCATCTTTAAATATCATCTGCAACTTCTTTCAATTTGGATCCGTCTTACAATTTGTTGTCTCATGATGGGTTAGCTCAACACTATTGTATATACCTTTATATCAACAAATACTTACAATAGTTTTGCGCTAAGCCTTTGAAATAATTGCAAAAAATATTCTGTCAAAAGTAAAAACAAGAAATATGTCACAGACATGGACATAGAATTTGTCTGGTTTGCATTTGGCTCTTCAGATAAATTTCTATGTCTTGCCTGATAATTTTTCTATATCAAGTCACCAATCATTCTTTCTCTATGTACGTACATTACAGTGAATGATGGATGTTATACATTTGTTATGGCCTATATAAAAATTTAATTTTGTCACCAAGAAAACAACTAAAATTGCACTGACAACGCCTGAGTGATGACGATATCTGTACAATTTCTTCCAAATACAGCAAAGATAAAATAAAAAGGATTTCATCTTTTCTTTTAATCTGGTCCCTCTAATTAGTATATCAAGGTATGGCCCACGAGAATAATGAATAATATATGACAGTTTCACATCTTTGTTGAGGACAGCAGCAAATTTATCTGAAAAAAAGGCATGTGTGAAAAGTGAGAAGTCACAAATCATTAGTTTTCAGAATAAGAACAAAACGTAAATTAGTGATGGACAAGCTGTATTTAGGTTAAACCCATCCCCCACACAATGATGATTTTTGAAAAAAAACTTCTGAAAACATTGTGAATTAGAGCGCCTGTATCGCTCCACAGGCCTGATTGTACTGATTAACCCATTCCAACTCAATCCCTCCTTTTTACGCCTCTCAAGACAAACACTTTGGAAAACATTGTGGAAAATGAAGAAATTGCTTGTTTCAAGCAATTTCTTCATTATCCACAATGTTTTCTACCCAAAATGATGAAAAAATTCAAAATTCCATCAACTTGAAATTGTCGTCTGCAGCTCCTTTCAATTTGGACCAGTCTAAAATTTTGCTGTGTTGGAATGGGTTAAGCGAATGGTGTTTTCAGGAATCATATTCACCATGTGTTTCAAAATAAATCTTGTCAATGAAATCTTTTAATATTTCAACATTTCATTGTTTTACAAAATTCAATTCATTTACCAAGTCAGATGAAAAAGGTATTCAAAAATTTAAAAAAAAATCACTAGATACAATGTATGGGCATATGCCACAACCATAAAAGCCATATTTTCAATGAATTTAAATTAATTGGTGGAATCTGAAAATGAGTCACCAGTGGATCATTCCAGTGAAATTTGGTTGAAATCCAACAACTAGTTTCTGAGAAAAAGATTTTCAAAGCTTCACCATATATGGAAATTAGCCCAACCCATTAAAGCCATGTTTTTCATCCGATCAAAAGTCTTTAAAGAAATCTGATAAAGGGTCATCCAAAAATCATTCCTGTGAAATTTGGTTGAAATTCATTAATTGGTTTCTGAGGAGAAGATTTTAAAAGGTTTCACCATATAATGAATTTAACCCTGCCCATAAATGCCATGTTTTTCATTGGATCAAAATTCTTTAAAGGAATCTGATAAAGGGTCACCCAAGGATCATTCCTGTGAAAATTTGTTGAATTATGGTCAGTACTTTCTGAGGAGAAGATTCTTAAAGAAAAAGTTTACGGACAGACTCACACATGGACAGACACAGGACGGACACAACTCCATGACAATAGCTCTCTGGCTTTCAGCCTGTGGAGCTAATAATGAAAAAAATGCTTGCTAAAAGCAATTTCATCATTATACACAATGTTTTGTACCCCAAAAAGAAAGATATTTTTGAAATTTCATAAACCAAAAATTTTGGTCGGCAACTTCTTTTAATTCAGACCTGTCTAAAATTTTGTTGTGTGGTAATGGGTCAAGTTGCAAACCAACAAAATAAATTTCAGAGGTCAACATTCATTTCTGGTAATAAATGAAGGATTGGATTGATCAATTAAATGAGAAAGCAGCAAAGAGAAAGGGAGAAATAAGGCAATTTCTCCCTTTCTCACAATGTTTTATACCCTATTTGGCACTTGCTCTACAACTGTCCTCTGCCATCTCTTAATGCGCTAAGATATGGCAACAGTCCATGAAAGGCCATTAACCTATTGTAAGATGGCAAAATTTCAGACAGTCAAAAATTTTGCAAAATAATGCCGTTTAATATTGAAGTGGAACTTTCTGTTGGAGTCCATTGGCGGGGCCAGCAATCCATCATTTGTGGGAGATATGAGCGTGTAAAATTAGGATAGAGTAATTAAACAATACACACACACTGAACCGTTTTTGTGACAAATATGTTTTGCAGAAGGAAAGTTGGCTCAATAAATATGACGTCATTAATCTTGACCAGAATTGGTACCAAATTTGTCTCCAATGCACATTTAATTTTTGAATGACAGATTTTTCCAATGCGCAAAACATATCTTTTATAAGGAAAATGTTAAGGTTTTCAATTATAATTTGTGTTCAACTTCCAATATACTTCATTGCAAAGGGTATAAAAATTACCTGTTCTTGTCTTGGACATGCTACAATTTGTCTATCTTCTTCAGTATAATGGTCAGCCAAGATTTGTGAGAGTTTCTGAAACTTCTGTTGTACATTCACCTGTAAAATTCAAAAATAAAATTTCTCCTGTAATTAAAATCCACTGGAGCAATGCAAACAAAAACGGGGACAGGGACCTTTCATTTTTACCATATGTACATAATGAAAATTTTACCCATATCATATCAATTTTCTGAATCGTTACCGGTATTTTTCAAATTCTGTCTTTAATTCCCCTACATTTTAAGATTTATTCAACCAATTCCCACACAATCCTGCTTTTCTAGGTATCTCAAAATAAAAGGCTTTGAAAAACATTGTGAACAATAAAGAAATTGCTTGTAAATTGTGAACAATGCTTTCTACCCTGAAAGATGAAAAACTCAAATATTCCATCTACTTGAAATTTTGGCCTGCACCTTCTTCCAATTTGGACTAGTCTATAGTTTATAAGTTTATATCTTATGATGCGTAAAAAAGCGTAATTGTGTGGGAATGGGTTAACCCTTTACTGTTATTCAAAATTTAAGACTTGTCCAAATTCAAAGGGGTAGCAGACAACACTATAAAGTAAGTACACCTAAAAAAGTTACTATCCCATATGATAGAAAATATTGTGGAAAAAGGAGAAAATGCTTGTTACAAGCAATTTTTTTTTTCGACAATAGTTTCTCGAGTATAATGTAACAGGGATGTAAAATCACATATTGTGAGGGAAAAGGTTAAAGAAGAATACAGAATGTGTCACTCTCTGAATAGACAAATTTGTATTAAATATTCAGCTGAAAAACTACCAACTTTAGCCTTCCATGAATTTGGGCAAACATTAAAGTTTAACTGATTAATAAACAACTAAATTTTGGACTGATCCAAATTGAAAGAAATTGCAGACAGCATTCTAAAGTGGGTGTAATTTGAAAAATAATGGTAGAAAAAATTTGTGGGAAAAGGAGAAATGGCTTGTCATAAGCCATTTCTCCTTTCTCACAATGTTTTCCATAGCATTATTTTGTGGAGAGTCAATAGGTGTTATTGAGTGGTAATGGGTTAAAGGATCAAATCCCAAACTTTCTAATATCTATTAAAAGCATGATATGTTTGTGCACCCTTTACAACAATTCTTTTTTTAAGTTTAACCTTGATAGATATCTTTGACCTTGTCAGACGACCTAGACCTTAGTATCAGCAGAAGCATATCAATGAGAGCTATCATCATGTCAAATATGAGCATTATAATTTGAATAGTATGAAAATTACAGGAAAATATTAAATGCATAGATTGAATTTTCAGCAGACAGAGAGGGATAGATAGATATATAGAATGGGCAAGAGTAAGACAATATGCCCCAAATTTATTGATGGTCCTTTTTTGATAACAAGTCACAACTATGTCCTTTAAATGACTGATAGATAGCAGCTGTCAATCAAAACATCAATAGACCAATCAGATCATATATTTAGACCAGAAGTGAACTTTGAACTCAGACATCAGCCAACATTTACAGGTATATCAATTATTTTTGTTGGTCGTTACTACAGCTTATCCATCAATTCATACAACAGCTTACTTTAATTGGTTTAAATAAGATAATCTCAGTTTCTCGATTAGCCAGATACAATGCCATGCTTTTCTGTAAGTTAGGCAGTGTTTTCTTTAACAGTTTATACGTCTCTGCCACAACGTCCTGTAGTTTTTCTGCCAAGGCAAAGGGCTGTTCTCGTAAAGTGATTTGTTTTATGTTTTCATCTTGTCCCATTGTTAAAATGATGTTTGCCTGAAATATGAAGGTAAATTCTAGACAAGATTACTTGGAATGAATAATCTTACATAAATTTTTTCCACATTTGGCATTTTGATACCTAGCAATTAAGTCAAAGTTTTCTAAAAGTAATGTGGAGTTGGTGGTCATGTGATGGAACCATGGCTTGGAGATGAAGAAATCCTGAATGGTGCCCAACTGTCATTTAGAATAAATTTCCATGACTTTTTCCTGACCAAAATCATTTTTCCCTGAATTTTTTGGTCATGCTCGTCTGTCTTGTCTTTGTCTATCTCAAACAGATCTACCAACCGTCAATCCTGACAGTAACAAATCATATTAATGTTGATAATTTATTAACCAGTTCCAAGATGGAAACATTTAGAGTGGTCCACATTGACAAGAATTGCAGAAATTATAGACTTTTTCAAATTTCTCAGTAGAAAAAATTGTGGAAAATGAATTTCTTCATTTCACAAAATGTTTTCCCAAATAATTTTCTTGATGGGCATCAAAAAGCATCATTGTGTGGGAATCTGTTAATGCTTACTTTTATAAGAATCCTTAAAATGTAAAACTTATATTGTAAGAAGATTCTGTTAATGCATCAGGTAAACCAAATATTAATCCTCAATAAATCTTCTTAGGCAGTTAATCTATTTTTGTCTTAGACTTCATGAAATGTTCTAGATATATTCTACACTTACCCTTGATAAATACACATTTAAAGGTTCAGTCAACATATCAGACACATGGCGTATAAATTCTTCACAAATTCTCTTCAATTGTCCATCCACATCTCTCTTGGAATCCACAAAATGTTCTTGAACTTGTGGTGTGCCCTACAACAAAAAGATACAATCTTGAATATCACTTCAGGATACAGTTATTTCATGGTGATTCATGTTATAGTGCCAAACTATTGACCAAAGACGGAATGGATGATATTCTGAACACTGGCCCAGTGGCCCACATCCTTCAGCCCAGTACATGGATTGTTGGCAACACCCACTGACCTCAACAGGATGATCCACTTCCATATGAGCGCATGCATGACATTTCCAACCATTACATATGTACGTAAAGTAAAAACTCTGATCAGCCTGTGCATCCACACAGTCTGATCAGAGTCTTCAGTCTGCGCTCTGTAGATAGATTCTGACCCAAAGCTTCTTTAAACAATCAGCAAATATTCTAATTGCCCCGAATGGCTGTCCAGGGTGCTCAATGTGTGCGAGTCATGCACATACGAAATGGTTGGAAATGTCAAGCATATGCTCATATTCAACTGCCCCAGTAACATGTAACAATTAATCAAAATGGTTGGTTTGCGACCTCAATGCCTTAACTAAATGGTGTTATGACATTTAGGTTGCCAAACCAACAAAAATGCTTCATATAAAGGTAGGCCAATATCGGAGTTTAACCCTTTCCTGTTTTCTAGAATTTTAGACCTGTCCAAATTCAAAGGTTTTGCAGACGAAAATTATAGTGGATTTAATTTCTAAAATAAGCATTCAATTGAGTAGAAAATATTGTGGAAAAAGAAGAAATTACAAGCAATTTCTTCTTTTTCTACAATGGTTTCTCAAGTATAAAATCATGGGGACGTAAAAACCAGGGATTGAACAGGAGAGGGTTAAAGTTCACTTCCAGTCTAAATGAATGATTTCATTGGTTGATTGATTCTTTGATTGACATGCCAATAGTCTTTACCCCAGTCTTTTGCCCCTGGGGACCTGAGGATCCTAATTTTTGCTATTTTGAAAGAGTCTATGTACTGATGCTTCATGCAAAATATCAAGGTTTTAAGCCTTCTGGGTCAGGAGGAGAAGGTTTTTAAGGATTATTTCAAAATTTCACTTTTGTTGCCATGGCAACCAGAGTTTTTGACGTATTTCAATTCTTTTACCTATTTATAAAGGGGACCACCTAAGAAACATTTCTGCCAAATTTGGTTCAATTGGCCCAGTGGTTTGGGAGGAGATGTCTTTTAAAAAATCATTCTTTATTTCTATATACCCCATCCCCCGGGTCCTCGTGCTCAGGTGAGCTAAAAAATTTTTTGGGATGGGTACAAGTTGGATTTTGTGGAAATAGGGGTTGAACACTTTTCAAGCAGGGAACAGTTCACTTCTTACTGTGCATGGACAAAACAGTTGTCCAGTTAAGGAAGGTGTACAGAAACAATAAATCATTTCAAATTAGTGAATATACATAAAAGATCTTGAATAAGCAGTAGTTACAAAGTTAAGTCATCAAACCAGCAAAAGTGCTTGACACAAATGCGGGAGTTCAAAGTTCACTTACAGTCTATGTGAATGATGTAACAGGTCAATTCTTATTTAATCACAGTGGCCATTTGTCAATTGTCTAATTGCTCATACTCTATTGTCTGAGGGTGACCCCATTAAAGGAATATGCCAAAAACAAGATGTGTTTGTGAAACACAATGCCCCCACAACAGGACTCAACTATGAAAAGTGTTGTTGACTTTTACATGAGTTTTAATAGAGTATTTCAGTGAAAGGGACAAGGATTTTTTTTGGGGGGGGGGCGTTTGACCTTGGTCCTTATCACATGACCTTGACATGAGGAGTTGCATATTATAAAGATGTATCATCATGCCAAATATGAGCATTGTATCTTGAATAGGCTGGTAGTAAATGGCAATGTTAATTTTTTGGTTAAGTTTTGCAGACAGACAGACAGATGGAAAGACTGAAAGACCGACAGAAAGACAGACAGATGGACAACAGTAAAACAATATGCCCCTGATCTTTCAATGTGGGGGCATAAAAATCTTTACCTCCACAATAAACTGCAATATTGCATTGTTGGAGTTTAGGGCAAACAGTTGAGATCTCCTAGAAACAAGACCATAGGCAGCATCTGTAAGGAAAGTAACATATAAATACCTTTACCCATTCCCACAATAAAATTTTAAACCAATCCAATTTCAAAAAAGTTGCAGTCAACACTGTTACATCAGTGAAATCTTTAAAATCTTTGGTATTTTGGGGAATAAAACATTGTGGTTAACAAGCAATTTCTTCATATTCCACAATGTTTTCCTAAGCTTACAAATTGAGGGTCTTTAACCCATTCCCACTCAATCCCTCCTTTTTACGCCCCTCAACAAAAAAGCTTTGGAAAACATTGTGGAAAATGAAGAAATTGCTTGGATCAAGTAATTTCTTCATTATCCACAATGTTTTCTATCTGAAAAGACGAAAAAATTTAAAATTCCATCAACTTGAAATTGTCGTCTGCATCTTCTTTCAATTAGGACCGGTCTAGAATTCTTCTGTGTTGGAATGGGTTAAAAGGCGTCATTGTGTGGGAATGGGTTTACCCATTGTAAGAACATGCTGTTTTGGACACCCCGAAGAAATATGGCCATGGAAAAATTTATGGAAAATTGTGAAATTGCTTGTGAAAAGTAAGTTGTCCTTTTCGGACAATGTTTTATACCTTATTTGGCATTAATATTCTAGCACACTTTGACATTAATATTCTAGCACACTTTGAAATGTCATCTGCAACTTCTTTGAATTTGGATTATTATTTGTTGACTGCTAATGGTTTAACTCATTCCAGTTTTTGGAAATTTTAGACACCTAGAATTTGAAAGGCCTTGGAGACGACAATAAAATTGAAAGCAATTTGATATGGAACTAACCAATATGGCATAAAATAGTGTGATTAAAGAAGACATTGCTTGTAGAAAGCAATTTCTTCTTTTTCACAATTTTTTTTTCTTGTAATACCATACTATACTATAAAATCACTTGGACGAAAAAAAAAAAACAGGAACTGTATGTGAAAGGGTTAAGGAGTTGCAGATGGCAAATTCCAGTTGCTGTAATAGTAACAAACTTTGTCTTTTGGGGTAAAAAGACATTGTTAATAATGAAGAATCACACAATGTTTTCCAAACTATTTTGATAAGGGGCTTAAAAGAGCAGTATTAAGTTTGAAAGGAAACTCTAATGATCTAATCTCATAGATTTTCTGTCAAGCGAATAAGGGACCATCTGGAAACTGCAAAAGTGTCTTCTCAAGACAGACTGCATTGATTGCGCAGCCTGATAGGTTTTTTTTCTTTTCTTTACTTAAATCATAATTTTCTGAAGGTAGAATGGTCATCAACCCATTCCCTAACAAGAAAACTATACACTGTTCAAAATTGAAAGTTGTTGCATACAATATATCAATTCACACTAGAATTGGAAAATAAATGCCAAATAAGGTAGAAAATAAAGGGTTAAACCTACAGACTCAATCCATTCCTCACACAATCCTGCTTTTATACAACCCTTAAGAAAACGGTTTCTGAAAAAAGCTTGCTACAACCAATTTCTTAATTTTCCAGAATTTTCTATCCAGAACGACAGAGATGATTGATGTTCTATCTACTTGAAATTTTCCTCTGCAACTTCTTTGAACCACTCTAAAATTTCAGAACTATTGATTATTGCACAAAGTTTACAATTACTCACAATTATTACACAAATAGTGATTATAGGATTACTTGAGATTCAATAGTTATTTACTATGTAAATGATGTCACATAGACAGTTAAAACAATTTTCAGAACTATTACTTAATCTTAATGATTCAATTTCAAAATGCCTTTTTGGTATGAAAAGCTTTTTTAGTGAATCTAAAGCCTGTTGTATCATCAGTTGTTTTGCTTGTATTTGGATTAACACTGCTTTAACCAATTCCCACACAACAAAATTTTAGACCAGTCCAAATTGAAAGAAGTTGCAGACAACACTTTCAAGTTGATGAAATTAAGAGGATCTTTGTCATTTGGGGTAAAAACTGTTGTGGACATTGAAATAATTGCTTGTTACAATGTCCTTAATGTTTTTCAAACCTTTTTACCAGAGCGGTGTCAAAAAGTGTCATTGTGTAGGAATGAACTAACAATACATGTGTATATGACAATACAAAAATTCAACTATCTTTCTTTAAAAATTAGTGAAATAAAAAAAAGCCATTACTTTTCAGAAAAAATAGGTAAAGATTTAAACAGACATTTTCAGAATCTGCAACAATATCACAATGACCCTTCCTCCTCTGCCCCATCATATAATTCATGCATTTTGTAAGCTACATCCCATTATAAAACAGTCCCTTCTGTTGCCATCCCGAAAGACTATAATCAAGACCATTAGGGAAAACATTGCAGGCAAAGGATAAATTCCTTGTGACAAGCAATTTCTCCTTTTCTCAAAAAATTGTCTAGCCCACATGCATTACATCTCTCAAACTACATTCCTTTTCATGACAGTTTGTGGACAACATTTTTAAATTTGAAGCAGTCTTAAATTCTTTTATCTGTTATTTGTCTAATACAATTGTTAACCCATTATCAGATGGCAAAATTTTAGACTGGTCCAAATTGAAAGGAGTTGCAGACGACAATTTAAAGTTCAAGAAATTTAAGATTTTTCAACTTTTTGGATAGAAAGAATTGTGGAAAAATGAAGAAATTGCTTGTTGTAAGCATTCTAACATAATGTTTTCCCAATCGTTTTTCTTTAGGGGCGTGAAAAAGCGTCAGAGTCACTGTGTGGGAATGGGTTAAATAATGCTATCACATGCAAAATCAACACTACCTTATATCTGAACTAGATCTTTTTCTATCTAAAATTAACATATCATGCTTAAACTTTTGACGGATCAAAGCTGTCAATCGAACCATTGATGGACCAATCAAATTCTTTATTTATAACAGTAATGAACTTCAAACTCCATCATTCATGTTAAGCATTTTGTAGGTTTGGCAGCCCACAGGATATAACTACAGCTTATTCAAGCTGTAGTTATGATATTTAGACCACCAATCAAGCATTTTATTGTTTAGTTACTTGTTGCTGACCATAAAAATAATGCCCTTTAACCCATTCCACTCAGTGACACCTTTAGACGCCCCCAAGGAAAAAAGCTTAGGAAAAAATTCTGGAAAATGAAGAAATTGCTTGTTACAAGCAATTTCTTCATTTTCCACAATGTTTTCTACCCAGAAGGTTGAAAAAACCAAATTTTCATAAACTTAAAAATGTCGTCTTCAACTTCTTACAATTTGGGCCAGTCTAAAATTTTGTCATCTGGTAATGGGTTAATAACTAAGTCAAACTCTTTGTCTAAGGCCAGAGATCCATCAAATAACCCCAACACCTCCAAAACTTTGTGCATAGAAAATATATCTCTAACTAGTGAATAATGCTGTGTGTGAATTAATCTCGGAAAGCTTTTTAACCCATTCCCACACAATGACGCTCTTTGATGCCCCTGGAGAAAAATGATTTGGAAAACGTGTAAAATGAAGAAATTACTTGTAATAAGTAATTTCTTCAATTTCCACAATGTTTTCTACCCAGAAGGTTAAAATCTAAAAAAATCTAAATTTTCATAAACTTTAAATGACTGTCTGCAACTCCTTCCAATTAGGACATGTCTAAAATTATTCCAACTGGTAATGTTAACCATTCTGGTTAATAACAAATTGCATTTTTTCCTATGTGATAACAAGGAATCAATAGTCCTCAGCATTCTGCTACTTTAAATCAGAAAGAAATAATATCAAATCATTGAATTTGATCTCAACATTTATCTGTTTGCACTTCTCTAAGAAAATGTTTCAAGAAACAAACATGGGAATTGGGAACAAACAACAACAGACAGATATCTATTTAAACATTCCATGCACCATTACCTGTCATGCGTTTCATATTTAAAACTCTTGTAACACAAAGAGGTACAATCTATACATTTGAGCTAGTCGCAGATTATTCTATTTCTGTATCAAACCAAATAACCAAATGTAGGGGCAAAAAAATTGTCAGTTACTAAGTACAATACTCATAACATGGATAAATGACCATGCAAATAAATGATTGATAGATTGAATGGGGTAAAATGCCATTTCTAACAGTGTTTCAGTCATATTGCAGCAGCTGGAGCACCTAGCAATGGATTCCTGGTATTTCTTAAACCAGTACTACCACTACATCCTTCCCAGGCCTCCAGCTATTCATTCCACTTAGGTTTACAATTATCTATCCATTGGTGGGAGACAAATGTTGGAAAGGATATGTGCCACTGCCGGGGATCGAACCCTGGATTCCCATGACAAGGAGTCCTACGTGCTACCACTGCACTATGGCTGTGGCCAACCATGCAAATAAGACTGTAGTAATGACTTTTTGTACTGAAAAAGTTAACATTGACTATACCAAATTTGGGTCACAAAGTTAAATTACTGGGATACAAAGAAGCATTAAAACATACCAAATAAACTCTGAAAACCAAGATCTGGGTAAAAAATAAAAAGCCAAAAGTTAAATATGAGCAAATGCAAATGAAGTTCATTGATTGGCCCCTATATCTAATATCCATAGCTAATAAAAGCCCTTCAAATAACCCATTCCAACATAATACCACTTTGTTACACCCCTCAATCAAGACATTCATATAGACACTTGCAATAGTTTTGCATTTTACCCTTCAACATAGACTTTTGATGTAATACATTAGGGGCATCTTTTTACCCTTTACAGAAACATAATTTACACTGACAGATTAACCCATTCCCACACGATTCCTCCTTTTAACACCCATCCAGAAAAAAAGCATTACAAAACATTGAGGATAATGAAGAAATTGCTTGTGTCAAGTAATACTTTCATTATCCACCATGTTTCCTATCTAAAAAGATGAAAGAAATTTAGATTTCATCAACTTTAAATTGTTGTCTGCAATTTCTTTCAATTTGGACCAGTCTTAAATTTCATCGTGTGGGAATAGGTAAACATAAGATATAAGAGGCTATTGAAGGTTCTGTATCTTTTAATGATTTATCCATTGTCACAGGACAAAATTTTAGAGTGGCTCAAACTCATACTTCACAGGAGCTGAGCCCAAATTATAGCCTTCTATATGAAAAGGTTTTTAAGTCAAGCGAAGATAATTCTTCTACCGGGGGAGTTGAGACTTACAAAAAGTGTGTTGCAAAACTTTAATATGTAATTTATGTATGTCTAAAGATTTACTACTTTTAGAGCAAAATAGAAGCAAAATTAGTAGGAGGGATTCATGACACTAAATTACTTGAATGAGCCTTACAAGTTCAAGGAGAAATAATTCTTCTTCTAGAAATTGAAAATTGTATTGCAAATATTGAATATGTGACCAATTATGTATAAAGTTATATTCATTTCTTTGAAGCAAAATTGCAGGAGGAGTTTGTGGCACAAAATTACTAGAATTTTTCAACACAGCTGGACAGACACATAAATGGACAGACAGACAGATTGCCATAAATCTCCTAAAAATATTGTTTTTGCAGGAGTATAAAAACTGCCGATGAGAATATTTAGTTGATGAAATTTCCAAAATTGTTGTCATTTTTGTAGAAAACAATGTGGATAATAAAGAAATTACTTTTAAGAAGCTATTTTGCTATTTTTCTCAATGTTTTCTTAGCCTTTTTGTGGGAGGGGAAAGGGGCACAAAAAAGAGGGATGTGTAGAAATGGGATAAGCAATTATTAATTGATATTCTAGGTAATTTTGAATTCTGATGGTTTGGCATTGTAAAGCCATGTATCCTACTACTTGTTGATGTTTATCCTAGGTGTGAAAAACTTGATATAAAAGCATGTCACGGTCAGACTATTGGTTCCCCATTCTTCTAAAACACAAAAGAAAAAAATGTCACGGAAAAAAAAGATAAAATTTATACTTCTTCTGATTTCCCTGCAACAAAAGATGAAAACCTACCCAGGGCCTAGTCTTAACATGTCAAAGTTGACGCCAATATGAAGCCAGCCTACACATAGAGATTTACCTGAACCCCAACTTTCAGTAAAACTTTCACTTTGACAGCCTTTTTTTTAAACTCAAGCTTCGGTTATCCCGAGCTTTTTATCACCGCCCACAAAATCGAAAAAACAAGTGTCAACTGTATATCTTATTCCTTACATGTCAAAGAGAGTTTTTCAAATTTTGATCCACTTAAAAAGTATCAATATGTGAAGTACCTTTAAATTTGCTAAAGTCCAATGATGTTTCTCTTATTGAGAAGTCGGCATGGAATGGAGCTATCTGCTCACGTAGAATCAACAAATGTTTAATCATAAACAACTGTCCATCAAGTACAGTCTGAAAAGAAAATTCCATAATTTAATTTAACTCATTCCCACACAATAGAATTATAGACAGTCCAAATTTAAAGAAGTTACAGATGACAATTTTTAGTCAATTTTAGAAGTCTTCGTATTTCGGGTTGGAAAACATTTTAAATAATGCAGAACTAGCTTATAACAAGCAATGTTTTCCAAAGTTTTTATATTGAGAAGCATTTAAAAGCCTAGTTATGAGGGAATAGGTTAACTCATTATAAGGCTACAATATTTTAGACGGACCCAAATGACATTTGAAAGTGTAGGACAGTTGGAAAATAAGTGCCAAATAAGATAGAAAACATTTTCAGATAAGGAGAAATTGCTTGTTTCAAGTGATTTCTGCATTTCTCGTATGTTTTTTCATATCCATATTTCTTGAGGGGCCATTTAAAAGCAGCATTGAGGGGTAAGGATTTAAATAAATGTGTTTGTGAACCATCAATGCACCCATAACAGCATTTTTACTATACTTAGACCTCTACAGTATACCTTGACCTTCTCAGGTGACCCTGACCAAACCATAATAAAAGCAAATCAATGAATGATACCTTGATACCCAATATGAGCATCATAACTTAACTACGGTCAAAGTAATAAGAAAATTGTAACTTTTGTTATGCTGATTTAAGTTCAGAATTGCATTAACGTCAAAGGGCTGGAAGCACTAGTTGTGGTATTTCAGTATTTCTTTTAAAAATTGATATCATAAACAATTTTGGCTTCAACTGGACAAACAGTGGTGTAGACAAAGATCAGCTGGCACAAAAGTGCAGGCTGATCTTTGACTAAACCTCCCTCTAAAACAGGAATATTATGGGTTCAGCATGACAAAGGTTAAGTTCATAGGTAAAGTTCCAAAATGCAGTTTTGGGGAGAAGGGTTAAAAATTTGACTTTATCCTTGATCATTGACCATCAATAGATCATTATCAATGCAAGCTACTAGAATACCAACAGGAGGATAGAATAGCTTATAACCCATTCCCATACAATACAACCTTTTGCAAACCTCAAGAAAAATGATTTTGACTTCATTGTGGAAAATGAAGAAATAGATTGTTATGAGCAATTTCTTCATTATCAAAAAAATTTCTACAGTTAAAAAAAGTAAAAATTGATTGATTGAATGGGGTTTAACGCCGATTTTAACACCATTTTGGTTACATCGGTGGCTGGAGCACCTAACAATGGATTCCTAGAATTTCTCAAACCAGCACTACCGCTATATCCTTTCCTGTATGAAAAGGACATAACAAGAGCTGTTAGAGCACAGCAATGCTTGACTATTCTTAGTGCTGGATAGTAACAGTAATTGAAGGTCAACATTAGGCCTAATTTCACAACATGATTGTCAGAATAATGAGTAATTTTTAAATCATGACTCTGAACATATGTCTAAAAGTTTCAAACCATAATCCTACTAAGTGATAGAGATAAAACTCATGCACTTAAAATTCTTAGCCGAAAAAGGTCAAAACTCTACAAATATGAACATCAAGATAATGAATATATGCCAAGGTGTTGATATGATCATAGAGGCATCTGCATTGTTTTGAAACAGTGGCAATAGTAGGAACAGAGATTAGACAGATGTAAGTAAAACCAAACTTTAACCAAGAATTTCTATGTCGAAAATGGTCAAAATTCCACTAACATGAGTGAAATTTTTTCTATGGGATAATATGATGATCACAAGAACATATGCAAAGTTTCTGAGAAAAAGCCTTAGTAGAAACAGAGATGTGAGACTTTAACTTAAACTTGCCCAAAAACCCAAGGAAAAATACGGTCATAATTCCACTTAAATGAATGTCAGAGTAACACATTTTGACTAGGGGATGATATGATGGTCACAAAAGAATGTGCAAAGTTTCAGAGCAATAGCACTAGTTTCATACTTCCATGAAAAAAAAATGAACATATAATGATCTTGTATACTTGTGCACAAAGAAGATCCACAAAATTTTACTCAAAACTGTTTGCTTTGTTTGCTTGATGGAATTATAAGAAATGAAGAGAATATTTGTTTGTTTTCATTGAGGCATGAACCTAAACACTTGATCACACTAATCACATTAGTGTATGAATCAACTTTGCATATTCATAGAGTGTAATTAAGTTTTTAGGTTCATACCTCAATGAAAACAAAAATTATCTCTTAATTCCATGCTTACAATGATTTTTAGAGCAAATGTGTTATAAGATATTTGATTTTTTAAACGAAATTTTGATTACGGTTGTTTAATAAAAGTGGTCACTTAATTGAGGAGAACAAAAAGATTGGCAGTAAGACACAAAAATGGTCCAATTACTTCTTACCTTTCTCTTTGAGATTCCATCTTTGGCATTCAATAATGACTGTATACAGGACTGAAGGGCTTCTTGTGACAAACCTTGGAATGTGGTTTTCTGTAATAAAAGTAAAACTAGACATTCTTGCAAAGCGGACTAATACCCCCCAACCCTTGTCTATATACAAGTGCTATCTGCCAAAGAGCCATAATAAAAAATTGACTTTTTAGTAGTTAAAGGGCCATAAATCTGTCAAAAATAAATGGACCATAACCAAATAGAATATGCACATGTCTGACTTTATACCAAGTGTCTGTGTGAAATTAGAATCAAATCCATCTGATGGTTGCTGAGAAATTGAGCGGACACGATTTTTCACCAAAGGGCCATAACTCTGTCAAAAATCAATAGACCGTAACAAAAATAAAATATGCCTATCTCTGCTTGAGACTGAATATATCAGTGAAGTTTGAATCAAATCCATCAAATGGTTGCCTAGAAATTGAGCGGACACGAAAACCTACAGAGAGACGGACGGACCGACCGACAGCCGGACAGACAAGCTGACTCCTATATAACCCCCAAACAAAGTTTCGGGGGTATAATAAAGATTTGATGAACCCTTATTTTCAGTGATGGAATCATGTCTTTCCAAATACTTTGTTACCCACTACCACATCAAAACTCATTTTTACATAGAAAAATAACTTTTGAAAACAATACAGGAAAAGGAAAATTACTTGTTGCAATTTCTTTCCTTAATACCTTCTATACAAGTTGGCACTTCACATTTTGCATTGTTGTCTGCAACCTTTTAACAGCTTGGACAAGCCAAAAATATTGTCATCTAATAAGAAGTAAACACGTTTAGTAATACCTGCCAATAGAAGTTAGGACAGAATGGCAAATTTTTAACATAAAAACAACAATGACATTTCAAATAATGACAAGGTCACAACACTGAAAACTGCCATTCTACCATACCATACAATTTATTGCAATATATAATCATGAGATTTTTTAACAGTCCCCCTGATATAAGAGAAAAATCTAAGCAAAGCCAATGGCAAACAATTACAGTACTTCGGATCAAGTAAGAAAAGTTGATCTATCAATAAACTTACATCAATACACCTGTAGAGTTTAGATAAGGTGACCAGTGTACGTCTGACAGTTGGGTACCACATGCCATGTAAATCAGCTGGTGACATTGGCATTGAAGTTGTCAAGTTGCCACCTACAAGATGTTAAACAGATGAAAACTCATACTTATAAAGATAGCTGCATTAACATCCCAAATAAAACAGTGGCTGTTTTTATTTTCAAGTAACAAAATTGCTAGTTTACTTAGGAGATGAAGTGAATATTTTTTGTTTTCATGGAGGTATGAACCGAAAACCTAATCACACAGTATGAAGTGTGATTAGGTTTTTCGGTTCATGCCCCCATGTAAACAAAATATATTCTCTTCATTTCTTGTAATTTAATAGCATCGAGCGAAAAACAAAAGCTTTACAAATTTTGATACCTTTTTGTATGGGCCTATTTATTTGTGGAAGCATACAAAATGGCTGCATGCTCAAAATTTTGTTCATGGGGTTATGAATAATTTTTTCGACCAATCAGAACGCTTGTTTTTGATAGACGAAACTAAAAGTTAAATTATAATTATATATGTAATATTTCTGTGACATATATACATCTACCTGCATTTCAGTTCATGGCAACAATTTTCAAAATCTATCATAAAAATTTTTGTTTTTCCATTCCGACACAATCCAACTTTTTTACCCTCCCCCCAACTCCCCCCCCCACCCACCACCACCTGCACACACACAAAAACAGCTGTGGAAAATGAATAAGTTGCAGTTTCTTCCTTTCACACAATTTTTCTACTACAAACCACTAAGATTTTAACTTATAAACAATTCAAAATTGTCGTCATCAACTTCTTTGAATTTGGACCAGTCTAAAATTTCATATCCTGGTGATGAGTTAAATTACCTATTCAGATCTAGCCTTAAAATATCTTACACAAGACAATCTTGTTTACATTTATTTAATTTTTTTTTAATTTAAAATTGACCATAGAGTATTGCTGACTTTGTTAACCCTTTCCTGTACAAATCCGGGATTTTACATCACTGTAATTTTAAACTTGAGAAAACATCGTAACAAGCAACTTCTCCTTTTCCCAAAATATTTTCTACCACATGGGGATGTTTCATTTCAAATTGCATCCAATTTTCATTGTCATTTGCAACCTCATTCATTTTGGACTAAACCTAAATTTCACAAAATGCAAACGAGTTAACCCTTTCCCACTTAAAGATGCTTTTTGATGCCCCTTTAGAAATACAATTAAGAAAACATAGTGGAAAATGAAGAAATTGCTTGAACCAAGCACTTTGCAGTTTTTTCATTTTCTGCAATTTTTTCTACCCACAAATTTGAAAAATTATAAGATGTCATTAACTTTAAATTGTTGTCTGCAACTCCTTTCAATTTGGACCAGTCTACAATTTTGTTGGGTGGGAATGTGTTAAACTAAATTCCATAAAATTCAGTTGAATAATTTGTAATAATTAACAAATCAATGCTGTCACTCAAAAATCTTCTGTCAGTCTGGAACTGTGATGTCAATTTCAAACTCTTATTTACAACAGGTAACCAAAGTGCTGTAACAATGTTTTATTAAAGCTGTAGTCACAACAACCAGTGATTTGAGCCTTGGCATGACATTTAAAATCAGCATGTGCATCTGCAGTCTGATCAGAATCTTCACTATTTGCTCTATAGGTAGATACTGGCCCCCATGCTTCTTTACACAAATCTAAATCATTGCCATCAGGTTTATCGGGGAAATTGCCTGTCTGAAACCCCTTTGACATTAGATTGGCCTGATATTCTTTTATTACACATTAGGAAGTTAGAATTTCAACTCCTGTCACACTGAATAAAATCTTCTTTAGAAAGGCATTAAAGTAAAGGGCTGAAAGCACCGAAAGGCTCTAATTGCTGATTAATATTTAGTTTGTTTATTGATTTTGTAAACAACCAAGTCAAACAGGTGGTGTAGACTAAGATCAGATTGCACATTATACCTCCTGCTAAAGTAGAAACATTCAAGGTTCAGCATGATAAAGGGTAGTTCATTTCTAACCTGGACCCGATTGGGCCGACACATCCTGCCATCCTGTACTTGGATCTTCTTGGAGGGGCACATTCTCCAGTGACACAGAATCAGGGTCCTTTTCAACATCACCAGCACCTGTCAGTCGAGCAACCTCTGCACTAGTACTTGAAGCATTTGATGGATTTCGGGAATGACCTTTGATCTGTCCTTTCTTTATACTCTCTGCTATACTCTGAAACAGTATTTGGAATAAGTTATATTTATGATTTTTTTTCTCAAAAGTTTGACCTTGAAAGATGACCTTTACCATGTGACATCAGATGATCGTTACTTTGTCTTAATCAAAGCAATGAAAAAACTGAAATAATGTTCAAAAAGCCTTAAAAATCAATGAAATTATCATAAAAAATTGACAAAACCTACCTGCAAATCAAATTTGGACATTGTATTTTCAAAACATTTGAAGAACAGCGAATATATTATGATTTTCATGAGGATAATGATAAAACAATATGCTCTTTATCAATCAATACAGAGGCATAAAAAGTTGATAAAAACTAGTATTGAAATGAATATGGTTTTTATGTCCCATGCAACAACTGAGGCCATATTGAGGCAGAGCTTCGGTTTAAAAAGTCTTTTCCAAAACACTGGAAAAGAGGGGAATTGAACCAGGGACCCCCAACACTGGAGTCTATCACTTTAATGCTAAGCAAGATTGGCTCCTGATAAAACAGAAAGAACTTACAGTATTGCCTGCATTCTTATATCATTAGGAATTCATACATTTTTCTATAGAATAGTACAATTGATCAAACTGCATTAACCCATTACCGTATAACGCTGTTTTTTGTTGTCCTGAGGACATATGATCATGAAAAAGTTTGTGGGAAAAGAAGAAATTGCTTGTCACAAGTGATTTCCCTTTTTCTACAATGCTTTCTACCTTATATGGTACTTACTCTAATTTTAGTCCAATATGAAATTTCATCTGCAACTTCTTTTGATTTGGACCAGTTTAAGATTGTGGTGCATTGTAAACTTACTTGTTATAATCCTTTTCAGAACTTGATGGTTTTGTGAAGAAAAACTGTTACTGTAACAAATAATTCTGGGGAAAATTGACCAAACTGGGTCATAATTGAAAGAACAGTGCATTACATAAAACAAAAGCTAAATTATTAGTTGGTAACCCTTATGTCATAACTACAGCCTAAATAAGGTGAGCAACTGGAGGCCTGGAAAGGATCTCATGGCAGTACTGGTAAGAGAAACACTAGGAATCCATGGAATAGCTGCCACAATATGACTGAAATACTGTTAAAAGTAGCATCAAATCCTATTTAATCAATCAATCACTGAAATAAATATCTGAGTTAAACATTCATTCTTGTCTAAATAAATGATTTGATAGGTTTCTTCATTTGTGTGTTGTTGTTTTTGCTGCAAACTGTGAATAAAAATTATTCTACTTTATGTTACAAACCTCCATCATTTCTAGTTTTTCTGGATACGCCAAATCACCTTGTGCTGCAGAGTATTGAAGTATGTCAGATTTAATATAAATATACGTTCTGTAGACAAGTCTTTCTTGTATGTCCATTAGCATTTGTCTGATCACAACTCCAAAGGCACGTAATTCTTGAGCTGAAATAAAGCAAAAGCCCAGTCCATATGGCAGAGTCTTACTAGAGCATAAAAAAATCTCAGTAAAAAAGGGCGTATAATTCATATAAAACTTGCATTTACAAATTTCCTCTCCTCCTCCTGTTGTCTGATATGTGGTAAACACTTTGCTGCAAATGTTTCTCTGTTATAATCCTTGTCATGAAGAAACTGGAATATTCCATGCTTTAGGTAGTAAGTATAGACTAAGATCAGTCTGATCTTAGTCTACACCACCTGTTTGACCCTTTAACACCAGCTTTATTTGCAAAATTAATTTTCAACAGAAATATTGAGCAGCATATATATCTTCCAGTACTTCCATACCCTTAATTTTCATGCCATTCCAAAAAGAATTTTATATAACAATAAGGTTCAGCTTATTTCATAGGCTGTTGGTTGTTACCAGTACAATGTACTGTGATTTGATTATACTGATGGATTGCTGCTGTAAACCGAAATTTCATAGACCAATCAAAATCATTTAGACGGGAATGTAACTTTGAACTTAGACTTTGGTTGTCTTTTTTGTGAAGCTTTTTGTTGGCTTGACTTATTCAAGCAGTAGTTATAATATTTAGGTTGAAAACAAAACATTTTACTTTTTTGTTGCACTTTACCAGCCATAAGTTTTTCAAAATGATGTTATTTAACCAATTCCTTCACAATCCCTCCTTTTTATGCCCTCATGAAAAAGTTTTGTAAAACATTGTGGACATAGAAGAAATTACTTGATCAATGTCCACAATATTTTCTACCCCAAAAGACAAAGACTTTTAGAAAGTCATCAGCCTAGGATTGTTGTCTGCATCTTCTATCAATTAGGACCAGTCTAAAGTTTTCTCATGTGGGAACGGGTAAACATCTCAGTCAAACTTCCTGTCAAATGTCAGTGGGCATGGCAGGGTCCAAAGAATTCCAACAAGAGCACCTCCTACGGGTGCCTACGCTTGGCTAATGGGTGCTTGACAGTCGACAAAATTCATCTAGAGTTATCCCCCTTGATAGTATAGGTTGCTCTTTTGATAGTGAACAAGTGTGCCAAGTTTCAAGTAAATGCCTTTAGTAGAACCAAAGATATCACAAAATGTCAAAGTTTTCGCACAATCTACGACACCAATGCTATAGTGATACCTCAGGTTTTCTCCAAAAACAGCAGAGCTAAAAATGGCACTCGTCCTTCAGGGCAAGTAACATGAAAAAGTTACATGTCCTGCATTGACTATCACTCGTCCTACAATAAGCCTAGGGATCTAATCAAGAGGCCCATAGGGCCTTATCGGTCACCTGAGTCGAAAGAGCACAAATACAAATAAAAGTCCACTACATATTATATATCAAAGCTCTTGGCCTTTTAGTTTGAGCAAAGAAGATGTTTAAAAGTTTTCACTAAACAAGCCTATGTTAACTTGGGACATCTTGGAACAGGCTAATTCTGACCCTAGGGCCATAATTTATACAATCTTGATGGAGGTTGACCAGGTGATGCTACATACAAAATATTACAGCTCTAGGACCTCCTGTTTGGAAGAAGATTTTTAAATTCTCACTATATAAGTCCCATGTAAAAATCATGATGTCCAGGAATGGGCTAATTATGACCCTATGGCCATTATTAATACAAAATTTCACTATATAGGCCTATGTTAAATTTGTGACATCTGGAAATGGGCTAATTTCAATCCTGAAGCAATATTTTTAAAATCTTGATAGAAGTTCACCAGATGATGCTGTATACCAAATAGAAAAGTTCTAGGCCCTCCTGTTTGGGAGAAGAAGATTTTTTAAAATTTCACTATATAGGCCTATGTTAAATTTGTACAATCTTGATAGAGGTCAACCAGATTATGCTGTATACCAAATATCAAAGTTCTAGGCCCTCCTGTTTGGAAGAAGAAGATTTTTAAAAATTTCACTATACAGGGCCTTTGTAAAACTTGTGACGCCAGGGAATGGGCTAATTCTGTCCCTTGGGCCATGATTCATACAATCTTGATAGAAATTCACCAGATGATGCTACATACCAAATATAAAAGCTATAAGCCCCCTAGTCTGGGAGGAGAAGATTTTTGAAATTTTACTATATAAGCACATGTTAAACTTGTGACATCCGGGAAGGGGCTAATTTTGATCCTGGGGTTATAATTTATACAATATTGATGCCACATACCAAATATCAGAGCTGTAGGTCTTTTGGTTACGTAGAAAAAGATGTTCAAAGTTGTCACTATGTAAGCTTATGTACCCCACTCACTTTTGCCCTCCTCTAGCATGGCCATTTCTTGACAGATTTTTTTTTCTTGTACAAACTTGATAGTCCTTGCCCTAAAGACTCTAAATACCAAATGTGAATCTAATCTGACAGCCTGTTCATGACAAGGAGGTTTTTAAAGATTTACCCTTTTTGGCCCCTTATATTGTTGCCTTTGTTGCAAACTCTTATCTCTGAATTAACACAAATGCATTTTGGGGGGTATTTATATCTGTATTCATGCTGAAATCATCATTTTTCACTAGTCCTGGCAGACCACCCCCTCCGAATTGGTCACACGTTCTCCGGTAATTCTTACTCGTAAATATGAGTGGACGAGTAGATTCTTTGGACCCTGTATGGCCAACAAGAGAACAACATTAAATACTTACGATTTTGTTGTACATGTTCTTCTAGCATTTCCACTGTTAAAATACTACACAACTCCGCGAGGGTCTCTAAATGGTTGATGTGGATAATCAATGGTCGGAACACATCATACAGTAGTGAACAGAGTCGTTCCAACATCCCGCTGAAAATATTGGAAAAGACACTCTCCAAAATTTTACAGTATTACTGTGAAGCATTTAAGCTTTAACCCACACAACAAAATTCTAGACTGGTCTAAATTGAAAGAAACTGCAGACAATAATTTCAAGTTGATGGAATTTTTTCGTCCCTTTGGATAGAAAACATTGTGAATGAAGAAGAAAGTGCTTCATACAATCAATTTCTTCATTTTCCACAAGGTTTTCCAAAGCTTTTTTCTCTTGAGAGGCCTAAAAAGGAGGAATTGTGTGGGAATAGGTTGAGTATACTAATGAAGGTAGACAAAATTTGAAAATATCAATGCTCAATAAGATCCTTCTCAAAACTGATTAAAAATCAAAGGGCTGATAACACTGTAGGGCTGATTGTCTGTTGTATAGTCAAAATTTTCTTTGAATCTATGTCTCCGAGTTCGACATGACAAGGGTTAAATCATATCATCACAGAGTTTTGCTTGTTTCAACATGTAGAAGACTCATAGATTTTGAAAATAGTTTTGGGAAGGGACACAATGCTTCTTTCTAGCAAAATCTTTTTTCACTATTTCTTTACTATTTGGTAATCATTTTTATCATTAATACATATTTAAGTGTTGCGTGCAACTTTATATTTGTTACCATCTAAAACCAATAAGATAACATAAGTTAACATATTCTCATATAATCCCTTATTTTGACACTTTGATGAAATAAAGCTCTGAATTTTTTTTTTGCTTTTAATTCAGAAATTACTTGCTATTGCAACAATAAATTTCTCCTTTTTTAGCAATGATGTCTACTTTTTTTCAAAAATACAGTAAAACCTCGGTAGTTCGTAGCGCAAGGAACCGGGGAAATTTATACGAATTAAACGTAGTACGAACAAAACGGAGGGCAAGAGGTCGGTTGTTTGAGTTACACAGAATCCGCCATGGTCCGATCTGTTCCCTATTTAGGAATTGATTCTAAATTGGTTATTTTTTCTAAACGAGACCCGCAGATATTAATTGAGGAAAACATAAATTAAAAATTACCCCTCTTGTATTTCTATGCTTTACCTCTGTATTAATTCTTGGCTTTTTTTTAAACACAGTGTTTGTATAAAATGGTGGCCTCTATCAGAGTGATTTCCCTTTACAATACATTGGATCAAATCACTCTGAGTATTCTATTATCGAATCATAAGATTAAGGACCAATTATTGTGAAGAAAGCAACCGCAGAATAAAATAAAGTGGTTAGAATTTCTAAATGGCCAATTACACTGATACTAATGGGGCTGCGTCAAATTTTCGGCGATGACTACGGAATCTTTATTCGATTAATTACCAACCTTACAAACCAATCAGCCCCTTTTAACTAAAGGTACAAGATGACACATTACTTGTCATATAGATCAGCAGGTGTGAAAATCAAGGTAAGTGATGATTGGTGTCAATTAGTTTATTACACCTACGAATTAAACATAGGAGTTTGTGCTATAATCATACTTTCGGGACTTGAAATGGCCTACGAACTACGAACCACTGACGTTCGAATTAGACAGAGTTTTCTAACAAAGCTAAAGAAGGAAAAAGATCGGGACCGAGTAAAGTATACGAACTAACACATACCTACGAACCAGTGACGTTCGGATTAACGAGGTTTTACTGTACTTTATCATTCAAGCCTAAAAATGTTGTCTGCAACTTCTCTCAATTTGGACTAGTCTTAAATGCTTTCATCTGGTAATAGGCTAACCCATTACCATATGACAAAATATCAGACTGGTCCAAATTAAGAGAAGTTGCAGACAACAATTTAAAGTTTATGAAATTTTAGATTTTTTCTACTTTTTGGGTAGAAAACATGATGGAAAAAGAAGAAATTACTTGTTGCTTCATTTTACACAATATTTTCCAAATCATTTTTTCTTAATGGGCGTGTAAAAGTGTTATTTGTTAAAGGAATATATAACTTACTCTAGTAGAACACTTGGCTTTGAGAAGAAGTTTAGATAAAGCTTGTACTCGTCTTCACACACATGCACCATGAAGGCGCACCCACTTCGCATCTGTTAAAAGACATAATAATTAACATGTGGATGTTACAGTGTTTATTATAGGATGCAGGACAACATGTAGCTTGTAAGGTTTTTAACCCTTTCCCGTTATTGGAAATTTTAGACTAGTCCAAATTGAAAAAGGTTGCAGACAACAATGAAACGGGATGCTATTTGAAATGAAACCATTCTATGTGGTAGAAAATATTGTGTGACAAGCAATTTCTTCTTTTTCCAAAATGTTTTCTCGAGTATAAAATCACAGGAACCTAAAATCCCGTATTTGAACAGGAAAGGGTTAAGCAGACTTTTTCCATGTTAAGGGTTTGGTAATGTAAAAATCATATTCAAGGTTTTCTTTCAGACCATGGCTATCAATTCTCTTTTTCAAGCTGTAAGTAGCAATTAGGAATATACATCACTATTATGATAACAGCTTTAACCCATTCCCAAACTATCCTACTTTTTTATGCCTCTCAAGAATGATTTTCTTGAAACATGATGGAAAATGAAGAAATATTTTTGTATATTGCATAAAGTAGTTTCATATAAACCAATATAATCTTTGGCAATTTGACAAGTGTTCGAGGTATATTCCTTGGTAGTATTAAATCATAAGAAATGAAGTAAATATTTTTTTTCATGGAAGTATGAAACTAAAAACCTAATCACACTTCTTTATACTTCCATGAGAACAAAAAAAAAAAAATATATATATATATATTTTCTTCATGTCTTACCTAAATAACAGCCAACAATGACTGAGTGCCTAACTTTTCCAACAATTTCTCAATGTCCCAAGTAAAGACTCAGATCAGCCTGTGCATCCACAGTCTGATCAGAGTCTTCACTGCTCCCTATAGATTACTAATGACCCAAAACTCCTTTAGATGATCAGAAAACATCTAAACTGATTATCATACAATCTTGTATTTTGATGCCTAGATGAACAATGTGGACTCATACCACCACCAACACTTTGTCACTGAAGTAGCACAGTTGACCTTTGACATATATTATCCAAAAAATTCCATGGTGAACTTGATCTTTGACCTACTTGACCCCCAAAAATACTCTACCTCCTTTGAAGAAGGACAAAATGAGTATATAGTTTGAAGGGCCAAAGTTAAATGGCCTATGCTCTAGCACAAAAACACAAAAGTTTAATTGTGACCTTGACCTTTTACCTATGTGACCCCAAAACAAAAGGTCCTTAGTTGATTGGCAACAACCATATAAAGTTTCAAGGTTGCAGTTCAATTGGCTCTTGAGTTAGAACAAGGAAACAGTTTTCAACCAAAATTTAATCTTGCCTTTACATTTGACTTATGTGACATAAAAATTCCTTGGGTCCATGGCAACTATTATATGAAATTTCAAGGTTGTAGGTCAATTTATTTTTGAGTTATAGCAAAACAAAAATGTCTAAGGATGGTTTTCAACCAAAGTCCAATTGTGACCCTGACCTTTGACCTACATGACAACATGACCAGTGGCAAAACCAAAAATTGAATCACATGTCCTTAACAAATCTCCAGTCTCCAGATTTATTGTAAGGGGTTTAACCCAATATTCAACATTTTAACAATCATGCGGCAGCAGCTGGAGTACCTCACCATGAGATAACAAAGGCATCTACTTGGGTAATTTGCAACAATTGTTTGAAGTTTGAAGGTTCTAGGTCAATTGGTTCTTGAGTTAAAGAACGGAAACAAAAAAGTCTGCAGACAGACAGATATTGTGATACCAGTATACCCCCTCTACTTTGTAGGTTGGGGTTATAAATATAGTTATTGAAAACAGTGTGACAAAAGAAAAATTTCTGGCCTATATGACATTTTTTCCCAATTTAAAGTCACTTTGTAGTGTCTTCTGTAACTTCATTGAAATCAGACCAGTCCAAATTCGCTACTTGTGTCGACTTGAAATTTGGGAATGCTTTGCAAAGGCTAGGTAGTCATCCTTACCAAAGAACAATGATCTCTAACATGTTTGCTAGCTAGATCCTGGACTGTAGAGTTGATACTAGGAGTTAACAGCTGCTCTCGCTGACTAAAATAACACTGGTGACAGTCATTTAGAATCTGCTGGTAACTGAAATTGACATTATCAAGCTTAGCAGATCATCATTAGCTTTAACCTAAAAAGCGAAAATATTAAGACTTTCTGTTACCATTGCAATCAGACCTTGAAATCTGACCTTGACAGATAAGATTAAACTTGATATCAACAAAATGGCAGTGATTTTTTTTCAATTCAAGGGCAGGTAATTCACGATAATTCTAGAAAAACTAGAGTGATTTGAATTTCAAAGGTTTTATGCACAACTAGACATCAAAGAGATACATTGTACCAAATTTCAGTTTGTTCCTATTGATACTGTAGGAGGAGGTTGAGCATATGAGGTTTTTTTATTCAAGGGCAGATAATTCAAGTTAATTCTAGAACAACTAGAGTAATTTGAATTTGTAACTCTGTTGCCATTAGACAGCGGGGACATAACTACACTACTTTGAACTCATATTTCCAAAAGTGTCACTTACTGACATTTGCTCAATTAAGTTGCACTTTCTGATTTTGTTGTCCAAAATTTTCCTAAGGATCCTTCTCACTTAACAGGTCATGTGTATTCACTTACTCTGGATGTTTGTCAAGCCTAGATTCCAGCTGTTCCATCAGACCTTTGACTCGAGGCGCATTAGCTCTAAACTTTCCATAGAATAGTGTGAAGGCATTGTCACTTGGATTGGAGGCATCCTGTAAAAGATTGCAATAAATAATACTTTAACCCATATTAATTTTCTATATCATTTCAATCTTACAAACACTTTCTTGACTATACAATTTTACCTTTAAATAAAGTTCTTTAACCTTGTCATTCTATTCCGAGAATATTCCTGTTTTGGAAGGAGGCATAGACAAAGACTAGCCTCCACATACATGCAGTCTGATCTGAGTTTACACTATCCGTTTGCCCCTCTTAAGCCAAATTTTCAAATAAATAACAACCAAAAATCGGTGCTTCTCTTGCTTTCAGTTCTTTAAGTTCAATTTGATTCTTTAGAGAATTTTATTCTGAAAGTCAAGGGACAAAAATAAAAGAAAGCATTTTTTAAGTTGGAAGTGATAACTGTTTTAATTCATATCACAATAAAGAAGAATCATGGTGGGAGAGAAGAAGATGCTAGTCATATAATTTAAAATGTAAATGTTCCAAACCTTTGTGTTTTTCACTTGTTGTGTGGCAGTTTGCAAAATGTTAACAATGTGTGACTTCATCAAGTTAAGAGCCTTTGATAAACACTGTTGAAATCTAGCCAGGTAGATATCAGACTCTTTGTATTGGGGCTGAAATAGATATAAATTTATTAAAAATGGGCCAGCGTGAGACATTTCCGACAATTTCACTTTTTTAATTGACTTAGGCAATGACTATTTTAATGCTCTAGTTTGGCTGAAATCTGGCAAAATTTTCTGAGGTAAATAGTAATTGTGTTTTGATTGTATTTGTAGTCAACAGAAATGCATACAGTAAAACCTCATTAGTTCAAAAGAAGCTAGTGTGCAGGTATGTATTTGTTCGTATATTTTCTGCAGTCCCAATTTTTCCCTTCTTTATCTTTGTTAAACAAGAGTGCCATAGTCACAATATTGTTTATGGCACTCCTACCCTCAGTTCAAATAAGTAATCTTTCCTATCTTTCCTATCTTCCTCGAACTACTTAGACATTAGTTCAAAAGAAGCTAGTGTGTAGGTATGTTTTGTTAGTATATTTTTTGCAGTCCCAATTTTCCCTTCTTTATCTTTTTATACAAGAGTGCCAGTCACGATATACACCGCCACTTTGCTGCTGTTTCAAAAAAATAATTGTAGACACTACTTATTTTGACAGAACCAAATTCAAAACATTTGCAAGTTTCATTTAAATCAAGACAAAACGTTAGGAGGGGTTGCGATCACAAGGCTGCAATATCAATAAGCCCCAGATACTAAGTTTTAAGGGGGGCATAATTCAGGTAAATTAATGAACCATAAAATCCTTGATCCATGTACATCTACGAATTATGGTGATGACATTGACCAAGTTTCATTCAAATCAGGACAAAAAGTTGGGAGGAGTTGCATTCACAAGGCTGCAATTTCAATAAGCCCCAGATACTAAGTTTTAAGGGGGCATAATCAGGGAAAAATTAATGAACCATAAAATCCTTACTTCATGCACATGTACCAATTTAGGTTATAACATCCACAAAGTTTCAATTAGATCCAGCCAGCAAATTAGGAGGAGTTGAATTCACAAGGCTGCAATTTCAATAAGCCTCAGAGACTAAGTTTTAAGGAGGCATAACTGAGGCAAAAATCAATGAACCATAAAATTCTTACTTCATGCACATCTACCAATTAAGGTGATAACATTGACCAAGTTTCAAAAAGATCCAACCAGAAACTTAGGAGGAGTTGCGCTCACGAGAAAGTGTACGTACGTACGTACAGATGGACGGATGGACAGACAGATGAAGATGATGCCAATATATGACAGCCTCTGGGGGCATATAAAAAAATCTTGCTAGCTTGTGTGTTTGTGATTTGTAGTTTGTAATTTCAGTGTCTACTAATACAACACTCCAAGTGATCTGAACCCTGCACAAAAATCACTACAATGGAAGTAAACATGAAAGCATGTACTGCGGTTTGTACAACATTTATTTGTATAAATGTCCTAGTCCCTTGCTCTATGAGCTAATGAGGTTTTACATTATATATATTAGCTGCTGGTTTAACCCATTCTCACACAATTCCTCCTTTTAACGCCCCTCAAGAAAAAAGCTTTGGAAAACATTGTAGAAAATGCAATTTCTCCACTGTCCACAATGTTTTCTACCCTAAAAGACAAAGAATTTTGAAATTCCATCAACTTAAAAATGTCTTCTGCAACTACTTTGAATTTGGACTAGTTAAATATTTTGTTGAGTGGGAATGGTAAAACTAACCATTGGTTTCTGTTGTTACTAACTATAGTACAACCAATCCTAACAATCACCAAACACAAGTTCAACACAAATACCAGTCTTTATTTACTAGTTTGCTAGTTTTGCACCTTTAGTCAAAGCTCTGTCAGAGGCTTAGCCAAGGATAAAACGGACAACCTAAGAATTAACAGCAAATAACTTAATGAGCTTGTTAGGATTTGAAAAACTCTTAATCCATTACTTAACAGCGACTCTTCTTGATGCTGTTCAAACAAACATTTGGAAAAATATGGCATATAATGAAGAAACTGATTGCAACAACCAATTTCTTCATTTTCCACACTGTATTCTACCCAAAAAGTGGAAAAAATCTAAATTTCACAAACTTTAAATTGTCAGCTCCATCTCCTATCAATTTGGGCCAGTCTAAAATTCACTGTCCAGTACTGGATTAAGGTAGACTTACATTATTCTTGATATATAAAATACAGTCATCCAATCTTGATAACATGGGAACAAATGATTCATTGGTTACTGTCAATGTTGGGGACCCAAGTTTCTGAAATACAAAAACAGACATGAGTCTAACCCATTACCAAATGACAAAACTTTTTGACCAGTCTTAGAAGTAGCAGATGATATCTAAAATGCTCCATAGGCCTGAATTTACAGATCCCCCCCCCTCCAAAAAAAACCCACTTATTGAAAATGAAATATAGCTTAAAACAAGCAATTCATTCATTTCTACAAACTTAAAATTGTCTGTTGCGACTTTTTTGAATTTGGCAAAATCAAAATGTTGTCATCTGGTCAAGGACTAAGGAATCTCATAAGCAAAAGTCTATAAATAGCACAAGGGCAACATTGATACATTGATTGCAAAATAGTTAACAAGTCAAGCAATACTATTACTTCCCTTTAACATTTTCCTGTTTTGAAAAATCTTCAACCTGTCCAAATTCAAAGGTTTGATTTAAAGTAAATTTCATTTAAAAAAGAAACAATCATTTATTAGGATAGAAAATATTTTGGAAAAAAGAAGAAAGTGAGTATTACAAGCATAAAAACAACCACTTAACAAGGTGCCAAATTTCATGATTCTAGCTATTATACTTTTAGGGATATACTCCGGACAAGATTCAAGTATGAAAAACAACTAAGGGCAATAACTCAGAAAAATAGGCTAGAGTTATGGTTCTTGTGCACTGCACTCCCCCTTGGTGAGATCTATACATCCATGAAATTTCAAGATTCTAGCTATTATAGTTTTAGAGATATACTCTGGACAAGATTCAAGTATGAAAAACAACAATGGGCAATAACTCAAAAAAAGGCCAGGTAGAGTTATGGTTCTTGTGCACTGCACTCCCCCTTGGTGAGATATATACAACCATGAAGTTTCATGATCCTAGCTATAATACTTTTAGAGATATACTCCGGACAAGATTCAAGTATGAAAAACAACAATGGGCAATAACTCAAAAACTAGGCTAGGTAGAGTTATGGTTCTTATACACTGCACTCCCACTTGGTTAGCTCTATCTATCCATGAAATTTTCATGATTCTAGCTATTATACTTTTAGAGATATACTCCGGACAAGATTCAAGTATGAAAAACAACTAAGGGCAATAACTCAAAATATACGCTAGGTAGAGTTATGGTTCTTGTACACTGCACTCCCACTTGGTGAGCTCTATCAATCCATGAAATTTCATGATTCTAGCTATTATACTTTTAGAGATATACTCTGGACAAGATTCAAGTATGAAAACCAACTAAGGGCAATAACTCAAAATATACACTAGGTAGAGTTATGGTTCTTGTGCACTGCGCTCCCCCTTGGTGAGATCTATCCATTCATGAAATTTCATGATTCTAGCTATTATACTTTTAGAGATATACTTCGGACAAGATTCAAGTATGAAAAACAACAATGGGCAATAACTCAAAAAATAGGCCAGGTAGACTTATGGTTATTGAGCACTGCACTCCGTATTGATGAGAAGAATATAACTGCCAAGTTTAAAGTCAATCGGGCTTATGGTGACAGATTTATGCTCCGGACAAAGAAGTGGACACCGCCGGACAACAGGACGCCCGAACACCACGGGTGATCCCATAATACGTCCCATCTTCGACGGGCGTATAAAAACCAGTTTCAAAAGGATTGAAGAAAAATTATGGCCTCTAGATTGTAAACACTTTTAATAATTGTTGATGACACATGCTACATAGACATTCAAGGATCACAAAATGCTCACCATGGGCACATTGTGATCATGTGAGCTAAATATCTCATCAAAGGTCATCCAAAAACATCCATGATTATCCATTTAAAATTGTAATTGATATTCATTTGATACTTTCTCAGGAGAAAACCGTTGATTAAGTGATTTCTTTATATACCCTCCAAGCCATTTGTCATCTGTTTTAGTTTTTCTTCTCTGATTCTGATAAAAGATCGCTCGAGGATCATTTCTGTTAAATTTGGATTAATTTGGGGCATTAGGAATACACTTCAGGTGTGGATGATTGGTTTGATTGGTTGACTGACTTTTCAAACCACAGCTGGGATCAATCAATTGTTGAGCTAATGATTAAATACTTACACTAGAGATACTGTCCAACTCATTAAAGTAAGAAAGTTTATTGCTGATGCTTTCTGCAGTGTTCATCAACTGGGTCTGAATAAAACAATAAAAAGAAGATTAACCCATTCTAACACAAGCCCCAGTTTTTTACGACACTTGAGTAAAGGCTTTTAAAAGCAATGTTGAAAATAAAGAAATTGCTTCCAACAATTTCTGAATTATCAACAATGTTCCATACCAAAAAAAAAGAGGATTTTCAGATTTTCATTGACTAAAACTTGTCAACTGAAAGTTATTTCAATTTGGACCTGTCTAAAATTTTGGTACGTGTAATAGATTAATAGAAAAAAACATCAAATTAAGATATTTATTTCAATCTCAAAAGGTTATATCTTATTGTTTATTCATACAACCTCATATCATAGGTAAAACCATTACCAAATGACAAATATTTAGACTGGTTCAAATCTAAAGAAGTAACAGAAGACAAATTCAAGTCAGTGGAATCTTAAAAAATTGTTGTTTTTCATGTTAAAAAACATTGTAGATAAATGAGGAAATTGCTAGCTAAAATCAATTTGTTTTCTCTTCACTGCAAAAAAGCAGACTAACCGGTATGTGGTATGTGAGAATGGGTTAAGACCAGTCTATATAACATGGAGGTCAAGAGGAATTAAACTCCTTCATATCTAGAACTCCGATTAATGATTGACAGACTGCTTTCCTAAGACAGAAAGACCAAATTCAAAGATATTACAGACAACAAAATTTATCTGTTTTATTATTATCTTTTTTCCTTTTGAGGTAAAAGCATTGTGCATATCAAAGAAATTCCTTACAATAAGCAATTTCTTCATTTCCCATATTGTTTTCCAAAGCTTTTTCCAGGGGGGGGGGGGGGGTCGAAAAGTGGAACTGTATGGAAACGGGTATACATAAATGTTGAGAGCTTGTAGTTCACTTAGAGTCTAATTATTTGATTGGTCAATTGACTGTTTGATTTACAGTGGCAATACGTCAATTACAGCCACCTTCACTGTGCTCTGTATATAAAGTTTCAAGGTCCCATGTCAAATGACTTATGAGTTAGAACACAGAATCTGTTTTCAATCTAAGTTCAATTGTGAACTTGACCTTTGACCCACATGACCCAAAATGATAGGGCACCTCTTTGGTGCCAAGATTAAAACTTAGAGGATCATAAATATTCTCAAATCTGCCTTAAGTTTGCAATGCATAAGATTCTACTTTTTGAAATGTCACAGCATGTATTTCTTTTCACTTCTTGCATTTGAACTTGCAAAATCCATGAATTCATTTAACCCTTTCCTGCTTTTCAAAATTTAAGTAACATCCAATTGCAAGAAGGTGTAGACAACAATTAAAATCGAGTGCAATATGAAAAGTAACCAAACTATAGGGTAAAAATATTGTGGAAAAAGAAGAAATTGCTTTTTAAAAGCAATTTCTTCATTTCCCACGTTGTTTTCTGAATTATTAAAACACAGGGACATAAAAATCAGGGATTCAACAGGAAAGGAATAATCATAATTCACTGAGAATAGAACATAATTCATTGAAATACAATTAAGAATTCAACCTACTTGTTCAGCAAGAAGATGTTCACAAGCCTCATGTAGTGCATTTGTCTTTGTAGACACATTTACATATTGCTTCTGTAAGTCCATCAAATAGTCCAACCCTGATGAAACTTCATTTAAAACCTCATCACATTGGTCACGATAACCTTCAAGTTCTTCACAGTGGCATCTGGGGGAAATGAAAATAAAATAGATTATACATATGATTTAAAGCGTGTTCAGAATCATTTAACCCTTTACCATACAAACCAATTCTTTTATGATCCTCAAGACAAAAGCTTTGGAAAGCATTGTGAATAATCATGAAACTGCTTGTAACAAGCTTATAACAATTTAGGACCAGCCTTAAATTTTATTGTCTTCTTATGGGTTAAACAAGATATGTACAGAAATATTAATTTCCATTTAACCCTTTCCTGTTTTTCCAAATTTTGGGCTGGTCCAAATTGAAACAGATTACAGACGACAATGAAAACTGGATGCAATATGAAAAGAAACCATCCTATGTGATAGAAAATATTGTGGGGAAAAGAGAAATTGCTTGTAACAAACAATTTCTTCTTTTTCCACAATATTTTCTCAATATTTATAAAGTCACATGAACGTAAAATCTCGGGTTTGAACAGGAAAGAGTTAATCAGACTAACTTCCTCAGATAAACTTATAAAATGACCTTGACCTTCTCATAAGCAAATATAGTGGTTTAACAATAATCCATCGTTTGATTAGAGATAACTTACACCAAATAATCATGATGACTGTGCCTTAACCCATAACCAGACAAGAAAATTTTAGACTGGTCCAATTTAAAAGAATATGCAGATGTCAATTCAAATTGAAAAGAAATTGAAACTAAATACTCGTAAGGGTGGAAATTATTGTCTCACAACAATTTCCTTACACAAGTCTCATATGCGGGGTTGTGTAAAACGGTTTTAGACATGTTGAAAAAGTTTCTACTGTTATCATATCGTGAAAGAACCTTTGCTTCATTGTACGACCATTCAATGATATGCCCAGGATAGCTTTTGAAAATAATATGAATATTCAGTATGTTAGCTAAACTTTCAAATGCTCATCCCTCAAATAAACCTGTTTTGACAATAGCTGTGGCAAATGTATGGACTAAGATCAGCCTCCGATTCTGTGCAGGCTGATCTAGGTCTACACTACCTGCTTATTCTTTTAGTGTTGGGGGAACATATTGAACACAAAGTAGATCAAAATTTGACAAAAGATTAAAATTTTGTGAAGAAAGAATAAGTATTCATCAGGACAAGGGTTTGATTCAATTGCTCCATCAATTTTGTGATTACTATCAGAAATCCATGAATTACTAAATATGGACAATTAACAGTTATTGGAAAACAATTGGAAAACCTGTAAGGCATAGAATATTTATTGTCAGCCTGATTAGCTCAGTTGGCAGAGTACTTTACTTCAAACCTTAAGATCATGGGTTCGAGCCCTGGGCTGACCATATCAACTAACAAACTAATTGTCTTTTGTCTTTTTGATGATATGTTAAACCGAGGCCCCGTGAGACGGTGCTATCCATTGAGTACGTTAAAGAACCAGGTGGAGCTCTCAGTAGTTTCGTCCTGTATCCTTGCACTATCCCCCGTAACAACTAACCGTCTTCTGGGGGCATTGCTCATATGGGCATGTGCTAGATGATAAATAAACGGCAATACAAACAAACAGAATATTCATTTGAAACAACTTATTAATACCTGGTGGGCAATGAACACTTATTGGAAGACACTTATAAATACCTGTAAGGCAAGTCCTCTTCTTTTTCAATGTCATTTTCAAGCTCAGCAAACCATGAGAAAAACTGAAAATATTGAAGCAAGTATCAATTATGATAAGACATCTTGAACAAGAGGCCCATGAGGGCCTGAGACGCTCTACTGGTTATCAAGTATTCAGTTAAAGAAATCTGATATTTAAGGAAGTTAATTGCTCAAAGAAGAATGCATAAAGAAAAAAAAAGGGGCTTTATCCCCTTTATCATTTTAAGCAACAATCCTCAAGGCCCCTTTTCCCATGTTTCATGACGGATCCACTCCATTTCCAAAAGAAAGTTACCTTATGACCCTACAATCATTCTGTGAATATTTCATCAGACTCTGACAATAATTGTGGACTTAATCACATAAACAGGATTGTTTTGAATGAAAATCAATAAGGCCCCTTTTCCTGTGTTTTCTGATGGATCAATTTCATTCCAAAAGGAATTTTCCTTACAACCCGACAATTGTCCTGTGAAATTTAAAAGACAACTTGATAATGATTGTGATCTTCATCACATACACAAGAATGTTTTGAATGATAATCTGTAAGGCCCCTTTTCCTGTGTTTCGAATGCCACAATTATTCCATGCATCTTTGAAGAGAATCCAATAAAACTGTTGACTTTATTGTGTTAACAAAGATATTAAATTCTAGTTCTCATAAGGCCCCTTTTCCCGTGATATTTTACTGTTGGTTTTATCATTCTATGAAAGTTAAAAGTGAACCCGATGAAATATTGGGAATTCATTATGTTTACTAGAATATTTAAAAAAAAATCATATGTCCCCTTTTTACATGATACTTGATGGATTGTACCCAGTTCTGAAAAGAACCATCTAAGTATTTGTACAATCATTCTGTGAAATTTTGAAGTGAATCCGGTGAAATCAAGGGACATCATTGTGTTAACCAGAATATTGAAGAGAGTTTTTCATAAGGCCCCTTTTTATGTGACCCTTGCTATAGTCAGATCCACTGTCAAAATCAACAATTGGAATGATGGTACAATCAATCTGTTTAATCTGTGGAATTTATTGTGTTAATGAATTATAGTGAAATATTCATAGGGCCCCTTTTCTCATGATACTTTACAGAACAAATCAAATTTCAAAAGGAACAATTCTAATGAAGGTAGAATCATTCTTTAAAAGTTAAAGAGAATCAATGAAAACAGTGGACTGAATTGTGTCAAGAATTTTTGTAACTAAATTTTCATAAGGCCCCTTTTCCCGTGAAACTTAACAAATCAGACCCAGTGTACAAAGGAACAATCCTAATGATAGTTTGACGAAAATGATAAAGACTGAGGACTTTATTGTAATAATGATGTTTTGTAATAAAATTTTTAAACGGTCCCTTTTCTTGCGTCACTTAACCAATCAGACCTAATTTACAAAGGAACAATCCAAATGATGGTACAATCATTCTATTAAAGTTTGAAGAGATTCTGATAAAGACTGAGGGCATTGTTGTGTTTATGAGGATTTGGTAATAATTTTTCATACAGCCCCTTTTCCTATGATACTAGACAGATCAGGCCCAATTTGGAAAGAAACAATCCTTATGATGGTACAAACATTCTGTGAAAGTTTGAACAGAATCTGATGAAAACTGCAGACTTTATCTTGGTGTCAAATTTTTAAAATAAAATTTTCATAAGGCTCCTTTTCCTGTGATACTTGAAGGATCTGGTCTCATGTCAGCCTCAACAATCGTGATTATTGTACAATGATTCTGTGAAGGTTTGAATAAAATCCAAAGAAAGCTCTGGACTTGGTTACAAGGATTATAGATAAAATTCTCTAAAGGCCCCTTTTCCCATGATACTAGACAGATCACGCCTAATTTGAAAAGAAAGAATCCTCATGATGGAATAATCATTCTGTGAAAGTTTTAACAGAATCTGATGAAAACTGTTGACTTTATTGTGGTACAATGATTTTAAAATTAAATTTCATAATGCTCCTTTTCCTGTGATACTTGACGGATCAAGTCTAATGCAAACATCAACAATCATTATTATTGTACAATTATTCTGTGAATGTTTGAAGAAAATCCGATGAAAGCTCTGGACTTTGTAACAAGGATTTATAAATGAAATTTTCATAAGGCCCCTTTTCCTGTGCTTCTTGACAGTTCAAACCCTGTTATGAAAAGAATGATAGTTATGACCTTCCAATCATTCTGTGAAAGTTTCAACAAAATCTGATCAAAACTGTGGGCTTTATTGTGTTAACAGGGTTTTATTAATTGAATTTTCATATAGCCCCTTTTCCCATGTTACTTGATGGATCTGAACCAATTCCAAAGGGAACTCTTCTTACAAAAGTATAATTATTCTGTTTGAGTATAAAGACAACCTCATCTCACCTGTGGACTTACAAGCATGAATTAAGATTTTTTTAATTGAATTTTCCTAAGGCCCCTTTTCCTATGTTTCTCTATGGATCAGACCCAATTTGAAAGGAACAATCCTTATGATGGTACAATCATTATGTGAAAGTTTGAAGTCAATCAGGTGAAATCTAGGGCCATTATGTGTTAACTAAGATTTTTTTTATTAAATTTTCATGGGGCCCCTTTTCCCATGAAACTTGATGGAATTTGTTGAAAACTATGGACTCTATTGTGTTTACGAGGACTTTTTCAATCCAGTTTTAATCGGGCCCCTTTTCCCGTGGTCCTTGACTAATTATACCAAATTTTGAAAGGAACAATTCTTATGATGGTACAATCATTCTGTGAAAGTTTGAAGTCAATCAGATGAAAACTGTGGACTCTAGAGTGTTAACAAAGATCTTTGAATTAAATTTTAATAAGGCCCCTTTTCCTATGTTTCTTGAAGAATCATAATTATCCAATTCCAAAAGGTACAATCATTAATGATGGTACAATCATTCTGTGAAAGTTTGAAGAGAATCCGTTGTAAATTGTTGGCTCTAGATTATTAATGAGAATTTTTTATTAAACATTTCATAAGGCCCCTTTTTCCTGTGTTTCTTGAAGGATCATACCTAATTTCAAAAGGAATAATCCTTATGATAGTACAATCATTCTGTGAAAGTTTGAAGGGAATCCAATGAAAACTATTGACTCGAGAGTGTTAAAGAGTATTTCTTAAAAGATTTTTCGATTAAATTTTCATAAAGCCCCTTTTCCCATGTTTCCAGATGGATCTGACCAAATTTCCAAAGGAACAATCCTTATGATGGTACAATCATTCTGTGAAAGTTTAAATACAATCTGATGAAAACTGTGGACTCTAGAGTGTTTACAAGAATTTTTTTATTAAATTTTAATAAAGGCCCCTTTTCCCCTGTTTCATGACAGATCTGACCCATTTTCGAAAGGAACAATCCTTATGCTTGTACAATCATTCTGAGAAAGTTTGAAGAGAATCCGATGAAAACTGTGGACTCTATCGTGTAAACGAGGATTTTTAATGGAGTTTTTAATTGAATTTTCATAAGGCCCCTTTTCCCATGTTTCTTGACGGATCATACCCAATTTAGAAAGGAACGATCCTTATGTTGGTACAATCAATCTGTGAAAGTTTGAAGAGAATCCAATGAAGACTGTGGACTCTATCGCGTAAACAAGGATTTTTAATTGAATTTTAATTAAATTTTCATAAGGCCCCTTTTCCCATGTTTCTTGACAGATCATACCCATTTTCGATAGGAACGATCCTTATGTTGGTACAATCATTCTGTGAAAGTTTGAAGAGAATCTGATGAAAACTGTGGACTCTATCTCGTAAACGAGGATTTTTTAATTAAATTTTCATAAGGCCCCTTTTCCCGTGTTTCTTGATGGATCATACCCATTTTCGAAAGGAACAATCCTTATGTTGGTACAATCATTCTGTGAAAGTTTGAAGAGAATCCAATGAAAACTGTGGACTTTATCGCGTAAACGAGGATTTTTTATTGAATTTTTAATGAATTTTCATAAGGCCCCTTTTCCCGTGTTTCTTGACGGATCATACCCATTTTTGAAAGGAACGATCCTTATGATGGTACAATCATTCTGTGAAAGTTTGAAGAGAATCCGATGATAACTGTGGACTTTATCGCGTAAACGAAGATTTTTTAATTAAGTTTTAATTAGGCCCCTTTTCCAGTGTTTCTTGACGGATCTGACCCAATTTCGAAAGGAACGATCCTTATGATGGTACAATCATTCTGTGAAAGTTTGAAGAGAATCTGATGAAAACTGTGGACTTTATCGCGTAGACGGACGCACGGACGCCGGACGGGAAAAAGCCATCGCTATAGCTCTAGTGGCCAGTAGAGCTAAAAATTGAGTTGATTTCTGCTACATGTATATCTAACATATCTTTCAAGTTATAAAAGATAAACATGGTGGATTTCTACAACTACAAGTATATCTAAAACAACTTACAAGTTGTAGTAGTAGAGATCCACCCATTTTTCCAAAATCATAAATTCATATTTCTCATAGGGAGATTTGAAAGTTTTGGTAAGGAGATTGGGGTCCAAAATTAGAAGATTTAGTGTGCCTCAAGAGACGCTTAAAATGTCACTAGCTTGCCACTATTCTTGCATTTCTATTGAATCAGGGTGTTTTGTTTTATATTGTTGCTGTGTTTTTTATATTCAATCATGTAATGTTGTTATTAAAGATTCCTTCCATTTAATAAATTGAGTTATTGACTTTTTGGGGGGAGGGGGACAGACAAACTTTGGGTAAAAGTGCATAGCTATCAATGCATGGGATCAATGGACATTGCAGATTTAATGAAAAGTCACAAAAGATCAAAATTTTTCTCTCAGTGCTTTCAGTACTTTAGATTCAGAAACAATGTTGTCTTGACTAATTAGCATCATTAAGGGTACATCTTTAAATAAATTTATCAACAATAAATGAATAATTTAATGTTTGCAACTACTTTCAGTGCTTTGATTACAGATTAAATCTGTTACTCAAATATATCTTTGAATACATTAAATATTAAGAAACAAATAAGCCTCAGACCGCATAAAGTCATACATATCAGATGTGCTTTTGTCTTCTACCAGAGCTCTCTGTACTTTGATTTCAGAAACAATTTCAGATGAATAACAGTAGATTTACTCTAAAAATTGGGAGGCTAGACTGAGATGATGCAACCATTGAGTGGACCCTTACCTCAACATGATCTGCTATATGTTTCACGGAACTTACTTTCCACGTTACTATACCCCTTTTGCAACTGGAGACAAATGAGGTGAAGATGGCAACAGCTTTTATTCAAATAAAACTCATAATAAGAATAAAAACGAGCTTGATTGTTTCTTTTTAGAGACATTCACATTAGTATAACTTTTAGCAAAATTAAAACCAATTGTCATTGGACGAACAAAACTTTGTGACTACAGTATGACGAAGCTGTAATTACAATATTTTGGTCTCAAATCAAAGAAGCAAATGAATCATAAAGAGCATGAAACAATATTGTAATTTTCCATTTGGGCTGTAGTTAAGATGTCCAACATCAAAGTATTTTGACTACTTTTACTTTCAATTAACACTTATTGTTCAAAACCCAAAGAATCATTTGATTGGTGGATCACTAGTTTTAATCTTCTTTTGTGGTTTTCATTTGAAAATTGGAAACAGGTCTCTGAAAGCAGACATCGAGATCGCCTTTTGAAGATGGAAATTTTCAGACATTGTCGGAGCGTATTGATTCTTCATGTATAGAGTTTTTGTCAACTGTAAAGTCAGAGTATGCCTCTTGTTCCTCCGAAAAACCATCTCCTGAAAACCGATATTGTTTGGTGAACATTTTTGTAAGTTTTGTAACTCTTACTTATGTGTAATGAGTTCAGAGAGGAATAAAATCTTTCCAAGCAGTAAGATTTTATACGGGTCAGAATAATTGCCCAAATGAGGTAAAGTTCAACTTGGCTTTCGTCCAAATCTTCTAGACAGTCGAGATGCTGGAATCTTTCAACTCGCCTTATTCTTCAACCAATTTAAATGTATCCTAAAACACATATCAATGCGATATACACCCAGACTGCTGTACCACTTCTGGTAACACATGGACATACAGAGTACACTAGAGTACTATTTGGCATGCTGATACCAGCATCTGTCAAACCACCTAAAACTAAACATTTTACCGCCAGTGCATATATTTGGATTAATAAGATGGATCTTTGCAGAAGTTAAATTATACTAAAAAAGACTTGGCAGTTAACAAAAAGCTTAAGTTATGATGTTCTGGTTTCTTTAGACGATAAGTTTAGAAAAGCAGAAATAGAGTACATATGTTCAAAGGACCTAACAATTTGAAAAAATAGTTCCTTCTTTTTTGATGGACACTGCTGAAAGCAATGATGTCGGAAGTTTAGGATACAAAATTATACTATTAAGTCAGATCACATTAAAGAAGGATCCATGATTTAGGAAATGAATCATCGGCATGTAAGTAATTCATTCAGTCGAGCCAAAGGTCATGCAAGCGAATTAGGGTCAAACTATCAAACTTTACTACTAAACAGTAAAGGGTGCAAAGGTATTCTAGCAATAAAGTCTATCATATCATACAACTGGGTGCACTCTGAAGGGAATATACAGCAAGTAGGCAATCAAAAGTATTCCGGCAAGACCATCCTTTCAGGGAAAAGGACTAACAGGGGCCCAGTCACCCATGGCCCCTAACTTTTGGGCTGGGGCCCTGAATTTTTAGAGGAAATGCCCATACCACTAATCTTAAATATCGAATATTTTGTAGTCTTGGCCCCTGAATTAAAAATGTAAGTCTTTTTCCCTGCCTTTACCAACTACTATTCCAAGCTCACAAATGGCAAAATCTGGATTTCATTTTTTTTCATCTGAATTTTTCTAGAGATCGGAAGAATTAATTACCGGATCAGGGCAAATGAAATAGTGGGAGAATACGACCAGATTGAGAAATACCACACGTATGTATAATATTGCAGTGAGATGTTGCAAGGAAAATCTTTAATTTGCATATAGCAGATTTTCAAAAGTTTAAGTTCAAATTAATTAATTTTTGTCCATATTTGCTTATATTTCTTTTGATAGAATAGATGGCAGTGGGGAAAATTCTATTACAAGATTAGGGAGACTACATCCCGTGAACCTCCTATATAATCCTGCTTTTTTACACCCTTCAAGAAAAAAACTTTGGAAAACATTGTGAAAAATGAAAAATTAGACAATAAAACTTTATGATTAAACATAACCCACGATGTCATGTGATTGATCCCTGGCAGCAGTACATATCCTTTCCGACATTTGTCTCTCACCAATGGGTGGATAATCGTAAACCCAATTGGGATAGCAGCTGGAGGCTAGGAAAGGATGTAATGGTAGTACTGGTGTGAGATATACCAGGAATACACTGTAAGTTGCTCAAGTCGCCACAATGTGACTGGAAATTGTTAAAAGCAGTATTAACCCATTCCCACACACTGACGCTTTTAGACACCCCTCAATATAAAAGCTTTGGAAAACATTTTGGGCAATGAAGAAATTGCTTGTTACAAGCAATTTCTTCATTATCCACAAAGTTTTCTACCCTACAAGACAAAGATTTTAAAAACTTCATCAACTTGAAATTGTAGTCTGCAACTTCTTTGAAATTGGACTGGTCTAAAATTTTGTTGTGTGGGAATGGGTTAAACCCCATTTAAACAATCAATTCCAAACACTACCATCTAGATAGATTTGGAATATAAGTGACCTTAGATGGTAGCCTCATCACTTAATCCGATTTATGAAGGTTCCACATTTCCTACCTGTTGAGCATTTTCTAATTTCCCACTTTCGTTATCCTCACTACTTAGGAAATATCTCTCCACTGGATTTAATGATTTAATTTCTTCCCCGGCACTTCCATGTCGCTGTGGTATAATTGAAACTGTTGCATCATCCACTGGAAGCTAAATCAAAAATGCATAGCAGATAAATTTATAAAACACCCTAGATCCTCAAGAATCAAAATAGGGTATAGGTAAAGATTTTGCAAAATTCTACTTTGTCTAATACCGTAGATAAGCTTTAAATACCAAAACAAAGGGATACAACTTCTTTTTAATATTTGCATAAATCTACAAATAAGAGTCTGCTGACAACATTGCTCATCCTAACAACTGCTTATCGAAAAGCTGCTTAATCATTCACCAAAGATAAAGGTCATAAAGTAAAAGTATATGACCTAATGAAGTTCTATATGGGAAATAATCATGAAATACATCAGGTATATCAAAATAGAAGCAACTTCTTTTCAGTAGGTATTAAGTGATAATCACTTAGTTAAAGTCTACATCCTAGTGAAGTTCTGTATGGAATATGATGAATACAAGAACTAAGGTATGAGAAAATAAACAGAATTGCACTGAAGCAGGTCAAAGCAGAGCTGGACACTAACTCCAGTCCTCGAACCAAGCCCTGTGATTCATAGGGAGGACTGGCAGAATTCCTAGGCTTAAGAAATCCAGGTCCTTTGGGCCTGTATATTTTATGCTTCCACCCCATATAAACATCCACTTTTTTTTATCTTAACCAGTAACAGCGTGCCCACTGGGTTTTTATTTTGGGGGTACATGTACCCCCTAGGTTTTGAAGTGGGGGTACAAAGAAAAATCTGGGGGTACAGTGTACCCTTTACTTTCAGATTTAAGGGTACACAATACGAATCTGAACCCTTTACCAAATGACGGACAATGTCATAGTTATATAGTTTGTTATTGCTCAGTAAAGAAGTACCACACGTCTTGTGCAAGTTTCAGATGAATTTAGAGGGAAAGATAATAAACTTTCTTTGAAAACCTGGTTTTTGACAATTCACTTTTTCTTAATTATTGGATTTTGGACGGGTTGAATGGAATATGAGAGTAATGGCAAGTTAATTACAAGAGTTGGAATGTCATCTTGGAGCAGGCCATACCAGGCATGTCTGCTCATTTTTAGATCAAACTGTGGTATTAAAACGATTCTGGTACAGAAAATATCAAATGGTCTTATAAGTGTCTAAAAGTCACCATTTTTGGAGAAATAGAATAGGTTTTGTTACGACATTTTGCAGACAGCAACTTACGTAGCCAAAACAAAACTACAATGTTAAACAAACGGCTCAATTTTGTCCCGCCTGACTTACATGTACAACGGAACTTACGAGAGAAACTGATTTCAAAATCAGTTTCTATATCATGAGTTCTTGTCAATCTTGCCCCAAAACACGTGAATATCTTGCGTTTAGTTTAAAAAATAGCGCAACTTTGGGCTCATTTCAAAACAAACTGGTGAGGCCATCAGGATTCGCATTATACGAACTTTTCCAACTGCTGGTTTCCCCATTCTCTATATGAAAACAAACCAGCTGGTTCCTGTCGCATGAAGGGAAATCACTCGCTCCCGATGCATTTTGTTCTACTTTGCTTGCAGTTTTGGGGGGGTTTAGGGAAAAATACGCACGTAGGGTTTCTCGTTTTATACGCTAATCATTTCAAATGAACACACACGTAATGGCATTTTTGTTGCTGCGTTCATTTATTTTTCTGTACGTTCATGCACGTCTTGGTGTAAGATTTGTACGTGAACCGACGTAGTTGTACGTGAATTACGTACTGCAGTACGTGAATGGGCACCCTGAGTAAAACACTAGTTTTAATGAAATATTGATAACTAATTAGAGAAAACAGTGTGGGAAAAGAAATTGTTTTTTAAAATGCATTTTTTTCCTTTTTCCCATACAAATATTTGGCTTTAATCAAATATACTACACACTATTTACTTCATAATACATGCACTTTTATATTGTAGAAACCATAGACATTGCAGAACTTCAATCACAGAGGAGAACCTGTAAGAATTGTAACCAACTGGTACCACAAGCCAATGGCTAAAATCAGTTACTGTCAAACAATGCATTTTCTTAATTGACTACAATATTTTCTACACAAAAAGATAAAGATTTCTTTAAATTCTATCAACTAAAAAATGTTGTCTGCATCTTCTTTGAATTTGCATTAGTCTAAGATTTTGTGGTCTGGTCTGGTAATGGGTTAATAGCTGATTGCCCTTTCAATAGTTAAAGTTCTGGAGTCAAGATGTGATGTGCAACCAACTCTATCTATCTATCTATCTATCTATATATACTGCCCAACTCCCCTTTTGGGTATTACTGGCAGGTGTGCGTCTGTGCTGGAATAAAAACTGTTAGTCATTGGTTAGGGTGCCAAACTCTCCCCTATTTATTCATAAAATGTAATTTAAAAAAAGAAATGAGATAAAATAATTGACAACACTGCAAATATTTTAATGACTCTTGATGCCTGGTACTTACTGATATGTTACTCTGATGTTACTTAGGTGCATTTATATTTTTGCATATTATCTAGTATGGGCAGTTAGTCAATGAAATATATTTTGGTCTAATTTTGATGGTTTATTTTCGAAAAATTCATTTACAGAGTACCAATCCACATGTCCTTGGGTGGACTTGTTTTTATGTCTGTTTGTTTTATCATTTGGTGTATCAGCAGCTTGTAGAATTTATTTTGACAATTTTGCAAATCTCCCTCCCACTTAAATTTAATCAGAGTAATAAGAAGGTGTGTATAAACCAAATTCATCTCTTAGTACAAAATAAGAAGTTTTGAGGTTTTTCATTCAAAGACCAGGACTCCTAACCGGAGTATAGGTCAACAAGTTACAGGGTAACAAATACAATTAACAAAACATGTGAAAAGTTTTGATGAAAGCTCCAAATGAAGCTGACTAGATTTAACCAACGACAATCAAGGGACATGATGAAGAATGAATAAAAGAAGTGTAGATAAAGCCCCCAGTTAATAAGCAGGCTCTCTAGAAGATTTTTTTCTCTCAATATTACATATTTCAAATAAACTGCAGATGAATACCATATTGAGAATTAATACTAAGTTACGAAAATGTCTTGGTGCGAAACGTCAAAACAATACGATATTCTTTCAACAATTAACTAAATTACGTTTTGGGGCAACGGTTTGTCCCCAGCAAATGATGATAATTCAATGAATAGGTCTTTCTGCAGAGTTGTTAGGGCAGCTTTGGGGTCTGTCTTTGATTCCCACTGCGAGAGAGCTTCTCGAAGTCTTTTCTGATCGACGGCGTTTGACGTGTCGGCCATCTTGCATAGGGAAAGATTGATTTTAAATACAGACAAAATAATCGAAAATTATTTGATGCCAAACCGGCCAATGAAGATTTGGGTTTTTTTTTCAATAGTCTATAAAATAATTTAAGCAGTCAATGAATCTATCCCGGTGGTATATTTATAGACTTTACATCTTTAAATTAGTTGAACAAAATTCTCATAGAATTAATGTCTGCCTTCAAATCATACCAACCTCTAACACTTTCGGTCGCGTAAAATGTCATTCTTGACTCGTACTTACTCTTTCATAAGGTAAAATTCCCACTGATCTGGTTATGTATAATATATTTACTATAACTTGCCTAGCTTAGCCAATTTTCGTTACATGATAAATCTTAAATCATTCAATTGTCTTGGACATCCTGTATTTTTATGAGTTTTCGATTGCGTAAGACTCGGGTTCTCCCCAAAACCAAAAGCTATCTTCATATATCGATATGTTTCATACGCTTCAAAAGGACATGTGGATAGTTAAAGCAGTGCTGTGCATTGGTGTATATTTCTTGAGCCATTGAAAAAATTAAAATGGCACCTAGTTCTCTGCAGAAGAATCACAATAGTACTGTGGTGTCGGGTCAAAAAGGCCCAGTGTCAGAAAGGCCCGGTCCAAAAAGGCCCAGTCCAAAAAGGCCCACTTTTAAAACTGACCAAAAAGGTCTGTCATCATAGCAATGTTTCTGGAAACCAAGGTGTTGTTAAAAATTGCAAATTCTTTTCTATGCTGTACAGTATATATCATTGTTGTCTAATGATGGATTATTTGAGAAAGTCCATAAAATAACATGCTTATGAGTTGTAGGATGAGATGATAAAATAAAAATACTGCTTAATATATATATTTCTTCTAACAGTTGAGTTAAATACATGTTTAATCGGACTGACTTGCTCTTCTCTTACATGTACATGTGGGCTTTTTTTGGACTGGGCCGGCCGCCGTCATAGTGCAGTTGGTAGGGCGTCGGACTGTCAATCTAGAGGTCCCGGGTTCGATCCCCGACGGCGGCACTCATCCTTTCCGACTATTTGTCTCTCACCAATGGGTCGATAATCGTAGACCTATGTGGGATAGCAGCTGGAGGCTAGGATTCCATTGTTAGGTGCTCCAGCCGCCACGATATAACTGAAAGATTGTTAAAAGCGGCGTAAAACCCCATTTAAACAAATTGGACTGGGCCTTTCTGGTCAGTTTTGCAAGTGGGCCTTTTTGACCCGGGCCTTTTTGACACTGGGCCTTTTTGTACACTGGGCCTTTTTGTCACTGGGCCTTTTTGACTCTAATTCAGTACTGTTGTGACCAGTGATCTATGTGTTGTGAGGTTATGACCAAAGGTGTGGCCCAAAAAGTCGAAGATTAGCATCAGTTTATCCGTGTGGTGGTTTATAGCATAGCTGCAAGCACAGTCAATAATGCCAGTTGGTCAAAAACATGCAGCTAGGAAGAGATAGACAGTGCAAGCCAGAATAAATTACTAGTAACTACTACATGCAACAAGAAGATGATCTTGTGATCTGCAATTGTCCTGAGTACATTCATCCGTCCATTTGTTCATCTGTCTGTTCACAATTTACAAAAAATCTTCTCCTCTTCTCCTAATAAACTTGCCATGGAATTTCGGTAACTCGACAATAGCCCCTCCGGACAATATCCCCTTCTATGTTTTTTGAGAAGGCGGACATTGTCCCCTTCCTAAATTTAACAGGGCGGACATTAGCCCCTTCGTCATTCTGACAGGGCGGACAAAATCCCCTTTCTAATATTAGAAGGGCGGACATTATCCCCTTCATCGTTTTACTACTGCGGACAAAAGCCCCTTTCTAGGGCATGCCGATCTCATACTAACACAATGTATAAAAAAACAAGCTCATATGGAAAGGGTAATAATATAGCTAACATTCAGCATATTATATCTTGTTAAGTCAACGAGGGTCAGGAAGGACAACGTATTACCAGATGACTTCAAATAGTAAAAAGTTGAAGTTGGCACGAGTTTCATTTTAAAGAAAAATGGTGGAAAAGAGGGAAAAGTGGTTCTTTGTCGTTACTATGACGTTTACTAGAATACAATTTTTATGGAGTCGCTCGCAGGGAAATATGCAAAGTATTTAATTAAAAATTAGGCCTCAGTTTATTATTTAACAACAAAAAAAGGGGGGGGAGTAAAATTGATTTTAATCTTATGAATCATGGATTATAGTTCGTTTCGTTACTTAAGTCTGAAGAAACTTAGTACAATTTTACAAAGGGGATAATGTCCGCCTATCAAGGGGATAATGTCCGCCCTTCTAATATTAGAAAGGGGATTTTGTCCGCCCTGTCAGAATGATGAAGGGGCTAATGTCCGCCCTGTTAAATTTAGGAAGGGGATAATGTCCGCCTTGTCAAAAAGCATAGAGGGGGATATTGTCCGGAGGGGCTATTGTCCTAGATTCTATTTGGAATTTCAACCAAACTTCACACAAATGATTCTTCTGTCATGCTCTTTCAAAATGAAAATCATTAAGAACTTTGGTTGACATGGCAACCAAGTGAAAAACTTAAAAAATCTTCTCCTCCCAAACTGTAAGGCTTTAGAGCTTTGATATTTGGTATATTGGTCATCTATTGATCCTTTACCAAAATACTTTAAAGAATTACCCTATCTTGAAAATTAGCCCTTTTCCGTGCAATTTCCTGATTTTACATAGAAATAAAGAAAGAAATCTTCTTCTCCCAAGCCATGAGGCCTAGAATTTTAATGTTTGGTATAAATCATCATCTAAAAGACCCTCTACCAAAATACTTCAAAGAATTACATTACTCTGGAAATTGGCCCTTTTCTGTGCAATCCCTGATTTTAGAATGGGAAAAAGAAGAATATCTTTGAAAATCTTCTCCCCCTAAACCATTAGGCCTACAGCGTTGCTATTTGGCATGTATCAATGCCTATTGACTCTCTACCAAAATACTTCAAAAAATTACTGTACTATTGAATTTAGTGCTATATTGTGGGAACAAATGTATCCGTTTGATTAAAGGAGAAAATCTTTAAAAATCTTCTCCAGAATAACTAGGTGTAGATCTTAAATATTTTGAATATATCATAAAGCCTTGAGCCTTCATACTCAGGGGAGCAATTTAGAACCATCACGATCCTCTTGTTATTCACAAGATGGTAACTTTTTCAATTATGCTTGCTTTATATTAATATTGTGTGCTAACCCTTTGCATTTGGACACACAAAAGTAAAAAAGTTCGAAAAACAGTAGAGGGTTAAAGGCTGTTAGAAGTATTCCAATGAAGCTATTTTCTTTCAACAGGTTTCCAAAGTTGAAGAGCTGTCAGCCATACACAGTTGTTCGAGGATTCAGACCTAAGAAATTTGGGGCGGTCAAGGTCACTCCAGTGACCCCAAAGACAGATGGGCCAGAATTCACAAAGCTATCCAAATATTTTCTTTACACAGCTGTGGTAAAGTGATATTACAGTTAACTTTAAGCCATCATCAGATCACAAAATTTTGACTAGTCTGTATTGAAAGAAGTTGCAGATTACAATCCAAAATGCAATGAAAATAAACCCACTCTCACAATCATGAAAATTTTTTAGACTGGTCCAAAATCAAAGCAGACAGTTTTAAGATTATGAAATTCTAAGATTCTTTGTCTTTTTGGGTAGAAAACATTGTGTTTGTTGAAGAAATTGTTAGAATCAAGCAATTTCCTCTATGTCCACAATATTTTACAAAGCTTTCTTATTGAGGGTCTTAAAAAAGAGGGTTAGAACTAAATGCTAAATAGGTTAAGGTTTCAAAACATTGCGAGATATGAAGAATTTGATATTGATTGTTACAAGCAATTTCTCCCTTTGTCACAATGTTCTCCTGGCAAGCTTTTTTTACTCAGGTGCATCTAAATGCAGGTTTGTGTGATAATATTTCTACTTTTTTCATTCTTTATTTCTAATTAATACATGTTATGAGTATTTTTCAAAACAAAAAGAATCTACTAAAGACGCAGCTAAGTCATTCATCTCTTATGTACCCAACAGTAAAATCCTTATATAGAGCAAAATTTGTTGGGTTATCTTATTGACAGATGGCTGTTACCTGTAGGATACCTATAGGATGCCTTAACCCTTTCCTGTACAATCACTGGTTTTTAAGTCCTTGTGATTTTATACTTGAGAAAACATAATGGGAAAAGAAGAAATTGCTTGTAACAAGCAATATCTTCTTTTTCCACAATATTTTCTACCCTACCGGATGATTATTTCTCAAATTAAATCCAATCTAAATTTTCGTCTGCAAAACCTTTGAATTTGGACAGGTCTAAAAAAAATTAAAACAGGAAAGGGTTAAGGGCTCAATGGTAACAAGGTCCTTTTTTAGCCCACCGTTCAGTGGCCAGGCTGACTGAACTCTGACTTGGATACATGTATTAGGAGGCATCATTTTGTAAAATTTATGACGTCACATGTAACAAAAAAGTAAAAAGGTTAGTTGGCAACCTTTATGTAGTCATTGCTTGAATAGACTGTAGTTTTGACATTTAACCCTTTTCCGTTCAAATATGGGATTTTACTTTTCTGTGGTTTTATATCGAGAAAACATTGTGGAAAAAGAAGAAACTGCTTGTAAGAAGCAATTTCTACTTTTTCCACAATATTTTCTACCACATAGGATGGTTTCATTTCAAATGGCATCCAGTTTTCATTGTAGTCTGCAACCTCTTTCAATTTGGACTGGTCTAAAATTTCAATAAGCGGGAAAGGGTTAGTCAACAAACCAACAAAAATGCTTCACACAAATGTTGACAAATGTTGGAGTTCAAAGTTCACTTCAGGTCTAAATGTTTGATTTGATTGGTCTGTTGATTTTGATTCACAGTGGTGATCCCTCGATTATTAATTAGTAATTTATTTGCTTTTTTCTTTATTACAAACATTTTTATAATTTGAGACCTAAAGACAGAAACATACATACCTGTAAGGAATCACTGACTCTTCAATTTTAAAGACTAGTATAAGGCTCTTGATAGACTCGTAAACTAGGGTTTAAACCAGGGTTTTGACCCTCAGAAATCCAGAATCTATCCTATTTTGACCCCTAGAAATTTCTCCCAATGGGGTCATTTTGCCCCCTTTAAAGAAAGTTCTGATGGTTAAAACAGGGTTTTAATTATGTATCTTATACGTTATTGAAAAGTATACAAATTAATTGCTTACTATATATCTTTATAAGGAAGGTCTGTTTGCTCTTAAAACTTCACGTATCTACTCTTTGTCTTTGTGAACAATGAAGGGTCTCTAGGATCATGTAAAGGGTGGGGGGAGGAGTTATTCAGGATGATTGAGGGTTTTGTTAGAAAAAAAAGTGGGATTAAATTTGAATGGGTTAAGTTTGAAGGTTTCACAAAAAAATATTACTTATTCTTCAAATTTGAAGTTTTTGTTGTTCTGACTAAATCAAAAATTTGATTTGTCACCCTACGATTTCATAGCCAAGGAGTCAATGACTCTTCAATTTCAAATGTTAGCACAAGCCCTGAAAGTACAAGCCCAAATAGCTCAGTTAGTAGAATACTTAGCCTATGGTTATGGGCTTCAGCTACACTGACAGCAAGTGTATTATTGGGAAAGACTCTTTAACCCATCCCGAAACCATCCTGCATTTTGAGAAAAATTAACCCTTGTCATGCTGTGTAAATTACCTCATTGAATTACTGAAAAAAATCAAACGGCTGAAAGCGCTGATATAACTTGTTGTTCAAAAATCAATATTTCTTTTAGAAATCAATTTCATAAACAATTCTGGCAGGAAAATTAGAAGAAGGAGGTGTAGACCAAGATCAGACTGCACTTATGTGCAGGCTGATCTTGGTCTACATCTCCTGCCAAAACCGGAATATTCAGGGTTCAGCATGACAAGGGTTAAAATGGAAGACATTATGAGAAAAGGAGAAACTACTCTTTGTGTTGCCAGTCAATGACAGAATACTTTGAACACCAACATTTTATGTCAGGCATTTTTTGGTCTTGTTAACATTTAACTACAGCTGACTTAAGTTGTAGTTACCACATTTGGGTTGTCAATCAACAATTTGACTTTAATTTAACCTTCACCTGTAGAAACCACGAATTTTGCGCTGCTGGGATTTTAAACTTGAGAAAATATTGTGGAAAAAGAAATTGCTTGTAACAAGTAATATCTCCTTTCCCACAATATACAGAGGACAGTTCCATTTCAAATTGCATCCAATATTAATTGACGTCTGCAACCTATTGCGATTTGGACCAGTCTAAAATTTAAAAAAAAGAAAGGGAAAGGGTTATTCTCTGATGGCATATTTTACAAAATAATATTGTTTATGACCTCAGTAGAACTGCCTTGTCTTAGATCAATGGGCTCGGCCATCAAATCATCCTTTGGGACCTTCACTTGATAAAGACACATACTTGAATTCGGTAACATACCAGTAGATATTATACATGACCCATAAGGAACAAAGGCCCTTTCCTGTTACCAGACAACTAACTTGTAGACTGGTCCAAATTGAAAAAGTTGCAGACAACAATTTTTTAGATTGAATTTAAAAATATTTGTCTCTTTGTTTAGAAAACAATGGGAATAATGAAGAAACTGCTTAAAAAATTCCTTTTCTTCATTTTCTACAATATTTTCCAAGGTCTTTTTCTTAAGGGGGCATCATTATGAGGATATGGTTTAAAACTTTTTGCTTATGCTAAATTTTCTCATTTTAGAAAATACATTTTACATTAATATACCATTCCTAGGATGACACTTTTCAAACCTTGTTTGTGAAATTTTGATTTGTAACAAAATTGGGGTGCAGCAGGATAGGACTTATCAGACTTAGCAAAATCATGAAATGATTCTAATATGATTCTTTAAAAATCTTCTCCAGGGCCAATTTGGAAGAAATGTTCCTTGGGTAACCCTTTTCAAAACTTTTTCCTAAATTTTGATTTATGAAAAAATCTGGGACCGGCAGGGTAGGCTTTTCTCTTCCCAAACTATGTGGCTAATTTTTACTAAATTTGGTGGGAATGCTCCTTGGATGACCCTTTGCAAAACTTGATTTGCAAAAAAATGGGGGCATGGCAGGGTGGGACTTATAGGACCTAGCAAAATCATGAAATGATTCTTTGAAAATCTACTCCTCCAAAATCACAAGACCAAACTGTGCAGGATTGTACTTTGGATGACCCTTTTCAAAACTTGTTCGTGAAATTTTGATTTATGAAAAATCAGGGTGTGATAGGGTGGGCATATCAGACATAGAGGAATCATGAAATAATTGTTTAAAAATCTTCTGCGTTTTCCTCCTAAACTGCTAGGCTGATTTGCACCCAACAAGACACGAATAATCTTTGGGTGACGCTTTTCAAAATGTATTAGTGAAATTTTGATTCACAAAATAATGAGGATGTGACAGGGAAGGGCATCGCAGACTTGGAGGAATCATGTAGTTTTTCTTTAAAAAATCTTCCTTCCTTAACCCATTCCTACTCAATCCCTCCTTTTTACGCCCCTCAAGAAAAAAGCTTTGGAAAACATTGTGGATAATGAAGAAATGGCTTGTATCAAGCAATTTCTTCATTATCAACAATGTTTTCTATCCAAAACGACAAAGAAAATTTAAATTCCACCAACTTGAAAATATCATCTGCACCTTCTTTCAATTTGGACCAGTCTAAAATTTTGTTGAGTTGGAATGGGTTAACCACTTGGCCAATTTGGACCAAACTTGATAGGAATATTCCTTGATTGACCTTGATTTCTAAACTTGTTAGCTAAATTTTGAAATTGGGACATGGCAGGACAGGCTTAATAGACATGGGGGAATCTTGAAATCATTTTCGGTCGAGCGATTTGTTGCCATTTTAACACACTTGTTGAAATATTTATTTACAAGGTTCCTGTGAGGTCCCTGTTCATGTTTTAGGCAACATCTAACAAAAAAAGAAAATATGGTCCAGCAAAGGTCAATCAGGGTGACTGTGTGAAAAATGACTGCATACATGCAGAAAAATTTCGGGCATCAAAAATGTTGACCTTGGTCGGTACAGTCTCACCAGGGTGGAGACTTTTTCGCTTCCCAGATGGTCCATTTTTGTGTGACAAGTCACAATTATTTTCCAGGTGGTACCAACTACATTCACAGGTTGTATTATATGGAATTATGAGAATGCGCGAAAGATTACTCTGGCACGGTTGAATCCAAAACCAAAGGAAGAAAAGAAACAATGGCACTTACGAGACGAGGTTAGAATAGTTGGCTATTGTCAGAGAATTCTGAGTCATACACAGTTTCTGCATCTTCGTTCAAATTCTGTGATATTTTTCCATACCCAATTTATAACCTGAGACGGGCTGAAACTTTGAATATATCTTTGAAAAAGGAATCTATTATATCAAGAGGATAACTCTAGATGCACCCACTGTTTCGAAAGATTTTGCCCTGCTTTTGTTCATTTTGAGCTACTAGAAGTCATCTTAGCTGGACCCAAGACTCTTATGATGTCATCATGATTAATCATCATGATGCAATGTAATTCATATGTCTATTGACTTACTTTTTGAACAAAAACTTTCATCATTTTTCTCTCTCTTTTATTTTGGCATTAAAGAAATAGAATAATTGATTGTTTATGTGTAAGGCTGAGAAAACTTTCATTTTGTGATCAAGAAAAGTTGAATTCTCTTGGCACCACCACTCGATAATACATAGCTTTGCTGGTCATTCAATGAAAGATAAATCAATCTGATACTGAAACAAAGGATTATCCCCTATGTTTTGTGATCACTGATCTTATGAACCTCTAGATTAGAAGTTTTCTTCTCTATCAACCTTGAGCATACGCGGATGGGCAATAGGGGAACAAAATTGACATTTACTTTCTCAAATGAGCCATTACCAGATGCAAAAATTTTAGACTAGTTCATATAAAGGAACTAAAGGAGTTGCAGACAACAATATAAAGTTTATGAAATTTATTATTTTTTCTGTATCTGGGTAGAAATCATGTTGTAGAATGAAGAAATTGCTCATTGCAAGCAATTTCTACATTTTAGACAATTTTTTCCCTATTGTTGTTCTTGAGGGACGTCAAAAAGCATCAGTGTGTGAGAATGAGTTAAAACTAGATCAGAATGAATACTATAATGAAATCTTTGATAACTCATTAGTTTAAGTCACATGAGATAAAGAAAAAAACACTAATATTTAATTTTGACCTTGTTATGGCTCTCTTACTGTTTGAATAATGATAAGATTTTCATTTAACCAATTCCCACACTACCTGGTCCAAGTTGAAAGGAATTTTAAGGTTTATGAAATTTTAGATTTTTTTCAACTCTTGATAGAAAACATTGTAGAAAATGAAGAAGTTGCTTGTTTCTTTCTTTTCCACTATGCTTTTTCGGGATGTTTTTCTTGAGGGGTGTCAAAAAGCGTCATTGTGTGGGAATGGGTTAACCCAATACTATTAAATTTTGCATTTTAACATGCTGAAGAAAAATTATTGAAAACAAAATCCAATTTGATAAGATGAGAAATTGCTTGTGACTTATGTCTTATTTTGTTTCTATTTTATATTATAGACACTAATTCTTTATATCATCTTTCAATATGGACCTGTCATAATATTAATAATCTGGTAATGGGTTCATGTCTATTCCAAATACTTTCATGTGTTAAGTCTGAAGAGGCATCTAAACCCTTGACTAGACCAGAAAATTTTAGACTGATCCAAATTCAAAGTGCATTTTTTCCCTTTCTCCATAATGTTTTCTGCATTTTTTCAGGCATTATAAAGCTGGATATTGATTAACCTATTTATTTTTGATGGAAAGCTTGTAGCATAAAACAGGTTTGATTGACATTAACTCTTGTCATGCTGAATCCGGAATATTCCAATTTTGGCAGGAGGTGTAGACCAAGATCAGCCTGCACATAATCACCTTCTGTCTGTACTTTTCTTGCCAAAGCTGTTTATGAATTTTGTTTCTGAAAGACAAATTGATTTCTGAACAAGTTCTATCAGTGCTTTAAGCCCTTTGATTTTACAGGAATTCATTATGGTAATTCATACAGCATTACAAGGGTTAAGGAAAATGAATCAGTTAACCCATTACAAAATTTAGACTGCCCCAAATTGAAAGGAATTGCAGACAACAATTTAAAGTTAATGAAATTTTAGATTTTTAGCTCACCTGAGCATGTAGTGCTCAAATGAGCTATTGTTATCCCCTTTTGTCGGCGTCCATCCGTTGTGCGTTGTCCGTCAACAATTTCTTTAAACGACATCTCCTCCCAAACCACTGGGCCAATTTGAACCAAATTTGGCAGAAATGTTCCTTAGGTGGTCCCCATCAAAAACAGCTAAAAGAATTGAAATCCGTTAAAAATTCTGGTTGCCATGGCAACAAAAGTGAAATTTTAAGATAATCTTTAAAAATCTTCTCCTCCTGATCCAGAAGGCGTAGAGCCTTGATATTTTGCATGAAGCATCAGTATATATAACATGAAGTTAGACTGTTAAAAGAAAAAGAGCCTTTATCTCAGGTGAGGGCCCAAGGGCCAACGGCCCTCTTGTTTTTAATTTCTATGAAGACAACATTGTAAAAAATGAAGAAATTGCTTGTTGCAAGCAATTTCTTCATTTTCCACAATGTTTTCCCAATTATTTTTTTGAGGGGCGTCAAAAACCTGCACTGTGTAGGAATGGGTTTAACTTTGCCTTAAATTAAAGTGTTCTAAAATGCTGCACAAAAATTAGATGGGACATTTAATATGTGTTGTTATATTTGATTCAGTTGAACCATGTTTGGAACACAATGGCACCGGGAAAAAAACTTGCTTGGACAATCATTGTGGCAAACCTGTCCGTATTTCTCCTATGGCAAGATCCAAGACTGAGGTTATTCCTAATGCGGTATTTTTCATGTTCTCCTTCCAAAGGTATGTTTCTGAGTTTACAGTTGAAAAGAGTTTAAACTAGTCATTATACACTGCTAAAAGTGGATGTATATTGATTTCATCTTCTTCGTCCGACTCACGTCCCACTGTGATGTATCATCCTTTCCATCTGTATGCCCCAACGAATGTACGTCCACATCTTGTAAACAAATCTCCAACATTTATGGACAAATTTAAATGAAATTTTCTGTCAATCAAAAAATAAAAAACATACTAATCAAATCATTCGTTTATACGGGAAGTTAAATTTGAACTCAGATATTATTATTAACCTTTTTGTTGTTGTTGTTGTTGTTAATGCTATAGGGAGGAAGATAAGGTTGCCAACCAACCATTAATTGTTTTGTAAAAAGTTAATGACCATAAATTTTGCAAAAATAATGTTTGTTTCCTAGTCAAAGTAAGTCTGTTGATGTGTCATTTATGTACCCCAAATGATCAAAACTTTCACAAAGCCCTGGTACTTCATGCAGTACTTTTTGTGGGAAAAAGAGTAGTTTCTTGGAACATGGTGAAGTCTCATGGTTAAAATAGGATCTGTCTGGTGATTTTATTGGAGATGAGATTCCTAGCCTTTCCTGTTTTGAAAATTTTTTATACCAGTCCAAATTCAAAAGTTTTGCTGACAAAAATTTAACTTGGATTTAATTTTAAAAATAACCATTCAGTAGGATAGAAAATATTGTCAAAATCAAGAAAATGTTGGTTACAAGCAATTTCTTCTTTTTCTACCATATTTTTCTCAATTATGAATTCACAGGGCAGTAAACCAGGGATTAAACAGGAAATTTGTTTACCCAGCCTAGACAATGGAAAATTTATCAACTGATTATCACATCCTCTCTTCATTTGATGCACCTCAAAAAAGGATTTGGGAAATATTCTAACACTCACAATACTTTTAAAATTTTGCACCCTAACAAATGTCTAACAGTTTTTATTCCAGCACAGACGTGCACCTGCCAGTAATACCCGAAAGGGGAGTTGGGCAGTATATATAGATAGATAGATATTGTGTAAAATGAAGAAATTGCTTTTCCACCCCAAATGACAAAGATTTTTGAAATTGCCATCTGCAACTCCTTTCAATTCGGACCAGTCTAAAATTTTGCTGTCTGATAATGGTTTTTTTTTTTTTCTTTATATAATTTTTAAATCATCAAGAAAAGGGAGAGTAAAGTGGGGGATCAGACTTTATGAAATAGGAAATGATTTTAGCTCTGCTGTTGAAAGGCAAGAGAGCTATTGTGGTCTGTCGGTCCATAAACTTTTTGGCTCACCTGAGCATAGAGTGCTCAAGATGAGGTTTTGTAATCTAGCTGTGTCTGTCGTCTATCATACGGTGTCTTAAGGCCACAATTTTTTTCTTTTCTTAGGGCCACAATTTTAGCTTTTATGTCTTTGAGACTTGGTTGGAATGATTGTTTCAATGATACCTCAGGCAAGTTCGGTCACATAATTTCAAAAATGAGGTCTCTAGGAAAAATCTTATGTGCAGCTAGAGGGTTTTTTTTTTGCCTCAAATGTCTTGATATTTGGTTAAAATGTTTGTCTTCATAATCTTTTAGTCAAGTTCAATTTTAGGTAACATGGGGTCAAAACCTTAGTCACAGTTGATTGTCAGAATTGACCTTGTATGGAGTATATCTTCTGCATTTAAGTATGGATTTCAAAATAATTTGGCATAGTTGTTCCCCTCGAAAAGTACTAGTGTTATGCATGAAGTTGTGTTGGATACCTCCAAGGTCAAGGTCACAGCTTAAGGTCATGTGATAAAATAGACCTTGTCTGGAGCATTTCTTCTTCTTTATAGTTTGTTTTCAAGATAAAATGACACAGATGTTTGCCTTGAAGAGGACAAGTGTCATGTGTAAAGTTCTGTTGGATACTCCCAAGGTCAGGACAGAAGGTCAAATGATAAAATCACTGTGCAAATTTGGATCACATTTGTTTTTGAATCATAGATCAAATGTCAACACTACAGTAGGACTTTTTCTGAGAACCATCTCTAAACTCTAGCTCTATACCTATTTAACCCATTCCCACAAAATGATGCCTTTTGATACCTCTCAAGAAAAACAATTTAGAAAACATTGCGTAAAATGAAGAAACTGCTTGAACCAAGCAATTTCATCATTTTCCACAATGTTCTCTACCCAGAAAATTGAAATAATAAAAATTTTGTAATCTTTGAAATGTTGTCTGCAACTCTTTTCAATTTGGACTAGTGTAAAATATGCTGTCTGGTAATGGGATTAACCTACAAAGAGAAGTCACATTGGACAGATTTGATGTAGTGTTTACTCAATAAATTCAAGAATAAGTGATCCCTGGTTAAATTTTCTGCTTCTTGTGGATGAGTCTTTCAAGTGAGGCCTGTCTCTATTATTAGCTCACTGGGACTTATTTCTTACATCATTCTAGTATGAACTGGAAATAATCATATTTACCTGCAACAATAAGAATAAATATAACTCAGGTGAGCAGTTAAGGGCAATGTTGTTCCTCTTGTCTACCCACTCACATTCTTTAAATTTTTAGGAAACTTTGATGTTGAATTTTTTTCAAACTTTGTTGTCTTGTAAGGTTTATTCTTTATATTTTTCAGCCCATTCAGTTGTCTCCAGTACACTCAGTGCATTTAGTCATCAGAATGGACTCCATTTATTCGTCAACATGTATGTCTTGTATTCCTTTGCCGACATTTTAACAAGAATCATGGGAAAAGAACAATTTGTTGCCACATACATCGGTGCAGCTACCTTCTCAGGAATGTTTAGTGCGGCTGTGAAAGTTTTTCAAAAGAACACTATCCCATCAGTGGGTGCTTCAGGAGCGTTAATGTGTATGATTGCAATTTTTTGCCAAACTTTACCAGATGCTCCACTTCAAATAGCAATTATAGGAGATTTTATACCTCATTCATTTAAGGCTTCATCAGCATTGTATGCAGTTGTTTTATTTGACACATTAGGATTATTGTTCCGATGGAGAATTTTCGATCATGCTGGACACTTGGGTGGAGTTTTGTTTGGACTTGGAATGGTGTATTTGACTAATTCTGGAATCGTCAAACGTTATCGTAGAAAAGTTTTGGATACATGGCATGCATTTAGGAAGTGATTGAAAGATAACAAGAAGTTTTACTATTCCGAAATGAGGACCTTTAGCTTCTGAAAATGTATACTTTGAAAAAGTAAGAGAAAAAAAACTGTTTCTGCTGAGCGATTTGTCTTCTTACTACATTATTTTCTTCCTTTCAATTAAAACTCAATATCTAGACATACTGTAGGGTTTTCCCTTTAACCTATGTTAATGGAACTCTTCATTTTAATGAGATAAAAGCAAATAAGGTTTGACGTTTGACCAATTCACACAAAATGATGCTTTTTGACGCCCCCAAGAAAAAAAGCATTGGAGAACATTGTGGAAAATGAAGAAATTACTTGTTTCAAGAAATTTATTTATTATTCACAATTGTTTTCTACCCCAAAAAGCAAAGAATATTATAAATTCATCAATTAAAAATGGCTGCCTATAACATCTTTGAATTTGGACCAGCCTAAAATTTTGTCGGGTGGGAATGAGTTGAAGCCCTTGAAAATAGGTATTTACTTTTCAACTCAGTAAACCCATTACCACACAATACTGCATATTTAAGCCTCTGATGGGAAAGGCTTGATTGAATATTGTGGAAAATGAAGAAATTGCTTGTTACAAGCACAATGTTTTCTAACAGAAACAGAGATTTAAAAAAAATCAACTTGAAGCTGTCATCTGCAACTTCATTCAATTTGGACCTGTTTAAAAATGTTGTAATCTGTTAATGGGTTAAGCTGTTCAGAAAGGGGGCTTATTGTCTTGTAACTTTATGATTTGTATTTTTGACTCTGAAATTAACCCTTTTCTTTACATTCCCTTCTTTTTAGGTCCCTGCGATTTTATTCTTAAAAAAAACTGTTGTAAATTTGGCCAAAGGGTCATTGACTCTTGACTTTTGAGTACTTTCGAAAACCCTGAAAAGAATTTGTTTGTATAAAAGCAAGAAGAAATTGCTTGTAACAAACAAGTTCTTCTTACCACAATATTTTCTAGCATGTAGGTTGGTTGCCTTTCAAATTGCACGCACTTTCAATAGTCTGCTGCAACTTCTTTCATACTGTCCTAAAATTTTAAAAAAAAATGGAAAGAGTTAAATATTTTTCTATTTCCTTTGTGGGCTGCAAAGGACAGTAGTTGTTTTGGGACAACCATCTAGTTACCCATAACAGTTTATATAATAAGTTTTTGTGCCAAGTACTTTTGCAGAGAGCATCCCTCTCCATCAGCTCTAAGCTTTCAATTTGAGTTAACTGTGAAATGTCCTCTGCATTTTTTTGTTCAATTCAAATCAGCGTAAAAGATGTGGAAATCTAGCTATTAAAAATGTGACACATCAGAATTGGGATGTTTTATTATTGATGTCATTTTATACAAGAAAATCAAACTGGTTGTTTTTCTGTTCTTGGTTTCTTTTCATTTTCTTTTGTCTTTTTATCTGGATGCTTTTGTATCGACGTTTTTATTTCAGGCAAAACGTCTGGAATATTCATATCTGCGATTTGTGCCCTTATTCCTATACAACTGGTACATATAGGAGGCTCATCCAAATCACGTAGTTTAAAATCTGCTGGCCTGGTCATTTCTACATATTCAGACTTTGTTGACTCTTCTCCACTCTCGGAAGCTGCAATAAAGATGAATTGGCCCGACATTTTCACACAATTACATTATGTTTGTAATCTAAGACACTGCTTGGTCTACACATCTACACATTACTTATAGAATACATGTATTAACTAATTATATAGAGAAACCGATTTGGCACCTACTAAACCCGTTCCCCACAGTCCAACTTTTTTATGCTCCTCACAAAAAATGGTTTGTAAAATAGAGTGAAAATGAAGAAATTGTAACAAGCAGTTATGCTGTTCAAACACTGGTTTTCACGTCCCTGTGGTTTTATACTAGAGAAAACATTGTGAAAAACGAAAAAAGAAATTTCTACTTTCTACTATCCTATTAAATGTTTACTTTTCAAATAAGATCAATTTTAATTTGACATCTTAAAAGCCTTTGAATTTGGACCAGTCTAAAATTTTGTAAATCAATAAAGGGTTTTAGGATGTTTGCTAAGATTTTTAGAACTGCAACAACTGAAACTGTCACCTGGTCTGGAGCCGTATTCTTGTAATGAGTTAACCCATTCAAACATAATCTCACTTTTTGATGCTTCAAAGACAAGAAGCCTATGTAACATTCCGAAAAAAAAAATGTAATTAAAAGCATTTTTTTCATTATCCACAATTTTATCTACCCGAGAAGGCAAAGTTTTTTAAAATTTTGTCAACTGAAATTTATCGTCTGAAAATCCAGTCTTAAATTTTTTCATCTGGTAAGTGCAAAATGAACCTGCATCATTTTCGGTGATGTGAAATTAATCATTGTCATGCTGATCTCGGAATATTCCTGCACATATGTGCAGTCTGACCTTAGTCTACACCACCAGCTGCTTGGCCTTTTAAATCAGATTTTTTCATAAGATGAACTTCCAAACTAAATATTGACCCTGACAACCACACCTACAGTGCCATCAGCCCTTTGATTTTAATGCATTTCTGAACAAGGGTTTTATTCACCATTATATCTAAAGTACAGCTTTCTAACTAATTTCCAATTGATCCCACTTTTTAAGCCTCCGAAAAAAAGCATGGGAAAATATTGTGGAATATGCAGATACTGCTTAAAAGCAAATTTTTCCTTCCCCACCATTTATTTTGCCCAGCTACATAAAAATATTTTTTAGAATTCATCAACTTGGAATGTCGTCTGATGTTTTTAAGCTACTGATAGGATGTTCAAATGATCCACCAACTATTTGAATTTCTGAGTGACTGTTTCCAGATTTACTGGTTGTAGGCTTCCGAGATTACATGGAGAGAGAGAATACCTTCTAAAATCTTCTCATAAGGCCGATAGCTTTGAAATTCTGCACGCAGCATGGCCTAGTGATACTTTAACAAAAGTCTTAAATTATTACTCTTAAATCATCATAATCCCTTTTTCGTGGATTCTAAGATTTTATGTAGAGATAAAGAAGGCTGAAAAAAAAAAAAGGCAGAGAGCTTTCACATTCTGCATGCTGTATGGCCTAATGATACCCTTCTAAAACTTAGAATATTACTCTTAAGTCCTATATTGTGAATTCCCAGATTTCTCATAGAGTTAAAAAAAAAGTAACCTTAAAAATATTTTCCTACAAGAGCATAAGGCCTAGAGTTTTCAAATTATGCACGCTATAATAGCCTACCGAGACTCTACTAAAACTATTACAATTATCACTCTTTCATCAACATAAGCCTTATATTGTGGATTACCAGAATTCACATGGAGATAAAGAAGGAAACATTTAAAAAGATATTTTCCTACAAAACCATAAGGTAGTCATGGGATCCGAGGTTCGATCCCTGGCCGCGGCAAATATCTTATCTAACCAATGGGTTGATAAACGTAAACCTATATTGGATGAGCAGCTGGAGGTTAAGAAAGTATGTTGTGGTAGTTCTGGTGTAAATACCAGAAATCCATGGTAAGGTTCTCCAGCCGCTGCGGTATGACTGAAATTCCGCTAAAAGTGGCGTTAAACCTCATTCAAACAAACACATAGACGTTGCTTCCACCAGTCGTTTGTATGGTGCAAAATCTTCTACATGTTGGAATATAACGAGTATTATGTAAGGTATTCATTTGTTGTTTTGCATAAACATTCATGATCCATACCAAAAGAGAAACCTACACTATAAATGGTGGTAACTCTAGATGCATTTTATTAGGCAACCTGCCCGAAGGGGGCAAAAAAGGGGAGGGGGACGGGTACATCTTTAAAAACCTCCTTGTCATTAACCGGCTGTTGGATTGAACCGGCTGTTGGATTGGATTCTCATTTGGTACATAGAAACTTAAGACCAAGGTCTATATTGTTAGTACAAGAAAAAAATCTGTCCAGAAAACAATCGCCATGCTTGGGAGAGCATAAGCTTGCATAGTGACAAGTTTGATTTTTAGTCCCCTACCGGCGGAAGCCGAAGGGGACGATAGGTTTGCGCTCCGTCCGTCTTTTTTTCTTAACCCTGGGAGATATTGAGCTGATTTTTGGTATGTGAGTCCGCATCAATTAGTTACAGAACAAGTTCGAGTTTGGTTCCGGTCCATTGATTTTTGTGGAAGATACGGATGCTGGACTTAGAAATTACCAAGAAATTTCAGTTTTCCGGACTTTTTTTCTTTATCCTCAGAGATAGTGAGCTGATTTTTGGTATGTGAGTCTGTATCAGTTAGATTCAGAACAAGTTTGAGTGGTTCCTAGCCATTGATTTTTGACGAAGATACGGATGCTGGACTTAGAAAATTACCAGGAAATTTCAGTTTTCCGGACTTTTTTTCTTTATCCTCAGAGATATTGAGCTGATATTTGGTATGTGAAACCGTACCATTAGTTGCAGAACAAGTTTGAGTTTGGTCCCTGGCCATTGATTTTTGAGGAAGATACGGATGCCGGACTTGAAAAATTACCAGGAAATTTCAGTTTTCCGGATTTTTTTCTTAACCGTCTGAGATATTGAGCTGATTTTTGGTTTGTGAGTCTGTATCAGTTAGTTTCAGGACAAGTTTGAGTTTGGTTCCTGGCCATTGATTTTTGAGGAAGATACGGATGCCGGACTTGAAAAATTACCAAGAAATTTCAGTTTTCCGGATTTTTTTCTTAACCCTTGGTGATATGAAGAAGGTTTTTGTTATGTGAGTCAATATTGTTGTAAGTTTTGTTCCGGTCCATTGATTTTTGAGGAAGATATGGATGCTAGACTTGGGAAATTACAGTTTTTCCAGGCTTTTTTCTTAACACTTGCAGGTATTGAGCTGATGTTTGATAAGTGAGTTAGCATTGATGAGTTATAGAACGAGTTCAAGTTCTGTTCCAGGCCATTGATTTTTGAGCAAGATATGGATGCTTTTGCAAAATAAGTTACATATTAATAATATTGAGTTTAATTGCAGTTCATTGCCTTTCCAAGTCTTGTAAAGGATGTTAGGGTGGTACTGGTGAGAGAGATACCAGGAAAACTCTGTAAGGTGCTCCAGCCACTGTTATATTGACTGAACAAGTTGTTAAAAGTGGTTGCATGAAGTGATCAAGGCAAAATATTTTGATAACTGAAAATCATTCATAATCCTAGACAGATTTTTGAAAGCCTTTGTTCAAAGTTTACTTGAGCTTTATGGTCTTAATTCTCTTGGAACATATGCATTTATGAAGTATAATTTAGCTAACAACAAAAAGAGACGCCTATTTTTTATGTTTGTGTGTATGTGTGTGTGTTTAAGAATTGCTCATAAAATCTGATACAACTGTAATATTTTGGAGGGGTAGTAATCCCTTTACCATCCAAAAAATATACCGCTCTAGGGATATATATAAAGCCGGTAGGGGACTTGGTATTGCCATGCAATAGTTCAGAATGCTTGTTTTTCCACCAAACCAAAAGTTCTACAGCTCTTATATTTGACATGTGGCATCACCTGGTGGACCTCTATTAAGATTGTATAAATAATGGCCGCAGGGTGAGAATTAGAGCGTTCCCGTACGTCACAAGTTTAACATAGGCTTATAACTTAAACAATCTTCTTCCAAACGGGAGGGCTTGGAGCTTTGATGTTTGCTTTGTAGCATCAACTGGTGACCTCTAACAAAATTGTAAAAATAATGCCTCAGAGTCAGAATCAGCCTTACCGGACGTCACAAGTTTTACATAGGTCTGATATTGTGAAAATTCTAAAAATCTTCGTTTCCCAAACCGGAGGGGACACAGTTTTGATATTTGGTTTGTGGCATCATCTGGTGGACTTTTATCTGTTTTTGTGCTCTTTGGAATCAATTGACTGGTATGGCCCAATGGGCCTCTTGTTCGATTTATGTTGGTGGGCCTGTTTGTGTTTTAATGTTCTGTTATTCTGCTGCGCACCCCTTTTTACATTGAAAGAAAGAGTGGAAACTGTAAAAGCCACATTTCGGGCACACCGTATTTAACATTCAAACAATGAAGGAAAACTTTAGAAAATCCTTTCTATAACGAGAACGCCTAGAGCATTGACGTTTGGTGTGTAGAACCTCCAAGTGAACCACTGCAAGTTTGTTCATGTGATGACTCTTGGGTCATATTTGGGCCCCTTCTCCCCGCATACCCTATTTTACATTGAAAAGAAAATCTATTAAAAAATCTACTACCTCAACCCAGGACACTTTAGAACATTGATATTTGGTAGGTAGAATCTCCATGTAAATTTATACAAAATTTGTTCAGGTGACGCCGCTTTGGTCATACATATATATGAATTCCGCCTATGGATCCTTGCTATACTAAAATTCAGAGGAAACTATTTATAAACACCGCGTTTTTTTGACTCACCCAGAGCACATCGTAGCTTATAGAGAAACAAAAATACGATCGACAGATGAGGTCTAATAGAAGACTGGTATTTTTGTTCTCTTCTGTTCGGTAAAATAGAAATTCATAATTCCAATTAACCAATCGCGGCTTTCAATCAAATAATCAGTCGACCAATGAAATCTTAGACCCAAATTGAGTTTTGAACTAAAACATTGGCCGCCATTTTTGTTAAGCTTTTTTTTTTTTTATTGTTTGTTAGTTTGTTTGCAGATTTAAACGTCGTAAATACAGCTTGAATTACAGAATAAACCTATTTTTTATATTTTACATCTGTGCTAAATAAGACCGACTGGTTTAATAACTGCCACATTCCTTTCCAGTCTGCCAACAGACTACGTACCGTTTGGGTAAAAAGTCACATCACAGAGAACGCGTGCACGCGGAAATAATATAGGTAAACCCGTTTAATTCAAGAGTGCGCGCTTATATCTCAAAATAAGAGCGCGCGCGTAAAAAGTAAAGATCTTCATATCGTGAGTGCACATGTAATTTAGGCGTACGCGCACATTTTATACCTTTGAACGCTCAGTAATTATACACTTTTGAAAGTGCACCTGTGTTATTTACGAGTGCACGCGTTTACTCTATCCTCGGAGGCGGCACATATCCTTTCCGACATTTGTCTCTCACCAATGGGTGGATAATCGGAAAACCTAAGTGAGATTGCAGCTGAAGGCTAGGAAGGGAAGTAGTGATAGTACTGGTGTTAAAGATACCAGGAATCCGTTGATAGGTGCTCCAGCCGTCGCGATATAACTTAAATATTGGTAATAGTGGCGTTAAATCGCATTTATTCAAGCAATCAATCAATGCGTTTATTCTAGTGGATTTTTGACCCATTTTGTGCGCCATAGTTATCACATCTACCAGTAGTGTGGCTACTTCCCAAAAGGGTTAAGGAGTTGAACTTTGTAGTCGTAAATGGTAAAAGGCCATTGCATAATGTTGGAACAAATTTTCAAATGACCAAGTAATTATACACATTAAGAATTTAGAAAGTTTTTTAATTGTCCGTCGATTCTTTTTTATATTTCGCTATTGTGCCCCTTTTGGTACCCCACAATTTGTTCCGTTCCCGAAGATACTAATAGCCGGATCTCATTTTTTACATGGATCTTTTAAAAAAAAATGTCCCAAACCTTAGGGTGCATAGTTTTCGAATTTGTATGTAAAATTGGGTGAGTGATCCTTTACCAGAATACGTGTAATTATCACTTTTAAATTGAAATTAGCCCTTTATTTATTATCCCTGATAACGCATAAAGTGGTAGCAAATCATGAGAAATATTTGCCCTCAAAACTATTTTTTATGTTGCAAAATTATTGTTTTTATTGAAATAAGCTCTTTGTATTCGAATCCAGTACCCAACTTAATCCACTTACAGTCGACAAAAAATTTAGACTGGTCTGAATTGAAAGACGACATTTCAAAGATTGTGAAATTTTAGACTTTTTTCAAATTTCTGGATAAGAAACATAGTGTATAAAGAAGAAATTGCTTATCATTTTATTTTTATTTAAGAGATGAAGAGAATATTTTTGTTTGAAACGAAAAAAACTAACCACACTGTACGAATATGTGAAGCGGATTCATACACAAGTATGATTAGTTTTTTCGTTTCATACCTCCATGTAAACAGAAGATATTCTCTTCATTTCTTATAATTTAATGATATCGAGCGAAATAAAATAATTTACAAATTTTGATACATTTGTATGGAACTACTTTGTGCGCAAGCATATAAAATAGCTCCGTGCTCAAAATTTTGTTCATGGAGCTATGATTTTTTCTCGGCTAATGAGAATAATCGTTTTGATAGACGAAACTGAATATTGCTAAGAGATCGGTCTGCTCCTGACCATTCAAAATTTCAAAACAAATAACGACCGATTAAAAACATTACCTGACATATAAAAGTACACGGTAAAACAATATAAACCAAAAACAACGCGGAATGGCAAAAGAATCACGACATGAATTAGTTTTGGATATCCGTAATCTGTCATAATTGGGGGGGGGGGTATTATGATTAAGAAAATCACATTTCTCTTGATGTTTTACAAACATGCCAGTGTTTATGAATCCAAACCCTTAGCACAAATTTAGCCACGCAACCGAAAGAAGAAAAAGGAACAACAACAAACAACAACAACAACAAAAATAAAACCGCGGATATAAACCCAATATGGGCCTAAATTAAAGCAGATGGATTTAGAAAACAACAACACATCTATAGAGCCCGGTTTTTGAAAAATGAATTATCCTGTATATGATATTTTATTCTTTCCTTTCCTTTCGTTGTTTTCATTTGCTTGTTTTTTGTTTTGTAGTTCTTTTCCCTAAAACCAAACTAACGTTACTGATGCTATTTTGGTAAACTTACCATCTTTGTTTGATTCGGCTACCAACCCTTCGTCTTCCCTTTGCTGATTACTTTGTTTTTTCGCGTCTTCCATGATCAGAAATGTTCCGAATACACACACCCAATATTCAATGCCTGAAAATCAATTCAAAATTCAAAAAACTTATTCAACTGTTAATGAATCAAAGTGCTGACAACGCTGTAATCGTTCCTCTCTTGATGATTGAGTCGTCTATAGTAAAACCTTTAAATTATCGCTTGGGTTTCAATTAAATATCACAAAGATGGTGTGATCTTTATCAGATTCTTCAAAAGCGAAAATGACCGGTTGAATAGTACAGCAGGTTCACATCAATATGATAAAAAGAGAAAAAAATCAAGAATTCCCCCTTTTAGAAACTTTTTGACCGACTTCAAATAATTTTCACAAGAATCCGTCATGGGGAGGGAACGTGTCAATAACAGATATGCATATTATATATTGCTCTTTGCTGAATAGTTTTTAAAGAAATTACCGTCCTCTTATCAAAGGCATTACCTTGTCAGGTATGGTTCTTTTGAGCAATTGACGGATCGCTGGCCCCGCCCACTGACTCCATCAGGAAGTTCAAATTCGATATTGTCGTTGTTTTCAAAATTTACGGCACGTAATAGGAAGCAAAGAAGTAAAAATGTTGGTTTGCGACCGAAACGTGGTAACTACAGCTTTTATAAGCTGTATTTACGACATTTAAGTCGCCCAACCAACCAAAATGAATCACATTCCAATTGTTTCAAAATCACTCACCAAATGATGGAAAAAACGATCTCAATATATAGAGCTCAAACCTGAGTACATTGTATTTCAGCAACTGATTCCTTACAAACTGAGCTAAAAAACTGAAACGAGTGTCGACTTATTGAAAAATTAAAGAATATGTATATTAATTCCTACCTTAAACGTAGCCCAAAGCGACCACTGTATGTAAATGCATTTGTATTATCAAGGATGAGTTAACATGGTTTTCCTCAATATCAAATTACCATGATTTTCCTCAATATTTAATAACCGGTATTGTGTCATAAATTAATAAGATTAAGCATTAAAAAGAAATAAGTAAAAATTCTTAGAAAGTTTTTAAGCCTCAGTGATTCTAAAGAATTACTATATCGTCGTTTGATCAATCTGCAATTAGGAAATTTTGCGCGCCGAGCGACGATTTGCTTGTATATTATAACGTGTGCAGGGTGCCAAGAATACACGAGGTGAGCAGATGTTACTAGCTGACCTTCACAGAGCATGCCTCCTTCAGACTGATAGGAGATTATGGAAGCTATGGCTTACATTTGGATAAACTCAGCAAATGAATATCTGATAGGAATCCAACATGGATCCAACATGGATTCTGGTGGCAGAATACAATCTCGAGGTGAATAGAGAATAAGACGCTATAACAGTACCATTGACTAATCGCGGCTGTGAGTCAAATAACAAGTCGACCAATGATATCTTTCATTTAGGCAGTTGGACCTCAGATCCACACGCAGGGACGTAGCAATAGGTTATCATGGTGGATCTGATTTTAATCAGATTGGACCAGAGATGCGTTTTGAACTCTGACGTTAGTCGCCATTTTGTTAACCATTATTGTTGGTTTTGCGACTTAAACGTCGTACAATCCTTTCAAGCTGTAGGTACGCATTCAGGTCGCAAAAGAAAAACTCTACCTTTTTATTACAAGCTACTGGCCATAAGTTTTGCAAACAAGCTATTTAAATCAAAGCGGACTTCCTGTCGGAGTTAATGGTGAGGCCAACGGAGTCAGTGGGCGGGGCTAGCGATTGGTCAATTGAAGAAATGCTGGCATCACCCACTGACCTTCGACAAGCCAGAAAACAAACAAAACAAAAACAAACAAAAAACAACAAATGTTATATTTCTCAAACGAATTTCGTCCGATATCCCAGAAAAAATGAAAGAGTTGAGTTAACCTCGTTACTAATCCGTCTATCGGAAAAAACATTGTGTTCATGACCTATTGTTTACTTACAAAATATCATTTAAAAAGTTGGTCAAGATAGAAAAAATCAAATGTTTGTACATTATTACTTGTTATTTTTTGTTTATCTTTCTCTTTTATTTCACCCGCCGTCGTCATAGGGCACTTCGTAGCGCATTAGACTCCCAATCTTCAATCATTGGGTGTCATGGGTTCGATCCCTGGCGGCGGCACATATCCTTTCCGTTATTTTTATCTCACCAATGGCTGGATGATCGTAAACCTAAGAAGGATATCAGCCGGAGGCTCATCCTCACGAGTGAAGGAATATCGAGATAATCTTCTTCTCTAACATTACATAAGAAGAACCTTCGTCGCCCTTGGTACGACAAGATACTGGGGGCTAGGAAAGATGTAATGGTGGTACTGGTGCGAGAAATGCCAGGAAACCATTGTTAGGTGCTCTAGCCACCGTGATATGACTGAAAAATTGTTAAAACGGCGTTAAACCTCATTAAAACAAATCTATTTCACCGATATATCATGTTTTGTCTAAAGCTACAAGATTCAATATCTATGTGATAAATTTAGATCTTGTTAAATTGATGGTATAATAGAAATAGTTACAATGGTGCACTTATATTTGCAACCCCCTGTATATATAACTGTGTATTATAAAATTAATCGTCTTCTAAGTGATAGACATTCTTACAGACGATCGTGACATAAATATGACCGAAATAAATGAAAATTAATAGAAAACAGTATGAATTATATATTGTGTGGTACAGTCAATCTTGTACTAAGCGACCAGTTTAGAGACGACCAAAAAGTGGTCGCCTAAGAAAGTGGTCGCTTAGTTTTCTTTTTTCCAAAGATTTGAAGGATTGATTCGATTATATACATACCTTGTTATAGAATCTTGCTTAATCATATGTTCAACGGTTGGGACTCATTATAATCGTTTCAACGAGCCGATTCTAATGAGTTCCAACAACATAGGAATTAGTTATAATCTTACTTTTATGCAAGATTTCTTCACTTCTTAAGAGCTTTTGCTTTTATAAACGGATTTCTATAATGGTCGCTTAAAGGACGTGGTCGCTGACTAGAAGTGGTTGCTCGAGCAAGATCGACTGCATATAAATATTTATTCTAAGAAGTATAGCCTGTCATATTTTTCATCGGATGAATATCTGTTTTTGAGCCGTCTAGACTAATTTTATTGCGGGAAAAAAACTCTGGGTAGTGATCGAATATCTATTTAGAATTAGAATTTCTCAAAGTAGGTCCAATTTGGTTTCTAAAAAGATGAACTCTTGTTTCTAAATATTACATTTGGTAATAATGATTTGTATAAGGCAAAATCGACTAATTCCTGCAGCTTAAGTTAAATACAATGAAGATCGAAAGTCGAACGTAAATGACATCTGAGTATGTGTTTGTATCTTCGTTTATTTATCGGCGCTACCGTAGCATTAGCCCACTAGAGCCATATCCAAAGGAGACGGTTAGTTGTTACGGGAGATATTGCAAGGATACAGGACGAAACTGTCGAGTCTTTAACATGCTCGATGTAAAGTACCGTCACACGAGGCATAACTTTAACGTCTCATCCGAAAGACAATTAGTTTGGTCAGCACAGGGCTCGAACCCGTGATCTTGAAGTTTGAAGTCAAGTGCTCAACCAACTGAGCTAATCGGAATGACCACTTTTTAGATACTTCTTATTATTAACGGATCGCTTGTCCCGCCTACTGAACTCAGGTTCGTCAATTCTACTCTTTGATATTTGATTTCTGACCCCTGGATTACGTAGTATAAGTCTTCCCTAGAAAGTACGCGAGAGGAAATAATTATGTGAAATACCTCATTAAAAATATACTGATAAAATCTTATTAGAACAATTAGTTTATCATCTGTACCATTTATCATTGAAAATCTAATTTCGTGCGGTAGATCATTCTTTGTGATTTATTGGTCAGACTGGTCAAATCATAAAGAAATTGCAGAAATAAAATTAATGAGATATTGACTGCGGAATAAATGTCGTAACAGTTATATGAATGTCGAAAATCAAGAAAGTACTTGTAAAGAGTGTTTTCTCCCTCGTTCACAATTCTGCCTCAATTCTTTTCTTTTAAAGATTGTCCAAAAATCGGAAGATTTGATAATCGTTTGAGTTAAGTTATATGTATATTCGTAATATAATTCCCATTGTACTTTTTTTCCTCCATAAATTACATAATGAAGATCAATAAACATCTGCGTAAAGTGAAATTAAACTTTAATTTGCTATGTACTAATACATGCTGTTTAAATAATGTTTTATTTCTGTTATTACTCCCTTTAAACTGTAATACAGGATTGTCAGGCGAACGAATTCATAGGCTCATTAAATTGAAACTAGAGGTGCCTGAGCGCCACTACAACCTCATTCCAGCTTTTACATTATCCTCAAGACAAAATCAGAAAAAAACTTATGGAAAACGAAAAATAGCTTAAAGCACACAATGCCTCCTACAATTAACTTGAAAGGCTTAAACTTTTAACTTTCACACGCTTGAAATTGCCATATAACTTTTCCTTCAGCTTGGACAAATCTACTTTTTCTCATCTAGTAAAGGGCTTAAGTATACTCGCAAATCTTTATTTTTTAAACAAATGAAGAAAATCGTATCCAAACTTCTTCACTCTAAAAAAGGGAAATAGGAAGAAACTGAGATACAATATAGTTAACCAAATCAGCTGAATGTATTACTTCCCTTTAATATGCTTTGCAAAATTAAGCTCATTTAGTCCAAAATTTCAATTTATCAAACTGTTTTCAAAAAATCTAATTTACCGTTATCCAAAACAAACCCATGAACATAAATGCAAAATTTAAATTACATCAATTTGTAACAGCCCAAGAAGACAACCTTTGGCGATTTCCTAAACCTCAAGATCACGGGTTCGATCACTGGGCTAATCGTATCAACTAACAAACTAATTGTCTTTCGGATAAGACGTACAACCGAGGCCCCGTGTGACGGTGCTATCCATCTAGCACGTCAAAGAACCAGGCGGGGCTCTCAGCAGATTCGTCCTGTATCCTTGCACTATCCCCCTTAACAACTAACCGTCTTCTGGGGGCGTCGCTCATATGGGCATGTGCTACGGTAGCGACGATAAATAAACGGAAATACACACATGCATACTGTTTTGTCAGCCCGATTAGCTCAGTATGTAGACCACTTGACTTAAAACCTCAAGATCACGGGTTCGAGCCCTGGGCTGACCAAATCAACTTACTAACGAATTGTCTTTCGGATGAGACGTTAAACCGAGGCCCCATGTGACGATGCTATCCATCGAGCACGTTAATGCCTGGCTTCCACTAGAGCGCGGACAAGATGCGGAATGCTTGCGGTATCAAATCGTTGCATTTCGGCAAACATTCCGCGTCCAACGCGGAAAATTTTCTAATTCGCGATATACTGCGAACCTTCGCGTTGTGTCCGCATATTGTCTGCGGACATTCCTAAGAGTGTCCTAGGAATTGATCAGGAAAGCTCCTAGACAGAGAACGGACTCGACGGACAGTATCAGGTTAACGCGGATTATGTCAGGAATGGTACAGGAATGTGCTAGGACAATCAAGACGTGTTCCGGACAATAATGGGAATATGCGGACAGTATACAGAAATACTGCGAATATATAAATTCGGCGCCGAATTTTCGATTTACTCACATTCCTTCTAGCAGTCATGGACGTCATACCACTTCATATTGCTATTTTGTTGCGAATGGAAGCTGAAAGAGATGCGCAGTTAGCATTGATTATGGCCCTCAGAAGGAGAAGGCGACGTCACAGATGGTGGGTTAGGCCATGGTTGACTATAGAACGGAGGCTTCAGTATGGTCAGTTCGAGACACTGATGCAAGAACTTCGAGATGAAGATGTCGGATCCTTCAAGAGATACCTGCGAATAACACCAGCCATGTTTGACGAGATTCTACAGCGTGTGCCACCAATAATCCAGAGGCAGAATACAAGGTTTAGAGGTGCTCTTCCAGCAGGTCTCAAACTAGCCGTGACTCTCAGATACATGGCCACTGGCGATTCATACGCCTCCAAAGCGTATGACTTCAGAACAGCGTCGGTAACCATCTGTAACTTCATCCCAGAGGTGTGTCGAGCCTTATCTGACGAGTACAAAGAAGAGGTACTTGGCTGTCCTATTACACCTGAAGGCTGGTTTGAAATCGCACAGCAGTTTGAGAGAAGATGGAATACTTCACATGCCTTAGGCGCATTGGACGGGAAGCATATAGCAATCAGGAAACCTGCCAACGGTGGGAGTCTATACTACAACTACAAAGGCTTCTTCAGCATCGTGCTCATGGCCCTAGTTGATGGCAATTACAAGTTTCTGTGGTGTGATATAGGCGGACTAGGCCACCAGTCCGATGCCCAGCTATTCAACAACTCGGAGCTGAAAGACTGTATTGAGGACAATAGCATAGGATTCCCAGATCCAACATCACTTCCAAATGATGACAGACCTATGCCATATTTCATCTTGGGAGATGATGCCTTTCCCATGAGAACTACACTAATGAAACCCTACAGACGTGCAAATCTCACGCATCGACAGAAGATATTCAACTACCGTCTATCTCGTTGGAGAAGAATCGTTGAGAATGCATTTGCCATCCTAGCCTCTCGCTGGCAATGCTTGGAAACAACTATGCGTCAGGAGCCTAAGGTGGTAAAGCTTGTGGTTACTGCTTGCATTTGCCTGCAAAACCTCATCAGAATGAGATATGCTAATTTGGACCGTGGGCAGATGGATGCAGAGGATGCTGATCACAACATTGTTCCAGGTGCGTGGAGGGATGAAGCACACGTGCCTGAAGTTGATCAAGCGATAGGAGGTGGAAACATTGACAATTTGGCCGGAAAACAACAGCGGGAGTATCTGAGCATGTATTTTTGCAGTGATGCCGGTTCAGTGCCATGACAGGACAGGATGATTTAAGGACTACTAATTGTAACAATGAAGAAGAGGTATTTTACGTGTTGTAGTGGACAGATTGAGGATACTGATTTAATGCATATACTTATTGTGTGCTAAGATGTCATTGTCATTGTAAAGTGTTGCTCGCACAGAGGAGAAACTGTTATTCTTTTCAGGTTCAACAAAATGTAGAAAATGACAAGTTTTTGACATTTCTCAAGATTTTTTGTCTGAGTAAACAGTTTTGAATCAGATCAGACGCAGGTTTAGCAGGCGCCTGATCTGCCTCTATACTGTTTGCAATTAATATTATTGTTTAAGCATAAACGCACATAATAAGAAAGAATGATATTTTCTCCATTATATTGTAAATTTAGGTATATAGTTGATGGCGGCTAAATTGAAATAAAATTGAAATCAGTTTGAATGAGCTATGTTGGAATTTCAAACCCAGTTAAGTTTTTTTTAATCTGACATCGAGGTAGAAAACACTTTGGATTATTGAAGTCCATGTTTAATAAGAAATAATTCAATGAATAGCTGAAATGATTTCGTCAACATCGACGTTTAATACAATAAAACCTCTCTATAATGGGCAATATAGGATTTCAATTATCTAGTGTTTAAAGCATGTATCTGCTGAAAGCAAGATGAAAGTTAAACAGAAAGCTCCAATACGAGCTTTCTGTATTTCTATCATTTTGCTTTAGGCTGTTACTTATATTGATGAGCATTACTTACCCTACATTAACCATTTACTTCATAGAAGCGAATTTTGGCGGGTTTTGACTCGTGTTTGATTTAAGATCCCACTTTATTTAGTTGAGTCAATGAAATGAAAACAGGTTTGTGTATTTTACCATAAGCGATTTATTTTCAAATTGAACTGATATTAACCCTTTACTCCATAGCCGTGAGTCTAGTGTTGACAACAGGTTCCAACTTAAAGCAGGTTGAAAGCAAAGCAGAATGCGCCTGTTGTGTATTCTGCTTTATCTTCAGTCTGCCTGAAGCTATCATCTACCAGCATACACAAAATGATAGGGATCACATTCATTTCTATGGAGTAAAGGGTTAACAACCCAAATCATGATAACAATCACAAACAAGAACTTCAAAACAAATATCAAGATTACACGACCATGTGTTAAATCGTCCTAGAATTCACACCATTATTCTGTGTAAAGAAAAAATTAACAACAATGATTGTTCAATGGTTTATACCTTTGTCACATGCTATTTTATTGGATAATAGTCACGTGATAGTCGGTGGTTGTAGTTCCTAGCATTGTCTTAAAATGATCCGCATTAAGTCCGTATTTTCCTGAAGGTGTCGGGGAGTCTTCCGCATGCCTTCCTATTGGTTCGTGAAGCTGTTCGCAATGCGGAGGCTTCCAGGAGCGTTAGCAGAAGACGCAGAAGCTACTAGGAAAAGTGGGATGTCCTGACGACGTCGTCACGACAATGCGGACAGGTTGCGGAGGAGTGTCAGGAAGTCAATTTCCGCGTCCAAATTTTGCTCGGTACCAAACTTTCGACGCGGACAATTTTACCCATCCCGAAGGTGCGGAATCACTAGGAAGTGTTGCGGAAGGATACGGACAGTGGAAGGAACCTTCCAAGAACATGCGGAGTGGTTGCGGATTTGATAAAAGTGTGTTCCGGGACTTGTCCGCGCACTAGTGGAAGGCTAGCTTAAAGAAACAGGCGGAGCTCCCAGTAATTTCGTCCTGTATCCTTGCACTATCCCCCGTAATGACTAAACGTCTTCTGGGGGCGTCGCTCATATGGGCATGTGCTATTGTAGCGACGATAAATAAACGGAAATACAAAAAAAAAAATAGTGTTTTTGTTTGATCATTTGAAATTTGGTAATGATCATGTCATCAGTTCCTGACCAAATACTTCAAAGTTTTTACAATACCATACATATATTTTTAAAGCTCCATAAAGACTACCTTTTTCATCCGGTGAACAGTCTCTGGAGAAATCTGATAAAGGGTCACCAAGGGATCATTCCTGTGAAATTAAGTTGAATTCCAGCTGGTATTTTCTGAAGAGGGGAAAAGTTTACGGACGGCTAGGCGCAAGACGAGCACAATGTGATGACAATAGCCCGCCTGTCAAAATGAAAAGGCAATGTAAAGATTAATAAAAAAACAAAAACACACACACACACACACACACACACATAATTCTGTGATTAATCCCAGTCTAACCAGGTTCAACGAAGTTTGTTTCGTCGCTTTCTTGGAGGTAAATGTTAAATCCAATCCCACACTATTTTCTTAAGTATAATTCTTTGGAAAATATTGAGGAAAATGACGAAATTTCTAATATAAGAAATTTCTTTATTATCAATATGGTTTTCTACCCACAAAGACGAGGAATTTTTGAATTCCATCAACTAAATATCATTGTCTGCAACTACTTAAATTTTGGACTAGTCTAATATTTTGTTGTCTGATAATGGGTTATGTACTATGTTGTTAACATACACGATCTTTTCTGGCGAAATAATGGACTCTTTTTCAGTTTTTCTCTTGGCACAGAGAAACATTAAATTGAAATATACTACCCAACATTTGATAGAGCTCGTTTTTTTTTTTTTTTTTTTTTTTTTTAATTAGCTTATTCTTCGAGAACTGAAATGAAAGATTCAATAGCTGAAGCACATTAAAACTGTAAAAATGTAACATGAACTCAAAATCTTTCAAGAATCATTTTCGCAAAGGTCTACGCTTGCAAGCTTTGGCAACTGGCTGCTGTTCATAAAAAGAATATCCTACCTATGGCAATAGAATATGGTGTTATAAACGGATTCAGAATCCCATTGTACTATCAAGATGTCATATATTAACCTTTTTAAATGATATGCAGGCCAGTGTTTCCATTTAGGATAATGCTTGTCGAAACCACGAATTAATCCAAGCTTCAAGCTTAGAAAACGAAAACTGACATGTGAAGGTCATGATGCTCTGTTTGACAAGGTCTTGGGGGTCATTGTGTCCGTTTACACAATGTCGACAGTTTGCGCTGTTGCGGCAAGTACATTTTACACAAGAGGGCTATGATGGCTCTAAGTCGCTCATATTTTTTTCTTTTTGTTCAACCTGACTTCCTTCTAAATTCAACAATCTCTCTTACATTCTGGACTGAATTAGAGGACAACGACCTTTCTAAATGAACTTAAGTCAGTAACTTTCCAGCAAATTTTCCTTGAAAACCACAAATGTGCTATATAAATAACATCATCATAATCTCAAGTATTTTGATAGACGACAATAAGGCACTGCTACATGCAAAATTGAATACTTAAGGCCTTATGATTTCAGAGAGATTTTCTTAGAATTGACAAGAAATTACTTTAATAGCTATACCGACCGGAGTTAATCATTGGTTCCTATTGTCTTATTTTTTTTTCTAAGAGCATCACCCACTAATCATTTTGTTAAGTTCAATCAAAATCAGATGAGTAAATGGTTTTTAGCGCCACTGGCTGAGAGCCAGCGAGCTATTGTCAGAAACCAGTTGATAGATTTCAACCAACTTTTACAGGAATGTTCCTTTGATGACCATTTATCAGAATCCTTCAAAGAATTGTGATCTGAGGAAAAACATGGTTTCAATAGGTTGGGATTATTTCCATATATGGTAAACCTTTAAAATCTTCTTCTCAGAAATCAGTGGTCAGATTCTACAGGAATAATCATTGGGTGAACCTTTATTAGATTCCTTCAAGGAATTTGATCGGATGAAAAACACGTCTTTAATGGGAGAGGGGGGGAATAATTTCCATATATTGTGGAAGCTTTAAATATCTTTTACTCAGAAACCAGTTAATTGATTTAAAACCAAACTTCTCAGAATTGATCCTTGTGTGACTCTTTTTTAGATTCCTTCAAAGAATTTTGATTGGTTGAAAATATGTCATTTATGGTTGTGGCTTATTTCCACATATGGTATCCAGTGATTTTTTAAAATTGTTATTACCTTTTTCATCTGACTTAGTAAATGTATTGACTTTTGTAAACAATGAATGTTTGAAAGGTTAAAAGATTTCATTGACAAGATTTATTTTCCACACATGGTGAATATGATTCGGTATATTTTGAATTCATGAAATCAGTACATTCAGGCTTGTTGAGCGATACTGGCGCCAAAGCGTCTCTAGTTATAAGATTTTGTTCCTATGTGAATTCCAGTTACCCACAAAATAGGGCTTAAATAAATAACATAACAATAACCTGAAGTCTTTTGGTAGCGGACCATGAGGTGGTGCTACAACCGATAACAATTCCTTGAAGTATTTTGGAAGGCCTTCACCCAAGGATCATTTCTGTAAAATTTCATTGAAATCTGAGTTTAGGAGTAGGAGATTTTTAAAGAATTTAGTCTTTATTTCCATGTAAATTCCAAGTACCTACAATATAGGACTTTAATATATCACATCACCATAACCTGAGGTATTTTGGTAGAAGACCATGAGATGATGCTATATTCAAAATTTGAAAACCCTAGGCCTTATAGTTTAGGAGGAGAAGATTCTTAAGGGATTCCTTAGGAATACCTTTCGATTACCATAGCAACCGAAATTCTTTGAAGTATATTGGAAGGCTATCATAATTGGGTCATTTCTGAAAAAAAAATTGAAATCTGATGGGTAGTTAAGGAGGAGAAGATTTTTAAAGATTTGTTTACAGACGGACGGACGGACGGACAGCCACTGATCAAAATAGCTCCCCTGAGCACGAAGTGCTCAGGTGAACTAATAATTTGAAAGCAAACACGACATTCCATATATGGGGTGCAAACCCGGTTTTACTTACGATTATTTGAAAATTTGAAAAGATTTTTTTTGTGCTTCAAAAAAAAAAAAAAAAGATCCCTGAAAAATTTTGAGTACTATTTACTCTAAAATTTATCGGCGGGATTTGTTGAATGACCAAAAAAGAAATTTCACTTGCAGAATACTAACAAAGACTCCTACCTAATATCAGTTGGCGGCTGCCAATGAAAGAATCAATCGACCAATAAAATAAGAGAAATTTGAACTTAGACAAAGGCCAACACTTCTATTAAGCATTTTAATTGGTTTGGTGACTTAAACGTCGTAACTACAGCTTATCCGTCCATTGTTTGTCGGCATGACTGAATTACTAATACCTTGCATTTTCCTTATAGATAAACCGCATTTTATCACATTTTGTCTATCATATTTCAATTTGTGTACTAAAAATAGATGTAGGCCTATTTTGTGGAATATATTTGGGTGGCTTAAATGTTTTTTTTATCGTTTTCATGTTAGCCTCGGAGAACGACATGTCATGACTTGTCGTTATCTCTAATGTTATTGAATACTTTTAATTGGTTATTCCTTTTATCATTTTCAAAAGGGCAGTTCTATATAACCAATATAGGTAACTTAAATTGCCTCCTGCTAGAGTTTACCCTTTTCCGACTTGACTTTTTCGCGGACAAGAACCTTTCAACTGCCTGTTGTGACTTGTTTCGTATCCTAACGAAAGATAACATTCTGTCGAAAAAATCAAATGACCATATTAACCCCATTCCCACACAAACCCTCATTTTCTCACTCCGCAAGAAGAATACTTCGGACAACATTTTAAAAATGTACAAATTGCTTGTTAAAAGCTTTTTTATCCATTTTCCGCTAAATTTTTTAATTAGAAAGACAAAGGGGTTTAAAAAAAATTCAATCTTATGGGGTGCTATCTTATGTAAAAAGGTATGCCTAGTCCAAAAAATAGAAGGAATCACCAGAATCAACTTGCATTAAAGTCTTTTGGATAGAAAAGCACTCTCTATAAATCTCAATGAAAATATCAAGTTTAAAAGCATATTTGATGTACGCAGATAATAAAAAAGCCTCAACGTTTGTCTTAACATCTTTAATAATAACTTTTATTCGCGATTCAAATCTTTGAAACACAAGTCTTAAAAAATATCCGTGTATCGCAGATACAGGTACGTAACATAGAAATAATTAACTACCTCTTGTAATTCATCCACCAAAAAAGGATGTTCAAATTACATATTTAAAGCTTCTCGATACTACAGCAAACTCCTTATAGGGCTTCTATTTTTAGAAATTCTATTAATAGTATATTGAATTATCTCAACTACGGCAGTGACTCTTGTCTTTTTCAACCCTAGTGGAGAACTAATAATGTATTTGACTCTTACGGGATTCGAACCTACGCGGATACTTTTATCAAAATGTTTTTCTACCCTATCGTGGCCTTAGTTTTCAATTTCAAAGCGATTTGAATTGCCGTTTGCAATTTCTGTCAATCGGAATAGTCAGAATTTTGTAGCGTGGTAATGATTTAAAAGGCTGATTCAAATCCAAGTATACGGAGCTGTATAGCTTATCACTCCCGCGGTATACAGCTGGAATGCTGAGTTTCAACTAGAGGCGTTTGAACGCCTATATCGCTCCACAGGCCTGATAGTACTGTTTGAGCAAATGGTGTTTTCAGGAATTGAATATAAACCGAATCATATTCACCATATGTGGAAAATAAATATCATCTCGTCAAGGAAATCTTTGTTTAACAAAGTCAATACATTTACTTCGTCAGTAAAAAGTATAACATTTGGTGAAAAAAATCACTTTTTACCATATATTGACATAAGTCACAGCCATCAAAAATATTTTTTCACGAAATCAAAATTAAATGATGGGATCTGAAAAAGAGTCACAAAGGGACCATTTCTTTGAAATTTGGTTGAAATCACCCCACTTGATTCCGAGATGAAGATTTTTAAGGTTTCATCATGCATGTAATTAGCCCCACCAATATAAACCCTGATTTTCACCCGATCAAAATTCTTTGAAGGAAAAAAATAAAGGGTCACCTAAGGAATATTCTTGTAAAATTTGGTTGAAATCAACTGGTTTCAGAGAAGATTTTTAAAGCTTTCACCATATATGGAAATTAGCCCCGCCCTTTTCATCCGATCAAAATTCTTTGAAGAAATCAGATAAAAGGTCACACAAGGATTTTTTCTGTGAAATTTGGTTGATTTCTGTTCAGTACTTTCTGAGAAGAATTTTTTAAAGTAAAAGTTTACAGACGGACCGTCACACGAACGGATGAACGGACGCACGACGGACACAGCAAAATGACAAAAGCTCGTTGGCTTAAAATAGAAGGCAAATTACTCACTATATAATTGAAAGACTGCGCATCATTGAAACAGTGGCCACATCTACGCTGAGCGGGATATTGGTAGGTGTTTTTGTATTCTTAGTGCGTTGTTATTCCGTCTGAATACAAAAACTAAATAAAAACGTCTCGGCAGATTGCAATACGTTTTCCTACAGCTTCAAAGGTTCGCAAAAGGTTCTAAGTACGCTCTACTCGTTTTAAGTACGTTTATTGCAATTTCTTGCAGTTTCAACATCGTTTACCTCGTCTGCAGAACGTTCTGGCAAGATATGGTATGAATACTTGCATTTTCCCACCGATTCGCCTTTTGGGCATAGAATATTTCGGACCATGGATAATGTTCAAGCTCTGAATGTTCTGTATTTTGGCTTTTTGCATTTTTTGCTGGAAGCAGAGCATGAATACAAAGAGATGTTGAAACAAGAGAGAAGGAGAAAACCAAGAGCCTGCTAGGTGAGGAAATATTTAAAACCGGAGAGAAGATTAGCTGTAGGACATTATCATCAGCTAATGTAGGAGCCCCGCTTGGATGACCAGGAGTCTTTTTTTTAACTTTTTAAGAGTCATACCAGCCATGTTTGATGAACCTCTCGAACGCATCACCCACCATATTCGAAAAGATGACACCACATACAGAAAGGCTTTGGAACCTGGACTGAAGCTAGCCATCACTCTTCGTCATCTGGCAACAGGAGATTCCTATGCTACCCTTCAATATGCTACCCTGTTGTCAAAGGAAGGCCCTTTTCTTGGTGTCTTTAAAGGACTCTAGCTTTTCATTGTACAGTACTTCATGGATCTTGAGCCATTCAATCATGGCTTCCTGTAAATCCATGGTGAGATTTGTGTATGTCTTGGTTTTCTTAAGTGCTGGCTTCTGACTCTGCTCTGCATTTCCCTCTGACATTTGACTTTCTGACTTAGAGGAAGGGTCATCAGAAGGTTCAGGGGAAACAGCACGCTCATTCTCTTCAGATCTATTTTCAGCGATAGGTTCAGAAGGTTCGGAATCTTGGGGGTGATTTAGAGTGACTTCAGATGAGCAGGTACTTTGGGACTTGGTAGGCGCCGCTTCAATGTGCAACATCTGTGTATTTTTTCTCTTGCGTGGAGGCACGGTACTTTCAAATATGAACTATAAATGCATGTCAAATATGTTGTCTTTGCTGTCTGAAACCGCGAACGGGAATGAAAACTGGCAAAAACGCAATGGGCTTTTATAGCCCTCTGGTCAGAACGTGGTGCCAATTACGTTTTGAACGCACAAGGAACGTAGTATGAACGTGATTGGAACGAGTACAACTGTCCTTGAACGAAATGGTCGTGTTACGAACTAGTTAGAACGTATTCGGACGTACAAGGAACGTTGATGAACTAGTTATGAACAGGCTCAAACTGACTGCAGACGAGTATAGACTGGTTGAGAACGGTGTTCCTAGTACGAGAACGGGTAATTTAACCAGATTTGAACTTGTTAAAGACGGACTGCAGACGGAATAAGAACGGGATGCACGTACTTGGAACTGTTTACGAACTAACAATGAACTTACTATGATCACAATATAGACATTGTACGGCTGAAACAACACGTTCAATCCCGACCACAACTCGTTTTGAGATATTGGCAGGACGGAGTTGAACGTTCTGCGAACTGGTTTGGTGTAACGGGGGCATTAGGTGTCCAGGAATGTGCTAATTCTGTCTCTGGGCCATAATTTATACTATTTTGATTGAAATTCATCATTGGATGCTACAAACCAAATATCAAAGCTTTGGGCCCTTTCGTTAGGGAGAAAAAGATTTTTAAAATCTTCACTATATTAGCCTATGTTAAACATGTGACGTCCGGGAATGAGCTAAATTTGACCTTGGGGTTATGATTTGTACAAAATTGATAGAAAACCACCAGATGGTGCCACATATCAAATATCAGAGCTGTGGGTCTTTTTGTTTGGTAGAAAAGGACTTTCAAAGTTGTCACTATGTAAGCTTATGCACCCCCCCCCCCTCTAGCACATCCATTTTGCGACAGACTTTTTTCTTGTACAAACTTGATAGTCCTTGCCCTAAAGACTCTAAATACCAAATATTAATCCAATCCAAAAGCCGGTTCATGACAAGAACATCATTAAAGATGTACATTTTTTTTGTCCCTTATGGGACCAAAGGGAGTTAATTCCGCCATGTGTACAATGTGAAGCGCCGACCCGAGGATGCTTCCTGTCAAGATTGATTGAATTCCGTCCAAGTGTTCTTAAGAAGTCGAAAATGTAAAAAGTTAACGCAAGATGACGGACGAAACACAATCGAAATAGGTCACCATGACCCTCGGTTATGTGACCTAAAATGTCACCAAAGGAATTTCTCTGTGAAATTAGGTTGAAATCAATTGGCTGATTTTAGAGAAGATTTTCAAGGCTTTTTCCATATATAGAAATTTGCCCTACCCCATTAACCAATGTTTTTTATCTGATCAAATTATTTGAAGGAATCTGATCACGGGTCACCCAAGGATCATTTCTGTAACATTTGGTTGAAATCCATCGAATTGTTTGTGAGAAGAAGATTTTCAAAAGTTTCACCATATATTGAAATTAGCCCCGCCCATTTAGGCCATGTCTTTCATCCGATCAAAATTCTTTGAAGGAATCTGATAAAGGGTCACCAAGGAATATTTCTGTAAAGTTTGGTTGAAATACATCCAATGGTTTGTGAGAAGAAGATTTTCAAAGATTTCACCATGTACGGAAATTAGACCTGCCCATTTCAGCTGATCAAAATTTTTGATGGAATCTGATAAAGGGTCACCTAAGAATAATTCTTGTAAATTTTTGCTGACATCCAACAAATGGTGCTGAGAAGATTTTTCAAGGTTTCGCCATATGTGGGAATTAGGCCCACCCATTAAAGCAATGTTTTTCATTTGATCAAAATTCTTTGGAGGAATCTGATAAAAGGTTACCCAAGGATCATTTCTGTTAAAGTTTACGGAAGGACGGACAGACCGACGACCGCATGATGGACACAACGCCATGACAATACCTTCGCTTGCCCTTGGCCAGTGGAGCAAAAAAATAGGGTGCGCTCTTGCAGAGCTCAAATATGTCCCAAGGGTCAACACATGAATACTTTTTTAGAAGTTCACTACGAGCTTCTACATATCAAACGGCTTTCTCATTTCAGAGAAGAAGACCTTTTCCTGCGTTGTTTCTATGTTAAAATAGTGTGCGGCTGGGAAGAGCCAAAATATAACACAAAGAGTATTGCGTGAACAAACTCTGCACATATTTACTTGTAGAATCTAAATACCAAATATCAATACTCTACGCTTTCTGGTTTTAAATAAGAAGAATTATAAAGTCTCCCTACTTTGGAGGATCAGCCTAGGCGGAGCCCAAATATTGGGTGTGTATAAAACGCAGACAAAATAGAATATATATTAACGCATACGATATAGAATAAAGAGAGGTATAAAACGCAGATAACATAGATAAAGAGGGAGTATTTTGTTACCAAGACGATATAGGCAAAAAGAAAGATGTTTAATTATTGTGGAGTTTAATTAATATAATTGAGTATAGCCTTTTTTTATCATTTATATCGAATTTCAGAGTTATTATTCAATATATATGATATACACATTTCATTTCTTTTATTCCTAAGTAATTGAGAAGTATGATCAATTAGGCATTTGAAAAAAATGTCTCTCATCTTTTCTCATTAATGGTTGCTTTTAATTCTATTTAACAAGTTCAATATACTAGATTTCTAATTTGTTCTTTAAAATTGACTACAAATTGTCCGTTGTTCATTTTCGATTGTGATTTTTAGTTAAAGACAGAAAAGTAACTCTGTTTGAGATAGCTTTATTTTTTCTTTGCAAAGAGAATGTAAATGCACAAGTACCATGTCATTCTCTTATCACTATCATTATTGGTAATATACACATGACTTTTAAATATAAGGTTTGGTTATTTTGTGTTTTGAATGTGTATATAACCATAGGTAAAATGACTTTGTGTGGAAAAGTGGTAACTACGGCTCTGTAATAATTACACAAACAACAAAATTCTTAACAGGTTCAAAACGATATAAATCATAAGCAATTTCTCCGTTTCCCACAATGTTTTCACAGTCTGTAGTTTCTCTTGCGCATCAAAATACGTCGTAGTGTTGTTTATTTGTGGTACCCGACACGTACAATTCGACCTTACCAGAACACATAAATGACCCAAATATTCAGAAAAGGCCATCAGACCCATAATTAGTTCAGAACCGCTGGAAATTTATATATTTGAGTCTCAAGTTCAATGAACTAATCTGCAACTTATTTTTGAACAGTCTAAAATTACACCATGTCAATATATCGCAGTGTGTAACAAAGTACTAATACTGGCATTGAGGGAAAAGATATTTCTGGAAAATACCTCCTTTTCTCACATAGTTTTCTACTAAATAACCATGCCCGTCATTCATGATCAAAATCCGAAAGCTTGATTGATTGATTGAATGGGGTTTAACGCCGCTTTTAACAGTATTTCAGTCATATCGCGGCTCACACCAGTGCTACCACTACATCCTTCCCTAGCATCCAGCTGCTATCCCACTTAGGCTTACGATTATCCACCCTTTGGTGAGAGACAAATGTCGGAAAGTATATGTGCTGCCGTCGGGGATCGAACCCATGACATCCCATAATTGAAGATTTAGGAGTCTGGCGCGCTACCGACTGCGCTTTTTTCACAGATTTCTACTGAATAACCATGCCCGCCATTCATGATCAAAAGGTCCATTTTTTAAATCAATTTGAAAGTTAATCTCTTTGCCTATATCGTCTGCGTAATAGCATACTCCTTTATCTATGTTGTCTGCGTTTTGCCTATCCGCAATGCCTCTTTATTCTATATCGTATGCGTTACAATATATTCTATATTGCCTGCGTTTCATACCCAACACCAAATAAATCCAAAGGGACAACGTATGAACAAACATGATAGAGATCCCCATGGTTTGATGCATACCATATATCAATGTTCTAGGCTTACTTATTTCAGTTTTTTTTTTAAAGTTTTTCTTTTTTGTTTCAATGTTAAATGGGATGAACCCGGGCAGAGCCCAAATATGACCTAAGGGGTATCATTTGAACAAACTTGATACATGTAGAATGATGTCCCCTAGGAGGTGCTGCATATCAGATATCAAAGCTCAGAGAAGATTTTTAAAGATTTCCCCCATTTGCCCCTTTTTGTTGCCATAGCAACCAGAGATAAGGGTGGATATCAATAATTTGAACAATTTTGTAACAGCTTCACACAAGGAATATCCCTTCATCAAGAATGGCTTTCCCGTTCAGGAGGAGAAGATGTTTAAAGAAATTGTTGACAGACGCACAACGCTGACACACGGCGACGACACCGGACATTGGGCGATCACAAAAGCTCACCTTGAGCACTTTGTGTTCAGGTGGGCTAAAAATAAAGAGGGAAAAGGGTTCAGCGGCTGCTATATGCCCGCACTTCTTCAGACATGCTTAATTTTAATGTTTGACCTTGAGTTGTGACCTTGAGGCTATCTAAAAATTTGTTTCAAATGACTCATCGACTTATGATAGGGAAAAATCGTGCAAATTTATTTAGAAATCCATCCATAATTGAAGGAGCTATGCTCTCGACATGCTCAATTTCAACGTTTGATTGTGAGCCGTGATCTTGATATCTGAATATTTCTTTCAAATGGAATATCGTATCGTGATAAAGAACATGTGCAAACATTATTTCAAAATCCATTCATAATTTTAGGAGCTATGCTTCGGACATACTTAATTTTTGTTTGACCTTGAGCTGGGACCTTGACCTTAGAGATATCTAAAAATTTGCGTCAAATGGTAACATCTACGCAAAATATAGAATAATTGTGCCAAGTTATATTGAAATGCATTGATAGTTTGAGGAGCTATGCTCTGGAAAGGCTCAATTTTAATGTTTGATCTTGACTTTGGAGCTATCAAAAAACTGGTAAAATGAATCGGCATCACAGAAGGAGTTCGTGAAGTTTTATCAAATTTTGCCCAAGAGTTGTAAAGAAATTTAGAAAAATGGCAGACGTACAGACGAAGCATCAGCTAAAAACAAGCACTTTGGGGAGCATGAAAATATACATCTTAACTGGGTAGGAATACTTGAGAACTATTCAACAGTAGCCCTGCTGTGTTGCAGCAGGAAAGTTCGTCTGCACCATACCAAGTTACAGTAAGAAAGTGTGTCTGCAAGAAGACGGTTCTGAATGACAACTATGTAAGGAAAGAACGAGAAAATCACACTGATACATCCTAAAAACATGTTGACATGGATGAGCAAAGAAAAGACATTGTTTGTTTATATGCCACTACTACAGGGTTTTATATCATTTGGGGTAAATATTTCACATATATCACAGTAAAGCTCACTTATTCATTTACTTCCTGGCTATCACGAACACTAGGCTTGAGCTATGTAAGATCACTCTGATCAAGAGGCCCAAGACGGCCTGTGTGGTTCCACTGACTGTAATATGTCCACCCATATAATGCTAGTCATTTTCAATGATGATATTTGAAATTCTCATCTGCAACATCTTTTAATTTCTAAATTCTAATCTTAAAGCCTATTAATTTGTTGAATAAGCTCTCCTCCATTCCTTTTTAGGACCAATTTTTTCTCATCTGACGAGTAGTTTCTGAGGAGAAGATTTTTTTACGAAAACGAAGGACACTCATGCGTATTGATGCAGTGATGGACGCAAAATAGATACTGCGCTATGACCATAGCCCGCTGACTTTCGGCCTGTGGAGCTGTAAATTTCACAGCTTTAAAACATTTTCAAAGGTCAAGAACAAATGATACACAAAATCTTGGTTTGACATGTTTGATCAATTTAATTTCTCATTCTGATTTAGACAATAACACAACACAAATCAATGGAGCAGTTGATTGTATTAGGGTTAAAAGCCACTTTCAACAACATTTCCGTTACATCACAGCAGCTGGTTTACGAGACAACAAAATGTTAAGACTGGTCCAAATTGAAAGAAGGTGCAGATAAATTTGTGTTTTTAGGGAAAAAATCTCTTCTTTTTGGGCAAGAAAACATTGAGGATAATGAAGACATTGATTGTATCAAGTAATTTCTTCATTTTCCACAATGTTTCAAGCTTTTTTTCTGGGGGGGGGGGGGGGAGGCAGAAAGTCAAAAAGTGTCATTGTGTGGGAATGGTTTAAACTTAAGTCACAAAACTTTGTATGACAAAAAACAGTAATTAACACTGTAGATAAACCCTAACTCAGACTATATCCTAAATGCGATGTGAGGACACCCAAACAACTCCGAAAGCAATGTCTTCATTTTCCACAATATTTTTAACAATAAAATAGAAAAATCTCAAATTTCATAAACTGTGAATTGTCGCCTACAACTCCTTTCAATTTTGACCAGTCTAAAATATTGCCATCAGGTAAGGGATTTAATCATTACCAGATAACAAATTTTAACAATGATCCAAATTTAAAGAAGTTCCAAACACCAGTTTTAGGTTGGTGAATTCTTTAAAAAAAATATTGTCTATTAGGGGTGAAAACATCATGGGAAATGGAGAATTTTTATTCTATTCCAATAAATTCTTCATTTTCAAGGGGGGGGGGGGGGTAAGAAGTTGGTATGGAGTGAAACAAGCATTTTCTTCACATTTCATTTTGTTTTCCCAAACCCTTTTCTTTTGTGTCATCAAAAGGGGGACTTTGTGGAAATGGGTTAAACTAATGCTTGTATTTTTGAAAGATTAAAAACATTTTACTAACACATAAAACATTTGTGAAAAGTAGATTAGATCATAAAACACATGAAATGGAGAATTGCTTACTTGATCACAGTAAAATAATAAATAATCAATTTATGTACATAAATAATGGAACACTAGCAACGCCCACTGAGCTCCAACAGGAAGTGCCACTATAGTATTAACCCTTTTGGTTTCTGCAAAATTTTAGAGCTGTCCAAATTAAAAGATTTTGCAGACGAAAATTTAAATAAGATTTAATTTGGAAAATAACCATTCTGTTGGCTTCAAAATATGGTGGAAAAAGAAGACGTTGCTTGTTACAAGTAATTTTTTCTTTTTCTACATTATTTTCTCAATAAAGAAAATCCAAGGACATAAAACCTAGGCGTTAAACAGGAAAGAGTTAATTGGTGTTATTTTATAAAACTTATGGACAGTAAAAGTAAGACAAAAGTTAAAGGGTTTGTTGGTGACGTAAACATCACATCTACAGCCTGATTAGGCTATAGTTACAACATTTAAGTCGCCAAACCAATAAAAATGGCCCACAGAAATGTAAGACTTTAAATTTCACACTTAGCTGAAATGAATGATTTGATTTGTTGATTGATTCTTTGATTGATAACGGCCATCCATCAACTGAGTACTATTACAAAATTGACCAATCACGGCTGTCAATCAAGGAGTCAACCAGACCTGAGCCTTCAACTCTAACATTGGCTTCCATTTTGGTTAATCCTTTTGTTGGATTGGCACTTTAACGTTGTAAACTACAGCTTCTTCAAGCTGTAGTTACGACGTTTTGGTCACTAACCAACCATTTTACTTTTATGCTTCATGCTAGTGGCTTTAAAGTTTGCAAAAATGCGGTTAAAAATCGAAGGGGAACTTCCTGTTGGAGTTTAGGGGTGGGGCCTAGGAAGTAAGTGGGCAGGGCGAGTGATTGGTCAATTGGCTCATTGATCCAAGGGTTCAAAATGGTTAAAAGAGACTAAAACAAACATTGGCTTTTACAATAGTTTTGAACAGTCATATTGAGGTGTCTGGAGAACCTAACCATAGATTCATGATATTTCTCACACCAGTACAACCACTAAATCCTTTCAAAGCTTCCAGCTGCTAATCTAACTTAGGTTTATGATTATCCACCCATTGGTTGGAGGCAAATGTCAGACAGGATATTTGCCACAACTGGGGATGGAACCCTGGACCTCTTGATAGAGAGTCTGACGTGATACTAACTGCATGTGTGTAAATTTCAGGAAGCAAAATTTAGAGGGATTTAATTAAGTGGACTCAAAGTTATGGAAATTGCTTTTAACTAAATTTTGTAAGTAAATAAGATATCAGTATTTTAACCATTCTCATGCTGTATAAAATACCTAACTGAATTGTCGTAAACTCAAAAGGCTTAAAGCATTTGTTCAAAAATCAATATTCCTTTTAAAAATCAGTTTCATAAATACTCTGGCAGGAAAATGACAAGCAGCACTTATGTGCAGGCTGATCTTGGTGTACACTACCTGCCAAAACTGGAATAATTCATCAACACTATTTTCTACTCTTCAACATAAACAGGACAATAATTCTTTCAGTTTGAGATCTAATTTGCAACATTCCAAGATTTGCCCTGGTATTTACTTGGTATTAGATAGGTGACCTTGAAAATTGTACTAGTCTACAAGTGAAAAAAGCCACGTCGGAAAAGTCAGGAATAGAAATTCCACACCCTATTAAAATTTCTATCATAAAGTATTCCTACATTTTGTGAAAATACCACAAATAAATGTTAACCCATTCCCACACAATAAAATTTTAGACCCAGTCCAAATTCAAAGAAGTTGCAGACGACAATTGAAAGTTGATGAAATCCTTAAAATCTTTGTCTATTGTGGTAGAAAATATTATGGATAATGAAGAAATTGCTTGTGACAAGCAATTTCTTTTTTTTCCACAATTTTTTCCCAAAACTTTTATATTGAGAGGTGTTTAAAAGCGTCACTGTGTGGGAATGGGTTAATTATCATGTCTGATCCTTGTTCAATTTGTCTGCAAATTCTTTCAATTAGGACTAGTCTAAAATATTGTCACTTGGTCATTAGTTAAATGTTTAACTCAACATTGACAGTGCAATAAGCAACAATACACATACAATATTATTATTCTATAATCATGCACTTATGACCAAATTCGTGCAGAAACACATCCCTAACCTCAAATAAAATTTGGGGGAATTTCTCAGTTGAGTAATTGAAATTATTTATATAATTCAGGCCCTGATTCAGACATTCATTTATCACCAGTCTTGCACTACAGCTAATCTGAACACATTTTAAACTTTTTGATCACATTTGTTAGCTGATAAAATGAAAAGAAAAACTACATAGAAAAGAATGGAAAGTATCTTCCCTTAACTCATTCCCACACAGTGACACTTTTGGACTCCCCTTAAGAAAAACAATTGGGAAAAAAACATGGTGTAAAATGAAGAAATTGCTTGTGACAAGCAATTTCTTCATTTTAAACCATGTTTTCTACCCAAAGAATTGAAGAAATCTAAAATTTCATAAACTTTAAATTGTCCTCTGCAACCCCTTTCAATTTGGAACAGCCCAAAATTTTGTTGCGTGGGAATGGATTAATACTGAGCGACTGTGTGAAATGTGAATTGAATCCATCGAGTAGTTTCGGAGAAAATGGCAGACAAGAAAAGGCTATATATTTACTGCCAGACTGACAAACTAAAAAGCTGATTTCTATGGTCTATATTCCAGAGTTTTTGCGGTATAGTAAATACCAAAGACAATAGGTTAACCCATTCCAATACAATCCCTCTTGTTGACACCCTCAAGAAAGACTTCAGAAAACATTACGGAAAATGAAGAAATTGCTTGTTACAAGCAATTTCTTCATTATCCAGTATGTTTTTTACCCAATTAACCATAAGTTGTTTGCAACTTCTTTTATTTTGGATCAGTTTAAAATTTTGCTGTTTTATAATGGGTTTAGGCATTTTGTTTTTGAGTAAAATTCTTTCCATCTTTTGCTCTAAAGTAGAAGGACCTTGGGAAAAGAAGGAAATGTGTGACAATTTCTTCCTCCCCTTTTCTTTTATCCAATTCAAACCTCAGAATTGTGAAAATTATAACTGGATTAAAAATTACACATCCTTCCATTCTTGCGTTTTTAAGCACAGAAAATTATTAAGATTCATCACAAAGCTTAGAACAAATTTGGTATTAATCAACTCAGTATGTAGACCCAGCTTTTTTAAAGTCATACAAATCGTCTTTAATACTGCGTATATTGCCCTTGTTACTGTTTCCAAGTGCAGATCGTTGTATGGGATCCGACGGTCTGCCATTGCCACCAACCAGAGGATCTTCATGAGACAGATCTTCCTCTTCTGGTTCAAAATCATCCTCGTAATGGCTGAAATTGGAGAAAAGAATTGTGTAAAGCTCTCAGTCTAGAATATGGCCATGAAATGAAGATGTTTTCAGTCCTTTTAAAAAATGAGCATAATGGATCATTGATCAAGTTGCACTTGCAACTTTAAACTCATTCCCAAACAAAAAGATTTTAGACTGCTCCAAACTGAAAGAGCCTATAGGACAAAACAAAGTTGTTTTAACTCAAAAACTTAAAAAACATGATTTAAAAACATTGTGAACAAGAGCTTTGCAGAGAGGCGCATATACGCCCGAAGGGGCTTGTCAGTAACCTTGGCTTTTCAGTAACCTGAGCTTGAACGATAGCTAATGATTTTTGTCAAAAAAAAAAGATCTTATCACCTGAATAATACTGTTTACACTTGAGAAACAAGACAGCTTTATAATAACTTATCATTCAACATTATGTACAATAGTTAAATTCTATAATTTGAATACAATTGACATAAAAAAAATGACCTTGACCAATGATCTTGAAACAAGTTTCAACAGAAAGTAATCACCACAAGCAATAAAAATATGACCTTGAAAAACTGATCTTGACAAATAAATTACAATGGTTCAGTTTAAGTTTTTCAGAGCTCAAAATGACCTTGACTTTTGAATTCAATCAATTCCAGGGCAGATAATTCAAGAAAGACCCAAGCTTTTTGAATTTCTGATTTTGTTTGTTTGAATGGGGTTTAACGCCGCTTTTAACAATCTTTCAGTTATATCGCGGCGGCTGGAGCACCTAACAATGGATTCCTGGTATTTCTCGCACCAGTACTACCACTACACCCTTTCCTAGCCTCCAGCTGCTATCCCACATAGGCTTACGATTATCTGCCCATTGGTGGTAGACAAATGTCGGAAAGAGTATTGCCGCCGTCGGGGATCGAACCCGGGACCCTTTGAATGAAAGTCCGACGCGCTACCAACTGCGCTATGACGGCGGCTATTTTGAATTTCTGAAGTGAGTCTTATGCTCAACTAAATATCAGAGATACATTATGACAAGATTCAGATCAACCCAATAGAATTTTTAGGAGTTGTGCACACACACACAAAAAAAAACACCCTGTAATTTTAAGCTATATTGTTAAGTAAAGGGCAGATAATTCAGTAACAACTTGACATATCAAACAAATTTTAGTCCTAAGCACAACTAGAAATCATACAGAGTCATTGTGGCAAGTTTCAGTTCATTCCCATTCAAAATGTAGGAGAAATAAAGCTCACAAGAAATAAAGGGTTTTTTCGTTCAATTTAAGGTCAGATTATTCAAGATAACTCAAGATGAACTGGAGCGATTTGAATTTCAAAGGTCTTATGCACAACTAGACATCATGGGGAGTAATTGTGCCAAGTTTCAGCTCATTCTCGTTGATAGTTTAGGAGGAGTTGCACTCACAAAAAATTGCTAAGGGACGGACTGACAGACAACCGGGGCCATAACATAATACGACCCTTTGGGCAAAGTCGTCACAAGCAATTTCTTCTTTTTATCCAATTTTTTCCATAGCCACATTTATTTTTTGCTTTAAAATGCAGGATTGTGTGGCAATGGTTAAAACAATGGCCTTGCCTGGGAGTGCTATGCTGGACTCATTTAATATGGTTTAGCACCCTTTTACACAGTTCACATACTTCATGACTGTTGGTGCACTTAAGGTTCCTGTTGTTTTTCACAAATGCATGCCTATATCTAATCATCAGATTTGAGCAATGTATCATATGACCAAGATGTGAAACAAATGGTACATGTCTGAGCCATGAATTTTGTCTCATGCTGGATAACTAGAGGGGCCCCAGTGCCTGTATCCCTCCACAAGCCTGAATGTACTGATGTCTTCAGGAATTAAATATATACTGAATAGTCTTGGGCATATCAGGCAATAAATCGAGCCACTGAAATCTTTGAAATAGTCCAAGAGAAGAATTTCAAATGTGTAATTGTTTTACAAGGGTCAAGTCATGTTAAATTCATTTACTAGGTATTGAAATCAAGTAACAAAGCTCTATAGAGATTGTAGTGCCTTTAACAACTCTTGGGTGCATGATTTTACAATAATGGTGATCATGTAGTTCCAAGTTTGAAGGGAGACAATACTGCAATATTTTTTCCCAGCAGTATTTACATCCCTTGATTAACCTAATTTCCCTAAAGGAACATATGGCCCACCCATGAAAGCCATGTTTTCAACCTATCAATTTTATCAAAAACGAGACCAGATTCTACGTCAATACGTACATTTCTTCTTGTTCATTTGCCCCTTCCTCAGCCACCAATATCTCATACTCTTCGGCTGCGTACTTCTCCCAATCACTCGGCTCAGGTGCATCATTCTCTAAATCCTACAAATACAGTAATTACTCATACCTAATCACATTAATTGATGATTGCTGGCCATCTTTCATGCAAATATTGTTGGAATATGAGAAGTTAAAACTCATCACACCTAACTAAAATTTTCTTGATTGTATTTGACTGTCAACTAGATGGTTGTACCAGGACAACTGCTGTCGAGCCCGCAAAGTTCTGTAGGTATCATGCTCCAGATAAACACAATTTAAGTGTTTGACCTTGAGCTTTGACCTTGAACCTATCCAAAAAGTTCTTTCAACTGGCACATCTACTCATGATGGAGAACAATTGTGGCAAGTTATTTTGAAATCCATCCATATTTGTAGGTGAATGCTCTGGACAAGCACAATTTTAGTGTTTGACCTTGAGCTGTGACCTTGAACTTGAAGCTATCCAAAAAGTTCTTTCAAATGGCACATCTACTCATGATGGAGAATTATTGTGCAAAGTTATTTTGAGATCCATCCATAATTGTAGGAGAAATGATCCGGACAAGCACAATTTTAGTGTTTGATCTTGAGCTGTGACCTTGAACTTGAAGCTATCCAAAAAAATTCTTTCAAATTGCACATCTACTCATGATGGAGAATAATTGTGCCAAGTTATTTTGAAATCCATCCATAAATGTAGAAGTAATTGTCCGGACCAATTCAGAAGGATGGACGGATGGATGAACCAACGGACTAACTAACGCACTAACGCACATACACCGACTTGTAATAGTGCCAACTATGTCTCGCTCACCGCAAGCTGGCTTGACAAAAAGTATGGTATTTCAATAATATAATATAGAGTAGTGAGGTTGATTTGCCAAACAATCTTGGGCCCATACATTATGTACGATTGTTTGAAGGTGAGAAATAATTGTAAGTTGTAGATGATTCTCAAATAATATAAATAAGTGACAACATTGTCACACAGCCAGACTTTCAATGGCGTTTTCAAAATGCATAAAGAATTGTAGGAGTAGTTGACAACAGAATTTTGATAAGTTTTTTTGCATGACACAGTATTAAATCACAAAATTCTGAATATATATGGTGCTGGGTCATATGAAGACAACTGTTTGATGAAAATTTCATCAAAGTCCATCAAGAATTGTAGAAGAAGTTGCGTAAGCAAGTATTCTGACATTAAGTGGGTTTTTTTGCATGATGCAGTATCAAATCACAAAAAGCTGATATTTTACGCTAGGTCACATGAAGACAAACATTTCATCATAATCTATCATAAATAGTAAGAATAGTTGTGCCCCTAAGAATTTTGAAGATATGTCTCCTTTTTGCAGGATGCAGCATTTAATCTCAAAATGCTGATTATATACCCTAGGTCACATGCATATAAACATCCGACGCAAATTTCATCATGATTCATCAGTAATTTTAGGTGAAGTTTCATACATAAAAAAATTGTTATCATGAAGACAATCATTTGGTGCATGTTTTATCATAATCTATCAGGAATTTTGAGACTATGTCTCCTTTTCACAACAAAGCATTAAATCACATAACACTGATAACATACCCTAGGTCACATGAAAACAAACATTTGATGAAAATTTCATTTAAATCTGTCAAGAATTGTATGAGATGTCGTGTACTCAAGGTAATGTTAATGACTGCCGACCCACTGATTATCACCAATCCAATAACCAGATTTTTCCTTTTGAAAATCTGGTTAAAAACAGATTTAAATTTTGACCAGCCTAAAATTCTGTTATTTGTGGAAGAGCTGTATAAAACCAAATTTCACAGAAATCTAAAGCAACCTACCCTGAGATTCGCAAAAGGATCACGCTGTTCATGTTCAAGGAATTTATCGAGATTCATGAAAGTGTCATAAAAAATATTCGTCATTTTACACCGTTTTAGATCTTTCAACGTAATCTTGAAAGGGAATTCCGGTTGAACCATGTCCAACATCTGAAATGAATAAGACACTAGTTACAATTGACAGCTCACTGGCCCTATTTAGCTCCAAGTTTTGGTCCACTTGGTCCACTCTTAACCCATTCCCACACAGGCCCTCCCTTTTAACGCCCCTCAAGATAAAAGCTTTGGAAAACATTGTGGAAAATGAAGAAATTGCTTATGTCAAGCAATTTCTTCATTATCCACAATATTTTCTATCCAAAAAGACGAAAAAATTTAAAATTTTGTCAACTTGCAGCTTCTTTCAATTTCGACCAGTCTAAAATTTTGTTGTGTGGGAATGACAAACCCTGGATTTTACGATGCTGCGATTTTATACCTCAGAAAACATTGTAGTAAAAGTAACAAGCAATTTCTCCACAATATTTTCTACCACATAGGATGGTTTCATTTCAAATAACATCCAATATTAATTGTTGTCTGCAACTTTCCATTTGGACCAGTCCAAGAAATGGGAGTCAGATCTTGATGTTTCTTTTAACCCTTTCCTGTACAGTCCCTGTGTTTTTGTTATTGAGAACAAGATGTGTTTGTGAAACACCATGCCCCCGAAACAGGGTGATTTTTATTGGGTTTTTTTCTTTGTTTTAGGCAAAAGGGTTGACCTTGACCTTGATGAAATGACCTTCCCCAGTTGCACCTTGTTGAGACCTAACTACATACTGAATATTAGCATTGTAACTTAATAAGGGTGAAGTTACAGGAGAATGTTTAGTTGGCAGGTTAAGTTTTTGAGTGACGTTTTAGGGAAAAGGGTTAAAATTTTGACTTTGACCTTGATGAAATGACCTTCCCCAGTTGTGCCTTGTTGAGACCTATCTACATACCAAATATTAGCATTGTATCTTAATTAGGGATGAAGTTATAGGAAAATGTTTAGTTGGCAGGTTAAGTTTTTGAGTAATGTTTTAGGGAAAAGGGTTAAAGTTTTGACCTTGACCTTGATGAAATGACCTTCCCCAGTTGTGCCTTGTTGAGACCTATCTACATACCGAATATTAGCATTGTAACTTAATTAGGGTTGAAATTATAAGAAAATGTTTAGTTGGAAGTTTTGCAGACAGACAGATGGACGGACAGACAGATTGACAGACAGACGGACACCGGTAAAACTATATGCCCCCGATCTATTGATGCGGGGGCATAAAAATTGAGGAAAAAAAGAAATTGCTTGTAAACAGCAGCTTCTTCTTTTTCAAAAATGTTTTCTACCATTTAAGAACTTTTAATGCTGGGTACAAAATACTGGTAAAATGATTGGGACAAGCAAAAGGACATATTGGTATACATGCAATATCGCTGCCATTTTCCTGTATAATTTCCTGTAAATTTTATGGGACAAAATACGCAATCTTTTTTTTAAAAAATCATGAAATTTGTTGTTATATGCATGAGAATTTTCTGAAAACTGGAAACAATCCCATATCAAAGCACATGATTGAATATGTATTATTGTGAACTTTTATCTATGAATTTACAAAAATGAAGTATTTCTATCTGTATTCATCCTAAAATGAATTACCCAGTGTGTTATCTTTCAATTGTCAGAGAGGAAGACCGTGAGCTCCTTTTTCGTAAATACAAGAGGACAAGTGGATTCTTTGGGCACTGCATCAATGTTCCATCAATCCTTATTTACCTGACATAAACAATCTTCAAAAGGAAGTCTTTCAATGCCGAGTGCCTCCATCTTTTGCATTTGTTCCTCGTAGAAATATTCCATCTCAAACATTGATATTACACCATCCCCGTCAATGTCCATACAGCGAAACCAATACTCAACACTGGAAAATAATAATCCTTTACTTAATATAAAAAATTTACACTCTGTACAGGAGTTACCACAAAATCATAAGAATTTTCCTTTTCAATGAGATCAGGGTTTTTCAGGTAAATGACATCACATGGAATAAAGGGTAGCAGAAGACATTATAAAGTCAGTACAATTCACAATATAACCATCCTATATGAAAGAAAACATTGTGAGAAAAGAAGAAATTTCTTGTCACAAGCAGTTTCTTCTTTTTCCACAAAGTTTTCTCAAGTATAACATCACAGGGACCTAAAAAGCAGAGATTGTACAGGAAAAGGTTACGCACTTGGCAACATTTTAAAATTTGAAATGCCAATAAAATATAAACTATTTTGTCATCAAGTTATCAAGGGTGCAAAAGGCAAAATTGTTTGAAGAGCAATAAAGGGCAAGATCTCATTGTATTTTAAGAATGATTTTTACTTACATGTAAAGAAAATGTATTAAGAGTTTCTTGCTATAATGTTCCAAATGTCTTTACAATGTACAGACACTTTGAAAAATATTGTAATTAACCCTCGATATAGAGACTACAAATGGAAAATTCCATTGCAGACTAACTTTTGGCATATATTTGCATATGCTATTTTCGAAAGAAATTAAAATAATGATTCAAACAAGGAGTTCTATTGTCAAACAAATATAACACAGGTTGCTCCTTTCTACACACAAGCCGAAAACCTCGGGATCCACTTTCAATTCTACATCAATCCAGTGACTACTTAGCAAACAGATTTTGTTTGAATGGGGTTAAGCACCACTTTTAACAATTTTTCAGTCATACTGCAGCACCCAACAATGGACTTCTGGTATATCCACCTTCTATCCCACTTAGATTAACGATTATCCACCTTTGGTGAGAGACAAATGTCATATAGGATATGTGCCGCCTCTGGTGGATCAAACCCATGATGCCCCTTGATTGAAGATTTGGAGTCTGATGCGCTACCAATTTCGCTACGACGGTGGCGACAGAACACCCAATACAAATTAATATTTCATTAATTATTTTTATTCACCTGGTGGGATGTTTCTTATCCTCTTCAGACAACAAAAACCAAACAAATTCAGGATAACTCATTTTACCATCCTCAAATGTTTTACCTCTGAAATTGAATTAAAAGACATAATAAAAATCATTTATAAAAACTAAAGGAAACAATTTAAGCCTTCCCACTTTTACTAAATGTTAATCTTGTCCAATGTGACAGAGGTTGCAGAAGACAATCTAAAGTGAGATTTTTACAAAATGTTACTATCCCAATGGGTAGTAAAAATTGTGGGAAAAGAAGAAATTGCTTGTAATAAGCAATTTCTTCTTTTCCCACAATGTACTCTCAAGTATAGAAACATGGGAGAGTAAAATCAGGGATTGTACGGAAAGGGTTAAGACAAGAGGGCTTTCATTGCCTTTGAAATGGGAGTTTTCAACAGATTTGTAAGCTTTTTTGAAAGAGGACCACCTGAGGAATATTTCTGCCAAATTTGGTTAAGATTGTCAATGTAGTTTGGAAGGAGATGTTGTTTTAATCAAGAGGGCCTTTGGGCCTTGAGTGCTCACCTGAAATAAAGGCCCTTTTTCTTTCAAGTCTTATTTCATTTAAATATATAGGCTCTGTACCTGGAGATCCAAAAGTCTAAATGACAAATTCCAAGGCTTAAGGGCTAATTTGAAAGGAGAAAACTTTTCCTCCCTCTGGATCCATGGGCCATAATGTAGAAATAAGAAAGAAGTCAATGAATTGATGATTCATGCAAAATAAGATGACCTTGATAAGTGACCTTGATGGATGACTCTTATCTTACAACCAACTGATGCCAATCAATGCAAGGAACAATGTAAAGAGCACATTGTTTACGTTGTTAGTGCACCAGAACTGATGCTACAATGTTTCAGTGCCAAAATGATGATATGTATCCATTGATGCCATAATATTTTATATTTCATGGAGGATAAATGATGTAAAAATAAAGAAGTGAAAAAGTTCATAGTTAATTCTTGAAAAAAGGCATTTTGGCAAAATGTTGAAATTTGAGTATTTATTGAATGTAATTTGTGTTCCCTGGGGAACAGCATATTCATATAAAATTTCTTTTGCATGGTAACTAGTTGATTCAAATTCTCACCTTGTAACAGCACCAGAAAATATCCTGTCAATCATTCTTGTTGATATGGCTGAAACATAAATACATTCTAAAATTTAATTTTGATACTTTGTACGAGTTATAAATGAGAAAATCTAACTTTGCCATTTGTAGATTTATTGACAGTTGAGGGTTTAATACCACTTTAAACAGTATGTCTGACCATAGCAACCAAAACATTCAATCTTCAGCAGATAATCCAACTTAGGCAGACTACTTTGATCATTGGTGAGAGAGAATTGACCTATCACGGCTGTTAATCAAGAAATCTATCGACCATGCCGTAAAAAAGGAAATCGGGACTACCTGTCGGAGTAGATGGCAGGGGCCAAAGTAGTAAGTGGGTGAGGCCAGGGATTGGTCAATTAATGTGTGCCTGTGTGATTTTTGTCAAAAGTCACAAATTGTAACCAGGCTAAGCCAGGTTACAATATGCACATCTCTGCTAGATAAGTCTATCTGTTAACCGAGTCCCACAGAATCCCTCCTTTTTCTGCCCCATAAGCAAAAAGCTTTGAAAAACATTGTGAAAAATGAAGAAGTTGCTTGTCTCAAGCAATTTCTTCGTTGTCTACGATGTTTTCTATCCTAAAAGACAAAAGATTTTAAAATTCCATCGACTCGAAAGTGTAGTCTGCAGTTTCTTACGATTTGGACCAGTCTACTATTTTGTCGTGTGTAGAAATGGGCTAAGTATAAATCAAATGCATGCTGTAGTTGTAGAGAAATATGGCAGACAAGGATTAAGCTACAGATCATCTGACCAATATACTAATTGACCACATGAAGGACCACGAAACTGTCTATAACCTCTAAACCAAGTTTTTGGGGGTATGATGAAGCATACATCTATACCTACCATGTTCATTGTGTCGAGCTAGATCGGTTCTGTCTATATATAGATCATGGTCCTTATCCAACTCCCAGAATTTACAATATATCACATAAAAATGTTCGTACGAGAAGAAATCCATGATTTGGTTGATATCATCCTCATCTTCTAACAATGCTATCGTCTGAAGTAAAGAGAGGATATTCAAAGAGTGCTCATACCGATTATTAACCCCTTCCAATATAATGCTGCTTCTTTACACCACGGCAGAAAAAAGTGTTGAAAAATATTTTGGAAAATGAAGAAATTGCTTGATAAAGAATTCAAAATTTCATCAAATCAAAAATGTTGCCCGTCAACTTGTTTCTCAGAAGATTTTTAATGTTTCCAAAATACATCATTATATGGAATTTAGCTCCCCCTACCCCTTATAGGCCGTGATTCTAACCAATGTAAACTTTTCTACAGAATCTGAATAAGAATCATCCAAGGATCACTTCTATAAATTTTGTTGAAATCTTATCTGCTAGTTTTTGAAATTCAAAGTTTTCATTAATTTATATGGAATATGTATATTTGGAAATTAGGACAGCCAATAAAACCCATGTTTTTCAAATGAACAAAATTCTTTGAAGGAATCTAGTAAAGGTTCTCTTTGGGATTATTCCTCTGAAATTAAGTTGAAATCCATCTACTGGTTTCTGAGAAGAAGATTTTCAAAGTTTTTACCATACATGAAAATTAGCACTGCCCACAAGTCATATTTTTGATCCTATGAAAATTCTTTGATTTGTTTGAATCGGGTTTTACACCGCTTTTGAAAATTCTTTGATTTGTTTGAATGGGGTTTTACGCCTCTTTTGAAAATTCTTTGAAGGAATTAGATTGAGGGTCACACAGGACCATTCCTGTGAAATTTGGTAGAAATTCGTGCAGTTCTTTATGAGGTGAAAATCTTTAAAATAAAGTTTATAGACAGACTCACACATTGACGCATGATGGACACAGAATCAATGAAAAAATCAAATAATACATTGAGACAGGAAATGAACTTTGAGCTCCAACATTGACCGACATGTATGTGAAGCATTTTTGTTGGCCACACTCTTTTCCCCAATCATTTTTCTTGAGAACATCAAATCACATGATTGCCTGTTTATGGGTTACCTATTCATTAATCCATTACCAGACAGCGAAATTCTAGACAGGTCCAAATTAAAAGGGATTGCAGACACAATTTGAAGTTTATGAATTTTGGATTTTTTCAACTTTGTGGGTAGAAACCATTATGTAAAATAAAAAAATTGCTTGTTACAAGCTATTTCTTCATTTACACAAAGTTTTCCTAATTATTTTTCTTGAGAGGTTTCAAAAAGCATGTTTAGGAGGAATAGGTTAAGCCATTCTTTATTAGGCTTCATATTCTAATCCGGATCAATATCTTTTTGCACTGACAGGAAACATTTACATTCAAAGTTTAAGTTCAGTATCCCTACTTAAACATAAGCATGTATGACAACAATAAGCAAAGAACCATAATTACCCGTAATAAGTTAGATTTCCTCATTTCTTGTATAGTTATTTTTCCGGTCCACGATCTATTTACACAATAAAATATTCTAGCTATCACCTGAAAACAACAGCAATTTTATGAAAAAATACAAATGAAGCAGTGACATGTAATTTTCAAGCTAAAACTTATAGTACATCATTTAAACAAAACCCCCGATCTAAATCGTTCCCTGTAATCTTAGGTCCAAATTGGAAGAGGTTGCAGATGATAATCAAAATTAGATGCAACCTGAAATAAAACCATCCTATGTGGTGGAAAATATTGTGGGAAAAGGAAAAATTGCTTGTTACATGCATTTGTTTTCTTTTTTCATATGGTTTTCTCAATTATAAAATCACAGCAACGTAAAATCCCCAGTTTGTATAGGATAGGATTAGTTCAAGATGAAACGCCTTGATCCATTCCGACACAAAAAAAGCTATGGAAAACATTGTGGAAAATGAATAATTTGCTTGAAACAAGCAATTTCTGCATTGTCCAAAATGTTATTTACCCAAAAGACATTTTAAAAAACTTTTCATCAACAAAGAATTGTTTTCTGCCAATTTTTTTGAATTTTGTAATCTGGTAATGGGTTTAACTACATTGTCTTTGATTAATACAGAACATTAGAAAGTCTTCAATTCTATTACCAAAGATCTTCAAAGCCAGAGAAATAAATAAAACAAAAAGGTTAAAACAAGATGTGTTTGTGAAACACCATGCCCCTGAAACAGGATTTTTTTAGAAACGGGTAATTTTTTTTTTTTTTTTTTTTTTAGAGAAAAGGGTTAAATTTTGACTTTGACTTTGAAGAAATGACCTTCCCAAGTTGCCCCTTGTTGAGACCTATCTACATACCAAATATAAGCATTGTAACTTAATTAGGGATGAGGTTATTGGAAATGTTAAGTTGGCAGGTTAAGTTTTTTAGTAACGTTTTAGGGAAAAGGGTTAATTTTTTACTTTGACCTTGAAGAAATGACCTTCCCCAGTTGCGCCTTGTTGAGACCTATCTACATGCCAAATATTAGCATTGTAACTTGATTAGGGCTGAAGTTATAGGAAAATGTTTAGTTGGCAGGTTAAGTTTTTGAGTAACGTTTTAGGGAAAAGGGTTGAAATTTTGACCTTGACCTTGATGAAATGACCTTCCCTAGTTGTGCCTTGTTGAGACCTATCTATATACCAAATATTAGCATTGTAACTTGATTAGGGCTGAAGTTATAGGAAAATGTTTAGTTGGCAGGTTAAGTTTTCGAGTAACGTTTTAGGGAAAAGGGTTAAAATTTTGACCTTGACCTTGAAGAAATGACCTTCCCCAGTTGCGCCTTGTTGAGATCTATCTACATACCAAATATTAGCATTGTAACTTAATCGGGGTTGGAGTTATAGGAAAATTTGCAGGCTAACTTTTGCAGACAGACAGACAGACGGACAACGGTAAAACAATATGACCCCTATCGATGCGGGGGCATAAAAATAATGCCTATTCAGGAGCATTTACATGTGTAACCTTGATCTCAAAATTATAGAAGTAAAAAAGCAGGATTGAGTGGAAATTAATCCCAATATTTATCTCATACAAATATGTTAAAAAAAAATCATCATGGATGATCAAATTTATGTAACTTTAGCTTATTTCATTTCAGTGTTTACTTTGGCTTAAACCTATTTATTTTACATAATTTGAAAAAAAAAATCTCTGTATTCCTGGAAAGAAAACAATGGGCGAAATGAAGAAATTTGCTAGTAACAAGAAATTTCCTCATTTTCTACACAGTTTCCCAAACTCATTTCATGATGGTCATCAAGAAGTGAAATTTTGTGAGAATGGGTGAAATGGCGCAATCCTGTATTATAAAACACTGAGGAAAATCAGCTAGGGTAAAACCTAGCAAATAAGATGAGTTTGTGAAGCACAATGCCCCTGCAACAGGACAAAATGTTTGACCTTGGTATGTGACCTTGACTTAATCACATGACCTTGACATGAGGAGATGTGGATTATGGAGATGTATCATGCCAAATATGAGCATTGTATTTTGAATAGGCTGGTAGTAATTGGCAATGTTATAGTTTTTTGGTTAAGTTTAGCAGACAGACAGACAGACCAACAGATGGAAAGACGGAATGATGAACAGACAGACAATGGTAAAACAATATGCCCCGACCTTTCGATGTGGGGGCATCAAAAAAACAAACAAGACTGCCATAGTCACAATTTTTGCTGCCACATAATTGCTAAGAAGGTAGCTATTGGGTTAGAACTTACAGACACACCTTGGAGACAAACTAGCAAAGACAAGAAAGTTTGCATTTAGCCCCCTTTTCTGTGATGCAGCCTTATCCCATTACCAGGCGACAAGATTTTGGAATAGTCCAAACTGAAAAAAGTTGCAGACAACTTTTACAAAATTTTAAAGATATTTGTCTTGAGGTAGAAAACATTGTTGGAAAAGAATAAACTGTTTATAATAAGCTTTCCAGAGTTTTCTCAAGCTGTTCTCTTCAGGACCATCAAACAGTGTCATTGTATGGGAATGGGCTAATTTGCAAAGCCCGGACAATGTGCAAGGTCAGGTGACTAGGAAAATTCTATGATACATTTCTTTCAAATTCAGCCATAAGTGTAGTAGGAAACAGATGAACAGACAGATGGATACCAACATTTATCTGACTCCAGTTGTGTATGAAAACTGCTTGTAACAGGCAATTTCAACCCCTTTTTTCTTCTATCTCTTTGATCTTAATCTTCCAATTTCAGAGTTCTTAAACCCTTGTCATGCTGAACCCAGAATATTCCGGTTTTGGCAGGAGGTGTAGACCAAGATCAGCCTGCACATAAGTGCAGTCTGATCTTGGCCTACTCTTCCTGCTTGAACTTTTCCTCTAAGAACTGTTTATGAAAACGATTTCTAAAGGAAATATTGAATTTTTAAAAACAGCTTTCATCCCTTTGATTTTACAACAATTCAGTAAGGTAGTTTATACAACATGACAAGGGTTAAATTGTTGTCAGCAACCTCATTCTATTTTGACCAGCCAAAATTTGTCTTCTGGTAATGGGTTACTTCTTTTGAGCAGCATACTTACTGTATTTACATATCTAGAATGAAATTCTGGAGCTTCTAATAAAAACGTAAGGCCTGGGTGGGTGTCGACTACATCCTGCAAGAAATTTAAGACTGGTCAAAAAATATATATAAATATATACATATCAATCAGAGGTACTTTCTGTACATTAGTTCCATTTATAAGAATACTCTTGAAAGATGGTGCTAGATGTTCATTAGAGGTTTGGAAACTTTCATCAAGCTTTGGGTAGGGAATTCACATGCCTGATTTGTCTGCCATGGGCTTTTCTACTTGTGGGCATGTACAAATTATAAAGGTCCCTTGTCAGGGTAAAAGGGCAAATCTTGGAATGGTACAAAATAGTTCACAAAAGATTTATTCTGTTTATATTGAAATGAAGAAAAAGTTGTTAATGAAGAAAATGCTGGAACTCATTTGTTTCTGGATAAGCAAAAAATCTTCTTTTACTTGTCAGGGAACAAGTGGGGAAAATCCATAATTCCAAAGCCCTGACCAAACATTGAGAGACCATCAATTTTTGATAATGTGTAAGATTTTCTATCTGAACTAATTACAGATTGGTAAAATTAGACCCCATAAAAGACATGAATATAAATCCATAACACCATACATAATCACTCTAATTTTCAATATTTTGGAAAAAATGCCTTTATCAAGAAAAGAAAATAAATCTTATATATAGAACATAACTCTACAATCACTCATTATAGCCAATTTGTTTGATCTAATCAGAGTGATTATGTATAGTGTTTAAACAGTTCCCTGAGGAACATTATTGTGATACTGTGTTAAATCCATAACAGACAATCATCTCATTGCATTTTTTTGTACTTGCAATTTTTGTGTTGTTGCTTGTGAAGTTACTGGAAGTTTGAATGTTTAAAAGAATTTGTGCTATGAAAGTTATTAATGCATGGAAAACTGGAAACTGATTTGATATTTCAGCAAAAGATATGAATCAAAAAGAAGTTTTTGTTAAGCTCAGCAATTCCTTGTAACATTTCTCTCTTCCAAAGAACTTGTCCCCCATTTTGACACATAAATGGGGGTACCTAAATGAGAACAAAATCCTGCCTTTCTGTAGAGCTGGTCCCCTGTTTTGACAACTAAATATCACTATGTATTACCTGTATGAGGGGAACCAAATCCTCACTTTCTAAATAGTTGGTCCCTTGTTTTGCTATTAAAGTAACAAACTGGGCTGCTCTATCATGGCAAGTTTGATTTAACCTGGAAAGAAACAAAATGTAATACTTTTTGACTGACTACCAAATCACAATTGCAGACTAGTTCAAAAAGAGGTTACAAATGAAAACTTAAAGTATCAAAAATTGAAGTGTCATTTAACCCATCACCAGACGACAAAATTTTAGACTGGTAATATTTGAAAGGAGTTGCATATGCCAAATTAAAGTTCATGGAATTTTGAAAATCTTTACCTGATAGAAAACATTGTGGATAATGAAGAAATTGCTTGTAACAAGCAATTTCTTCTTTTTCTACAATGATTTCAAAAGCTTTTTTTCTAGAGGAGCGTCTGAAGGTGTCATTGTGTGGGAATGGGTTAACACATTACTGAACAACAATTCTAGACATAGAAAGAAAGAAGTTGCAGACGACAATATCAAAGTTGATGATATTTTGAAAATCTTTGGTTTCCTGATTAGAAAACATCATGAGAAATGAAAGAATTGCTAGTAACAAGCAACTTCATTTTCCACAATATTTTCCCCAAGTTTTTTTCTTGAGGAGCGTAAAAAGGATTGTGTTGATGGGTTAAGATAGAAGTTTTTGTAGCAAACAAAGAAACTACTTACAACAAGCAATTTATCTTTCCCCCAAAATCCTTTGTATAGCTAATTATTTCAGGTGTTAAAATAAGGAAAAGTGTGGTAATGGATTAACCCAATAACACACAATGACACTTTCTGATGCCTGGAATAAATACTATCGTGGAAAACATTGTGAAAAAAAAGACAAATTTCTTGTAACAGCAATTTTTCCTTTTCTCACAATGTTTTCTACACTTTTTTAGCACAATCAAAAATGTTGCCTGCAACTTTTTTAATACAGACCAGTCTAGAATTTTGTCATGTTGTAGTGGGTAAAATTAAGCGCATCACTTCTTCTCAACAAAATGACAACTAGAACCTTTGACTTTGATGTCAGATGATGTTAGATCTTGAAGTTAGTACCAACAGGCATATGTTCTCATTTAGAAAATATGAGCTCTGCACAGCAGAAAACCTATGCAAAAGCTGTATAAAAAGCTTGGTTAGATTTCGATCTAGAGGGGGCCATTATTCCAATAGCTTTCTAAAATACAAAATGGCAACCCCCAACTTAAGCATTTAGTCTGGGTGGGTGCACTCAAATACTCTCAATCTGTAGGATTGATTGATTCATTGATTGAATGGGGTTTAACACCACTTTTACTAGTATTTCAGTTATATCGCAGCGGCTGGAACACCTAACAATGGATTCTTGGTATTTCCCACACCAGTACTACCACTACATCCTTTCCTAGCCTCCAGCTGCTATCCCACTTAGGTTTACAATTATCCACCCATTGGTTAGAGACAAATGTTTGAAAGAATATGTGCCGCCATCAGGGATCGAACCCATGACATCCCACTATTGAAGATAAGGAGTCTGATGCGCTATCTGGGTCCTTTAATCTTAATGGTACTTTAACCCTTTACTGTTTTTCAAAATTTTAGACTGATCTATATTCAAATGGGGAGCAGATGGCATAATAGAATAAGTACAGTTCAAAAAGCGACTATCCTAAATGACAGAAAATATTTTGGGAAAAGAAAAAAGCAGTTTCTTCTGTTTCCTCAATGGTTTCTAAAGTATGCCTCAGGGATGTAAAACTACTCAATTCGAATTGGACTAGTCTAAAATTATTTTGTCATCTGGAAATTGGGTATTGCATTTACAAGATGATTTGTACTTTTACCTTCTAACAAGTTCAATTACACTACATGGATTAATCGAAATAAAAGCCTAGGGTATGGAAGATCTAAGCAATATGACCCACCCTAATTTATCAGGCCTCATAGAGTGTTTATGATTACAAGCAGATAATTGCTAACCACATGTACAATTCTGCTTCCAATAAATCTCAGGCTTGATAGATCTACAGAGCTAGTTACCTGTTAAAACAATTTACCTATAGGGCAATACATATCCTTGTTTAACCCTTTCCCAGGTGATAAAAATTTAGACTCATCCAAATTTAACCCTTTCCTGTTCAACCCCTGGTTTTGACATCTCTATGAATTTAGATTAGACAAAACATTGAAGATATTGATGTATGGAAATGAGTTAACCCATAGTTAAACCAAATTTTTTTAGGAATAGTCCAAATTCAAAGATGCAGCAAATGACAAATTCTAGTTGACGAAATTTTAGATATTTTTTCTTTACTTTGGGATTAGATTGAGGATAATGAAGAACGTGCATGTAACAAGGAAATTTTTTATTTTCCACAATGTCTTCCCAGTCTTTTTTTATTTGGGGTGTCAAAAAGTTACATAAAATCAGCTGGTGCACTTAATCATGGCTTCCTGTCATTTCTCACACAAGTATAACCAAAACATTCTATCCCAGCCACCACCTGCTCACCCCACTAAGGTACAGCACTTATCATTCACCCATTGTTGAGACAGAAAATTTATAATGACACATGTGATTACTTTCGTCAAATGTTGGAGAGAGAGAGAAAGTTGGCTGAGCTAGGGTTTGTACTGACGACCATAGGATTGAGAGGACAGTGCATCATCAACCTCGACGGTAACCTTGACGTGTTAACGAGTCTAATGACCTGCTAATCTTATGAACTAGACTATCACTTAACCCATTCCAACACAGCAAAATTTTAGACTGATCCAAATTGAAAGAAGCTGCAGACGACAATTTCAAGTTGATGGAATTTTGAACTTTTTGTCGTTTTGGATAGAAAATATTGTGGATAATGAAGAAATTGTTTGATACAAGCAATTTCTTCATTTTCCACAATGTTTTCAAAAGCTATTTTCTTGAGGGGCGTAAAAAGGAGGGATTGAGTTGGAATGGGTTAAAGCACCATGCCACAGAAAAAGCATTTTGTTACTGGAATAAAGCTTTTTCTCAAATTTTCAACAAATGGCCAATTCTGTAAAATGGACTGTAACCAAAGTAAATACATATTTGCTTGATATCAAGTGCTCAAGTGAAATTTGAATTAAATCCATTTAGTACTTAACCCTTTCCTGTTTTGGAAAAATTTAGGCCTGTCCAAATTTAAAGTGGATTTTTTTCTAAAAATGACCTAAAAAGAGTAGAAAAAATATTGTGTTTCCACAATTATAAATTCACAGGGACCTAAAAACCAGGGATTAAACAGGAAAGGGCTAAAAGAAAATGAGAATATAAGATTTTTAAAGAAAATGCCATAACTAAACAAGAGCACCACATGCAGAAGCCAATAATTGCCTGTTCAAGTGCTTAATTTTGGGTAAAATTTCTAAGTCAAAAAAGGGGCATAATTTGTTCAAAAATACTTTGTTATCCCCCTTGTCGGTATAGATTGCTCTCTTGATAGAGAACATACATTAAAGTTTCAAGTGAATATGTTTAGTTATACCAAAGATGTTACAAAATATCATTTTTTCAGACAACAACGCAGATGCAGTCGTTGACCTGGCCATGACAATACATCTGGTTTTCTCCCAAAACAGCCAAGCTTAAAATGAAGGAACAGAATCAAACAAAAATAAGGACATCTTTGCTTCAAACTCACTGGGTATGTGAAATTGTAATCCTTGTCATGCTGAACCCGGAATATTTCTGTCTTGTCAGGTGGTATAGACAAATATCAGCCTGCACAGAAGTGTAGTCTGATCTTGGTCTATGCCTTTGGTGTCATTATGTCCCCCATAAGCCATTGCTGTTTAAATAATCAATTTTCAAAAGAAATATTGACGCTCATTATGACTTTCTAGTGCTGTTAGTCCTTTGGTTTTAAAAGCAATCCTCAGGGTGCCCATTCACGTACTGCAGTACGTAATTCACGTACATTTACGTTGGTTCACGTACAAATCTTTCACCAAGACGTGCATGAACATACAGAAAAATAAATGAACATAGAAACAAAAATGCCATTACGTGTGTGTGCATATAAAAATATTAGTGTACAAAACAAGAAACTCTATGCGTATTTTTCCCGAAAAACCCAAAAGATTGCAAGCAAAGAAGACAAAATCGGGAGCAAGTGATTTCCCTTTTATTCGACGGAAATCATCGCTTCTTTCTGGCCTCTTTTCTACATAGAGATTAGGGGAACCAGCAGCTTGAAAAGTTCGTGTAATGCAGATCTTGATAGTCTGACCATTTTGTTTTGAAATAAGTCCAAAGTTGCGCTATTTTGCAATCAAAACGCAAGATATTTACGTGTTTTGGGCGAGAAACTGACAATAATTCGCACAATAGGATTTGATTTTAAAATGAGTTTCTCTCGCCAGTTCCGTTGTATATAAGTCGGGTGTGACAAAATGGAGCCGTTTTATTTAACGTTTTAGTTTTGTTTAAGCTACGTTATATGCTGTCTGCTAAACGTCACAACAAAACCTACTTTATTACTCCACAAATGGTGACTTTTGGACAGTGATAAGGCCAGTTGATATTTTTTGTACCAGAATTGTTTCAATACCAGAGTTTGAGCTAACAATGAGCTGACATGCCTGGTATGGTCTGCTCCAAAATTCCTTCCCCGCCCTCGTAAGTCACCTGTTAGAGTTGTTTAGCCATCACTCTCATATCCAATTCAGCCCTTCCCAAATCCAATAACTAAGAAAAGTGAGTTGTCAAAAATCGGCTTTGCTATCCTTCGCTCTAAATTTATCTGAAACTGGCAGATGATGTGTGGCACTAATTTACTGATTATTAAAAAGTAGATATAACTAAAACATTGTCATTTGGTAAAGGGTTCAGATTCGTATGCCGTACGGTGTACCCTTAACTCTGAAAGTACCCTCAGATTTTTCTTTGTACTCCCATTTCAAAATCTAAGGGGTACATGTACCCTCAAAATGAAAACCCAGTGGGCATGCTGATCCTGTATAGGATTTTAATTCAGGTTGACAATAAAATTCACAAAGTAGTTCAGGAGTAAATGGGAAGGAAAGGAAAAGCTACTGACAAACCAACAAACAGACCCACTGACTGACACACTGATTCCTTAATCCATTACCAGACAACAAAATCTTAGACTATTCCAAATTGAAAGGAGGTGCAGACTACAATTAAAAGTTCGTGAAATTTTATATTTTTTCACCTTTCTTGGTAGAAAAGATTATGGGAAATAAAATTCCTTGTGACAAGCAATTTCTTCATTTTACACAATTTTTTTCCCATTAGGTTTTCTTGAAGGGCATCCAAATACATCATTGTGTGGGAATGGGTTATAATACCCCCAAAGTGTGTGGGGCAAATAAAAACAATTAATGTTATTATATATTTTGCTCCTGATGGTAAAGGATTAATTACAAAAGAAATAAACTTCTTTCATCTTATATAAACTGATAATTTCCAACCCAAGAGTAAAGGCAGAAAACAGAATGTTTTGGCAAAGGCTCCCATTTTTTTCTTTGTAACTATGAAGCGTTAAAACTTTTCTACCTAATTTTGATATGCTGCCAACATTTTCTGAGAACTAATTATTTGTTTTTGGCCAGCACAGGTGAATTAGGCAGATAAGATGGTTCTTGATAGCCTTTCTAAGTTCATATCCTGGTTATTTGAAAATTTTGATAACGATTCTTTATTGGATACTAGTTTATACAACATAAGGAAAAAAAATATATTGAGGGATTTAACCCTTCTAATGATGAATAATAAACCTTGTTTCGAATTACATTGAAATCAAAGGGTTGCAAGCAATTTCTTCATTTTACACAATCTTTTCCCAAATAGTTTTCTTGAGCATCAAAAAAAAAGACATTGAATGGCAATGTGTTAAAAGATCAAACAGGCAGCATAATCAAAGCTTGTGATTTTTTGGATTTTTTCAGCTTTCTGGCTAGAAAACAATGTGTATAATGAAGAAATTGCTTGTTATGAGCAATTTCTTTATTTTACACAATGTTTTCCCATTTGTTTTTTCAAGGGTGTCCAAAAGCATCACAGTGTGGAATTAGGTTAAGGATGGATGTACACACAGATGGACAGACAGACGATTGTGGCTATGGCATAATGACCCTTAGGGCTTGCAAAATGTAGCAGTCAAGCATTATTAACCCATTCCCACACAATCCCTCCTTTTTACGCCCCTCATGGAAAAGGCTTAGGAAAACATTGTGGAAAATGAAGAAATTGCTTTGATCAAGCAATTTCTTCATTATCCACAATGTTTTACACCCAAAAGTATGATATAATTTAAAATTCCATCAACTTGAAATTGTTGTCTGCAGCTTCTTTCAATTTGGGCCACTCTAAAATTTCATTGTGTTGAAATGGGTTAACAAATAACAAATTATGACTATTAAAAATTGTTTGAAGATCTAAAGGACAACATAGACATTAATTTTCTCACCGTTTCCACATGGCTGAAAACATTTGGTAAGTAATAAAGCCTTGCTTGGCCCCTCCAGATGCCATAAACAATGGACACTTCCAGTACAGAGGTAGACCACAAGTCTGAAATAAAAACATGGTTGGTTTTCTGTCAAACTATTACAACTACATATCTTCACATTTTGATTGATTGATTAAATGAGGTTTAACGCCACTTTAAACAGTATTTCAGTCATATCGCTGCAGCTGGAGACCTAACAATGGATTCCTAGTATTTCTCACACCAGTACTACCACTACATCCTTTCCTAGCGTCAAGCTGTTATTCCACTTAGGTTTACGATTATCCATCCGTTGGTGAGAGACAAATGTCGGACAGGATATGTGCCACCGCCGGGGATCAAACCCATGAAATCCCATTATTGAAGATTAAGAGCCTTAGTTAATGAGCTACCCACTGCGCTATGACGGCGGCCACACATTTCAACGACAAAAAGCTTGGAAAATATTGCTTAAAGCAAGCCATTTCTCCTGTTGACACTATTTTTCTATCCAACATAGGTCTAATGTACTCTGAGCTGTCATCAGTCTGCCATCTACATTTGTTTGGACCAATCTGAAAATTTGACTGCCTTTTTACCTTTTCTGAACACATTTTCTGTTTCAAAATTGTTCTTAATAAAACAACTCGGGGCAAAATTGATGACGCTTTTTAGTAAGTTGTTACTCTGTTTTCTCCAAGTCTTAACCCATTCCCGTACAATCCCACATTTTCAAGCACTCAGGGAAAATTACTGGAAGACAAAGAGAAAATACAGTCTTACCTGTCTTGGGACAAGCAAAGATAAACTAAATGTGGATTTCAAGTGATCTACAAAGATTGCAGTTTTGCACCATTGTCTTCCCAAATCATGAGTTGGAGTTCCCAGCTTTTAACCCTTTCCCACCCAGTGAGGCATTTTGACGCCTCTCAAGAAAAAGAATTAGGAAAATATTGTGAAAAATGAAGAATTCACACCATGTTTTCTACCCAAAAAGTTGAAAAGACCTAAAATTTAATAAACTTTAAATTGTTGTCTGCAACTCCTTTGAAACTGGACCAGTCTAAAATTTTGCCATCTGGTAATGGGTTATGACTATGGGCCACTTATGACTTGGTTAAAAGGCCTTTGGTTCAAAAGCCCTGGTATCTGAATTTACCCTTGCCATGCTGATCCTGGAATATGCCTGATTTGACAAAAGCTGTGGCAGGTGTATAGACTAAGATCAGCCTCTACAGACATTCAGGCTGATCTTAGTCTACAAGACCTGCTTGTTCTGTTAGTGTTGAGGAAACATATGAATACAAAGTTCATCAAAATTTGACAGAAAATTAAGTGTGATCCATCAATTTTGTTAAATGTTCCCATGCTTCCAAAATCTCTGCAGATCACTGGTATTTCACACTTCTGTGCAATGAACATAGATTTGAAAGACCTTCATCAATAAGTACTGTAACAATATGTCCAGAGTAAGCATCATGTTAAACTAAGTGTTGAACCCTGCATGTTTCTGAGATCTCGGTTTTAGACTCAGATATTAACAAAGTAGGGTCCTGGGGACCCATCAGTCTGGGTCATAAGGTTCCTTGCTTAACCCACTACCACACCCTGATGGTTCTAGTTAACCCTGAAGAAATACAATCATTGTAGACCTTTTGGAAAAGGAAAAGTTGTAATGTTTTCTACCCTCTTTGTTGCTTACTTTCAAATCATAGCCCAATTTGTATGTTGTCACTTGTCAGCAACATCTTTCAATTTGGAACAGTCCAAAATTTTGTCATCTGGTAATGGTTCATTTTTCAATAGCAGTCTTCAACTCTTTGCTGAGATTGAGCCCTACAGGGTCCTTGGGACCATTTTGAGGAACCTGGCTACTTATTTGTGAGTCCCAGATTCACAAACCATGTTTTTTTTAAAACCCTATGCTATAAATTGTTTCTGAAAGAGGTTTGATGTTTCTACAAGGGAAGAGCCAGGGTATCGTTTAAAAACCATTCTAAAATCAAAATAGTTCTAGGAGGATGAAGTGACAAGTCATTTAGCTTTCTAACCAATCAGTCCTTGAAAACAAGAGGACCATGATGGTCCTAAATCGCTCACCTGAGGCATCTCCAAATTACAGTACTTTTTAGTATAAAAAAGACACAACTTGAGCAAAATTAATAAAAGATATATAAGATTTTGGGCTTTGTACAAAACAATCCAGTAATGCTTTACAATAATAATGAATGCCTTTGGCTTTATAGTTTAATCCATTACCAAACTATCCCAGAATTTGTCACCTTCAGGGAAAACAGGTTTGAAAAATACATAGTGAGAAAGGGAGTGACAAGCAATTTATCCATTTCTCACAGTGTTTTCTACCTGAAATTCTTTGTATTTAGATTTCAATCAAACTCTTATTACTGTCTGCAACTTCAATGGGTGTAATTTTAGCAACCTTGGTAGAGAACAATCTGGATGTACTAAAAATCAAAATATGAATGCATTACAACTTATACATGAGGAGTGGAAAATATTTGAACATGCTCTTATTGGGCGTTTTTCATATCCTTGGATGCCTTGGGCCATGTTTAAATATTTAAAAAAACTTGGTTGAGAACAATATGATTGAGCTCTATATAAAATATAAATGCCTTTGGCCTTGTAGTCTGTTAAAAAAAAAGACAACAAAGATTTTCTAAAATTTCCATTTTCATATGCCGCAGTTACAAGAGTTCACGGAATTAAATTCTTTTAACAACTTTTGAAGAGCTTCACCTAAAAAACATCCCTGCAAAGTTTTAGATTGATTGGCCCAATGGTTGAGGAGGAGAAAATTTTTAAAGATTTTTACAGATTTACTAAAGATTCCCATTTTCACATGCCGCGGCAACCAGAGTTTTTGACGGAATTAAATTCTTTTAACAACTTTTGTAGAACTTCACCCGAGGAACATCCCTGCTAAGTTTCAGCTTGATTGGCCTACTGGTTTAGGAGGAGAAGATTTTTAAAGATTTTTACAGATTTACTAAAGATTCCCATTTTCACATGCCGCGGCAACCAAAGTTTTTGACGGAATTAAATTCTTTTAACAACTTTTGTAGAACTTCACCCAAGGAACATCTCTGCAAAAGTTCAGCTTGATTGGCCTACTGGTTTAGGAGGAGAAGATTTTTAAAGATTTTTACAGATTTACTAAAGATTCCCATTTTCACATGCCGCGGCAACCAGAGTTTTTGGCGGAATTAAATTCTTTTAACAACTTTTGTAGAACTTCACCAAAGGAACATCCCTGCAAAGTTTCAGCTTGATTGGCCAACTGGTTTAGGAGGAGAAGATTTTTACAGATTTATTCAAGATTCCCATTTTCACATGCCGCGGCAACCAAAGTTTTTGATGGAATTTAATTCTTTTAACAACTTTTGTCGAACTTCACCCAAGGAACATCTCTGCAAAGTTTCAGCTTGATTGGCCTACTGGTTTAGGAGGAGAAGATTTTTACAGATTTACTAAAGATTCCCATTTTCATATGCCGTGGCAACCAAAGTTTTTGACGGAATTATATTCTTTTAACAACTTTTGTAGAACTTCACTCAAGGAACATCCCTGCAAAGTTTCAGCATGATTGGCCTACTGGTTTAGGAGGAGAAGATTTTTAAAGAAATTGTGGACGGACGGACAGACGGACAGACGGACAGACGGACGGACGACGGACAACGACCGATCACAATAGCTCACCTCGCACTTTGTGCTCAGGTGAGCTAAAAACAGTTCTTAATCAATTGACACACAATCCAGCCTTTTTACACCCCAGAATAAAAAGGCATTGGAAAACATTGTGGAATTTTCAAACCTCTTATTGAGAGGCCTAAAATGCCAGTTTATGTGGGAATGGGTTAACCCATTAGCAGATATCAAAATTTTAGACCGGTCATAATTCAATAAGGACGAAACAAATTTCACTTTATGAAAATTTAAAAATCTTTGTCAATTTTGGTAGAATGACGATTAATTTGTTGGAATATGCAATTTCTTCATTTTCCACAATGTTATTCAAGGCTTTTTTTCTTGGAGCGTTGAAAAGGTTGATTAAGTGGGAATGGGTTTGATAAATTTGATGTGATAAATCTTGTCAAATTTTTACTTCCTGTGAAATGAAATGTTTGATAGACTTTGGTCGCCAATCAGGAATGATATTAACCTTCAAATTCAAATTCAGCCTTTTGATCTTCACTTTGACAAAATATCAAAAAAATTAAATCATAAAGGAGAGACTGTATTCAAAGTTCATGCATGTAACATTAAAGATAAGGTAATTTCAACTTTTAACCCATTCCCACACCATGACACTTTTTTAAACACAAGTTTTTGAAAACATGATTGTGGAAAATAAAGAAATTGCTTGTTACAGCAATTTCTTCATTATCCACAGTGTTTTCTACCCCAAAAGACAAAGAACTTAAAGATTTCATCAACTTAAAATTATCGGCTGCATCTTCTTTGAATTTGGACTGGTCTAATGTTTTATTGTCTTGGAATGGGTTCACCAGATAAATTCAGAGGTTGTCAAAGGGAAACTTGACTTTTGTGTAATCTACCATATTTCTCCAAATAAATGCAAAATATTTAAGGTTAAATTGACGGATTGCTGCTGTAAACTAATAGAAAAAACAATGAAGATTGGCCTATCAAATAGTTCATTAACCCATTACTAAACAATGAAAAACTTTGACGCTCCTAAGAAAAAAAGCTTAAGAAAAACATTTTGGACAATGAAGAAATTGCTACCTTCAAGCAATTTCTTCATTATCCCTTATTTTCTACCTCATAAGATAAAAAAAGAATAAAATTGTCATCTACAACATCTTTGAATTTTGAACAGTCTCAAGTTTTATCATCTGAGAATGGAGTAAGATCAGAAGTGACATCTATTTCAAGCATTTGTGTTTAAATGACATAACTGTAGCTTAATCACACTGTTTTTATGCCATTTAGACAGTGCACCAATAATTTGCATTTTATCTTATGTCCAGGGTTATTTATTCTATAAAATATTGTAGCTTGATATCTCAGTCAAACTGACAAGTCTGAGGTCAGAGGGCCTGGTCACCAACAAGCCAATTGACCAATCACAGCTGTCAATCAAATAAGCAGTCGACCAATGAAATCAGCCAATTAGACCAGAAATTAGTTTTGAACTCGAACCTTGGCCGCCATTTTTGTTATTCTATTTTGTTGGTTTGGCAACTGGAACATCATCAGTCTATTTCACCAGTATAATTCAAGATTTCTGTCTTGGCAAATCAGAGTCCTTGTTATGAAATTCCAAGACAAAATGTTGATATAGAATACAAACCAAGAATGTTTGATCAAGAATAAATTCTTACCTTTGCAATAACTGGCATTTGTTGAATGGTGGCTTTGCCATCCTCAAATTTGGAGAATTCTTGAGACACGCGTAACAAAACTTCATCAGTATCATCTTTATCGGGAGGTCGCCCATGTGGAAAATAAAAACTTGGAATATCCGCACTCTTAATCACAGTTTTATTCCACTTAGAGTTATCTCTCTTTTTTGATCTACTCTCCTTGATGGAGTTAGAATTGGTATCAAGAGTCTGTGTGAGGTTGTTGTTGTTTTGAAAATTGTTGTTGGCGTTTTCCTTCTCCTCTCTCTCTCTCGTTTCTCGGTCTTTGGTGGTGATAGTGCCATTTGAGATCGTCTGGAATTAAGAACAAGAATATGTGAGCTGAATAAAATCAGCTTCAGAATTGCATTAAAATCAAAAGACTGACAGCACTGGAAGGTTTTAATTAGGGTCAATATTTCTTTAACAATTGATTATTCAAACAACTCTTGTTGAAAGGGAACAAGCAGGAGGTGTAGACCAGGTCAGACTGCACTAATGTGCAGGCTGATCTTTGTCTAAACCTCCTGCAAAAACAGGAATATTCCAGGCTCAGCATGACAAGGGTTAAATTGTTAAAAATAAAATTCACTTCCATTTAAAATTTTGTGATCATTTGTATTTCTAATTATGGCTTTAACCCATTTCCACACAATGACCTTTTTTAACCCATTCCTGCACAGTCCCAGGTTTTGAATTCTTTTCATTTCACACTCGATAAATTATTGTATCCTACCACATTGGATTCGGTTTTGTTTCAAATTGCATTTACTTTTCATTTTATCTGCACACCTTTCAAATCCGACTAGTCTATAATTTCTTAAAATAAACAAACAGGTTAAAATGCCTCAAGAAAAAAATTGTGGAAAATGAAGAAATTGCTTGTTACAGGCAATCTCTTCAATATCCAAAACATTTTCTTTCCAAAAAGACCAAGATCTTTAGAATTTCATCAACTACAAAATTAATGTCATCTGTAACTTCTTTGAATTTGGGCAAGTAGAAATTTTTTCGTGTGGAATGGATTGAATTAATAATCTTATGTCAATGACTGTGCAATAGTGCACGGGCCCCTTCAAGCAAAGAAGGGCCTTCTGGGAAGTGGGAACGTATTGGCTCTTTTTTCGTGTCCGTAGATTGTCTGAATGACAAAATATCATGACCCCTCTGCTTCATAATCCATCCAATTTTGAAATACAATCCTCAAATGAAACAGATCTGTTTTTAAAGTATTTGTTTAAATTATTACCAGACAATAAAATTTTTGATAGGTCCAAATTCAAAGATATTGCAGGCATCAATCTTTAGTTTATGATGTTTTTAATTGCTTTGTCATTTGAGGTAGAAATCTTTGTGGATGATGAAGAAATTGCTTGTAACAAGCTTAGCAATTTCTTCATTTTTCCACTATGGTTTCGAAAACCTTTCTTCTTGGGGTACATCGTGTTATTGTCATTGTGTAGGAATGGATTAATAATACAACAACAACCTTTCATAATCAAGAATCTATAAAGTTCTGATGTGCATTGCAGGTTGATATTCAAATGGTCAAATCATTCAGCCTCGGTGTGACATTTCCCCAGCGGGTGACATGTTGTGCAAGTAGAATATCCCATGAATGTCTAAAAAGACTTTAAATCAGTAGATGTCTAGAGCATATATTATGGTGAAGAATCTGATTACACTAAGCAGATACACAGGTTGATCCGAGTCTTTACTTGATGTACTCATGAAATTGTTGGAAATGTCATGCACATGCTCAATTAATCTTTAAAGTGGTACAACTAGCAATACAAAATTATTGGTAATAAAGTAATTTAGACTAAGGACTTTCATTAACCCATTCCCACTTAATCCCTCCTTTTTACGCACCTCAGGAAAAAAGCTTTAGAAAACATTGTGGAAAATGAAGAAATTGCTTGTATCAAGCAATTTCTTCATTATCCACAATGTTTTCTATCCAAAAAGATGAAAAAAATTAAAATTCCATCAACTTGAAATTGTCGTCTGCAGCTTCTTTCAATTTGGACCAGTCTAAAACTTTGCTGTGTGGGAATGGGTTCAAACTCTTTTACCTGTAAAACAGTGTGACTAGGTAAGTTTGAGGTAGACGGAGTTATCTGCCCTGAATTGGGCAGATGAGCACTTCCTGGTTTAATCAACGTAGAGTTTTGGTGAGATTTACTAGAAACCGGAGGTCGAAACGACTTTCCAACCACTGGCATACATATCCCATGATGAATAGCACCACAAAGTGAATTCGGTGATTTGTCATCTCCATATTTACAAGTATCACAGTAATGTAGGGCCCTACGCCACTTCAGTTCAATTCGACTGCTATAATACACTGTCACTTTTGAGCATACATACTTGATACAAGCCCCTGTTTTAGTCACTAGATCTCGACTTTTTTTAACGATCACATCATTATTTCCGAAATGAGTATCAATACTTCCGTTGGTTAATTGACCGACATGGCTGGGCGTCTTCACAATCACCCAAACCAGGAATTTCTGCCTGTCGCCCGTTATCAAATTAACTGGGCGGGGATGGAAAACAACTTCCTCTTTAGTAAACATAATATTGCACAGTCAAATAAGAATCATTTTTCCTTTGATACTCTTACTATGTCATTTTGGTTATGTTGTTTACTTATATTTAGCTGGTGTTTTCACATTTTTCAAAAATTTGTTTACATTTTCCATCCGTTACATACAGTGCTCTGTTAAAATAATATATTTCACCCATTACAAGATGACAAAATTGAAGACTTGAAAGGAGTTGGAGACAACAATCTTAAAGCTTATGAAAGTTTTGATTCTTTTTACTTTTTACAAAAAACAAAATTCTAGACTGAAAGAAGTTGAAGAAGACATTTTATAGTAAATAGAATTTCAAAATAAAAAAAATTGTCTTTTGGAGTAAACAAAACATTGTAGATAATGAAGAAATTACTTGATATAAGCAATTTCTTCATTTTCCACAATGTTTTCCAAAGTTTTTTTCTTGAAGAGCGTACAAAGGAGGGAAATGGGTTAAAGGAGTATAACAGGTGATGTAGGCTTATATCAGACTACACTTTTATATTTATGATTAACAAATTCTATGTTTCTTATGTTATTTCATTCATCTCCCCATCAACGTCAAGCCTCAATAATTTACAGATCTCCACAAAAGTTCACCCTGTCATGTTGAACCCCTAATATTCCTGTTATGGCAGGAGGTATAGAACAAGATCAGCCTACACATATGTGCAGTCTGATCTTAATCTAAACCACAGGTTTGTGTTTCATTCTATAATTAAGTTACATTGACCAATAAAAATAATGATATATAAATAAATAGTGATTAATATAACTAATAATATAGATAAATATTGACGAATAATTAGGGCTTTTCAGTGCTTTCAGCCTATTGATTTTAATACAATTCTGAACTCGTTTTTTATTCAGCATAACAGGAATTAACCCTTGTCATGCTGAACCTGGAATATTCCGGCTTTGACAGGAGGTGTAGACCAAGATCAGCCTGCACACAAGTGCAGTCTGATCTTGGTCTACATCTCCTGCTTGAACTTTTCCTGCCAAAATTGTTTATGAAACTGATTTCTGAAAGATATATTGATTTTTGAACAACAAGTTCTACCAGTGCTTTCAACCCTTTGATTTTACAGCGATTCATTGAGGAAATTTATACAGCATGACAAGGGTTAATATTCAATAATATTATATAATATCACTTTCACAGCTAGATAATTCACTCATAATATTCCACATTCTGAAAATACAATCCATTGGCTCAAAGGAAGTGATATATCCCTATATGAAAAATATTTTAATACTAATTTCGTTAAGAATTAAAAATAATTTCAGGCAATCCTTCACAGTGATATCTTAAACATCAAATATGAACTATTTGTGGTGAAAAATGCAAAAAATGCCCACACAATATCTCCTCATTAATTTAATCACTTCATCAATGAATAAACATACTATACCACAAAAGACAGGCTAGTATTTATTACACATCTTTCACCTTGTTATACATTTGAATTACAGTATTCAATATCATTCATGCCAAGATTATTTTGATTAACATATTTTTCCGATGGCCATTGAATTTAACACTGACAAAATAAAGTAGGCTTCTTAATGATTGATTGAATGGGGTTTAACGCCGCTTTTAATAGTATTTCAGACATATTGCAGCGGCTGGAGCTCCTAACAATGGATTCCTGGTATTGTTCACACCAGTACTACCACTGCATCCTTTCTTAGTCTTACAGCTGCTTTCCCACTTAGGTTTACCATTGAGGCTTTTTAAAGTTCATGCATTATATATAATATACATGTATAAGCTTAAGAGCAAAACATGATTTCAGAGTTGACAGGGATAAATTGTCACATCTTCCACAATGTTTTCTACACAGAAAGGCCAAAAATCTCCCATTTTATAACATTCAAATTATTGTAACTTCTGCAACTCCTTTCAATTTGGCCTAGTCTAAAGATTTGTTGTCTGGCAATAGATTAAAACATTGTAACCATGAAATTAATGCTCCAAATTTATCTATGCACACTCGGTATCAATGATCTTTAAGCCATTCCCACCCCATGACACTTTTGTATGCCCCTAAAGATAAGCAATTGGGAAAACATTGGGGATTATCAAGAAATTAATTGGAACAAGTAATTTCTTCATTTTACACAATGTTTTCTACCCAGAAGTGAGAAAAAACTAACTTTTTCCGTCCAATTTGGACTGGTCTAGAATTTTACTGAGCCTGCAACCATAGCACAGTGGTAGCCCGTAGGACTCTATAAACTTTAAATCATCGTCTGCAACTCCTTTCAGTTTGGACCAGTCTGAAATGTTGTTGTACGGTATTGGGTTAATTAAATGACTTAATATTTCTAACTCCAATATTTTTAGTAACATCTTAAAATACATGCATACACTTTTTTGGAAATTCTAGACTGGTCCAAATTGAGAGAGGTTGCAGACAACAATGAAAATTGGATGTTATTTGAAAAGAAACCATCCAATAAGGTAGAAAATATTGTGGGAGAAGAAGAAATTGGCTGTTACAAGCAATTTCTCCTTTTTCCACAATGTTTTCTCAAGTGTAAAATCAGTGACATAAATTCTGTAAAATCAGGGAAGGGTTAATATATCAATATGAAATCAAACCAATTTCCAACACAAAAGCTCACAAAATATTTTTGTGTGGGAAAACAAAATCCAGAATTGGTAAACAAAATGTTAGAATATCTCAGTAGATCAATGGTGTAAACAATTCTGAATGTCAAGTGTTTTTGACACTTGAAATGAGCAGCAATTGAGATTTTTGAGTAACTATACAAACCCTTACTTTGAATTGGTTTTGATTTTCCAAACCATAACCACTTTAAGGCATTTTCTTGTTGTAACTCATTTCCACACAATGATGCTTTTTGATTCCCATTGAAGAAAAAATACTTAGGAAATATTGGGAAAAATGAAGAAATTACTTGTTACTTCATAGTCTCTATTATCCATAATATTTTCTAACCAAAGAGACAAATATCTTCTAACCCATTACCAGACCACAAAATTGAAAAGAGTTGAAGATGACAATCTAAAGTTTATGAAATTTAGATTTCTCAAACTTTCTGGGAAGAAAACACAATGTTTTCCCAGTTAAGGGGCATCCAAGAGGGTAATTGTGATGGAATGGGTTAAATTACATTTACTAAAAAATTCTTGTCAATACCTTAAAAATTCTTTCCATTTGGACAAACAATTTAAAAATTTTGCCATCTAGTACCCTAGTAAAACTGACCCCAGAATATACCTATTTTGTTAGGAGGTAAAGACAAAGATCAGCCTGCACATATGATCTTGTACTCTGATCCGAGTCTACACCACTCTTTGTTCTCTTTTTTTTTCTTGATTGTACTAAATACTTTTCAATTTTGACCCTTCTCACATATATAAAATCCTATCTAGACTTGCATTAAAATCAAAAGGGTTGAGTCTTAAATTCTGTTTTCTGGTAATTGGCTAAAATGAAACTGAGGACAAAGAGACATCAACTTTTTGAGTACTTAGAAAGTCATCCAGGAACAAGATGTCCCCCAGCAGAATATTTGACATTGATTTGTGACCTTGACCTTGCAGGTATCAGAAAATTTGTTTCAAACAGCATCCTCTGAAGATGGAGATCAATTGTGCCAATTATTTCAAAATTCATCCAAAAATTTATCAGATATGCAGTGGGCAAACTCAATTTTGAACACTGACCTGAAGATATCCAAAATTTTTATTTCAAATTGCGCATCCACTCATTAAGGTAAATAATTGTGGCAAAAATACTCGGAAATTTATCCACAAATGTAGGAGATAACACTCTTGACAACCTCAATTTGATTATAACCTTGAAACTATCCAAAATCTTTATTTCAAATGGCACATCTTCTCATTATGGTAAATTATTGTGGCAAAGAATCCACCAATGTAGGAGATACACTCTTGACAACCTCAATCCAAACATATGGCCTTGAAGCTATCCAATTTTTTTTAACATATGACCTTGAAGCATGACCTTTGACATGGTCAAGCTATTCAAAAAATTGTTTCAAATCATAAATCTAGCCATGATGGAGAAAAAACTGTGCAGAGTTATATTGAAATCGGTCTATAAAATAATGTACAAGATTATGTCCTGGGAAAATTCGGATGGATTTATGACACTCCAACACGCCAACGCATGTACACGGACCCATCATAGTGACAATTACAATATGTCTCCTTCATTGCAAGCGGGCTCCACAATAACAGTAGACTGTGAGGTAAAGGGCTGATATTTAATATGATATATTAAAAGAGATTAAGACAAATATTTATACAACACCTCTCAAATGAAATCTATTCTTTTCTCAACACCTTTAAAATTAATGTTTACATTTTAAATCCTTATTTGTAGATACCAAATAACACTTTTCAAAGTAATTTAATCTAAGGTTTTGTTTCAAGTAAACTTCCTTAACCAGTTACCAGACGGCAAAATTTTAGACTGGTCCAAATTGACAGGAGTTGCAGATGACAATTTTAAGTTTATGACATTTAGATTTCTTTAACTTTCTGGATAAAAAACATTGTGTAAAATGAAGAAATTGCTCTTTTTCTTGGGGGCATCTAAAAGCGTCACTGAGTGGGAATGGATTAAGCCATTCTGTCACGATGGTTTTAGACCAGTCAAAATTCAAAGAAGTTGCAGATGACAATTTTAAGTAGATAAAATTGTTAAAATCGTTGTCTTTTTCGGGTAGAAAACATTGTGAACAAGAGCTTCCCAAGGGGCTTATCAGTAACCTTGGCTTTTCAGTAAGAATGATAGCTAATGATTTTTGTAAAAAAAAAAGATCTTATCACCTGAACAATACTGTTTACACTTGAGAAACAAGACAGCTTTATCACAACTTATCATTCAACATTATGTACAAAAGTTAAATTCTATAATTTGAATACAATTGATATATAAAGATGACCTTGACCAATGACCTTGAAACAAGTTTCAACAGAAAGTAATCACCACAAGCAATAAAAATATGACCTTGAAAAACTGATCTTGACAAATAAATTACAATGGTTAAGTTAAGTTTTTTCTGAGCTCAAAATGACCTTGACATTTGAATTCAATCAATTCCAGGGCCGACAATTCAAGAAAGACCCAAGCTTTTTGAATTTCTGAAGTGAGTCTTATGCTCAACTAAATATCAGAGATACAGTCAACCCTGTCTTAAGCAAGGGGTCAAGGGATTTGCCAAAATCGCTTGCTTAAGACAGGTGCTTACTTAATACAGGTCGGCCTGTCAAGTTGATGGCCGGATATTTTTCTAACAAAAAGATTGGGTGACTTGAAAGTACATGTATTCATTATCATAGTAAAGAAATAACAAGAAAACAGCTCATTCAAACTATATTTTTAGTGGTTTTTTTTAGGAAAAAACCAGTATTTCGAATCGATCAACCGGAAACATGTTTTCACGTATTCCCGCTCATTACCACGCATGCTTATAAACCTGAAGAGAAAATCTGTGTGATCGCCGTCGCTGATGAATAAAATAACTTACTTGCTGAATGCCAACAACTTCCTTTTAGTCATGAATATCAAGGAAATGGTTTACAACTTCGACTCAGTATATCTACGGTAAATTGTCTAATGAATTGTCAAAATGTGAGAAATAATTTCCTCGCGTTTCAAGATAGAATGTATGTCAAGTGTTAGTGGTGTTAGCAAATACATGTAAACTGTCTATTAGTGTTTTGACCTGGCAGGGCTGGGCAAATTTACACTCCGTATACACAGTATATGTAACAAGTTACAACCCTGTTATAGTCGCCAATTTAAGCGCCTATTTAACCCCATCGAATAGAACACCCTTTTACCTTTAGAATACGACTATCATCTTTGAAACGGGCATGTAGTACTTCAATTGTGATAATAATTTGTTTAACCAAAAAAGAATTGAATGTTAGTTTTACCACACAACCACAAATTTTCACGCTCTGATGAAATAATATTTAAGAAAGCGTTATGATCAAATTAAAATAGCGATTTTGGTAAACAGCAAGGGTCATGTTTGATTGAATGGGGTTTAACACAACTTTTAATAGTATTTCAGTTATATTGGGCGGCTGGAGCTCCTAACCATGGATTCCTGGTAGTCCACACACCAGTACTACCACTACTTCCTTTTTGAGCCTCCAGCTGCTCATCTCACTTAGGTGCACGATTAAGTTACTCACATTGATGATACCTGCTGGCATTATTGAGCACGGTTACTGATAACCCAGCAAAACCACTCTCAGGACTTTCAGTCCTTTGATTTAATTTTGGTAAGAATACTGGTTGACCTATATGCTCATGAAGACGATTAGATAATTAATCTAAATTAATAAGGTTTAAATCGTATTAAATTACTCGAACCGTCGTGATTTTTTTTTGCAAAGATTGAACAATTGGCATTATATCAGCCTGTTAATTGAGGATCAGTCTGCTCGATAATTTTGATTATTGCATAAAACACTTTATTTCCATAAAATTCCAGCAGTTAGAATCTAGTCAGAATTAGTCTTTGAGCGAATTAGTTTACTCCTTTCTCACCTCTAAAACTGCAAACAAACTCTGTACCAAAACGAAAATAGATAACTTTCCAAGAACAGTAATTTCGATCTTCATACCCCTTTAAACTTTATTGATAAAGTTTGAATATCATATGCAGGGCTCTGCAGAGTGGGCGATTCAGGCGAAAAAGTCGCCTGGTTTCATAAAACTTCGCCTGATTTACTGATCAAAGCGAAGTTGAAGTCGCCTGGAATTTTCGGGAAGTCGCCTGGATACGATAGGTGATAACCAAATCTGGCCAAGTGGGGACAGTGTGCAATTATACAACTGTCGGTCGGAAGCCCTTTGATCGTAATTCAAGCGTGTATCGATAGTCGCGAGGCCAGCAGATTATCAGAAAGAGGTGCTTGCTTCATTCACACCTACGCTGATTGGTTTCGGCAATGCTTTGTATACTATCGACACCAGAAATCTTTATTTAAAATCCTATCCTTCTGAAGTTTTAATTATTTCTGTAAATTAAGTTATCATCAGTTTACGAGATTTGTTGCTTATTTTCACATAATGAGAATAATGGCCGACATTTATGGACGCCGTGTCATTTACCAGAAGTCAAAATTTTGTTAAAAATTTGAAATCTTGATGAAAAATGATTCTGCCGAAAACCTACGTAGAGTAAATTCATTTTTCATTAGAATCCTTCAATTTGAGTTATCTGCTTTATTTGTAACAAGTGAAGAAAATTATGGCAAACAAATCTAAATGCTGCTACGATCTTTTCCTGAGATTCTCGTTCTGATACATTCTATCCAAAAAACTAAATTTCACTTACTTTTGTTGGTAATAATTCCTTTAAATAACATGTAATCCTATAAAATGGAGCAAATTATCCTGTGTTAACTTTAAACCTCTGCATGTATAGAGTCTGGTTTTGTGTACTGAGCAGTAACCCTTACCCTTTACACACTATTACTGACTTAATCACAGAGGACCTTTTTTGACCAATTAATGACAATTTTTATCCATTTATTTATATGTTATCAGGTAAAGTGGACAGACTTTAACTCATTACCACACAATCCCCCATTTTGACATCTTGAAGTGTTTTTATGTAGAACTGTGGAAAAAGGAGGAAATGATTGCAGCAAGCAATTTATCCTTTCCCCACATGTTTCTACCCTCTTTTGCACCTTCTTTCTAATTTAAGCTCACTATGAAATGTCTTATCTAGCTTCTTTCAATTTGTTCCAGTCTGAATCTTTTCTTCTGGTAATGGTTTGATTAAATACATGTTGTTACAATAAAATCTTTTCTCATTTTCTGCTTCAAATAGGAACACTACTCATTTCGTTCAGATTGCCTATACACTTTTTGCATTTTTTTATTAGTTGACTTTTTTTTTTATCATATATGAATCTATTATGAAATATTAAAAAAAAATCAGAATCAGACTCTTGAATTCTCAAGCTATTTCATTTTCTGATAGAAATAAGGAATACCGCAAAAACTTAATTTTTAACGCGATCCACTTCTCCTGAAAGTCTCACCACTTCTCCCCATTTTGAAAAACTTCTCCCAATTCTCAGACTAGTGAGAAGTGACTTCTCCCCAAATTCTGGGAGTCTGCAGAGCCCTGATATGCATAAAATTCATTCCCTGAATATACCAAAATAAGGTATTTTAAAGACTTCGAAGTCTAATCTACAAAACACCTGTTAATTGGCGACGTGTGTGAATGTTTATCTGATTTTGACACTTAAATAGATAATCTGAAAACAATTATGCACCGTAGTAATTACTTATTCATGAAAATTGCCATCAGCCGAAAATTGACCGTAAACTCAGGTTATTTCAAAGAATGAGACACGATTTTGACGGCTGTTGACTGTGTTTAGAGGTGCTTGTTGAATACAGGTAAAATTTAGTGTAAAAAAGATCAGGGGGACATTGAACTGGCCGTGCACAGGTTCACGCTGAATGGAGGTGACCTGATGACCAGGTTTGACTGTACATTATGACAAGATTCAGTTCAATCCAAAAGAATTTTTAGGAGTTGTGCACACACACAAAAAAAAACCTTGTAATTTTAAGCTATATTAAGTAAAGGGCAGATAATTCGGTAACAACTTGACATATCAAACAAATGTTAGTCCTTAAAGCACAAATAGAAATCATACACTAGAGTCATTGTGGCAAGTTTCAGTTCATTCCCATTTAAATTGTAGGAGAAATAAAGCTCACAAGAATTAAGGGTTTTTTCGTTCAATTCAAGGGCAGATTATTCATGATAACTCAAGTGTGACTGGAGCAATTTGAATTTCAAAGGTCTTATGCACAACTAGACATCATGGGGAGTAATTGTGCCAAATTTCAGTTCATTCCCATTGATAGTTTAGAAGGAGTTGCACACACAATAAACAGTGATTTTCGTTCAATTCAAGTGCAGATAATTCAAGATAACTCAAGAGTGACTGGAGCAATTTGGATTTCAAAGGTCTTATGCACAACTAGACATCATGGGGAGTAATTGTGCCAAGTTTCAGTTCATTCCCATTGATAGTTTAGAAGGAGTTGCACACACAATAAACAGTGATTTTCGATCAATTCACGGAGGGCAGATAATTAAATATAACTCAAGAATGACTGGAGCAATTTGAATTCCAAAGGTTTTATGCACAACTAGACATCATAGGGAGTAATTGTGCCAAGTTTCAGTTCATTCCCATTGATAGTTTAGAAGGAGTTGCACACAAAATAAACAGTGATTTTCGTTCAATTCAAGGGCAGATAATTAAATATAACTCAAGAATGACTGGAGCAATTTGAATTTCAAAGGTTTTATGCACAACTAGACATCATAGAGAGTAATTGTGCCAAGTTTCAGCTCATTCCCATTGATAATTTAGAAGGAGTTGCACACACAATAAACAGTGATTTTCGTTCAATTCAAGGGCAGATAATTAAATATAACTCAAGAATGACTGGAGCGATTTGAATTTCAAAGGCCTTATGCACAATTAAACACCATAGGGAGTAATTGTGCCAAGTTTCAGCTCATTCCTATTGATAGTTTAGGAAGAGTTGCGCGCACAAAAAATTGCTAACGGACTGACAGACAGACAGACAGACAGACATACAGACGGACGGACAGACGACCGGGTCCATAACATAATACGACCCTTCAGGCTTATAAAAATGAAGAAATTGCTTGTATCAAGCAATTTCTCAATTTTATACAATGATTTCTAAAGCTTTTTGGAGGGGGGGGGGGTGTCAAAAAGTGTCATTATGTGGTTATCAGTTATCCCTTTAATTCTCACAAAATCAGGCTCTTTTTGGAAACAATTTTGAAAATGAAAAAAAATGTTTGTGACAAGAAATTTCTTTATTTCAAACAATGTTTTAACAAAAACTGTTAAAATGTCTTGAAATGAAAATTGTCATCTACAACTTCTTTAAATTGAACCAGTCTACAATATTGTTGTCTTGTAATGAGTTAAAATTCATTCACATTTCTTTTTTTTTCAGAAAATGAGCTCATCCTGAACAAAATGTGTGTTATGGTTTTGAACCGCTAGAAGTACATGAGCAACAAAATAAGCTGTAGTTATGATGCTTTTGTCCCTCATCAATAAATTAAGATTATTCTCTATGCTGTGTATCTGTCATCCTAAGAAATTTCTTGTCATGTCTTGTATTTCAGATTAATTGATTGAATGGATTTAACACCAATTTTAACAGTATTTCAGTCTTATTGTGGCGGCTGAAGCGCCTAACCATGGATTCGTGGTATTTCTCAAACCAGTTCTACCACTACAGCCATTCTGTGCTTTCAACTGCTCATCCAACATAGGTTTACGATTATCTACCCTTTGGTTGGAGAGAAATGCCGGAAAGAATATTTGCAGTGACCTGGGATTGAACCCAGGACCCAATGACTGTGAGTACTACACTTGTATTTTTGGTGAAACAGAATGAAAATAAGAAAAACTATCTGATACATTAATGTAATTAGTCTATCTATATTCTCCTTTTTAACCCTTTTTTTTGTATTTATTTTGTGCCTGAGGTGTAATGACTGTATTTAATCACATTATTAACCCATTCCAACTCAACAAAATTTTAGACTGGTCCAAATTGAAAGACGCTGCAGACGATATTTTCAAGTTGGTGGAATTTAAATTTTCTTTGTCTTTTTGGATAGAAAACATTGTGGATAATGAAGAAATTGCTTGTATCAAGCAATTTCTTCATTATCCACAATGTTTTCCAAAGTTTTTTTTCTTGAGGGGCGTAAAAAGGAGGGCTTGAGTTGGAATGGGTTAACCCCTTTGTAATCATAATTGCCCGTGAAATTCAAATTGCTTTAAATTGTGACCATACATATTACGGTTTAACCTATGACAAGTTATGAGGTTTTTCTTTCATTTTAAAATTAAGCCTGGAGTCACGAGTTACTTTCAAGTAGTTTGAGGATTATAATATTTCCTTTTATGATTGTTTAGTAAAAACTGTCCTCAAATTAGAGGAAAAACTCCACCATCCATTTTTCATATAAAGGTAATTTGAACAATGAAATGTCATTTGTTTTTTTCTTAGCTGAAATTTTAAGAAGAGCTATATTTAGGAAGGTCTCTCTTAAAAGTATATTGAAGCTGTTTGGAAAAGGCTTTTTTTCTAATATACCCAAATAATCTAAGTTTAGCTACGTCTATCATGATTCCAGCATTTTGATTGGCTGAAATTATTTCATAATTCCATGAACAAATGTATTCAAGTATTTGTATGCTTGCATACTCAGAAAGTAGGTCCATAAATTCTTATTCAAAACTTGTTAGTTAATTATTATTTGCTCTGTTTTGATTGATGGCTTTAACCCTTTCCTGTTCAATCCATTATTTTTACGTCCATGTGATTATATTGAGAAAACATTGTAGAAAAAGAATAAATTGCTTGTAACAAGCAATTTTATCTTTTTCTACAATAAATTCAACCCTACTGAATGGTTGTATTTCAAATTTAATTCCACTTTTAATTTTAGTCTGCAAAATCTTTGAATTTTAACAGGTTTAAAATTTTGCAAAACAGGAAAGGGTTGAATTATAAGATACCTAAAAACCTAAAACTATGTCATGCATTAATATAGTGTGATTAAGTTTTTAGGTTCATACCTCAAGCAAAAAAATAACCCATTACCAGACGGAAAAATTATATACTGGCCCAAATTGAAAGGAGTGGCAGACAACAATTTATGGGAAGTTTATAAACTTTCAAATTTTTTCAACTTTCTGGGTTGAAAGATTTTGAAAAATAAAGAAATTGCTTGAATCAATTTCTTCATGTTTCACCATGTCTTCCAAATTCATTTCTTGAGGGGCGTCTAAAAGCGTCACTTTGTGGGAATGGTATAAGGAATTTTGATAACCCTTGTTGTTTTGTTGTTCTGACCTCTAAATATTTGTTTAGGCAGGAGGTAAAGACAAATAGCAGACTGATCTTAGTTTCAACACTTGTTTGTCTCATTCAAGTCAATGATATAACATATATTTTCAAAAGAAATAATGACCAATAACTGAGCCCCCAGAACTCTCAGTTCTTTGATTTAATACTAGAGTTCTATGATATCAATACTCTTTTTTTTTATCTGAATTTGGTTAAACACCTTTTCTTAACAGTATTTCAGTCATAAAGCAGTGACTGGAGCACCTAACCATGGATTCCTGGTATTTCTCACACTAGTACTAACATTTAACCCTTGTCATGCTGAACCCGAAATATTACGGTTTTGGCAGGAGGTGAAGACCAAGATCAGCCTGCACATACGTGCAGTTTGATCTTGGTCTTAACACCCTGCTTGTACTTTTCAAGCCAGTTGTTTATGAAATTGATTTCTAAAAGAAATATTTTTTAACAGCAGGTTCTATCAGTGCTTTCAGCCCTTTGATTTTACAACAATTCAGAATGGTAATTTATACAGCATGACAAGGGTTAACATCCTTTCTTAGCCTCTAGCTGCTCATCCCACTTAGATTTACAACTATCCACCAACTGGCAGTGTTCAATCTAGAGGGGCCATGGCTAAAATGGCCCTCTAAAATCCAAAATCACCCCCTTCAAAATGAAGACTGGGCCCAAATGGCACACTTCAATCACACATTCAATATGACTTCTCTGATTGAAGTCATGGAAATATTGTCATAACTTTTTCTAGTAGATTTAATTTGTTCAAAACAATATATTTATTATCAAATTGTTATGGTTTGTTACATTTAAAACCTTGTAATTCAATAGTTTGTCTATGTATTTGTATCGCATGACCCCCTTGACCAAGGGCCATGGGCCCATTGGGCCCCCTATGATACAAAGCTAGATTGGACACTGAACTGGTAGGGGACAAACCAGTACCCCCCAAAAACTTATACAGCCAGACAAGGGTTAATTATAACCGTGTCATAAATGATATCATTGTTGGGCAAGCAAAATGGCGTAACTACAGCTTTACTCTGTAGTTAAGACGTTTTATAATATAACCACAACAAAGAATAAATCATGGATATAATGAATTAACCCATTCCCACTTAGTGACGCTTTTAGACGCCCCAAAGAAAAAGAGCTTCAGAAAACATTGTGGAAAATGAAGAGATTGCTTGTTACAAGCAATTTCTTAATTTTCCACAAAGTTTTCTTCCCAGAAAGTTGAAAAAACCCAAAATTTTATAAACTTCAAATTGTCATCTGCAACTTCTTTCAATTAATGCAAGTCTAAAATTTTGCCATCTGGTAAAGGGTTAATATTTAAAATCAATCTCTCAAATGCAACAAATCAACCCATCACAAGATGGCAAAATTTTAGACTACCGTCCAAATTGAAAGAAGTTGCAGACAACATTTTAACCCTTTCCTGTTTCTTGAAATTTTAGACTGGCCCAATTTGAAACAATTGTTGCAGCAACAATCAAAAGTGAGTGCAATTTGAAACAAAACCATTCTATGTAGTAGAAAATATTGTGATAAAAGAAGAAATTGCTTGTATCAAGCAATTTCTTCTTTTATCACAATATTTTCTTAATCATAAAATTGCATGGATGTAAAAACCAGTGATTATACAGGAAAGAGTTAAAGCTTAAAAGATTTTGAATTTCTTACCTTTAATTACCTTAAGGGTAGAAAACATCAAGCAATTTCTTCATTTTCCACAACATTTTCAAATCTCAGCTTTTTTCAAGGGGGCTTCTAAAAGCGTCATTGAGTGGTAATGGGTTAAAAGTTTATCAGGCATAAACAACCGTTAATTTTCTCAACCGTTTTTTGACAGTCAATGTATAAAGTCCAAGTTCAAACAGTGCATTTTGCAGTTTATTAGATTTCTTCTATCCTTGAAGTTTATCTTCCTTTTAACTTGCAAATTGTTACCGAAGTGCAATTCGTTTAAAAGCTCTTCCAATTTGACAGTTATACAAAATGTTCTTCTTGATTATGACAATATGCATTTATTATATACAATTATTTGGCCATCAAAAGTTAACACTTCAAATGACTTGGACCACATTGAATTTCTAGGGTTCGAGTGAAGTCTTACAGTTAAAGAAACTAACATCATTGGATACCTATGAAGGGGTCCCCTAAGTTCAAATACCATTAAAAATAACTTAAGTTTACCATTTCACTTAACAAAAGATAGTTATTGATGCAATTCCTATTTTATTGTTGAGCAAATAAAACATCTAAGGTTAGTTACATTCAACAAACCTGGGAAAATAGTTGAAATATTAATCGAATACCAGACCACAACATTTTAGACTGGTCAAAGTTCAAAGGTGTTGCAGATTGCAAATTGTAGTTGATGAAATTGTGTATTTTTAATAACTTCAGAGTTAGAAATGTCATTTATAATAAAAAATTTGCTCGGAACAAGGAAATTTCTTCATTTCCACATTTTCCTATACGTTGGGGCATCTTGGGATTGTCATAAAGTGTCTTTGTGAGGGAACCAGTTAGGGATCAAATAAACTAGGTTGACTTAACCCATTCCCACACAATAACCCTTTTGGACGCCCCTAAGAAAAAAAAAATTTGTAAAACATAGTGGAAAATGAAGAAATTGCTTGTTACAAGCAATTTCTTCATTATCTACTATGTTTTCTAAGCAAAAAGACAAAGATTTTTAAAGGTACATCAACTAAAAATTGTTGTCTGTAACATCTTTCAATTTTGACCAGTCTAAAATTTTCCCATGTGGTAATGGGTTGATAAGTCTAGCTCTGATAACACTAGAAAGCAGGTCATTGGTCCTAAAATGCTTACTTGAGACAATGGCAACAAATGGCAAAACAAGACAGCATAAAATGGCTCTGAATCACTCGCATGAGAATTATCATAATTCTTTAATCATGATTTCTTTGAGTCTGATAAACCTAGTCCTATCAAACCCACATTTTTTCACCAATCATTATTTCACCAACAAATTTTGAAACGGTTACCAAAAGATAATTCCTACCAAGTTTGGTACAAATTGGCCAAGTGGTTTAGGAGGAGATTTTTAAAAAATTGTTTCACAATTTCTCAATGTTGATAAGCCTGTCCTGCCACGCCTCAATTTCTTCACAAAAAATATTTATGAACAAGTTTCAAACAGGGTTACCCAAAGAACATTCCTGTAACATTTGGTCCAAAATGGCCATGTGGTTAAAGAGGAACAGATATTTCAGAATTATTTCATGTTTTTTCCCTAGTCTAAAAAGCCCCACCCTGTCAATTTTTCGCAAATCTTAATTTCATAAAACAAATTTTAAAAAAGGTCACCAGTTGTTCAAGTTGGCCTAGTGGTTTATCAGGAGATATTTAACCCATTCCCGCACAATTAAATTTTAGACCTGTCCAAATTCAAAGAAGTTGCAGACAACAATTTTTAGTTTATGAAATCTTTAAACTTCTAGTCTTTTGTAGTAGAAAACATTGTGGATAATGAAGAAATTGCTTGTAACAATGTTTTCTAAAAGGTTTCATATTGAGGGGCATTCATAAAAGCTATTGAGTGGGAATGTGTTAACCGTAAAATTTCACATGAACCCTAGAAATTCAATGTAGTCCAAGTCATTTGAAGTGTTAACTTTTGATGGTCTAAATAATTGCATATAATAAATGCATATTGTCAAAGTCAATAATAATTTTCCACAATGTTTTCCAAAGGGTTTCATAATGAAAGGTGTTTAAAAGCGTCACTGTGTGGGAATGGGTTAAAGAAAATGTTGATGATGCATGACCCACTACTGACACTGTGTCACACTTTAAGCCCCCTTGACCATGTTCTACTCAGGTGAGCTAAATGGGACAACATACCTTAACTTTTGAAAGAACCAATATCAAAATTCTGTCTTGGACATATCCTAGTTTTGATCCTAAGTGAACCAATACTGAACTTGTGCTTACTATCAATGAGACAACTTTACCAAATATAGACATTTGAGTCATATTCTGTGATCTCTAGAGTGCATACATGGTTTTACAAAGATTTGACCAAGTGACCTAATTATTAAATCTGTGTGACCCAATACAAAACTTGGACCAAGATATAATGCAGACAAATATTCTGACCAAATATCACAACATTCAGCCAAAATGTGGCCAAGAGTAAAAAAGAGTTTCCTAAGATTTAACCTAGTGACCTACTTTTCACCTTATGTGACACAATTTTAAATTTGGACGCAATATCATGCAGAACATTCTGACTACAGATATCAAGACATTTGAAGCAAAATCTGGCCTCTAGAGAGCCCAATAGGTTATTCTAAGATTTGACCTGGTGACTTTGTTTTTGACCCCATTATGACCCAACATCAAACTTTAACCCATTCCAACTCAATCCCTCCTTTTTACGCCCCACAAGAAAAAAATTTTGGAAAACATTGTGGAAAATGAAGAAATTGCTTGTATCAAGCAATTTCTTCATTATCCACTATGTTTTATATCCAAAAAGACGAAAAAATTAAAAATTCCATCAACTTGATATTGTCGTCTGCAGCTTCTTTCAATTTGGACCAGTCTAAAATTTAGCTGTGTTGGAATGGGTTAAGAGCTAAAAGTAAGTGTTTAAAACCCTGTGCTGATTGCATTTGAAGGCATGATCTCTCTATAAGCAGCATTCTAAAAAATACATTTTTTTGTAATTCAGCATCATTTCTATAACCATCACAAGTCAATGTCTAGGTGGGGAAGGGGGGTATATAAAGGTATGTGAAGATCCCAGATAAATTTCATAGACAACAGTAAATCACTTTATTGTTTTTCATCTATTCATGTAAACAAAAAAACACTTCAGGTCTCGGCCTAGAATAAATCTGTCGCAAAAACAAACCTATTCAAGTATAATCAATCTAGGTTTATATTTTATTGCCACGAGGCTTTTCCTCTAATAAATGTTTACCTATATTATAAATATATATCGTTTTATTGAGACCAAAATTCTAACCTGCCAAATGATTCATGGAATAAATGGTGATTTAACAGAGTTTCAAGTATCACTTATACTAGAGCTGATTGCAGCCAAAATTGTCTTATATTGAGTATTCAAGTACAATTCAGTACCCTTGAAGTAAAATTAGAATTGTTTCCCTTTTTCTTTTAATGTTTCCTTTTTCCTTTTGATGTTTTTTAACCCTTGTCATGCTGGATACATAACCTTACTGAATTGTTGTAAAATCAAAGGGCTGAAAACACTGATGGAACTTGTTGTTCAAAAACCAATACTTCTTTTAGAAATCAACTTCATAAACAACTCTGGCAGAGAAAGTACAAGCAGGAGGTGTAGACTAAGATCAGACTGCACTTATGTGCAGGCTGATCTTGGTCTACAGCTCCTGTCAAAACCGGAATATTCCGGGTTCAGCATGACAAGGGTTAAGACAGTGTGATGCAGGTAACTATTTTCCTAAATATTTCAAAAATCTTATTCCCTATCTCCTGGCTGAAAATTAGTTGTTTAGCTACAAACTAATGTACTGATATGGATGTCAACACTTATCAACTGACAAGTTTTATGAGATTTTAAAGAGCTTGGCCTTGTTTGTCAATAAAATACCTTCAACAAAGTTGACCCATGACCTGACCTTAATTTTCATTGTACAGAATGTTAAAGTTATAGTGAGTGATCAAGGTCAATTTTGTCTATACAGGTACAACTTGTACACCTATACCAGAAATTGTGTCTTGATCCTCTACCATATCAACAGATCCCAACTGAATTATATGTTGTTAACTACACCATGTGTCCTATAAATGGCACAACAGATTGATTGATTGAATGGGGTTTAACGCTGCTTTTGACAGTATTTCAGTCATATCGCGGCAGCTGGAGCACCTAACAATGGATTACGGGTATTTCTCACACCAGTACTACCACTACATCCTTTCCTAGCCTCCAGCTGCTATCCCACCTAGGTTTAATATTATCCATCCATTGGTGAGAGACTAATGTTGGAAAGAATATGTGCCGCCACTAGGGATCTAACCCATGACATCCCATGATTGAAGATTAGGAGTCTGACGCGCTACCGACTGCGCTATGACGGCGGTTAATTACACAACAGTACTGTAGATACTATTTTCTAGTGCTGATGCCAACGCCCTGACAACTTTCAATGAGTATTAACCCTTCTCATGCTGAACCGTAATAATCCTGTCTTGGCAGCAGGTATAGACAAAGATCAGCCTGCGCAAATGTGGGGTCTGATCTTAGTCTACACCATCTGTTTATTCTCTTAATGCTAAAGTTGTTTCCAAAATAGATATTGACCCACAATTAGTGTGTCCAGTGCTTTCAGTCCTTTGATTTAATCAGATACTGAAATAGGACTTTATTCAGCATGACAAGGGTTAAAGAGCTTGACCTTAATCCATATTCATTGGCACTCTGCAAAATAAGATATTTTGACTTCACAATTGACGGTTCACAGCTGTCAATAAAAGTCAATTGATAAACCAATCAAAACATTCATAATTAGACAGGAAATAAACTTTTAATATCTGAATATTAGGTTGAGCATTTTTGTTGGTTTTGTGTCTTGACCCATTAATTTAGACTGGTTCAAATTGAAAATGTTGCAGATGACATTCCATAGTTGATAAATTTTTATTATCATTACTATTATTTTTTTTCTCCCGTCTTTTATCATACAATTCATTGTGAAAATTTATTCTTACAAGAATTTTCTTATTTTCTTCATTTTTCACTTATTTTTCCTGCCAGAGTTGTTTATGAAGATGATTTCTAGAAGAAATATTGATTTGTGAACAACAAGATCTATCAGTGCTTTCAGACCTTTGATTTTATAGCAATTCGGTAAAGGCAATTTATACAGCATGACAAGGGTTAATATCCAAGTCAAGCTTCCTGTCTGGTTCAGTGAGCGGGGCCAGCTGCTGAATTTGTCATGTTGAATACCAGACTTGGAGTCATACAATTACATTGGGAGACATTGCTCAACAAGGCCCAAACAACAATGCAAATGGTATGCTTCAGAATTTAGAACATAATTGCTATTTCTCTGACAAAATTTCTATTTCAGTACTGTCATGCCTTTGATTTTGTCATAGTTGGAGGGGAGATGTCAACGCTTATCAACTGACATGTTTAATGAGCTATTAAATAGCTTGACCTTATTTGTATGTTAATACTTGCTACAATAACTGACCCCTCACCCTACCTCCATAAATTTCCTTATGAACACCCCTTTCACATAACACATTCCCCTTGAGTATTTAAACCTATTGCTTAACCCATTACCAAACAACAAAATTTAAGACTGGTTCAAATTGAAGAAGTTGCAGTCGACAATTTAAAGCTTATGAAATTTTGGATTTCTTTTACTTTTGAGGTAGCAAACATTGTGGGTAATGAAGAAATTGCTTGTAACAAGTAATGTCTTCATTTTCCACAATGTTTTCCAAGGCATTTTATCATGGGGCGTCTAAAAGCGTCACTGAGTGGGAATGGGTTAACAGCAAAACATTAGACTGGCCAAAATTGAAAGAAGTTTCAGAGGGCAGTTTTTACTAGTTGAAAAAATTCAATAAACCTTCAACTTTTAGAATAGAAATTACTGAGAAATGATAACTTGTTACAAGCCATTTCTTCATGTTCTACTGGATTAAATGTAACAGAGTGAAAATCATAGTAAGAATAATTTAACAGAATAATTGTGAAAAGGCCAAATAAATACATGTACACTATACAAGACAACTGTAATTGAAAGAAGTTGCTGACAACTATTCTGCAAGATTAATCCTTGTCATACTGAATAAAAATTCTGTTTAAAATTGCATCAAAATAACTGAAATCATTTGAAGCACTAGATGCAGGTCAATATTTCTTTTAAAAACTGATTTTATAAAAAATTCTGGCTTGAAAGAGACAAGCAGGTGGAGTAGAATAAGATCCGACTGCACATATGTGCAGGCTGATCTTTGTCTACACCTCCTTCCAGAACAGGAATATTACGGGTTCAGCATGACAAGGAGAAATTTGAAAAAGAAGTGTCTCTGTAGTGTAGAAAATACAGACAATAACTTTTGCCAGTCAATCATTTTAATTTGGTAAAGAGGTCACCGAATCATTTAAGTTGAGAAACTCCCTCAACATATTACAAGACGACTAGTTTGAAAGATTTTTAACAATTTTTAACTTTTGGGGAAGAAAACACAGTGGGAAATGAAGAATAAATATTTAGAGGCATCATAGGAATGGCTTAATAACCTAAGAAACATCAAGACATGGCATGACTTGATGTAGTTGATAAAAACAATAAATGCCAAAATTCTTAGAATTCCAACTAAAACTTCCAACTAATTTGTTCAGAAAATTCATTCCTATGAATTCAAAATATCACTATTTCCCCGAAACAATTGTAATTATGTCTCATTCCCACACATACCTCTACATTACTTCCTGAAGAACAGAAAGCTTTGGAGAACATTGTGAAAATGGAGGCATTGTTTGTTTCATTTAATTCTCAATAATCTACATTGTTTTGCAAGCTGAAATTTCATCAACTGTTAACTGTTTATCTACAACTTCTTGGTATTCAGACCTCATTCCAATACAATTCCAATTTTTCATAAACCTCAAGAAAAAAAAATATGGAAAACATTGTGGATGTTGAAGAAATTGCTTATAACAAGCAATTTCTTCAACATCCACTATGTTTTCTACCCTATCAGACAAGGTTTTTTTTCTTTTTTAATTCACTGTATTGTATGCAATATCTTTCGATTTAGATTTTTTTCATATTAGACAAAAGTAAAGCTATATAAACTGTAGACAAGAGAGAGTGATGAGAGTCTAGATCTGTTAATTCTCTACCAAACCCTATGTTGTTGGTACTTATTGGAATCCCTTAACCCATTTCCACATAATGTTTTTTACACCCCTTAAGAAAAAAGCTTGGGAAAACATTGTGGAAAACAAAGAAATTGCTTGTTACAAATAATTTTTTCATTATTCACCATGTTTTCTACCCCCCCCCCCCCCCAAAAAAAACAAAGATTCTTTTTAAAAATTCATCATCTTAAAATTGTTGTTAGCAATTTCTTTCAATTCGGACCAGTCTAATTTCTTAATGTTGGAATGGATTAAAAGGTGATTCCAAAAGGTACCCACAATAAAGAGTTGAATAGGTGAATAATTCTATGTTTTGAAATTAATATCACATTTTGTATAAGAGCATTAGAATGGATTAACCCATACCCACAAATTTCCACTTTTTTACGCCCCTTTAGTAAAAAGCTTTGGAAAACATGGTGAGAAATGAGGAGATGTCGATTTTTCAAGCAACTACTTCATCATTATCCGAATTGTTTTCTAACCCAAAAGACAATGATTTTAAAAATTCCATCAACTTTAAATTGTCGTCTGCAACTCAGACCAGTTTTAACATTTGTCGTTTGTCGTACATAGGTAAATGTTATTTGAACAATAATTTGATATCAATAATTCTCTAATCCTCACACTTTTGCATTATATAACCTGTTATCACAAACAAATAATAATCCAACTGAAAACTGACTTATCATCCTGACAGGGAGAAATTTTTCTCCACCACACAGATCCGAAACACACCTTGTACACTTCCAACACAGAAAGCACGTAGATTCGACTAACAACCCTGTACGGGTTGAGATAACGGTGTAATAGGTAAACAAGAACTTCTGGGAGAGAGCATCCTAATTTCTACAGGTACAGTAAATGAAACAAGACCCTGTACAGTATGTATATCCCTTTATCTAGTCTGAATGTCTATTGTTGGCCTTTGTAATGAATGATTGAATGGGGTTTAATACCACTTTTAACAGTATTTCAGTCATATCATGGTGGCTGGAGCAACTAATCATGGATTCCTGGTATTTTTCACACCAGTTACTACCACAATATCCTTTCCAAGACTCCAGCAGCTGCTCATCCCACTTAGGTTTACGATTATCCACCAATTGGTGGGAGACAAATGTTGAAAAGTATATTTGTCACAGCTCAGGATTGAATCCAGGACCCTCTGACTAGGAGTCCTACGCGCTACTACTACAGGCATTTAGCCTTTGAAATGGAGGAGTCATGATGACTAAATGACCATGACATTCTAGGAGTCAAAACATCTATGAAGGGATTACAATGTTACAGCAAACCATTTATATAAATTTGGAAATGCAAAAAGATCATTTTTTTGTTTATGTTGATTTCCTTCTAAAAATCTCTTAAGAGATAATTTTCGAAAATGAAATAGATAAATGACAATTAAAGGAATCAAAATACAGAGAAATTTTTATGGGTCAAACAGGATATATTAACCCTTTCCCGTTTTGCAATAATTTTTCAGACCAGTACAAATTCAAAGGTTTTGCAGACGAAAAAACAAGAGCTGGTCACAGTCATGTGACAAATGCCCCCAAAGGACAGGGTCAAGCAAGTGGCACTTTGATTAATTGTTTTGTAAACACAACCACATTCATTTGTGATCTAAACATCTGGGTTTTTAATAAATGAAATTTTAATACATATAATAATTTCGATAAATACAGAATGAAATCGAGAAATGCATTATGGACGGATTTTTCTGAGGTCAAAAGAAGGTCAAAGGTCAAGGTCACTGGGTCAAGGTCAAGTAAAGTAGTCCACCCAATTAAGCATCTGTCCAAATATGGAATAAGAGAGTAAATACAATTAAACCATTCCTGACGCAATTTAACCATTCTGGACGCCCCTTTGACCCCAGATTGTGACATGACCTATAAGATAGCAACCTGGGTCTTTTTGTGACACGTTGTCTGAAGGATGTGTGCACATTTGTATAAAAGAAATATGTAACTGTGTGCATGATTATAGAAGTTACAGAGCGGACACGGCAAAAAGTCCCAATTTTTTACCGTTGACCCCATATAGTGACCTTGACTTTTGAGATAGGAACCTGGGGGTTTTTTGGCGACACGTCGTCTGAAGGTGGTTAACATTTGTATGAAAGAATATGTAACTGCGTGCATGATTATAGAAGTTACAAAGCGGACATGGCAAAAAGTACAAAGTTTTGACCTTTGACTCCAGATTGTGACCTTGACCTTTGAGTTAGGAACCTGGGTCTTTTTTGCAACACGTCGTCTGAAGGTTGTAAACATTAGTATGAAAAAAATATGTATCTGCTTGCATGATTATAGAAGTTACAGAGGGGACACTGCAAAAAGTCCCCAATTTTTACCTTAAACTCCATATTGTGACCTTGACCTTTGAGATAAGAACCTGCGTCTTTTTCCCAACACGCCGTCTGAAGGTGGTGAACATTTGTATGGAAGAAATATGTACCTGTGTGCATGATAATATAAGTTACAAGGCAAACACGGCAAAAGTCCCCATTTTTGACCTTTGACCCCAGATTGTGACCTTGAATGACCTTTGAGATAGGAACCTGGGTCTTTATCGCGACACGCCGTCTGAAGTTGGTGAACATTTGTATGGAAGAAATATGTACCTGCTTGCATGATTATAGAAGTTACAGAGTGGACACGGCAAAAAGTCCGAATTATTTACCTTTGACCCCAGATTGTGACTTCGACCTTTGAGATAGGAACCTGTGTCTTTTTTCACGACACGTCATCTGAAGTTGGTGAACATTTGTATGAAAGAAATATGTACCTGCTTGCATGATTATAGAAGTTACAGAGTGGACATGGCAAAAAGTCCCCATTTTTGACCTTTGACCCCATATTGTGACCTTGACCTTTGAGATAAGAACATGTGTCTTTTTCGCGACACATCGTCTGAAGGTGGTGAACATTTGTATGAAAGAAATATGTACCTGTGTGCATGATAATACAAGTTACAGAGCCGACACGGCAAAAAGTCCCCATTTTTACCTTTGACCCCGTGATTGTGACCTTGACCTTTGAGATAGGAAACTGGGTCTTTATCGTGACACGTCGTCTTATAGCGGTGAACATTTGTGCAAAGTTATATTGAATTCCACTATTGCTTGTAGAAGTTACAGAGGGGACACAAAAGCGGGACAGACGGACTGACTGACGGACAGACGGACAGTTCGATTACTATACTTTCAGAAATAAGAAAGAAGTCAGTGAACTGATGCATCATGCCAATAACCCCCCTGAGGACCAAGGATCATGATTTTGCTATTTTGAAAGAGGTCAATATACTGATGCTTCATGTTAAATATCTGGCTATACGCCTTCTGAGTCAGGAGGAGGTTTTTAAAGATTATCTTAAATTTTCACTTTTATTGCCATGGCAACCAGAATTTTTAACAGATTTCAATTCTTTTAGCTTATTTCAAAGGGGACCACCTAAAGAACATTCCTGCCAAATTTGGTTCAAATTTGCCCAAAAGTTTGGTAGGAGATGTCTTTTAAAAATTGTTCGTTATTTCTATGTAAACTCCACCCCCCTTGGACTTCACCCCATTGGACCCGAGGCTCATGATTTTAGCAATTTTGAAAGTGGTCAATATACTGATGCTCCTTGCAAAATATGCCTTTTGGGTCAGCAGGAGAAGATTTTTATAGATCATTTTAATAATTCCACTTTTGTTGCCATGGCAACCAGAGTTTTTAATGGATTTCAATTCTTTTAGCAATTTTCAAAGGGGAGCACCTAAGGAAGATTTCTGCCAAATTTTGTTCAAATTGGCCTTGTGGTTTGGGAGGAGATGTCTTTTAAAAATCATTCTTCATTTCTATATAAACCCACCCCCCTGGGGGTCTTCTCTTGGACCCCAAGGATCATGAATTTAGCTATTTTGAAAGTGGTCAATAAACTTAAGATTATTTTAAAAATTCCACTTTTGTTGCCATGGCAACCAGAGTTTTTAACGGATTTCAATTCTTTTAGCTTTTAGCTTTTTTAAGGGGAACATTTCTGCCAAATTTGGTTCAAACTGGCCCAGCAGTTTAGGAGGAGATGTGGTTTAAAGAAATTGTTGCGGACGAAAGACGAGGGACGGTGGCCGAACACAAGGTGATCACAAGAGCTCATTTGAGCACTTCACGCTCAGGTGAGCTAATAATGTGACAACAAATTACCAACAAGTACACACAATAGAGTGGTTGAATAAGTCACAACAAATTTTGACTGTAATTGTTACCTGTAGCTTTGTGGTTTTTTTTAGATCAACATCTTTTATCTATCAGTACACCAGGTAATGATAATTATGCGCATTTGGAATCCTTTACTATTTCAAACTAATCTAGCTTTTTATTGTTCTTGTCTTGACCCCTTTGAAAGAAATTTCTAGGGTCAAAATAGGACATTCAGAGATTTTTGAGGGTAAAAACCCTGTTTTACACTTCAAACAAGAACCTTGCACCAGACTTGCAACATGCACCCCACTATCTTTCCCCATCAAAACTAGGATCTTATCTGTATTTCATTATCTACCAGACCCTTATATAAGAGGGTGTGATGACTATCATTATATAAATCTGTTATTTTTGTTCACAATTCAACCAACCCCTGGCCCCACCCACTTACTCTATTGGCCTAAACCATTGACCCTGACAGGAAGTTCCCATTCGATTTTAAACGGCTTTATCTTGCAACTTTCCTAGCCAGTAGCAAGTAACAAAAACTGAAATGGTCGGTTGGCAGCCAAAACATCAAAAATATAGCTAAATAACCTGTAGTCAGAACATATAACCAACCAACTAAAATGCTTCACATAAATGGTGACAGATGTTGGAGTTAAAAATTGACTTCCAGTCTAAATGAATGATTTTAATGCTTGACTGGTAATTTGATTGACAGCTGCAATTGGTCAATATATCCACCAAAGTACAGAGCTACAGATAATTTTTAGGGTATATTACGTCAAAACTGTGGGTACTCATTGAGACTACTTTAAGTAGTCTCAATGAGTACCCACAGTTTTGACATAATATTTTCATGAAATTCAATATTGTAATTCAATCCAAAAATAATGATAATAATAAGTAATAAACAATAAATAAGATCATGTGTTCTAAACCATTATCATCCTGAACCATCAAATTTCCATTTTGGGAGTAGATATAGACAAAGATCAGCATGCATACTTCTTATATCTGCAGTCTGATCTTTAAATCTGCACCACTGCCTTGTCTCTTTTAACCCATTACCAGACGACAAAATTTTAGACTGGTCCAAATTCAAAAAAGTTTCATACGACATTTCAAATTCTACTAAAATTAGAAAATAAGTGTAAACTAGGGTAGAAAAGCTTTGTGAGAAAAGGAGAAATTGCTTGTTACAAGCAATTTCTCCTTTTTTCCACAAAGTTTTCCATGATTGCATTTCTTCAAGCAATCAGAAAGCGTCATTTTGTGGTATTGGGTTAATCTCAGTCAGTTATAAGAAAATTCTTACAACCCAGATAATGCTTTTGGTGATTTCAGCCCTTTCATTTCAATGCAAATTCTGCAGACAATTTTATTCAGCATAACAAGGGTTAACAAAGATCCTATCAAAAACCTTGATATGCACTCCCTTATCTTTTGATCTGTACGCAATAAAGTCTTTGATCCACCAAGGAAAAGACTAACATGGGCCCATGGCCCCAAAATTTAAGCTGGGTCCCTAAATATATTTTGTCAGTCTGGGCCCCTAAGTTCAAATTATCAGTCTTTATCCTGTACCAACCTTATTTACAATTAGGACTTACTTAATCTATTCCCACAAAACAAAATTTTATACTGACCTGAATTGAAAGAAGCTGCAGACGACAATTTTGATTTGATGAAATTTTAAATTTTGTTGTCTTTTTTCATAGAAAACATTGTGGATGATGAAGAAATTGCTTGTATCAAGCATTTCTTCATTTTCCACATTTTTTTTCTAAATGTAATACAGCAACCCCATTCCCACACATTGACACTTTTTGACGCCCCTCAAGAAAGACACTGGGAAAACATCATGTAAAATGAAGAAATTGCTTGCAATAAACAATTCTTTATTCAACATGATTTTTCTATACCAATAATGTTGAAAATCTAAATTTTCATAAACCTTAAATTGTCTGCAACTCCTTTGAATTTTGACCAGTCTGGAAATGGGTTAACCCTTTACTGTTTTTAAAAATTTTGCACCTTTCCGAATTCAAAGGGGTAGCAGACGACATTATGAATTGGGTACAATTCAAAGAGCAACCACCCCATATGATAGAAAACATTGGGGGAAAAGAAGAAATTGCATGTCACAAGCAATTTCTTCTTTTTCCACAATATTATCTACAGTATAATATCCCAAGGAGGTAAAAATCAGGGATTGTACAGGAAAGGGTTAATATCCATGCAATTGAAAATTTGAGGAAATTGACCTCATTTAACCTAAACTATGACATTTGACCATGATCCTTTAAGCCCATTACCAAATAAAATTCTTAGACTGGAACAAGTTGCAGAGAAGACAATTTATAGTTGATAAAAACTTTAAATCCTTGTCTTTTAGGTAGAAAACAGTAAATAACAAAGGAATTGCTTGTTTTACACAATTTCTTTATTTTCTTTTATGTTTTTCGAAATCCTTTTGCTAGAGGAGAGTTAAAAAGAGGGATTATGAGGAACTGGGTCATGTGATGAATTGACCTTAACTATGACATTTGACCTTGACTGTTTAAAAATGTAGCAAATGATCTTATCATGATAAATTTTAAAATTATCAAATATTTAGTATATACATGTATATAATTGTTTGAGATTTCAAAGTCAGACTTTGCACAGGGCTCAGATTGGCTTTTCAATTAGGAGTTTGACCCTTAAAAATGTAGAAGTATTGTATTGTGACCCTAAGTAATTTCTCCCAAGGGGGTCAGTTTGACCCCTTTGAATGAAATTTCTAAAGGTCGAAACAGATTTTTTGAACCTCAATTTTTCAATGATCTATGCAAATTAATTAACTACTCCAAAACTTTACTTGAAAAAGGTCTATATGGAATTCAGCCTTTAAATTTATACATGTATATTTCACTCTATTTATTGTTTTGATACCTACAGAGTCAGTTTGACCTCTAAGTTTCATAGTCATGATGTCAATGACTCAAATTTCAAACGCTAGCCTGAGCCAGGGTGTGTAAATTTACACACTAAAATTAGGATAAAATTTAGCTCCCTTGGTAAATTTCCATGTGAATAATACCTTGTGAACCAAACTCTCCTGTCTCTCATTGTTCTTCTACAGCATCTTCTTTTAAACATTAATAACCTTTGTCATGCTGTCCCCGGAATATTCCTGTTTTGCGGGTGGTATAGGCAAAGATCAGCCTGCACATATTTGCAGTCTGACCGTAGCCTACACTACCTATTTTGCCCTATCGAAGCCAAGTCAAATGAAATGATGACCGATAACTAATTAATTCCAGTATTTTTGCCCTTTGATTTTTACACATTTCAGAACAGGATTTTATTCAGCTTGACAGGATTAATAATGTCAAAATTTTGGATTGTATGCTACTGTGTTGTTTACAAGACAAGAAAGTCATCCAGGAACAACAAGTCTGACCAATCAAATATTTGACTGAGCTATGACCAAGACCTTGGAGCTTTAAGAAAATTTGTTATGAATGGCACATCTGTGCATGACGATAAATAAGCATCCCAAATCATTTTGCACAAATGTAGGAGAAATGCCCTGGATTATAAGGTCAATTTCAACATTTGACCTTGAGCTGTGACCTTGACCATGGAGATATCTGAAAATTTGTTTCAAAAGGCACATCTGCCAATCTCATAAAGAAGAGCTATTGTGCCAGAATTTAAAATCAATCCATAAATCTAGGAGATATGCCCATTTTAATTTTTTCCATGCCCAAATTGAAAGAGGTTGCAGACGACAATAAAAATTGGATGCAATGTTCAATTAAACCATCCCAAGTGGTAGAAAATATTGTGGGAAAAGGAGCAATTCCTTCTTTTTCCGCAAAGTTTTTGAATATAAAATGATAGTGATGTAAAATTCAAGGTTTGTACAGGAAAGTGTTAAAAGGATGACTTTGAGCAGTAGCCTTGCTTGACCTTTGAACTTTCAAAAAATTATTTCAACTTGGTGTATCAACTGGAGAACAATATGGCTAAATTATTTTGAAATGGACTGACTCACAAACACACTAATTCCCATGCACCTACTCGTCAGAGACAACTATAGCTTACTCAAGGAAAGCAGGCTCGACAAAAATGATGAATTGATAACCATAATGTAAATTTTTTTTTTCAAAAGCTTATTTAATGCAAGGGAAGTAACTCTTGTTTAGTATTACATTGTATCAACCAGAGTATTTCTTCCTTCCATTTAATTGCTAATGGCTACTAAAAGATTCAAGCTTGTGTCATTCAAATGCACTATCCCATACTGAACAACAAAATATTATGCTGGTCCAAATTGAAAGAAAATGCAGATCACAATTTTTTAAGTTTATCAAAAAATCTTTATCTTAATTGTTAAGGGTAGAAAAACATTACGGAGAACAAAGAAATTGCTTGCAACAAGCATGCAATGTTTTTTTTTAAGTGGGATTGAGTGAGAATGGAGTAAGGATACCTTCTCAAACCTAGCAGAAACAAATCACTTTTAATCCTTTCCTGTTTCTTGAAATTTTAGACTGGTCCAAATTGATAGAAGTTGCAGATGACAATAAGAATTGGATGTAATTTGAAATGAAACCATTCCATCTGGTAGAAAATATTGTGGAAAAAGGAGAAATTGTTACAAGCAATTTGTTCTTTTTCCACAATGTTGTCTCAAGTATAAAATTGCAGCAACATAAAAACCCGGGTTTGTACAGGAAAGGGTTAAAAAAGATGAATTATAGTTTACCAGTATTCAATATCAGTATCCCTTTATACAAAAGTTAATTGCTGTCTCCACATTACACACTTTTAGTTCCTTCAAAGTAATATGGTGTGCAGACAAACATAAAATTTGTTTTATGCAAAGCAGACTGACATCAGGGAGGTAGGAATACCGATTTTCTCCACTTGTCTCTGGACAAGTAATTATTTTCTACTAGTCAAGAATCAAGATGAATTTGCTTGCAAAAAAGTAAATAGATGAATTTTGAGAAAAAAGCATTAATTTCTTCATGATCAACAACAGTGTTTTCTATCCTTCAATAAAAAAATTAGGGATCTTTTGAGATCTATTTTGTACCATTCCAAGATTTGCTCTAGTATTAACTTGTCCTTGGACAAGTGACATTGAAAAATGTACTTGTCCCTGAGTAGAAAAGATCAAGTTTGGTAAGTCAGACATGGGAATTCCACACCCTACCTCATATCCCCAAACAGCATTTACACAGGTGTGAAAGTTCCAAGCCCAACTTGTCTGACAGAGACAAGTTTTCTTCTAGCTGACAAGTACATTCTACAGGGTTGTAGACAAAGCTTGGTCTGCTCATACAAACAGGATGATGTTTGTTCATGCTTCTTGCCACAGAAGAGGCAAGGGTTAAAATTATTGAATCTTAAATCCAAAATACACCAAATCTCTGAATGCAAAGGCATTGACACCCTTTCAGCACTGCCAGAGTTAAAACAAAATGTCTTACCTTTGAATTTCCATTCAACTTGTGATTGTTCTTCGTAGATAAAGGTCGTCTTGGACTCCGTGGACTAGGCAGTTTACTAGATGACTGTGGAGGTGAACCAGGTCGTAATCGAGAGGACTGACTTTTGCTGGAGCGTGAACTTAATCCCGATGTTGACGTGAATGGTTCACCCATTAATAACTGTCTCAAATTTTCCCGCAACATAGTCTGTGTGTCCTGCTCACTGATCCATCGAAGGAACAGTTCATCCACTTTTAACTTCAACACAGGCTTGAGAGCCATTTTGAATTATTGTATTCTTACTCAAACCTTGGTATTTAAAACTATATATTTAAATCATGATTATCCACACACATGTGATTATTTAAGACCATATCGTTTGTGTATTCCATATTTTGTTGATATCAATTAAGTACCTGAAAGTAAACAAAACTGTTCCATTAACCCTTATTATAATGCTCAAAAACACAGTTTTAACTCATTCCCACAAAGTGACTCTTTTTGACGCCTCCAAGAAACAAGAGGCCCATAGGGCCTAATTGGTCACCTGAGTCCAAAGAGCACAAAAAACAGATAAAAGTCCAACAGATAATGTTACAAACCAAATAACAAACTTTAGGCCTTTCTGTTTGGAAGGAGAAGATATGTAAAATATTCTCTATATAAGCCCCATTTAAAATTTGTGACATCCAGGCATGGGCTTATTATGACCCTGGGACATAATTTATACAATCTTGATAAAGGTCCACCAGATGATACTACATACCGAATATCTAACCTCTAGGCCTTTCTGTTTGAGAGAAGAAGATTTTTAAAATTTTCACAATATAAGCCTATAACTAGTGAAATCCAGGAATGAGCTAATTTTGACCCAGGGGCTATTAGGTGACCTAAAAAAGCTTTGGAAAACATTGTGGAAAATGAAAAAAATTACTAGTTCAGACTTCACGAAATACCACAATTCTTTACAGGACGATGGGTCTAAAAAACTTACATTTTTACTAGACCAGGGTTTTCCATGACCCCCTGTTTCTTTGAATTTGGACTCCCTTTTTTTACAAATGACCCCAAAATTTAATAGGGCAACCTTCTTTATCTAATTTGAAAGGGGACATAATGTAGCAAAATGACCCCCAGTTTTGAAAGTCAAGGGAAAACCCTGCTAGACCAAACTGAATTCTACCGTACTGATACAAAGTTTTGTGACCCTTACTATTTTCATGGTCAACAATAGCAGACACTCTGTGGTTTGAACAACCAGTAATAAAAGTGTTATTCCCTTTAAGTTCAAATGAGACAATTCAGGCCAATTAGACTTTAAATGTTCAATGAAAACTGAGCAAGACATGGTCTGATCATCTAAGTTTAACTGTAACCATTCCCTGCCGTTCTTCCAAATTTCACTCAACTTGCAATCTGCACTGATCATCTAAGTTTAACTGTAACCATTCCCTGCCGTTCTTCCAAATTTCACTCAACTTGCAATCTGCACGATAATGTATTTTCTTGACTTTTCTTTTGCCTCTTGGACAGTGTTTCATTTTTTCCTTTCAAGCCTGGTTTGGCACCTTTAAAATATTTCAATTTAAAGATATTGGGACTCAAAAGACTAAATAATAAAGTTCGAAATCATCTGATTTATGAAGCCAGTCTCCCAGTCAAAGGTCGAATGAGGTCACAGGAACCACAAGAATTTTCCATGGTGGGTTTCCACCCGTTTGTGTTCTAAATGTAATCAGTTCAGCGAAAGGGAATCCAATGATATGCGGCCTAGATTAACCTTAGCGAGTCGGTAAAATAGAAATATCCACAGAAGCAAGAAAATTGGATTGTTCCCGACATATCGTAGGTAGCATAACCAGTCTATCGCACAGGTACATCCGAAATGTTGTGGCTATGAAATAAGAAATTGTCGAAAGATGTTTACATTTTTTTACGGTATGGAATTCGGCTACATTTTTGCCAAACAGCCAGTCCTGTAATCTTGCAGTTACTTATCGGACCAAGCTTAGTTTCACCTGAAGGTATTTTGTAAAGTCTGCTTGCTACAATTGCTTGTTTCAATTTCAATAGTCTTAAATTTTGTTGTGTGAGAATTAACACCAATCTTATCCTATTAGTAATCACAGCTCTCACTAGGACATTAAAGAAGGATTCCAGGAATCAAGTGTAGGAAAAGTTGGGTTCCTGAACGATAAAATTATAGGTCTCTCATAGCTTAGTATAAGGGAAAATATCACTTAACACACAGTCCATCCTGATTCCAAGTCTGTCTTGCCTTCATTTCATTTTCTCCCCTGGTATGTTTAGAGCCTTTGTTTTTGGAGTATATTCATTCTACTTTAAAATTTACCCTTCCTGTTCAATCTCTGGATTTTACATTGCTGTGATTTTATAATGGAGAGAATATTGTGGGAGTAGAAAAAATCACTTGTGACAAGCATTTTCTTCCTTTTTCCACAATGTTTTCTACTCCATATGATATATAGTTTTTTTCTAATCAAATCCATTTCTATTTTTCCCTGCAAAAATTGGGCAAAACAGGAAAGGGTTAAGGATGTGGGAAATATGACTTAATTAGATGCAGACAGGTCAATGCTTACAGAATCCAGAACAGTTTCTGGGGCCCTAGTTGCCATCTCTAATTTGATCTATCATCTAGTCAGCTTAAATTGGAGCTTTCCTAAAAGTTCTTCATGTTTGTTTATTGTTGTTGTAACTCAACATTTAGACCTATATACTGTTCACTATCATCTAGTCAGCTTAAATTAGAGCTTTCCTCAAAGTTCAAAATGAAAACTTAGGTCACCATATTTGGAATACATAGTATTTTTTTGAAAATGGAACAGTTTTGATAGAAAATAAGAACAATGGTTAATGAAAGTGATTCAAGTGTTAAGTGAATTGGATAGAAAAATAAAAATACATGTATTGAAAATTTTATCAATGGTAGATAAAAAGGGATTCTATGACAGTGTTCCCATTCACATAAAATCTTACGTGAATCATGTAAATCGTTAAACCTACACAAACTCTGAGAATTTTTTCAGCTATACATGCACATCATATAACCAGACAGCATGCCCACTGGGTTTTCATTTTGGGGGTACATGTACCCCTTAGGTTTTGAAATAGGGGTACAAAAAAAAAATTTGAGGGCACAGTGTACCCTTTACTTTCAGAGTTAGGGGTACACCATACGGCATACGAATCTGAACCCTTTACCAAATGACAATGTTATAGTTATATCTACTTTTTAATAATCAGTAAATTAGTGCCACACGTCATCTGCCAGTTTCAGATAAATTTAGAGCAAAGGATAGCAAAGCCGATTTTTGACAACTCTCTTTTCTTAGTTATTGGATTTGGGAAGGGCTGAATGGGATATGAGAGTGATGGCTAAACAACTCTAACAGGTGACTTACGAGGGCGGGGAAGGAATTTTGGAGCGGACCATACCAGGCATGTCAACTCATTGTTAGCTCAAACTCTGGTATTGAAACAATTCTGGTACAAAAAATATCAACTGGCCTTATCGCTGTCCAAAAATCACCATTTGTGGAGAAATAGAGTAGGTTTTGTTGTGACGTTTAGCAGACAGCATATTACGTAGCTTAAACAAAACTAAAACCTTAAATAAACGGCTCCATTTTGTCACACCCGACTTATATATACAACAGAACTCGCGAGAGAAACTCATTTCAAAATCAAATCCTATAGTGTGAATTATTGTCAGTTTCTCGCCCAAAACACGTAAATATCTTGCGTTTTGATTGCAAAATAGCGCAACTTTGGACTTATTTCAAAACAAACTGGTCAGGCCATCAAGATCCGCATTATACGAACTTTTCAAACTGCTGGTTCCCCTAATCTCTATATAGAAAACAGGCCAAAAAGAAGCGATGGTTTCCGTCGAATGAAAGGGAAATAGCTTGCTCCCGATGCGATTTTGTCTTTTTTTCCTGCAATCTTTTGGTTTTTTCGGGAAAAATACGCACATAGAGTTTCTCGTTTTGTACACTAATAATTTTAAATGCACACACACGTAATGGCATTTTTGTTTCTATGTTCGTTTATTTTTCTCTGCGTTCATGCACGTCTTGGTGAAAGATTTGTACGTGAACCAACATAATTGTATGTGAATTACGTACTGCAGTACGTGAATGGGCACCCTGCCAGATCAAATCAAAAATGAAAACAAAGATCCCTTTCTGCAACGAAAATATTACTCTGATTTGATTTATCAGGGTTTAACGCCACTTTTAAACGTATTTCAGTCATATTGTGGCGGCTGGAGTACCTAACAATGAATCCCTGGTATTTCTCACACCAGTACTACCACTACATCCTTTCCTAGCCTCCAGCTGCTATCCCACTTAGGTTTACGATTATCTACCCATTGGTGAGAGACAAACGTCAAAAAGAATATGTGCCGCCACCAGAAATGTTACTCTGAGCAACAGCAATATTTCTTCAGTTTCTGCAAAAAAATTCGTAAGTTTTAATTACGACAAAAACCTATGCAAAGAAATCAGTAACTAAGTTTCCTCTTGCTAGCATTGCAAATCTTGCTAAGATTACTTAGTGTACGCTCTCTTAAAAGGCTTATGAAAATCTAAAAGTTAGAGAATATACGTGTTCGCTTGTTGAAATATAACAATTAAGTGATTTCTTTCAATAAAAAATCTGACTGGAATTTGTATTACAGGGATAATTACTTTAAAGAATGACAAACCGTGATATAAAAACTTGTCTCGTAATGTTTCCATTTCTCATCCGCTGTTTAAAGATGAGACAAAAAACCAACAAAGAGGTTTGACTTTAATAATCGATATATCTGTTACTTTTCGCGCATTAACTTTTAACCCTTGTCATGCTGTATAAATTACCTTACTTAATTGCTGTCAAATCAAAGAGCTGAAAGCACTGATAGAACTGATTGTTCAAAAATTAATTAATTTTTTTAGAAATCAACTTCTTTAACAACTCTGGCAGGAAAAGTACAAGAAGGAAGTGTAGACTAAGATCAGCCTGCACAAAAGTGCAGTCTGATCTAAGTCTACATCTCCTGCCAAAACTGGAATATTCCGGGTTCAGCATGACAAGGGTTAATACTAATTTTTCTAACGATTGTAAAAAGAAGAATCTATGGATCCCTAATTGACCCAGTTTCCAAAGATACGGCAAGGGAAGAATAAAACATGGGAGGACGAAAACTATATTCATTCGAGACCAACAATAAATCTAAGATTTCCGAATGGAGGGTGTCAAAATCGATCATCCTCCACGCTAACTTGCTTACAGCCATACGCAAGCATTTGATCGGTAAGTGGTGTTTGTTTACAGCTTACCGGCATGTGCTTATCGCCATGTTAGGATTATCGGAAACTGGTCCTACAATAACAAATTCCGCTTTGTGATTGGTTGACTTGCTGATATAAGCCTCGCCCTCCATCATACAGGTCGTAATGCGTAATTACGTCGAACTTAAGCTATCAATTTAATTAATGCGACATTTAAAGGATAGTCGCTAATTTCAAGAGTATTGATAGTTAAGGGTCTATTAATTGGGCAAGGTGATTGAAAAAGGGCAGGGCACCTCACTTTGAGGGCAGGCAGCACTGTTTGACAATACTCCAGTTAGGGGTCCCAGGGTTCGCGCTGCCGATCGCCATTGTCGCCAAATGCGACAAAAATAAAATTCTGGCGCAAGTTTTTTTCATTTGGCACCAAAAAAAAGAAAAGATTTTTATAGATACTTTTACTTTGACCAATCTCCGGAAATCAAGTCCGAGGGCCAAGTGTGTATAATTGCTCAAGGGCTTGTATATCGGGTCAACTATGTCATCGAGACTGACACAAGACTAACACATCACCGAATTTAATTACAGTCCTGATTGACAGCCAATCAGATGAATAAAATGCGCTCATTGGTCGCCGAGTCGTATTGATTTTGTTGAGGGCGTGACTTAGTACTATGGATGAGCCGATGAAACTTCGATCTGAAGACCTCAATTATCACGCATAAATAGACTTTCTATAAGAAAAGTGTAATTAAACTGGCCGCCATTTGCCTTTTCCTGATGAATACAATTGCCGAATTCGGGCATATTTTCGTATATTTCTTCTGACAGTTTCAGTCAGTTTATAATCTCGGCACCGCTACTGCGATTCCTTGCTAAAACACTGAATCATCATTTATGGGTCATTAGAAGGATATTCTGACGAACTGTTGATAGAAACAGTGGTAGTTTGTCAAGATTTGACAGAAATTTCAAAAGTTATACTGTCCCAAAAGCAGACGAACCATTTCTTTTTTGTTCATTCGTACCCAAGAATGTTCACCCTTAACCGATTTTTTTTTAATTACAGAAGTCTACATTATTCTATTATTAAATCAAGCATATTTTACTAGGTTTATTACTATTTCCTTCTCTCTTTTTTTCTCATCAAAGTCTCAATTTTCTAATCAAAGTACTGAAAGCACTGATTAAAGATGAGTAAAAATCGATGTAGCGTATGATTTAGCTATATTCATTTAAGACAAAACAACAAACGAATGGCCATATTAAAAACCTGTTTAATATTGACATAATCTATTTAACAGCATATAAATTAAGAAAATAACAGAGCAGTTAAGAAATGCTCGAGCTTGGCCCCAACTCCTCAATTTGGCCCCAACTTTTTTAATTTGGCGACAACTTTTTTCAAGCCAGAGCTAACCCTGGGTCCAAGTCACTGAACAAAAACTGTTTAACCAACTTTATTTTCCCCAAATACTCCCTTAGGTGTGTAAAAAGGCAAATAGTTTGGGTATGGGTTATATAAAGTGGACATTTAAAACTGAAAAATTGAAATAAGAATTGAAGAAGCTGTCACCCTGTTTAACTCAATTGCTAGAGCACTTGATTTCAAACCTCAAGATCACAGGTTCGAGCCCTGAGCTGACCATATCAATTAACAAACTAATTGTCTTTCAGATGAGACGTCAAACCGAGGCCCAGTGTGACAATGATATCAACTGAGCATGTTAAATCAAAGCGCTGAAAGCCTGAGATATGTTTACAGGAGATATATAATCTGGGCAGAAAAAGTTTGATGGCCGGATTACCGGAGGTGCCACTTTCTACCCAAATCTACTGTCGATTAAGCTCATATCTGCCAATTTGTGCACTGCCTGCCATTATTTTTATCCAGTTGAGGTATTGCAACGATATATTTAGATGTATATATCATTACATATTTTTCAACCAATCAAAATGCTTTGAAGGGATCTGATAAAGGCCACCCAAGGATCCTTCCGGTAAATTTTGGTTGAGTTAGGTTGAATTATGTTCAGTTCTATCTGAGAAGAAGATTTTTTAAAGTAAAAGTTGACGGACGTACAGACGAACACCACATCATGACAAAAGCTTGTTGGCTTTCAGCCAGCGAGAGAGGGCTAGAGAGCGAGAGAGATTGGAGAATGGAGTGTGTAGCCAGGTTTGAACTAGGAGGCTCTTGCGTGCGATGTGAGTATTCTACCACACAGACCAATTTCGTTATGTAAATATGCGCTTTATAATCTCCAGATAAAGAGAGCGAGAGAGGGGGGGGGGGCGGTCGTTTACCAGGTTAACATGATTATGTACACCTCTCAAAAGCGGTATCAGGGTGTCCGATCACATAGAAATGTACGTGAATCACGTAAGATGAACAAAAATCACGTACTATTTTTCTCCCAAAACTTCCAAGAACGTACGCAAAATGAACCTCGTATCATGCCTGAAAATCTTCTGATGACGATCCTCGTCGTTTAGGAAAGGAAAAACAAGTCTGGTAGCTGAGTAATAAATCGAAACTGCGTTATCTTCCGATAAATGGCATTTCCCCAATACTTACCTATGTAATTTGAGCATTTTGGGTAATGTCATTCGTGACAACTCGGCCGATCCCTTCGAACTTCATTGAAAATGGCATCACCCATGAAATGCACGCTTCGAATTTTTGATGTCTCTTATTGGAGCACAGTTAAGACATGAGTACTTTCGCAATTAAAAATAATTCTTTTTCTAATTGATTTTGGGCGACAGTTAAGTTTGATTTCTCCACTATTGTAGGTTTTATTGCAATTACCCACTTGCTACTTTTTGGCGATATAATATAGAGTTATGCGTACGACGTAGTAAGATTTATCCAAATCTGGATAAGTGATACGGTCCCGATGACAGGTCAATCTTCGGAGAACATGACATGCGCAGACAAACATCGAAACTGCCAAATTCGGTGATTTGGATCCTTCTATTTTTTCCAATAATATTGTAATTGACCAAAATGCTGCGTTTTTACGATTTATTCAACCAAAACGCTACGTCATCGCGACTGACTGCTTGTCATAATGGCATCCAAACAACAAACATTGAACTTCTTTAATTTCAAACGTAAGCAGTCGGAAAATCGTACATGTAGTCAATAAACTAGTCATATAATTATATTGAGCATCTCTCAAAATGATATACACGTTATGATGTAGTATAAAATGTTTCCACTGTTTAAAACACAGTGGGCTAGCAGGACTTAATATGCCTATTTGTCACCTTAAATGGAGAAAGCCCTTTACTAATATTTACTCTCATCTTACATTTTTTTGTTATTTTCTCCATCTAAGGTCATAAATAGGCATATTATGTCCTGCTAGCCCCCTGTGGTTTTTGATACGTTTAATACTTCTCCCTCACGGAGTCAATAAATGGAAGAACTGTTTATATTTGGTGTTATTTTTTTGTGACCCCAATTTTTTTTCTGTACCCCCAACTTTAACCACCAAGAGGTACAAAAACCCCCTGTCAAAATTTTCAGTGGACACACTGGCGGTATGTAGACGTTGCATCCTTTGGGTAGAATTCGGGGGTAAAAATATAGACACAAAGTCCGAGCACGACCAAAAAGTTTTCAGACAGTGCAAATATGATCCTATGAATGACCAATTAATTTGTTATACAAAACATTCAAATCGTGCGTAAAACCTACAGCTTCGCTTATCAGCTTTATACAGCAACTTCGTCTAAGCAGACCGTTTAACATTGTTACTCTAAGATAAGTAATATAATTTTGGTATGAAACAAACACCTTAATCAATATATGATTATATATGTTTAATAATTTCCAATATATTATATATCTCCTTCCTTTCTTTCCATTCACTAGTTAGCTTTGATAATTTTGCCAAATTCAGAACACTCACACAAAAGTACTGTACATAATGCCGACAGCTTTCAATGAGTCATATCTTGCCTTCGCCCTTCTCGCCTCAATCGGGCGTATAAATTCATGGTCAGATCCGATCTACTTTTCATGCGACAGAAGATCACATTGATTGCGGTAGAAGTTTTTCAAATTAAATTCTGCATGGGTTCGAATTTAGCATAGTAACTTTAGCCTCAGATTGCTTACGCAATCTCAGGCTAAAAACCAGGTCGAGCTCAAAGCAGTTTCGTCCTGTATCCTTGAACTATCCCCCGTAGCAACTAACCGTCTTCTGGGGGCGTTCCTTAAATGGGCATGTCGTACGGTAGCGACGATAAATAAACGGAAATACACAAGAGTTTAAGAAACATATTTCAACCGTGCAACGATGTGTAGAGAAAGATTAAAACAGGTTTAATAGACATGATTAGACCTGACTTTTTAATCTATTTTTTTCGACGATAAACAACGCCAATCTTACTTTTTTGTATCTTGATGAGGTAATAAGAAACTTTTTAAGAACCTAATCATACTTCTGCGTAAAATGTTCTTTAAACCTGGACAGAATGCTAAAGTGAAACAAAAAATTTACCATTGGCGCCCTTCGATACCGATAAAGGCCGAGGCGAAAAATAAACTTCCGTTTTTTTTCCATAGAGTTGAAGCTTCACTGTCAAGCCGGTAGACTGGTAAGTCTGTCCCATCTACGCTGCTCTCCGATAATGTATCGTCAGATTAGGACAGGCTCGTCAGTCAATCAAACCAGCGCCTCGTCAAACCGGCCCCGGTCGAACCGTCACCAAATCGGTCAAACCGGCCCCATTATCGATTTTCTGTCGGTCAAACCGACCCCCGAAACCGACAACGATAATTTCAATGGATTTTTGTTGACATTTTGTTTCTCTTTTTGTTTCTTTTATTTTCTATATTATATTTTAAGATTTCTTTTATCCTTGTGTAATTATATCAATTAATCAAAGCAAAGGAGATTATATCAGACTATAACATATACCAAACTCGTCACACGTGGAGATTTATTGTATTTATATATACTGTCAAAATAACAAAAGTGAGTAAGCTCCTGCTTTAATAATGATATTCAACCTTACTATAGATCAATTTTGGAGCAACAACACACTGTTTACGAAATATTGGACGTTTCCTACATACACTTATCACATGGTAACAGATTTAAGGAGAAGAAACACATGCAGATCTAAAGCAGTTAATTTAAAATGAAGAATTCACCACCACTGAAACAATGCCAAATTTGTAAAACTGTTGGGAAATATTGTAGGGAAAGGAGAATTCGGAAACTGTTTAGTGACGTCGGCTCGATGGACGACGGTGTATACTGACGGCACAACTTGGGGTAGTCTCTCGTAAGGTTTTGAAAATCAAACCAATTTCATCAAACAATATTCCATTAACAAGTTTATCAATATAGATTGATCTTGACTAACATAAATGGTGAGATGTACCTTCATGTATGAATATGAGCCGCCGTCATTGCGCAGTCGGTAGCGCGCCAGACTCCTAATCTTCAACCATGGGTGTCATGGGTTCGATGCCCGGCGGCGGCACATATTCTTTCCAACATTTGTCTCTCACCAATGGGTGGATAATCGTAAAACTAAGTCGGATAGCAGCTGGAGGTTACAGTCCTACACTTAAGTGACTTCCAGCCAGAAATTTCCCGGAGAAAGTAACTGTAAATGAATTTTCTGTGGTCAGTTAAATATGCAAACTGACCCTCAAATCACCCCCAGGACACAAGATTGGTATGTTTACTGATAAGCCCAGGATGTAATTTGAGTAACTTGAGTATAAACTTTGTAATGGTGATAAATCCAATTCTTGATCATGAGAGGCTTTTATCAGCCTAACTACATTCTAAATGAAACATTCACTCTGTACATATCAGCAATTCCATATTAAATCATTATCATAAAATTTGCCCTTTTGACAAACTTAAGAATATGAGCTTAGAAAAGTAGAGTTGAAAAAGAAGCAATTTCTCATTTTCAAACAATGTTTCTTACATAAATGACATTTTTCAATTTGAAAGCTTTTTAAAATGCTGTATTTGGTAGTTTTAGCTCACCTGAGCACAAAATGTGTTCTTTGTGAGTTATTGTGATCGGTCATCGTCCGGCATCCGTCTGTCTGTATGTCCGTTCATAATTAAAAAAATCTTCTACTCCTAAACTATCATGGAATTTTAACTAAATCTCACAGAAATGATCCTTAGGTCATGCTCTTTCAAAATACCTCAAAAAATTGATATCCATGTAAAACTGTCGGTTGCTATGGCAACCAAGTGAAAAAACTAAAAAAGTCTTCTCCTCCAAAGCCATAAGGCCAAGAGCTTTGATATTTGCTAGAAATTATTATCTATTGACCCTCTCCCTAAATACTTCAAAGAATTAACGTATCTTGAAAATTAGCCCTTTTCTTTGCAATCCCTGATTTTACATAAAAATAAAGAAAGAACTCTTTGAAAACCCATTTCTTGAAAAGCATAAGGCCTAAAGCTTAGATATTTGGTATGAATCATTATCTTTTGATCCCTTTTCAAGGAATAAACGTATCTTGAAAATAAGCCCTTTTCTTTGCAATCCCTGATTTTACAGGAAATCTTTGAAAACCTTTTTCTCCCAAGCCATGTGGCCAAAAGCTTTGATATTTGGTATAAATCTTCATCTTTTGGCCCTCTATCAAAATACTTTATAGAATTACCGTATCTTTAAATTTAGCCCATTTCTGTGCATTCCAAAAAACACATAGAAATGAAGAAGAAAATCTTTGAAAGTCTTTTTCTCTCAAACCATAAGGCCAAAGCATTGATACTTGGTATAAATCATCATCTTGACCTTCTACCACAATACTTGGAAGAATTAACTTACTCTGAATATTAGCCCTTTTCTAAATGATCCTGTTTTTACATATGATGGACATCTTTGAAAATCATCTTCTACAAAGCTATAAGGCCTAGATGTGTATTATCTAGTGTATATCAAAACCCTTTGAACCGCTACCAAAAATTTCCAGAGAATAATCGTATCTTAAAAGTGAACCCATTTTTGTGTGATCCCTGCTTTTACATAAAAAGAAAATCTTCTTCTCCCAAACCATAAGGCCCAGAGCTTTAATATTGGGCATATATCAAAGCCTATTGATCCTTCACCAGATTACTTCATAAAATTACCGTATTCTGAAAATAGCCTTTTTCTGTGCGATTCCTGATCTTAGAAAGGAACATATCTTTGACAATCTTCTTCATCTAAACCATAATGCATAGAGCTTTGATAGAGCCTATGACCCTTCATAAAATTACTTCAAAGTTTTACCTTACTCTGGAAATTAGTGCTATTTGGTGGGATATTCAATATACTTAATATTAAAGGAGGAAATCTTCTTCCCAAAAATGAGTAGACAGAGGGCTTTGATCTTTTGTACATATCATAAAGCCTTCAGCCATCATACTCAGGGGAGCGATATAGGACCCTCATGGTCCTTTTTTTAATTTCATACAAGCCTAAAATACTTTTACTACAAATTGTTAACCCTAGCTGTATTTAATCACTGGGTCTCGCAGCCCTCGGTAATAATTGGTGAAATTTTCCGTTCACAATGATATTTAATAGTATTTCAATTTGATTTCCAGGCAATTTAGACACACTTTAAATTGTAACCTGCTTCTTTTTTTCGATTTCAAACAGGCTATGGTTTAGGGTGTGCGTATTATGCGTTCACAGAATTGATGCTTAGGCCATGATCATTCAAAATACCCAAAATAATTCAAAACCATGAAGAACATTGGTTGCTATGCCAACCAAAACAAACAATTTTGGAATTATTTTTCTTCCACACATAAGGTATAGATCTGTCAAATTTTGAATGCAGCATTTACGTGCGGTACTTAAGCTACCAAAATAGTTCAAATCGATTGGTTGAGGTCATCACAAGCCTTATGCTATGGGAACCCTTTTTTTACAGATGATTGTTTGATTTATTGAATGGGGTTTATCGCCGCTTTTAACAGTATTTCAGTAATGTTGCGGCAGCTGGAGCACCTAACAATGGATCCCTGGTATTTCTCACACCATTACTTCTACTACATCCTTTCCTAGCCTCCAGCTACTCTCCATTTAGGTTTACGATTATCAACCCATTGGTGAGAGACAAATATCGGAAAGAATATGTGCCGCCGCCGTTGAGAGATAAAGGGACAAATTTTAGTAAATATTCTCCTTGCAGTCCATAAGGCATTTGGCTTTCAAATTTTGTAAGTAGCATCGCCTTATCAAGTTATGGTATTTTTATAAAATGCTATAAACTATCAGTCTTCGACCAACGTTAGCCCAGTGTGTTGTGGGATCACAGATTTTACATAGAGAAAAAGAAGGACGTATTATAAAAATCTTTTCCTCAGAAACCATGAAGCCTGTAGAGCTTCCAAATTTTGCATGTAGCATTTCCCTGTGGTGCAAATATATTTCAGGTATATAACTTTCTTTATAAACTTAAGCCCTATGTTGTTGGGTCTCAAATTGAAGAAGAAAGGAATCTTTGAATAATCTTCCTAAACCATGAGGCCAGGAGATTTCAGTTTATGCCCTGTTGGTACTGTAATAAGATACTTTAAATGTTTATTCTTAGATCAACATATAAATTATTTGTTGCGAGATCCCAGATTTCTTTTATCTGGAGATTCATAATTTAAAAGAAAATCTCCTAAACCGAAGACTAAAGCTTTCGAATTATACAGACAGCATTACTTGATAGTAAATCAAAGTACTGAAAGTACTGTAAGCTAGCAAAGTATTGCTTTGTTCAATAATCTTCTTTGTCAAACGTTATTATGATAAAGAAATGAGGTTAAAGTAACAAAGGAGTTAACCCATTCCCACACATTTCCTCCTGTTTACGCCCATCAAAAATTAGTTGTTGAAAATGATGCCATGATACTTTAGAGAAAATAAGAGGCTAGAATATGGGATATTTTCATCAAATATATGGGCTATTTTCATCAAATATACAAAGTTTGAAGTGGTTTGGTTGATGATTATAATGTCAAGCAACTGTTGACAGCATCGACTTGAAACATGATGAATCGGTTCATCTAGGGGTTCTCAAATGCGCTTACCAAATTTAGGTCCGCACCTTACCCACTTCCTGTTTTAGGATTTGTCAACAAGTTAACCCAATGAATTCCCATATTTCATCGGATTTACTTTAAACATTAGGATAGATCTTTTAGAAATTTGGTCTGATCAATCAAGAATCAAAATCATGGGACAAGGGACTTCATGGAAATTTCACCGTTTACAACACAAAGTCCCCAGATTTCATCGAATTTTCTTCAAACTTTTTATAATCCTAAGAATTGATTTTTTAAATGGGTAAGGTTAATAAAGTATCACGGGAAAAGGGGCCTTATGAGAACTTGATTGAAATACCCTTATAACATGATAAAGTTCACAGTTATAATCGGATCCTCTTCAACGATGCAAGGAGTAATTGTGGTACTGGAAACACTTGAAGAGGGGCCTTATAGATAATCATTCAAAACAATCTTTAAAATGTATGCGATGAAGTCCACAATTATCACCAGATTGTCTTTAAAATTTCACAGACAGTTGTAGGGTCGTAAAGAAAGTTCCTTTCGGAAATAGAATAGGTCTATAAGAAAACAAAGGAAAGGGGCCATATTGATTGTTGCTCAAAATAATAAAGGGGATAAAGCCCAATTAGTTATTTTCATCTTACGCATTCTTCTTTAAGCTATTAGCTTCCTTAAATTTTATGTTACTTTAAGGGAAAACTTGATAGTCAGTAGAGCGCCTCAGGCCCTGGTGTGTCTCTTGTTAGGAAGAGAGCCTTAAAATTTCTGAAGAGTAGGGTTTATTAAACCCATGTTTTACCAAAAGATGTTGCATAATGAGGTTTACTTAATTTTTATTGACATTGAAATATACCAAAGATATAATTGTTTAACCCATTCCGACACAATGACGCTTTTTGACGCACATGAAGAGGAACAATTTGGAAAACATTGTGTAAAATGCAGAAATTGCTTGTTGCAAGCATTCTATCCATTTTATACCCTTAAATTTGAAAAAAAAAAAACCACTACAATTTCACAAATCTTAAATTGTCGTTTAATTGCATCTCCTTTTAATTTGGACCGGTCTAAGATGTTGCCGTCTGGTAACAAACTAAAATAAAGTACTTACTATTTACCCCACAATACAGGACATAGATAAGAACAAATTTAATATGAATGATCCATTACACTCAAAAGAACCATCTTAAGATTACAACAAACAGTTGGATCAAAGAGAGTCTTTACTTGTCAAGTTTAGTCAATGCAAACACACAAACTCATTGTACAGTAAAGTAGAATGACCATGTGTAATGAAGTTAATCCCTCTGGAAAATAAATATAGGTATTATCTTCGCAAATACTTTTCAATATGGTTTCAAACCTTTCATAAGATGGGTAAATGTAAGCATTTAAGTAGGAATTATGGGCTGGCTATTTAGACTTAAAACCAAGGCAGGTACCTTACATGCACCTCTTTATTTTACATGACATATCAATAAATCAGGGTGCAACCTTTTTAAAAAAATATACATTCAATAGTCCAAAATCACTTGATACAGTAAAAGTGTGGTTGAAATGGAAAATCTGTCGGTTTGGAGAAACATAAAATCAACAGAATAAATATGAATTGTAACACTGATAAGCCCAAATGTGTGACTTCCTGTTATCAGGATTGGATTGTTGATCTAATGGTCGGTCAAAATAGTTATATTGCCCCCATGCTGTTAAACTCCCCAAGAATGCCAGAATGACCGTTACAGTGATACTGAGATCTGATTTTATCTTGATTCACTAGTGAATATTTTCAGGCACTAAAGTATCTGACTGGTTAGGATAGTATATATGTAGTGGTAGTACTGGTGTGAGAAATTTCATGGAGGAATCCATTGTTAGGTGCTCCAGCCGCCGCGATATGACTGAAATACTGTTAAAAGCGGCGTTAAACCCCATTCAATCAATCAATCATGTATGAATATCGTACCTTGCATAGTTTGGGAGTTTAGCTAAGCTAAGCAAGTAAAATTTACAGGTTAAGCTTCAGGCAGACAGACAAACAGACAGACGTACTACTTTTTGTTTCAAATATTACCCAATGTTGTACTTGTATATGTACCTTTGAGAATTAAAGGTAATGTTATGTTATGGCACAGCTTTGTTCAAACTGCAATCCCTTCAGTCACTCACCTAAAAATGACGTACTTGTCTATATCTTTATATAAAAAGACCGCTATGTAATCATATAAGAGTGACTATATGTAATTTAGTGGATTTTTAAATGGGTCTAAATAACAATAAAATGTAGATCATCGAGGTGTAGTTTTGCACGTGAGCGCAAAACAAGCTTTCGACCGTCAAACACATCCATTACAATCTGATGGAATACAGTATCTGAACATGTTAGTAACTGAGTGATGTTTCCACGAGACTGAAAGTTCCGTGTCTAATTGTCGAAAATCAATCAGACCGGGGGCCGGTTTCAGAAGGGGCCGGTTTGACTAGTTCCCGAGTGGCATGCCTACCTATACACCGTTATACATGAAGACCTTAATGGATTTTGCAAGATCTTTGTTGACTTTCTTTGAAATATTGCGGTTCTTTGAGTGCCAAGAAGTTGGCTACCACCAGTTGTAATGTCTGGATTCCGGTACCGATCACGCAACATCCGTACAAGAACAAAAGTACCCCAAAGGTTGTTCATTAGATACTAGCCTGTTATAACTTCACTGCCGGAATCATCGGGATTTAAATGAACTTAAATTTCATTTCTGATTCTTTTAATGGGACTTATTTGCGATTATAAGGCATCATTAATGGTTCGCACAAGTGACGTTATGATGCTTTGCAGTTGGACAGTTTAGCACCCAAAGCGTTTACCGCTAAAACGACGCCAACTTCTTCTTCTTCCATAGCTTTCAGGTACTTCAGTCATATCATTGATCCAACCATGCGTTGCACTTTAACCCTTTCCTGTTCAAACACGGGATTTTACGTTCCTATGATTTTATACTTGAGAAAAAATTGTGGAAAAAGAAGAAATTGCTTGTAACAAGCAATTTCTTCTTTTTCCACAATATTTTCTACCACATAGGATGGTTTCATTTCAAATGGCATCCAGTTTTCATTGTCGTCTGCAACCTTTCTCAATTTGGACTAGTCTAAAATTTCCAAAAACGGGGGAAGGGTTAAAAGAGGTTGTCTATAAAAGTAACCGGTAAATGATTGATTAATTCCAGTCGGTTGTACATGACTGCCCTGTTCGATATTCTACAGACGGCACAAACCGAGGCCTCATGCGATGTAATGTTTCAATAAGCCTACATTAGATAGTTTTCACTGGGTGGAAACGGATCCCGGATATTGCTAAAAATTTAATCGAAATCCGCCATTTTTTATCTACAGACTCATCGACACTGGTAAGTAAATGCCTAATTTCTTTTATTCTGTTATTCTTTGGCGCTAATTGGACCAATTACAAGAGACACAATACCCATACTTTACATTCAATGTGTGTAATACTGACTTAATTCCACGCTCCCTTTAAAAAAACGACTGTTTGTAGGGCATGTTCACACAAAAATTGACACATTCCTCTATCATTTTACACCTATGAGCAATAAAATCATGGTTTAAAAAAAATCTGAAGCGAACATTTTCAACTTTTATCATTCAAGTTCATATCTTGAAATTTTCAGCCCCCATCTTCCGAAATTGAAAGAGATATGGTCGTAAACGTGCGGTCTAGTACTTAGGAGTAGGGATACTGGGAATTGAAAAATGTATACTGTGGATTGCATTTTTCAAAATATTTGGGTACTGGGAATTGACAATCATTCCCAAACTTTAAACTTGTTTTGACGCTTTAAAGAACAGATGACTCGACAAAAAATACGAACAAGATTGTTAAACATCTACAATAAAGCGGTACTGTTCATTTAATTGGTATTTTTCATGTCTCATCTAACAACATTTAGTCGTGGATTAAAAGTTAAATTTGGACTGAGATGATTCACATTTTGAAGCAACAAGATTCGATTTCAAATACAGTAAATATGCTTATTTTTGGCTACATTGTAGTTTGTATGAGTCATCAAGAAACATCTAAATGGTAAAATTACAAAGCGCTTATACCACCAAAGACCCATTTTAGCAAAACACAAGGGGATGGGGGGTGCATGTGAATTGACTTTGTTTTCTCATCTGACACCCATGTTTTAGCTAACCTTAACACGATGTGCTCAAGGGAAGCTTCAATGATCACACTGTGATGAGCTACTTTCAAAAAATATTTCATAAATCCCCCCCAAACAGTCCACTTTATAGAAATCAAGAGCAAACATAAAGCCAAATAAGTGATTTCGACAATTGAAACGTTTGCATTCCAACAAGACAGCCCTATTATTTTGTATGAAAAGGAAGTTATTATTTTCCGCTCTCAGGGACTACACGTTGACATATAGCACTAGGTCCCGAAATTAAACTTAAATTTTTCATTTTTGCTCAGTATATCTTAGAACTACGGTTGAAACGAATCGTCAAATATATTACAAGTGGGCTTTGCTAGCTTCTTTGAAAATCAACAAAGCACTCTGAAATCTAGCGTTCTGTCAAACACCATTTTGTAGAATAAGTTTAAGCGTTTTGAAATAGCAGTTTTGGTGTAAAATTATCGAGATTTATCCTTAAGGCTTCGGATAAAATGTAAAATCATTTACTATTTGTAAACAAATTTTGCATACATATTTCAATAAAGATACCAATTGCCCTCTAATTTTGTGAGTTATAATATTCTTATAATTCTATATAGACGTGTTTTTTTCGACATGAGCTCTGGTACCGTATCCCCTGCCAAACAGACGTCCTATTTTACGATTTAGTTTGGAGGAGCTAAAAACGTACAAAAGCTAATCATTTTCCAGATTGCATAAAGTATTTTTCCATGTGTCTGTCCGACAATAGGAAATATACATTATTCAGTCTTAAACATACCAATTGGCCAAAACTAAGAAAATTTACATTGCAATTCTCAGTACCCTTTTAAGCAATTCCCAGTATGTCCAAACAGCTAAGATATCAATTCCCAGTACCCAAAAGAATTGCTACAGTCCACCGAAAAATAGCCATATCTTTGTCAAATTTTAATGTTAGTGGCCCCTTTTTTCAGCATTGTTTCGTGGATTGTATTTAAATCGATCACTCGATTCAATTTTTTAATTGATACTCCTTATTTTGTATCTTGGTTGAATAAATGCGAGTGGGGTAAGGCTCTTCGTGGTAAACACGTGGTTCATGATGTGTTTTGACGTCAATCCTTCGAGTACAGGACGTAACGCATATGTAAACTTAATTTTAGACACATACTGTCTTTAAGGCTAGACTTAATTAGCGTGTGTACATAACTTGATAATAGAAAATAAACAAATTCTTACACTGGTTCCTTAATATTTTGACATGGCGGCCATATTGAGGAGCAATATCCGGGACCCGTTTCCACCCAGTGGTTTTAGTCAGTTTCCAACCGTCTAGGCCAATAATGGCATATTTCAACCGGAAAATGTATCAAGTACCGGTACCTCTCTATATTACCTCCCTTTTAAACAAAAGTCATTAGAAGGTTGTCATTGTTTGTCAGATATGCCTTAAAAGGTTATTCATGGACTATGTCCGATATGATTTACCTTTTGGTTTACTTAATATAATTTCAGAACACCTAAGTGAAATCAAAGTACTTAAAGTTCTGTAAGCTAGCAAAGCAAACGAATTAAAAGTAACCCAGGAGGTAACCAATTACACATGAAAAAATCTCAGAATGGTTAAAAAATACAGACAATCAAATTCAGACTGGCGGAATTTAGAAAATATTTGCCTTTTAGGGTAGAAAACATTGTGGACATTGAAGATATTGCTTGTTACGAGTAAATCCTCATTGTCCACAATGTTTACCAAATCTGTTTTCTGTTTAAAAAGCGGGATTGCCATTGCGAGGGAATGGAATTTGAATAATTTAATTCGTGTGGCCATACAAAGCAGTGCGCATAGTGAAGACTCTGATCGGACTCATTTTGAAAACAACTTGCTCAAGTGAGCTACAAAACCTAGTAAGTGAACTTGCAGGCTGAATTTGAAATATTCCTTAATTACACAAGAACTACTTTTCATAGCGTAGGCATTCAATGGATTTAGTGGTTAAGCCTCCAGTGGCGGTTTGCACTCGTTGATTTGTACGTTACGGACCAGACATTCGCCGGAACCTTTGCATGAAATATCAAACTTTTGCATGGATCAAGAAACACCGATTTATCTAATAATATTAGTATGTAGCTGGATTATCTTTTGATAAGACCTAGGATTTTGTTTGCTGTTTTGACTGTTAAACTAATTTGACCAGTTTGAATGATAATTTGTTGTCAAATACCTCGGTCTTTTTCTGTAGTTTATTTGATTACCTTCTTTGCGGTACCAATTGGAATATATTTACATTTTTTGTGATTTAGTTCCAGAAGCTAAGTATTTTTGCGTCTTCTTTTTTGGTTGTTTTATTCTGGTTGTTCCAATTGCTAAATGTAGAGTGTATTATTGTAGTTTTTTTTTGTTCTGGTTGTTCTATTTGCTAAAGGTAGAGTGTACTATTGTATCATGTGCAAACAACTTTATTGCATTCTCAGTCCAGTCGGACAAATCATTAATGATGATAGTGAAGAGGATTGATCTTGGCAAACTTCCCTGAGGGATACCGTTAGTAAACTTCACATACTTTGATATCCCTCCGTTTAGTTGCTTGGTTGAATTGGGTTTAACGCCGCTATTAACAGTATTTCAGTCATATTGTGGCGGCTGGAGCACCTAACAATGGATTCCTGTTATTTCTCACACCAGTACTACCACTTCATCCTTTCCTAGCCTCCAGCTGCTATCCCACTTAGGTTTACGATTACCAACCCATTGGTGAGAGACAAATGTCGGAAAGAATATGTGCCGCCGCCGGGGCCCTCCGTTTAGTACCAAGCCATGTTGTGTGTCCTGTCTAACAAAAAAGTCCATTCGAGAAGACTGTCTTTATTCTATATTCGCGCAACTTTGTGATTAAAGTTCGAGTGGGACTTATCAAAGGAAATCAAGATAGATAACATGCAAGTTACAATTATCGAGCTTTTCGGTCCAGTAGTCCATAAGGTCGATTAGTTGAGTTGCATAGTTCACAGGGGATAAAATGGCACTTGTTTACTAACAAAAACCTTTAAAATCACAACATTGGCGAAGATGTTGTTTGAAGCAGTTACCGTCTATAGATTACGTATAAAGGACATTGTATTGCATTATCATCAAACGATCACATGCCCGCTTTGGCGCAGTGGTAAAAGCCTTCTCTAAGCATACTAGAGGAGCATGGTTTATATCCTTCTGTCATACCTTTTTACATTCCTTACTTTGTTACCCTACCCTTCATTCAATATCTAGGCTACTATTAAAATCCGTTGTACCTTTCTTTCGCATAATTTGGGCTTTGTCACGTATAATAAATTACGAGGTTTTAAGTTTATAGGTATTAAAAAATTATTGACAATTTGTCCAAGCACAAAAAAAGAGAACCCCCCCCCACACACACACCAAGAATGACCTTTTCGGTATTTATCCTTATGTACCATATTTCCACAAGTTATCACATTTTCGTAAACATTCTGCTTGGTCTTTATACTAAAGAAAAAAACAACTAGATTAAAGAATACTTAAGAAAGACAATACTTTTTACTGACTATATCTATATAGTACACAACATGTTTAAAATTCCGGTTTTCACAAAAAAAAAAAAAAAAAAAAAAAATCCTAATTTCTCCATAACCATTTTGCTTTTTAAAACATGACTCTATAAATAACGATCCCTGATACCTCCAAATTTCCTACCTTAACTACAAAGATCACGTGATATTTTATAATTGATGTGATATTATAGAAGTATTTCATGGGCCATTCAATTTGGGATTCCTGGAAATATAGACATTCACGGGTTTTAATGAACAATTGATCTCACTTAGATTTACTCCACTTCTCAGATTTATTTTCCTCTGAAATTTTAAGAGAACTTTGACAATGACACGATTGTTTAAGAAATGTAATTAAGAATCAAGGTCTTGTTATTCAATGTGTTGGAGTAATATCAGATCTAATTTACATTTAATGAATATGGTATATCAAGATAGAAATTCCTTGTTGCGAGAATAGTATTTTTAAATATTTGTTTTTTATTTTTATTTTAAAACGAAATGTAACGGTCTGTCCAATTTTTTAATGACGTCCGATTACAGTGCTTACAGCACTTTGATTATGATATGATACATAACAACTTATCTGTTTTCAGACACGAGTAGATACAAAATACATTTAGCTACTTTCACTCTGCTGACCTGATTGACGTATCTCTGGCCACGACTAAAGAGTTCCGACAGGAAGTTCCGCTTCAATATCATCAAACGGTGTTATTTTGCACAATTTATAGCTAGTAAATTTGTTTGTTTGAATGGGGTTTTACGCCGCTTTCAACAATCTTTCAGTTATATCGCGGCGGCTGGAGCACCTAACAATGGAATCCTGGTATTTCTCACACCAGTACTACCATTACATCCCTTCCTAGCCTCCAGCTGCTATCTCACATAGGTCTACGATTATTGACCCATTGGTGAGAGACAAATAGTCGGAAAGGATGAGTGCCGCCGTCGGGGATCAAACCCGGGACCTCTAGATTGACAGTCCGACGCGCTACCAGCTGCGCTATGACGGCGGCCTATAGCTAGTAAAGCGTTTACAAATAAGTGAGGTGGTTGGCGACCTAAATATTTAACCCATTCACACTCAACAAAATATTAGACTGGTCCAAATTGAAAGAAGCTGCAGACAACAATTTCAAGTTGATGGAATTTATTTATTTATTTTTTTTTTGTCTTTTTGGGTAGAAAACATTGTGGGTAATGAAGAAATTGCTTGATACAAGCAATTTCTTCATTTTCAACAATGTTTCCAAAAGCTTATTTATTGAGGTGAGTAAAAAGGAGGGATTATGTTGGAATGGGTTAAGTCGCCAGACCAACAAAAATGTTTCACATAAATGCCGCCCAATGTGTTCAAAGTTCACTCTGTTCTATATGGATGATTTAATTAGCCGATTGATCTTTGATTGGCAGTCGCGATCCACCAATTAAATGACTTAATTAAGTGCATTATCGTTAAAACCTTTCCTTAACACAATCAAGACATTCAAACGGATAGAAAGAGTATTTTTTCATTCATTAAAATTGTATTCAGACATAGGATACCGGTTAAGATCAGCGAAAAAAAAAAAAAAATAATAAAAATAAAAATGAAAATCAGTAAGTCTACCTCGTTAGATAGATACTTTCTGACATCGAAGGATATCAGCAATCGGGTATGTTGTAATAAAGATGGATATTAAATAGAGCTATCAATACACTACAAATACACCTTTACAATTCGACACTATAAACTAAGACACTACAGTTGAGGAATGGACCTAGGCTACATGCATACACTGATTAAGATGGACAATCACTACCAAGCCTTTTGTTTTAAAAAGAAATCCTTAGCTGTTAAAATAACTGAGTCGCGGCAAAAGAAGACCAAAATTCTGGTTTCGGACCAGTGGAGCCATGGAAGACGGACTGAGGCTGCAAATTTAGGATCTAACGATGGGACAAGCTGTATTATCCCTACAGCGAAAATAAAGCTGCTGATCAGCTTCATGTGCTACGCGAAGATGATCTCCGTCTTTCTTTTTGCAAAATGCAAAATGTCAATTGCCCCAAAAGGCCCTATTATCTTATAGCTCAGTCTTTGTCAAGATTATCATTTCACATAAGTTGTGACGTGCTTTCGGGATAATTGATATTTTTTCAATTATCCCTTTAGCTGTTGAAATTTATAGAGCTCTTTCGTTTGTGGAAGCCCTAAATTATTCAGGCTTTCTCTCCGTCCGTACTTCCGTCTGTATGTCTGATATGTCTCACCACCATCTCGGGGATGTTTGCCTTTAAAATCGCCCCAGTTTATAATTTGGAAGATTACTGCCAAAGTTGTTGCTTCTTGAAATTTTCACTGGCACACTAACATTGCTCAACCCAATATTTGAAGTGTCAAACGAATATCGATCGATAAAATAAGTCGATCGGTAAAACAGTAATTTTCACATTCTGATAACTTACACGGAATAAACGTGATTTTGTTATAATCACGTTACTTGTCTGAAATTAACTATAACCAATACTTATTTTGAAAAAAAATTCTGCTTTTGAATTTTATTAAAAACATTTTAGTTTGACGTGAAGTACCCATCGGATAGAGAACTAGCTACTCTCTAGGAAAGGCTAAACTTGCTTTAAGTTCAGAATATTAAAAGCTCAAAATTTGTAAAGAATTAATGCAATGAAACAAGTTTGTGCAATGGCTTGCTAGAGTTCTGTCAATGATTCATTATCTCAATGTTTGAATAAATTTAATATCCATTTACCCCCGTTTTTTGTACACAACTATGAAAATGATATCTTTCCAATACTTATCAATGTCCCTACAAATGCATGCACGCGTTTACATATTTAATTTCATATCTAAGTCTCGTTTTAAGTCAAGATATGTAATCTCCCTCTTATCTATAACCGTACACTACTTTTGCTATAATTCGTACACTGATTTGATAACTGCCTGCTATAGACCGTACACTGGTAGAATCTTTTTAATTTAATTATTCCGAAACCATTAAATATTTGGAAGTAAAACTTCCCATGTAAAATCTTAGGACCCCAAAGAAAGTATAACAAAGCAAATTGTGGGCCTGGATAAAGTTGTGAAATATGAACATTTTGAATCGATCTGATGGAAGGTAAGAATTGGGCAGTTCGTTTTCTTCAATGGTGGAAACATTTTCTTATCTGTTTTACATAGTCACATATATAACTGATTACTTTAGAGATGTAGGTTGAGCTGAGCAAAAAATTGTAAAACATAAAACTAATAAAAGAAGTACTGACCGTGCATTCCACTTTTTAAATATTTCCCCACTGAACAATCTCTATATCCGGTGTACGTTGATACACGTTGTAAATTGTAGTTACATGTGCGAGCTCCTTTCCCCACTGACGGTAAGCGGAATCAAGTGACGGCTCTCAAATAATCATAAAGTAGATATAATATTCGTCGGCGAGAGATAAACTACACATACACGGTTCATTCACACTGTAGTTTCGAGAGTTAGGTCATAAAACGGTTGACAGTTTTCTTTTTGTCTTTTATTGTATCATAGAGTTATTTTGGTCTACATTTCATAAATGATTTACAATATATTTAGCCAATTAACGCATATGACGCAATATGATTGTATATGTCGAGGGGATGGACAGAGAGAGAAGAGAGAGACAGACAGACAGACAGACAGAGAGAGAGAGAGACAGAGAGAGAGACAAAGAGAGAGCTCCACGAAATAAGTAAATGAGTAGTAATACATGCATATTTGCCGAGGAGAATTTTTACTATTAGGTTTAATGCATATGCAATGTACCCAAATAAAAGTATTTACAAAGTTATGAATTATTGCATTCATATCAAATTTGGTCGCGAAGGCACGTGCAAAGTTTTTATACTAATACTTCAATAGTAGGATCTTAGATATAAAGGTATAACAACTTGCATGTAAGAAGCGATAATAATAATAATAACGATAAGGGAATTTACGTTGACGCCATCTTCCAACGGTCGCTCGAATGACCCAAGCAAGCTCCACAAATTTTTGAATAGTCGAGCTAAAAAAGGCGAAAACTTATGATATACAGAGTCGGCTATCAAAGATAATAGATAAAATACACCTAGACAAATTTGTGATAACGTAAGATGAATATTGCAGCGGGTTGATTTTATCTAGTATTCGTAACGTCCACGTGTAGAAAGGTCTATAAACAAAAATGGAAAGTGGGTATACTGAATCAAAGGAAATACCAAAGGATAGAGGCTGGGCTTGGGTTGTACTTATAGGTAGGTGAACGCTTAGATTTTCTTGCATTGTCACATTAAATATAATCTATATTAATGTTCACACCTACTCATGTATGTCTTACCCGGATCTACATATTTATTTATTCATAAATAACAGTGACAGTGAATCTGTTATGAATTAGATGGAGTCAATAAGTTTCGAGGTAACTTTTTTTTTCATGGGCTCAGCGAATCGTCTATTGACCAATCGCGGCTGTCAATCGAAGAAACAAACGACCAATCAAATTATGTATTATATCACCCACAACGAAGTTATGGGTGGGGTATACTTGAATTAGGTTGTCCGTCTGTCCGTCCGTCTGTCCGTCCGTCCGTGGACATACTTTTGTTTCCTCATCTCCTCCCTCATTTCCAGACCAATTTTGCTGAAACTTTACCGAAATCTTCCTTGCAATGGGAACTTGTGCACTTGCAATTTTCATAATGATTATTAATCAACCGTTTCAGGAGTTATGCACCTTTGATTTATTATCCTTTAAAAATCTTCTTCTCTGAAACCATAAGGCCTACAGGTTTGTTATTTGGTATGTAGCATCATCTAGTGGACCTCTATCAAGATTGTTCACATTATGGCCCCAGGGTCAAAATTGACCCGTCTCCAGGGGGCACAAGTTTTACATAGGTGTAAATAGTGAAAACTTTAATATTTTTTATGAAACAGAAAGGCCAAAAGCTTTGATATTTGGTTTGTGGCATTATCTAGTGGACCTCTACAAAGAATGTTCAAATTAGGCCTCCTGGGTCAAAATTGACCCGTCCCTGGGGTCACAAGTTTTCATAGGCTTATAAAATGACAACTCAAAAAATCTTCTTCTCGAAATCCATAAGGCTTACAGCTTTAATATTTGGTATGTAGCATCATCTGGTGGATCTCTATCAAGATTGTTCAAATTATGGCCAAAGGGTCAAAATTTGCATGTCACAAGTAATTGAAGTTTTACATAGGTGCATATAAGTGAAAACTTTTAAAAACATTCTTCTCTAAAACAGAAAGGCCTACAGCTTTGATATTTGGTATGTGGCATTTAAAAAGAGGCGGCAGTGAGAGGTATTCGTCAGCCTTTACAGTCGACATTTTGTTGAAGCATTTTTGTTAGTTTTGCGACTGATAGGTCGTAAGTACAGCTTTTTCAAACCATTGTACTTTTTTGTTACATGCTACTGGTCATAAATCTGGCCATAAATCTTATAAATAACGCTTTTAATCATCAAAGCGGAACTTCCTGTCGGAGTAAATAGGCGAGCCTAACGGAGTAATTAGGTGGGGAAAGCGATTGGTCAGTTGACCGGCGCCTTGGAAGTACATTTGTATAAGGTTTATATATTCCCGTCTAAAAGACTTTTTAGCTAGCAAAGTGTCAGCTTTGATAGCTTAAGTTAACAAACAAAAATTTGAAGTCGTCTCAAAGTTCAACGACTGCAAACTGCCCTTGGAGGCTTAACCACCACATTAATTGAATGCCTACGCCATTAAAAGTAGTTCTTATGTATTTCAGGAACATTCCAAACTCTATTCAAATTGTAAAGAACTCTGTCAAAGTCATGCTTTTTAACCCAGTCCAACTCAATTCCGCTTTTTAGCATCTAAAGAAAAAAGCTTTGGAAAACATTGTGAACAATGAAGAAATTGCTTGTAACAAGCAATTTCATCAATGTCCACAATGTTTTCTTTCCTAGACAGGAAAGATTTTCTGAATCCAACCATGCTTTGCTAGCATACAGTAATTTCAGTACTTTGATTTTTATTTCCGACATGCCTCCTCTGGGACTCGTGTTACCATTACCAGGGAATCGCCCGCGTTAACTCAACGAACACGTCTTTGCATACCGTGTAGTGAAGATAGTTAACCCTTGTCATGCCGATCCCGGAATATTCCTGTTTTGACAGGAGGAAGAGACAAAGATCAGCCTGAACATATGTGTTGTCTAGTCTACATCACCTGTTTGTCTCGTTCAACCAAGAAGAGTGGTTTATTAAATTAATATTCAAACAATATGTTATTCACAACAAGTACTTCCTGACAGCCTTCAGTCCTTTGATTTTTAAAGTATTCTATTCAGAATGCTAAGGGTTAGTTTATGCTATCGATAAACTTAATTAGTCGCTTTCGAACACGCAATCCAGTTGTTTTAGATACAGTTGCTAAGACCCACTGTTATTTAATCATCATTCAACCTTCCATCTATAATACATGTAGACGATCTATTATCTCATATACACGGCGGCGGCATATAATGCTTTCCGACATTTGTCTTTTACCACGGGGTGGATAATCGTAAACCTAAGTGGAAAAGTAGCTGAAAGCTAGAAAAGGATGTAATGGTGGTACTGGTGTGTGGTATACCAGGAACACACTGTTAGGTGCTCCTGTCGCCGCGATGTGGATAAACAAATGTTAAAAGCGGCGTTTAAACTCATTCAAACCAACAAACCTCATATATACCGTCGGTCATCCAAGCCGCCATAGAATAGGGACCATTTGAAGAATTCGTCTTTCAAGTGTTCGCAAAACAACTGGGAAGTGTGCGAAATTGTCGGCCATATGTCAGATGGCGCAGAGTGTGTAAGTTGACAACGGTATAATTCAGCAGCTAATATAAATGTAAAATAGTCACTCTACCTTAAAATGGTTTCACTGTCAAAAACATCTGCGCTAGATCCAATTTCTTGGGATATTTGATTTCCCGGATAATCAGTTTTCAGGTGATAGGTCAAAAAGGGTAGGCATATCGGAGAATGATATAAAGATATAAGAGCCCTTGGGTATTTCCAACAATTTCTCATGTGGACGAAGTGCTGAACACTGTGCTGCCTGGACAGCCAACCAGAGCATTTAGAATATTTGCCGATTAAGAAGCGTTTAGGCAGTACATGTATTTATCAGAAGTGCGCAAAGTGAAAACTCTTATCAGACTGTGCAGATGCGCAGACTGATTTGGGTCTTTACTTGGCGTACATGTGTAATGCTTGGAATGACACTGACAAGCTCTTATCCTTTTAAAATCAGTTTATAGTACGAGATTTTTCATATCTTAGAAGAATATGCAACCAAGATATCGAATTTAGACAAACACGAGTGATCGACAGCTTAAAAGTATAAGAAATCAAGTATAAATGGCCGAAGTCTTGTTGAAATTTGTAAACGTTTCGAATTTGTACATATATGATAATGTGGTCGTTGCAGGTTCTCATAAGGTAGAAAACTAATGTAATGATACCCAAAACAGAACATATTTTCAGTTGACGACCTAGATATCGTTTATAGCTAGAGTCAAGCTGCATTTACGACGTTTAGCTCGCAAACCAATCAATTTACTTTTTTTGTGTCTAAATATTACTGGCAATGATTTTTACAAAATAACACCGTTTTGATTGTCCAAGTCGAACTTTCTCTCGGATGTCGGTGGGCGGGTCAGCAAACAATACAAGTTCGGGATTGGAAAATTGATTGATTGATTGAATGGGGTTTAACGATCAGACCCATGACATCCCATGATTGAATATGGGGAATGCCATGCGCCACTGACTGTGCCATTATGGGACAATGATAGTTGGGCCAGGAAGATTGTACGTGCACCGTTTAAAGTCCCAGTGACACGTAGACAATTAAACACAAACAAACAACTATTGTATCAAAATCCTACGCTATTTGGGTTTAAGTTTTACGTTTAGTTTTATCAAACGTTTTTTAATTAAGCTTTAGATCCGAACACGTGATGCTTGTTTGTCATTCCGGTATAAATCAAGTTTTGTCATGTTTTAATTAAGATTTGTAACTTCTTATTTTTCATACATTTGGTTAAATGGTACTGATAAGTTGCAAAATATATTAAGTTTTTACGGCTCGATATCCTTCGACTTATTCTGTTGGAGATTTGATTTGATTTTGAAAGGGGTTTAACGTCACTTTTAACAGTATTTCTATCATATCGTGGTTGGAGCACCTACCCATGGATTCCTTGTATTTCTCACAGCAGTACTACTACTATTTCATCCTTTTCGAGCAGGACGGGAGAAACGGGAGGTTTTTTTATTGCTTTGAAAAGATTCACCGGAACGGGTCGGAATCGAACTTGGGACCCTCCGAGTCCTGCGTCCTACATCTAGACCACAGACTCCACAAAAAGCGATTTTGTTTTGCATATCAGTGATAAACTGCCAATACATTGTTTATCAGTTAAGAGATTGAGATGAAATTGTTTGTTTACATTGAGGTGTGTAATATTCAAATGAAAATAAAAATAATATATCTCGTTTTCATTGATGCATGAATCGAACCTGTATGAAAACAGATCTTTATTTCTTGCAGACGTTGAATTCTAAGTGATGAATTTTTAAAAAAATATTTGTATTTTAGGGGTGTATAATAATGTGGAAAACAAGAAAATTGCTGAAAACATTGTGGATAATAAAGAAATTGCTTGTAAAAAGCAATTTCTTCATTTTCCACAATGTTTTCCAAAGCATTTCTCTTCAAATATAGTCAATGTCTGGGAATGGGTTTATACTTAAAATTAGGAAGATATATATCACAAAAAAGATGTCAATTATGGGAAGAATTTACCGGTTTGAATTATATTATCTTTTGTTTTCATTGGTTTATGAAGCAAGTAGGCAATGAAAACTGAAAAAAAAAAAAATCTTCATTTCTTGAAATTTGATTTTATTAGGCAAACATCATGAAAAGATGACTGGAAATATTTTTACTGGAATAATAATGATTTTTGAATTTACTTTGTGCGTAAGTAAACATACTCATTTTGTGGTCATTTTTTTCATGAAGGTATGAAACAAAAATTCAGCAAATCAGACCGCGCGAATCCTGATGGACACAACTAACATTAAATTAGTGAAACTTGGTTAATTATTTTTAATAAACATCGCTTGACACATGTCATACTGAAACCAGAATTTTCAAGCAGGAGGTAGAGACTAAGACCAGCCTGCACATATTTAGTCTGTTTTAAACAGAATATAATTTTGATTTTCAAAAGGAAATGTTGACCGACAACCAGGCATTCCAGTGCTTTCAACTCTTTGATTTAAATCCAGTTCCCCCTCCTCTTTTTTAGGAAATGACCAGATTTAGTTACAATAGAGGATAGAGTATTACCGCACATTTTAAAAATCAGACATGCCGAATCACGGTTGTCAACTAAAGAATCAATCGACCAAATTATTCATTTATACTGGAAGTGAACTTTGAACTCCGATTTTAGCCGACATTAATGTAAAACATTTTGTTGGTTTGGAGACTTAAACGTCGTAACTACAGCTTGAATAAGCTGAAGTTACGACTTATAGGTCACCAACTAACCATTTTACTTTTTTATTTCATGTTACTGGCCACAAATTTTGCGAAAAAATCGCTGATTGATATCAGAGTGGAACCTCTTGTTGGGGCTCAGTAGGTGGGGCCAGCGGAGTCAGTGGACGGAACCACATTCATCAATTCTATTGACATTATGTCTAGGGTGCTATCTTTTCAAATAAGATGAAGATGTGGAAGCCTAACCAATGTGTCAATTATTTGGAAGGAACACATTTTGTCATTTAAAGTATAGTATTAAAGGTGAAAATAAAATTGTCTTATTTATTTAAAAAAAAAGGCCTAAATTTTACGCATAACATATTCACTGGCGTTGTACAATATCACAAATTACAGCGAAGTACAAACAACAAATACAATGCATTTCAAAGAATAAGTTACTCAAGCCATTTTTAAAAACTTTCTGGAAACTATCAACTGTAACGCAGTTTGTCAAGTAGTGGTAGCTTGTTCCATAAGAGTCTCGTTAAAATAATCTCTTTGTTACGCCGGGGCGGGGCAATAGGCTATTATAGTGAATCTGATTTCAATAAATTTTGTTCCTTTTCAATGGACCGGCTGATTTCAAACCTCTGTCACAAAAAGTTTTAAGCCGATTGAACGGTACGTTTTAACAGCCATATGTTGAGCTAGATGATCTCAGTCTACGTTTAGATGCTTGTTTTGTAAATATTTCAGTTATGTAAAAAGGAACAGTGTCTTTAGAACAGTCAAACATCACAGTTAAACCTGTTGAACTCTATTCTAGGTTTTATGGAGAGCCATGCAATGTAGTTCATGAAGTGTTTTTGTAGAACTATCATATTTGTTACTTCCCGGTACAAGTTTAGCACACATATTTTGTATTCTCGATATTTTTTGCAAAGAGGGGAGAAATCGATTGTTTACAATATTGCATCTAAACTTCCAACCCTCCCCTGTAAAAATCTTCGATTTTACGTCACTATATTTATAAGAGAAAACATTATGGAAAAAGAAGAAATTGCTTGTGACATTTTAACATTATGATATATTCTACCACATTGGAAGGTTTCATTTCAAATTCCATCCAATTTTTATTGTCGTCTACGACCTCTTTTAATTCGGACAGGTCTAAAATTTGCAAAACAGGAAAGGTTTAAGGTATCATCTTACACTTATAGTACCTAAACAATGTTTTTACTATTTGCGAATACCATATCAATCTCCATATACAGGAGGTACGCCATCAAATAATTTAGCAGAAAGAAAGTTCATATTATTGAAAAAGCTACAATTTTTGAAAATTTCACACCCTAAACATCGATTTTTAATGCTTGATATCTTTTCGAATGATATTAATTAATTTTATCAACGTTTTACTTGACTTTTACAGCAGCCTGGTTAAATAACATACTGGTATCTGGTATCTACAAGACGTTTGGAATTCTGTTTATTGAGATTCAGACAAAGTTCAACTCCACTTCGGCCAAGACATCACTGATATACAGTCTCTTGAATGCTTCGTTCAGCATAACATGTGAGTATAAAATTACATCTTACTTATTCAGGCTAAGCTCAGCTAAACATGCAGCTTATGTGTAAAAAATTAAACGGTCAGCATACCGTGCATGCGTCTGTAAACCTTTTCTTTTAAAATGTTCCCGTCATAAACTTCTGGCTGGAATTCAACCCAATTTTAAAGGAATGATCCCTGCAGATTTCGTCAAAGAATATTGATCCGATGAAAAACATAGCTTTTATGACCTTCGGTGAATAGTGAAAACTTAAAAAAGCCCCCCCCCCCCAAAAAAAAAACCATGGCTTTTTTAAAAGGGGACATTATTTCCACATTATATCAACTGCTGCCCCTGTGATACTATAGACTCAAGAATTTTCGCTTAAGAGTTGCTTCATATTCATTTAAAAAAAAAAAAAATTACTCTCCTTTAGCCCTTTACCCGTCGACACAATTTTGTAGGTATAAAACCAAAGAAATGGCAACCGGCAAATTTAAGGTTGCAAAGTAATTGTTGTCTTTAGAGTATTACACATGTTGATAGCAAACGTATTGCTTCCTTTCGCCTATTTTTCAGAATGCTTTCATAAGTTTCTTTTATCTTGAAGATCATGGAAAAGCGGGATCATTTTGGAATAAGTTAATCAGTAAATTCTGGCATGTTGAGTGGTACAGGTGCTCACGCTCCTCTAGTTTCTGTCTGGCACAAACGTATCAATTTATTCAGACTGTACTGCCTGAACAGAGTCGGAACTTCCCATATACTGTTACCACTGTTTACTTGTAGGACAAATCCAATGTAAAAGTAGAGGGCGACACAATCTCTCAAATGATCGGTTTTCTCATGACGGGTCATTTTATTAGAGCGTTTGTGATTATGTGATTTCTGTCGTCCGTCGTTCGTCATGTGTCGTTTCGTCATGTGTCGTCCTTCATCCGTCGTTAACATTTACCTTGTGGACACTCTAGAGGTTACAACTTGTTTAGAATACGGTCAATTGCGACCATTTACACGATCAATACGTCAAATATTAGAAAATCCTTGTAGGAGCTCTAGAGGCCATATATAATGCCGAATCAATCTGAGAATTCATTAGAATATTTGTCTTTGTGAACTCATGGACAGGTTGGTTATTCGGTGAATTGGAGTCATGAAATAAGTTAGCGGGTCAATAGTTCAAATCCTAGTAAACCTTATTAGAACTGATCTCAAATATCATAAAGCTATGGAAACAGGAGCAGTCACTTTTTAGAAATAAAAAGTTAGGCTGTTGGTCTTGACAGCTAACTCAGGTGAGCGATTGTATGGCTATTGTGGCCCTCTTTTTTTGATAAAGGTTCAGCACAAAGTGATACCAGGACGAATGATTAAACTTACGTAAACGTATTAATATGCTAATTGATTATTCTAAATCACGAACCAGGGTTTGAATCAAGAAAAAGTTCATATAACGGCTTCACAGTCTGAACAGAAATTGACACCCTTGTATCATTTACACAATACATTAAAATTGACAGTACAGTATCAGTTACACAATACAATAAAATTGACAGTACAGTATCAGTTACACAATACAATAAAACTAACAGTACAGACTATAGTACCTACAATTTGAAACCTCCGGAAACGTCCGATACTGTCTAGTAAGAGGGGATGGGAAACACACAGAGAGAGAGAGAGAGAGAGAGAGAGAGAGAGAGAGAGAGAGAGAGAGAGAGAGAGAGAGAGAGAGAGAGAGAGAGAGAGAGAAAGGGAGAGAGAGAAATGGTGGAAATGACATGTAAATCATAGAGAATAGGAATATTTGTGTTAAAGTTATTCCACGAGAAAGATTTACTGAAGGACAAGAAAATTATAAAAAAAAAAGTCAATACTGAGTCTAGTACATGTATATGATTGCTAACCGCCCCCCCCTCCCCCTGGTATGTCGTCACAGTGTTATGTTTCAAAATTGACCAATTTTAGTTTCTGTCGAAATCGAATCAATTTATTTTGACGTTTACAAGAAAATCTATAGCAATCTTTGTTGTTTTATCGGCTTACACACGTACACACACAATTCTAAGAAGGTAAGAAAATGATTCGGATTTCAATAAATATCTTGTCCGGTGAATAAAACAGTATGCCATTCACTGCTACAATGTACGTGTAACGGTATGCCGTAATGTACTGAGCCATATACTTTTTTAAAAATATCTTGTCCGGTGAATAAAACAGTATGCCATTCACTGCTACAATGTACGTGTAACGGTATGCCGTAATGTACTGAGCCATATACTTTTTTAAAAGTCAGTCGCGGAGTTACAAAGGGTGTAAAACGTTCAATTCTATTAGTGATGACTTGCCATTAATCCCACTAAGGCCATTTATAGATATTTTCTGTAACAATAGCTAGTGTAGGTCAAAAATCACCGCTAAAAAAGCATACCAAAACATTCAAAAACAAAAACGCGTGACGCGTATCATCACAACGAATGGTGGCAGTTTACCATTAGACACTAGACTAAAATTTTATCAATATTTGCTATACAAACGACATAATAAATTGATGACGTCATATAAAAAGCTTAATGCTTAGGATTGCGATTTGAGATTAGCTCTCAGAGACTTTATATTGGAAACGGTTTATTTCAAAAGTTAGGGAACCACTGATTTATTCGAGCTGTAACTACAAGGTTCTGGGAGCAAACCGATATATGAGATACGTGAAATAAAATAATTAATGTTTTAAAGGCCATCATAGATATCTTTGAATCCAATCTCGCTTTTTAACGCCCCTTAAGATAAAAAAAAAAAGAAAAAAAAAAAAAAAAAAAAAAAAAAAAACTCTTGAAAACATTTTGGAAAATGAAGATATTGCTTTTTATAAGCAATTTCTTCATTATTCACAATGTTTTCTACCCTAAAAATCTTAAACTATTGTCTGCAACTATTTCAATTTGGACCAGTTTAGAATTTTGTCGATAGATTTTGTAGATAACTATTAAGATATTACGATATAATTATTACGTTATGATTATTACAATATTAGGATATAATGATTACGATTTTATGATATAACTATCACAACTTTACGAAAGCTGATATAAAACGGCTTTCAATCGAGTAATTAAAAAACATGCGATATTTTCTTCGGACTATCAAATGAGCTAACGATAAGCATCGAAAATCAAAAGATGAGAATGCATTTCTAAGCCTGGTTATAGTAAAATCTTTAGAAACAAACACAGTTCGAAAGAAATCAAACTTACTATTGTTAAGGGACAATTTGGTACTATGTCTAAGCAACAGCTATGGTGGCACTTATCGCAAAGCTAATAAACACGGGGAAAAGGGCGGGCGAATGACTGATTTCGCATTATAAGATTAATTTACTTGATAATTTTTCATAATATTTTTATTCATGTTTTTTTTAATCTCGTTAATATCAGATACAATAGCCCAAATTTCATCACTAAATAGTGTCCTGGATTATGCCTAGTTGAGCAAATTCTTTGATTTGTATTCTACAATATCCATAATTTCATGGCCTTCATGCATTATCAGTACGCTGATTCTCTCTCTCTCTCTCTCTCTCTCTCTCTCTCTCTCTCTCTCTCTCTCTCTCTCTCTCTCTCTCTCTCCCTCCCCTCTCTCTCTCCCCCCTCTCTCTAAGTTTTACAGGTTTTTAAAACTTGTACGGTGATCAATAACCCGAAATTTGTAGTAAATGTGTAGTAATGGGTTACAATGAATAAACCATAAAATTGTTTTGAAGAAAATTACATTGTACTTTCAGCGAATTGCACGAAAATTTAAATGGATTTCTACCCCTTTTATAATTGATAAAACTGTTTTTTCGATCAAATAATTACCAGTATCACCTTTCAGGAATTTAAGTATATTTTACAGCCACATCCAGAGAAAGATTGTTACAAAATATCTTCGTATCTAGATAAAGTTTTATTTGTCAAACTACATGATGAACACTTTAAAACTGGAGCATATTTTCCGTTACAAGAAAAGGGTACATCTGTTTCGTTCGAAAAGTAAGGTGCCGACGCTTGTCACTCTGCACCGAACGCACAGGATGATCCAAATTGAACTTGTCGCATGTGGATGATAATTCGAAATAGGTCGTGGGTTAGTTCACAGTTTGAGGTCGTTAACCTTTGCAGAGATCCGAACACTTGTTTAACGCGCGAGTGTGAAGTACTGTATGAATGAGCGAAGCGGATTCTAGCATTAATGTTATTAAGTTTTAGGTTTATGCCACAAAGAAAACAAGAAACATTATATTCATTTCTAATAATTTAATGTAATAAAAATAATAATAATAATAATTTACTATTTCTGAGTAAAATCTGATTTATCTTCTTTGTGCTGAACCACACAAAACAGTTGCCTGCTCAAAGTTATGTACCTGGCAGTCCGAAACCTCCCCTCCCCAAACGCCAGCACAAAAACAACCAATCAAAACGTTTGAATCTTACTTTGCGAAATTCATATAAAATTATATGGATATGGCTTAAAAGATCCAAACAATTTGATGAAACACGAATTATCTATAAGTATTTTGTACTGCAACGCAAACTACAAAATAACGTTAATCATTATGATATTAATTGGATCTGACCGTCAACTTCTTGCGTCTATTCTATTCTTCTCTTTCAGTACCTTAATCAAAGCGATTAAATGTCTGCTGTTTGATTTATTTCTTCTCAATCTTGCTATAATACAAAATGATTTTTTTCTATTCATGGCTCAAGATCAACAACTTTATACCCCTCTTCAATTTTGTATAACAAGATTGTGTTTTTAAAAATATACAATTTGGGTGTCGCCATTTAAGGTAAAGTACGGCTAGTCGCCCATGGTAAATGGCGACGTCTCACACTAAACCCGATTCGGTGACCCCCATTTATGTTTGCATATTTTAGATAAGCATACTTTGATCCAAGAATTTTAAAAAATAGAATTCTATGGAAGGGGTCTAATTTTGGAAGTCGTCTTTAAAGCAAACTATTACACAGAAATCTTCGGAAAACGCCCAATTAGCTAGGACCACGATGGCAACATCTCATACCTTTCAAAGCGTCTTGCGTAAGGATTCAAATTTAGAGAATAAGAGCCGGGATTTACTATCGAAAAAACATTGGTGTAATCATCATAATAATCTCACTGTTAAGTGTGAAATCTCAAGCTCATGGTGAATTAAGAATATATGATATTTCAACAAAAAGTATTACGAAAAACTTTTTTTTATTACTATTACTATTTGAGTTGATTTCGTTATTCTTTCAGCGCTCTTGATAGCTATACTAGATTTGAAATCCTTCAGTTCTCGACTGTTCATATGTGTCGGTACGTTACTAGCCTCTTTGGGATACCTTCTCGCAGCCTTGGTGCCTAATGTAGACCTACTGATTCTGTCATTAGGTACTGGTTTAGGTATGTTTTGAGATATTTATGGAGATAACTATAGTTTAAAAAATGGGGAATGGAATCGAGCAAATAATCATGTTCATGTAAATTACCATGAATATATATGACTGGTGGTTTGACATGAGTAAATTAGTATTTCAAAGTTATAAGAAAAAACGTTTCAAATTGAATTTTGGTTTATAGTGTAACTAATGTAAGGGGCTACTGCCTAACCTAAAATTTTATGAGAAAATCTGTCCCAAAACATGTAAATTTTAGAGATTTTAACAACAACAACAAAAAAAAAAAATCTTTATAGTAGATTGGAATAATTTTGATCGGAGAAAAGGGTTGCATAATAGGCCATAATATGTTGCTTGCCCTCAGAGTATCGAACTTGATCTAAGCTGTGCGATAATCAATAAGTGTATATTTTCCTGAGACAAAGGTAATGTTTTTGTGTGAGGAAATTTAATACATTCGATGTTTAAGCACAGACAAACACAATATTTTTTTTCTACAAAGATACTAGTTCCTACATATTTAAACGAGTCTTATTTATTTCATTGCGTTGTATGTTAGAGCACTTTAAAAGAAATAATGAATTTATTGTTTGTTTTGCAGGTATTGGTCAAGGCTTTATTTTTGCTCCACAGTTGGCTTTAATTGGGCGATACTTTGACAAGAAGAAAGGCCTTGCAAACTGCATTGCAATGACAGGAGGAAGTGTAGGGTCTCTCATACTTCCTTATCTAATTGGCTGGTTTGTGGATATGTATAATTTGTCAGGAACATTAATGCTTTTGGCTGCTTTGAATCTAAACGGGGTCGTATATGCTGCCCTTATGAGACCATTTCCTATGCAGAAAAATCTGGAGATGCACAAAGCACGTAAAAGCTTCAAAACAAACGAGTGCCAAGGAACATTGAAATCCGAGAATGAAGATGTTGCGTTGCTAAACGACGTCAAAAGTCAAATTACTATTTCTATGTTGGATGGTGACAAAAAAGATGAGGACGAACAAGCAATTCAAATACAGGATATATCAAACCCTTTGAAATTGGACGAAGCCGTTCTAAGACCAAATAGTGTTCCAGCGAACTTAAAATTGCATCACTTACAGAAAAATAACAGTTCAGTTTCAAAAGTGTCTCTCTTTGGAAGCTCAGATTTAAATATGACGTCCATAGACAATTTTAAACATAGAAATGAAACAGACAGTATTGACAGTATTGACAAACGTGCGTCATTATCTCTCTGTGCTCTTGTGAAGTCAAGATTGAACTCATTGCTAGATTTGAACGTATTTAAGACACCAATATTTCTTTATTTCCTTCCATGTGCAGTTTTAATCGCAAATGGATCAAGTATGTATTTATCATTTCTTCTTCCACATGCGAAAGACGTAGGATTGACACAATCAGAAATAAATTCTCTAATGGTATTAATAGGCATTGCGGATATAGTGACAATTCCAATGTGGGGTCTTCTTGCAGATCGACAGTTCTTGAAAAGTAACAGATTAGTTGTTATTGCTATGTGTTTTATAGGCACATCACTTTGTTTTGCATCTTATTATAGTTCATACGGAACTGTTATCATGTTCAGTGCTGTATACGGAATATTTGGAAGAGTTTACTTTTCTCTGTCACCTGTGATACTCAATGAATTCCTTGGTGTCGAAAATCTACAAAGCTCAGTTGGAATTTCAATGGTGTGTCAGGCCATATTTCATTCAATTATGTTACCCCTCGTAGGTAAGAACACAAAACGACACCAATATTTCAGGTTAATTCAGTTTGGAGTCGTTAACGGACAAACTTTCTGCTTTGTCTTCAAACTTCTCTTTCTAAAATATATGTTTACAAACCAGACAGAACATATAATTTCGGAAACGTTGAAATTGAGTCCTATTCTGTCCAGTCTAACCATTGCCTTTTTTTATATAGGAACTGATGTTTACAACATTTTTTTCTAGTTATTTTCAAACGTGTCACAACATACTTTTCTCGTTACTTTCAAACGTGTCACAAAACAGCTTACAGCTTAAGTTTTAATAAATTTCAATGAACGAAATATTGCTAATGACAAGTCACTAAAGCCGTCTACATTATAGCATCCTCCGGCTTTCATCAAATTACTGACGTCTTACTTTCTAGTTAGTACGAGCCTAAAAAATGATAGAAACGTACGACTGAATTGATTTGTTCTATTTTGAATAGGTCTGATGAGGGATAATTTCGGAACATATATACACAGTTACCAGATGATGGGAGCCTATGTTCTGGTCGGTGCAACTGGCTTGATGACTTTACCAGATCTAGTAGTGAAGTTACATGGACCACTGAAGACAGGAGAACGGGGTATCACGCTGACATCACAAATTAGATGATAGTTTTGCATTAATTAGCTCTTAGTTCACACATATCACCCAAAAAGTAGATATCCTTTCTTAACAGCCAAATCCTGACAGATAGTTCTCGTAGATTATTCGCCGAAGATCGAAAATGCTAAGGGCCCCACACAGTAAAAATAAACAATCTGATGATCGATTTAAGAAATGAGTCTAGCACAATCCATGCATTTCATCAAAATAACGTGTTTATTTTCGACCTTCGTTGTTGCTGAATATGTAGCACAGTATGACTGGGTTTGTTTCTTGATTACGTCGGTGCGCGAACAAAATGTCGTATTTACAGCTTTGTTATAGTTGTAGTTACGACATTTTGCTCGCGCACCGACGATATATGATTAAACCTTTAGAAAATACCTCACAGGAATGTCCCATGCCACAATTTTCTCAAAATCTTTACACGAAAAGATCTATGAACTCTTTTACCTTTATATTATGACAAGTGTTATATACAGATGATTTTAATTTCGGTGTGATAAAACATTAAACACAAATTCAACAATACGTAAAACAAGAACAGAACCCAAAGAACCAAAATTTCCATGTGATATTTTTGCTGTTTATTATAGAATCCAACCATATGATTCTTAAACAAGAGGCCCATGAGGGCCTGAGACGCTCTACTGGTTATCAAGTTTTCCGTTAAATAAATCTGATATTTAAGGAAGTTAATTGCTCAAAGAAGAATGCATACAGAAAAAAAGGGGCTTTATCCTCTTTATCATTTTAAGCAACAATCCTCAAGGCCCCTTTTCCCATGTTTCATGACAGATCCACTCCATTTCCAAAAGAAAGTTAGCTTATGACCCTACAATCATTCTGTGAATATTTCATCAGAATCTGACAATAATTGTGGACTTTATCATATAAACAGGATTATTTTGAATGAAAATCAATAAGGCCCCTTTTCCTGTGTTTTCTGATGGATCAATTTCATTCAAAAAGGAACTTTCCTTACAACCCGACAATTGTCCTGTGAAATTTAAAAGACAACTTGATAATGATTGTGATCTTCATCACATACACAAGAATGTTTTGAATGATAATCTGTAAGGCCCCTTTTCCTGTGTTTCGAATGCCACAATTATTCCATGCATCTTTGAAGAGAATCCATTAAAACTGTTGACTTTATTCTGTTAACAAAGATATTAAATTCAAGTTCTCATAAGGCCCCTTTTCCCGTGATATTTTATTGTTGGTTTAATCATTCTATGAATTGTGTCAAGAATTTTTGTAACTAAATTTCCATAAGGCCCCTTTTTCCGAGAAACTTAACAAATCAGACCCAATGTACAAAGGAACAATCCTAATGATAGTTTGAAGAAAATGATAAAGACTGAGCACTTTATTGTAATAATGATGTTTTGTATATAAGGTCCCTTTTCTTGTATCACTTAACCAAGCAGACCAAATTTACAAAGGAACAATCCAAATGATGGTACAATCATTCAATTAAAGTTTGAAGAGATTCTGATAAAGACTGAGGGCATTGTTGTGTTTATGAGAATTTGGTAATCCTTTTTCATACAGCCCCTTTTCCTATGATACTAGACAGATCAGGCCCAATTTGGAAAGAAACAATCCTTATGACGGTACAAACATTCTGTGAAAGTTTGAACAGAATCTGGCGAAAACTGCAGACTTTATCTTGGCGTCAAATTTTTAAAAGAAAATTTTCACAAGGCTCCTTTTCCTGTGATACTTGAAGGATCAGGTCTCATGTCAGCATCAACAATCGTGATTATTGTACAATGATTCTGTGAAGGTTTGAATAAAATCCAATGAAAGCTCTGGACTTGGTTACAAGGATTATAGATAAAATTCTCTAAAGGCCCCTTTTCCCATGATACTAGACAGATCACGCCTAATTTGAAAAGAAAGAATCCTTATGATGGAATAATCATTCTGTGAAAGTTTTAACAGAATCTGATGAAAACTGTTGACTTTATTGTGGTACAATGATTTTAAAATTAAATTTCATAATGCTCCTTTTCCTGTGATACTTGACGGATCAGGTCTAATGCAAACATCAACAATCATTATTATTGTACAATCATTCTGTGAATGTTTGAAGAAAATCCGATGAAAGCTCTGGACTTGGTAACAAGGATTTATAAAGGAAATTTTCATAAGGCCCCTTTTCCTGTGCTTCTTGACAGTTCAAACCCTGTTATGAAAAGAATGAAAGTTATGACCTTCAAATCATTCTGTGAAAGTTTCAACAAAATCTGATCAAAGCTGTGGGCTTTATTGTGTTAACAGGGTTTTATTAATCGAATTTTCATATAGCCCCTTTTCCCATGTTACTTGGTGGATCTGAACCAATTCCAAAGGGAACTCTTCTTACAAAAGTATGATTATTCTGTTTGAGTATAAAGACAACCCCATCTCATCTGTGGAATTACAAGCATTAATTAAATTTTTTTAACTTGAATTTTCCTAAAGCCCCTTTTCCTATGTTTCTCAATGGATCAGACCCAATTTGAAAGGAACAATTCTTATGATGGTACAATCGTTATGTGAAAGTTTGAAGTCAATCAGGTGAAATCTAGGGCCATTACGTGTTAACTAAGATTTTTTCTTAAATTTTCATAGGGCCCCTTTTCCCATGAAACTTGATGGACCAAACCTACTTCCGAAAGGACCAATCCATTTAATGTAATAATCATTCTGGGAATGTTTGAAGAGAATTTGTCGAAAACTATGGACTCTATTGTGTTTTCGAGGACTTTTTCAATCCAGTTTTAATCGGGCCCCCTTTTCCCGTGGTCCTTGACTGATCATACCAAATTTTGAAAGGAACAATTCTTATGATGGTACAATCATTCTGTGAAAGTTTGAAGTAAATCAGATGAAAACTGTGGACTCTAGAGTGTTAACAAAGATCTTTGAATTAAATTTTAATAAGGCCCCTTTTCCTATGTTTCTTGAGGAATCATATCCGATTCCAAAAGGTACAATCCTTATGATGGTACAATCATTCTGTGAAAGTTTGAAGAGAATCCGTTGTAAATTGTTGGCTCTAGATTATTAATGAGAATTTTTATTAAACATTTCATAAGGCCCCTTTTTCCTGTGTTTCTTGAAGGATCATACCAAATTTTAAAAGGAATAATCCTTATGATAGTACAATCAGTCTGTGAAAGTTTGAAGGGAATCCGATGAAAACTATTGACTCCAGAGTTTTAAAGAGTATTTCTTAAAAGATTTTTCGCTTAAATTTTCACAAGGCCCCTCTTCCCGTGTTTCCTGGTGGATCTGACCAACCAATCTGTGAAAGTTTAAATACAATGTGATGAAAACTGTGGACTCTAGAGTGTTAACAAGAATTTTTAAATTAAATTTTCATAAGGCCCATTTTCCCCTGTTTCATGACAGATCAGACCCATTTTCGAAAAGAACGATCCTTATGATTGTACAATCATTCTGAGAAAGTTTGAAGAGAAGAGAATCCGATGAAAACTGTGGACTCTATCGTGTAAACGAGGATTTTTAATGGAGTTTTTAATTGAATTTTCATAAGGCCCCTTTTCCCATGTTTCTTGACGGATCATACCCAATTTCGAAAGGAACGATCCTTATGTTGGTACAATCATTCTGTGAAAGTTTGAAGAGAATCCAATGAAAACTGTGGAATTTTTATTAAATTTTCATAAGGCCCCTTTTCCCTTGTTTCTTGACGGATCATACCAAATTTCGAAAGGAACGATTCTTGTGTTGGTACAATCATTCTGTGAAAGTTTGAAGAGAATCTGATGAGAACTGTGGACTCTATCGCGTGAACGAGGATTTTTTAATTAAATTTTCATAAGGCCCCTTTTCCCGTGTTTCTTGACGGATCATACCCATTTTCGAAAGGAACGATTCTTATGATGGTACAATCATTCTGAGAAAGTTTGAAGAGGATCAGATGAAAACTGTGGACTCTATCGCGTAAACGAGTTTTTTTTTATTGAATTTTTAATTAAATTTTCATAAGGCCCCTTTTCCCGTGTTGCTTGACGGATCACACCCATTTTCGAAAGGAACGATCCTTATGTTGGTACAATCATACTGTGAAATTTTGAAGAGAACCCGATGAAAACTGTGGACTTTATCGCGTAAACGAAGATTTTTTAATTAAGTTTTAATTAGGTCCCTTTTCCCGTGTTTCTTGACGGATCTGACCCAATTTCAAAAGGAACGATCCATATAATGGTACAATCATTCTGTGAAAGTTTGAAGAGAATCCGATGAAAACGGTGGACTTTATCGCGTAAACAAGGAAAAGTTTAACGGACGGACGACGGACGGACGGACGGACGGACGCACGGACGCCGGAAGGGAAAAGGCCATCGCTATAGCTCTAGTGGCCTTCGGCCAGAAGAGCTAAAAACTATTACCGAAGATTCCATGGTTTTTTGAAGCCTTTTGACATTATGCTGCGGTAAAGATCGTGTTACAAGTAAACAAATGGTTGTGAGATGCAGTTTATTCGTTTGCAACGTCGTTTCTGCCTTTTAATCCATTGAAACACAACAAGATTTAAGATTATTTGTCTTAATAATAGAAAACATTGTGGACAATGATAAATAAATTGCTTGTCACGAGTAATTTATTCATTTTCCAAAATGTCTTTCATAACTTCTTCCTTGCGGGGACGTGAAACAGTGGGATAAGATACGTAAATATTGATTTTGAGCTTTCACACTATTTGGATAATGTATAAAAATGGGCATAAAACAAAAGTAAATCGTTGATTTACGAACCTAAATGCTATAGCTATAGCTTAGATAATCTGTAGCTACGATGTTTGAATCTCCCACAAACGAATATGTATTTCATACACTCGAGAGTTCTACGATTCACCTACAGTCTAAATGAATGGGTTTAATGGCCAATTGAATTTTTATTGACACTGCATGAGAATGCGATTTTTATTCTCACTGGCGATCCGTCAAGCTCTCTAGACTTCTTAGAAAATTAACAGTATATTTGGGTCACAGATAATTAAAATCGAACATTTATGTTGTCATGGCTAGCGAAATGCATCTGCACGCAAGCCGATTTTTAGCTCTACTAACCGAAGGCAAGAAGAGATACAGCGATGGCCTGTTTCCCATCCGGCGTCTGTGCGTCTACCCGGCTGTCCTTCTATCCGTTATCAGTTCCTTGTTAACCCTCTAGTGTCCGAAGTTTCATTGGATTATTTTCAAACTTTTACAGAATATTTAAACATCATAAGTATCGTTCCTTTCGAAATACGGGCATTGTGAAAATGTCATTTAAAGGTTGATTAACGCAATAACATCCACAGAATTTATTGGATTATCTTCAATTCTCACAGAATGGTCATACCATCATTAGGATAGTTCCTTTCGAAATTCGTAACGACCCGTCAAGTATCACTGGAAAATGGGCCTTAAAGAGATGTTATTAAAAATTCCTCGACAACACAATTATGTAAACAGTTTTCATTGGGTTATCTTCAAACTTTCATGGAATGATTGTACCATCACAAGGATTGTTCCTTTCAAGAAACACGGGGAAAAGGTCTTATAAAAGTTGTATTCAAACATTCTAGTTATGGCTAAGAAGTCCCCAGATTTTATCGGAGTCACTTCAAACATTTAATTAAAGAATGTCTGTACCATCATAAGGATGGTTCTGTTTGAAATCCTTCAAGTATCACGGGAAAATGGGCCTTATGGAATATTCATTTCAATATCCTTGTTAACACAATTTTTCATTGGATTGTTTTCAAAGTTTCACAGAATAATTGTATAAACATAAAGATGGATTATTTAAAAAATGGTAAGATCCACCAAGTATCATAGGAAAAGGGACATTATGAGAACTTGACTGGACTTTCCTCGTAGACACAATGCAGTCCACGTCATGATTGTAAGGTCATAATGAAGGTTTCTTTCAAAAATGAAGTGGATAAAACGGGAAAAGGGGTCTGATGGATTTCAACTCAAAGTATTCTCATTTACGAGATAAAGTCAACATTTATTATTTGATTCTCTTAAAACTTTCACAGAATGGGTGTATGGTCATGAGGAAGGTTTCTTTCAGGAATAAATTGGATCAATGAGAAAATAATAGAAAAAGGGGCTGATGGATTTTTACTCAAAATTTCCTCGTTTGCGCGATTTAGTCTAAAATTGCCAATGGATTTCATTGAAACTTTCACAGGACTTTTGTAGGGTCATAAGGATGGTTCCTTATAAAAACGGAGTCGATCTGTCAGAAAACACAGGAATAGATGCTTCAAGGATTATTGATCAAAATAATGTAGGAGATAAAATCCAATTTGTTATTTTCATTCCATGCGTTCTTCTTCAATCAAGTTCCGTAAATATTAGATTGATTACGGGAAAACTTGAAAGGCGATAAAGCGTCTCAGGCCCTCATGGACCAATTGTTTTGTTTCATTTTCATAAGTTTTGAGCTTTACGATCTATAAAAAGCATTTTTACGACGTTCAGGTCACCAACCAACCATTCTACTTTTTCGTTACATGCTACTGGCCACAAACTTTGCAGAAGGCGCCGTTAATCTTCAAAGTGAAACTTTCTATTGGAGTCAGTGGGCGGGGCGAACGAAGTAAGTGGGATGGGCCAGGGATTGATCATTTTCGACTAGGTCGAAATTTTAAATATCAATGTAGTTTTTCTTCCATTTACAGGTCAGGCGAGCAACCTAATGCTTTTTTCTAGTCCTTTTGTTATTGAGTCACTTTCTGTGACATTGCTGAAATGCTATAGTTTCTCAGATAGTTTTAAATGAAGATTAAATGCAAACCAATTGGAGGAAAACCACTCATTTAGATTTCCAATGAATAGAGATATTTCATGACAAAGGGGAATTTTGAATAAATAGTGATTTGTCTCGAAATTCTATCCCTCTATCTCTCAAAATTCGCCAATTTAATTCTTATTTCAAATCTTTTTCTCCCATTCGCGAACTAGGCTTCATTAATGTTAAAAGCTGCTTATATTAGGGTTGTCCGAAAAGTTCATAGACAGCCTTTAGTAGTGTCCATGTTATTATATTGGCACACAACATTTATTATCACTAGCTTAATAAATAATCAAAATAATATATCACATATATAGGCACATAAATGACCTCTCCCTCGTTTGCTGGAACCCGGAACACTTTGGAATTTCAGACTTAAACCAATTACCAGATGGCAAAATCTTAGACTGGTCCAAATGGAAAGAAGTTGCAGACGACAATTTAAAGTTTATGAAATCTAAGATTTTGCAACCTTTCTGGATAGAAACCATTGTGTAAAATGAAGAAATTGCTTGCCAATTGTTTTCAAATTGTTTTTCTTGGAAGTCGGGGCGCCAAAAAGCGTCATTTTGTCGGAGAGGGTAAACAGATATCCGCTTACTTCTTTAATGGTCCTTTTCGCGGTTTCGGGTATTGGCTTTTCTGACAACTTGGAAGATGAATTTATGAAGAAAAATAACGTCAGTAAACAGTGTAAAATAATGACGCAAAAATAACAATGTCATACGTTTTGGCAGAGCAATTACTTCGGAAATATCTTGTTTTGAACGGTGAATACTAAGAAATAGTCCATAATTTTCTTCTTTTAAAGGCACCAAATAATTCCCAAAATTCTCTCTATATAAATGGAAAAGGGTCTGTTAACTAAAATTTCTCTTTTATAAATGATTGTGTACAAGGCAAAAAGGACGAATTGAATCTAGAAGCGAACGTCATTAGAGAAAACACCGGTTGATGAGAGAATAAAGAAAATAAAATGCTCCTGAAAATTTAAAGAATTTGAAAAAATGCTGGTTAAAGAGTATCAACTAATTAATGAATTTCTACTCATAGTAAATTTAATAACACATTCAGGTAACAATAAAGCAATCTGTTGCCTTTGGGGGAAAAGACGTTAGAATAGTTGTATAAGCTTGGCAAACAGATGCCTTGATTTTGCTTACTAAGTAAAATGCAGGTACTGATAGAGTTTCCTATGGTCTTTTGACACGCACTTTTAAGACCGAATTCACCATCTATTGATATTTCTTGACAATTTTACAACACGAAAGTTCGGCGAGCAAAGGACATCATCTTACTTTTATTGGAACTTCTTTCTAAGAGTGTGCAAGTCCGTTATGGGTATACAGTTTGGTCTAAAGTAGCAAACCCCTAGAAAAACAGAAAAGTAAAAGTTTCGAGAAAGACTTACCGTGTTTTCACGTCGTCGTAAATTACACACGTGCGTTATATCGTCAACCATCGGCTTTGTGAGTAGACAGATGTAGCCTTTAACAAGAGTGCAATAGTCACAATATACGCCGCCACTTTGCTGCTGTTTCACGAAAATAATTGTAGACATTACTTATTTCGACAGAACCAAATTAAAAACATTTGCAGACTATCTTTTTGAATTAGGAGTAGTTGTGTTCACAAGGATGCTATTTCAATAAGCCCCAGATACTAAGTTTTAAGGGGGCATAATTCAGGGAAAAATTAATGAACACTCAAAAACCCAGAGACTAAGTGTCAAGGGGCATAACTCTTGCAAAAATCAAAGAATCATAAAATCCTTGATCCATGTACACCTAAAAATTATGGTGATGAAATTGACCAAGTTTCATTTAAAATGAGACAAAAAGTTAGGAGGAGTTGCGTTCACAAGGCTGCAATTTCAATAAACCCCAGATACTAAGTTTTAAGGGGGTATAATTCAGGGAAATCAATGAACCATAAAATCCTTGATCCATGTACATCTTCAAATTATGGTGATGATATTACACAAGTTCCTTTTAAATCAAGACAAAAGTTAGGAGGAGTTGCGTTCACAAGGATGCAATTTCAATAAGCCCCAGATACTAAGTTGCAAGGGGCATTATTCAGGGAAAAATTGATGAACCATAAAATCCTTACTTCATGCACATCAACCAATTTAGGTAATAACATCCACCAAGTTTCATTTAGATCCAGCCAGAAACTTAGGAAGAGTTGCATTCACAAGGCTGCAATATCAATAAGCCACAGAGACTAAGTTTTAAGGGGGCATAACTGAGGCAAAAATCAACGAGCCATTAAATTCTTACTACATGCACATCTACCAATTAAGGTGATAACATTGACCAAGTTTAAAAAAAAACCAACCAGAATCCTTGGGGGAGTTGTGCTCACAAGAAAAGTGGACGTACGTACGTACGGACGGACGGACAGACGGAGAAGATGACGCCAATATACGACCGCCTCCGGCGGCGTATAAAAATGTATGGTATTTAGTAACATTATCAGTTAACAAGAAGGTGTCTACGAATTCTCCGGACAACCCTCGTACTTTTGAGGCGTCGTGTTAGAGACGACTATTCGTATCAAACCGAGTGTCCTGCCCTGCTTTCAGGATAGCCTGCTTACATATAATAAATGGTGCCACGCATTTCTCGTGCACTTTCTGAAAGGCAGATTTAAAAAAGGGATCTCTCACTTTTTTTTTATAATCCCGAACTGTTTTGCTGCTGTACTTTAGATGGAGTTACTTTATCTGCAATTCGGATCATCACGACAATAAGTGTTTTATTATAAATTGTTAGTCCGATTGCTACCCTCTGTTTCAGAAATTTTTCAGGTATACTTCACCGGGGATAGAATGTCACTTGTTTTCAAACAGAAACCTTTAGAAATCACAACATTGACAGCTGTGTTGTTCTAACCTATTAACCCAATCCCACACAAGCCCTCCTTTTTACGAATCCCCCCTCCACAAGAAAAAAGATTCGGAAAACAGTGTGGAAAATGAAGAAATTGACTGTAACAAGCAATTTCTTCATTATCCAAAGTGTTTTCTATTAAAAAGGTGAATTTTTTTTAAAAAAATACATTCTATCAACTTGAAATCGTCGTCTTCAGCTTCTTTGGACCAGTCTAAAATTCAGTTGTGTTGAAATTGGATAAGTGTCTGTTAGTCACTTATTAAGTATTGCCTGTCTATAAGATTTAAAACTATAAAGTGTAAACGAACATAGACATGAGTAGCTCTTCCTTAGAGCAAATATTTTCGCTGCCAGATTCTATTCATATAAGTAGAACTGTTGATTTGATAGGTTGCAGACAATCTTTCAAGGTACATGTATGTGGAAATTTAATAATATGTATCCAGAAGTGTAGAAAACGTTGAGAGAAAAGGATAAATTTCTTGTGAAAATCAATTTCCACTTTTCCCACCATTTGCTTCTAAATACATCAGTTATTTCATGGTGATTCATGTTATAATGATAACTGTTAAAGCTCCGCGACTGTCAATCAAAGACACGGTCAACCAATCAAATCATTCATTTAGACCGGAAGTCTAAGACCTGAGACAAAGTAATATTCGTCGACAATCACCGACGAAGTAGGGGTCATGTCTCGGGCTATTCTTGATGGACTATTTTATAATACTTGTTTGTTTTACCCAACTATGGTCTTTACCAAACTATAGTGTAAACTCACCACTTTCCAATGTTTTCTTCGACGGCAATAATAGATAACGACTGTAAACAACAACAGCAACAACAAGGTTATCCGCAACAGGTGTACGCCCGAGAAACTTGAAACTAATTATTCAAAGTAAGTAACTCGGTTTCGTCATGATATCAAACCCATTTCTGAGAAACATTGAACAATTAGGAAATATTGGTTAGGATGATAATCGCCTATAATCAGTAGTGTGTCTTTTGTCGGAAAAATTACTTTTAAAAAATCTATATATCTTATTTCGAGTAAAAACCTTTATTATATACCTATAAAATATATGGATTAAAATGTGGCTATCTAATACAACTCGATAGAAAAAAAAAAAAAAAAAAAAAAAAAAAAAAAATCCGTATTCGGCGTGTACTAAAAAACGTATTCGGCGAGTACCATTAAACACGGACTACTTTTTTGTGTATTGACGTTCGTTTTTTTTTTTGGAAAGTTGGTTATTTCTTAATCATTTAAGAGAATTTTCTTAATGTCATGTCCTAAAAGGTATCATCGAATAAAAACCACCTACACCCGATTCTCGAACACGATAACAACAAATAGAAAAGACACTGTTGTAATATTCCCTATGACTATCTTGTATACAACACCATCACCCCCAGAAAATTTTTGTAGGAACTTGAACTATGAGATATGAGTCCAGATGTATCTTTAAAACAAACAAGTGGTGTACGCCGCGAACGCTCTCATTATAAAAGTTTAAACATTGTGTGTCCATTTAAAACAAACAATATTGTCTAATTATAGCAAATTTTTGCATCATTAGCAGTTATAGTCAGATTACCTTTTATCATTTATCTATTTATATTTCACAAAGGAATTACAATTTCGATATATTCGCTGTAAAAATTGTTTTATTGTATGCACAACTGTATCAATGTTATTCTATTTATGTTGAATTCTCTCAATTACGGTAGTGACTCTTGTCTTTTCAACCCTAGTGGAGAACTAATATTTTATTTGACTCTGACGGGATTCGAACCTACGCGGATACGGCAACGCCGCCTAGCGCTGCAATGTCCGACGTCCCTAACCTTTGCGCTACCGAGACATCCCCAAAAAAAGGATGTTCAAATAAAGCATATAAAGCTTCCCGACACTGCAGCACACTCCGTATAAGGGTTCTATTTTTAGAAATTCTATTTATATTGAACTCTCTCAACTAGTTAGTTTTCTAACGACAAGATTGAAGTACAAGTTACAATACTGCGATATTATTGATACCATTTGACGGGATGCTGGTAACACCTACTGACTCCTACAGGAAGTTCAACTTTGATATCAAATATATAGCAAAATTTATGACTAGCAACATGTAGGAAAACAACGACAACAGCAACAACAACAACAACAAACAACGACGTAAAATGGTTGTTGGCGACGAAAAAGTCTATCCCTTTGTTGTCATTCAAAACTCGTCTTATATTTAGCGTTTCAATGAGTCTGACATGTTACCTTAAACTTTCAAGATCGTACCATACGAAACACGTGTTGTTTTCGTATTTTGTCATACTAATCAAGGCTAAAGTGAAACCCTGATTATCAGAACTTTAATGAGAAGAAATAATAATATTTAAAAAAAAAGAGACTATTGAAATCGCTCGAATTTCTGCTAGAATCAAAAGAAAAACTTTTTCGCTGACCTGGGGAAACACACACACACACACACAAAAAAAGAAAGAAATGAAATCGACGCACAGACTCTGGTCTACTAGAGTTGAGACAAGGATCTATACTGCATAGCCTGAGACATATAAGCAGTGCAGCAAAAACGCACGGTGGGTATGGGGTGGCTTTGCGGTGATCTAGTCAAAATTGCTTTCGGAATTCACTCGGCAAAATTCGGTATCTCGCCTCGTAATTCGTCTGAGATACTCTGCCAAATAAAGGTCAGAGATCATGACGTCATCAAAAAAGCACCGGGAAATTCTAAAGCAGCTCCATTCTAATAACGTCAAAATCCCTCTTTTAACAAAAATTCAAGCCATTTTGAGAAATAATGGATAAATTACCTCGCTTATGAAATGACCGTATACCGCGCTAAATGACGTCACAGACTCATAAAGAGGCTGGGTCAACGTCAGTGAGTATTGATATATGCGAATATCAATCTCAAAAAAGGGGGCGTCAAAAACGGTCACTGTATGGAAGAGTGCTAAGATATGATTTGCTTCATTTTCCACCATGTTTTCTACATAGAAAGTTGAACAAATCTGAAAGTTCATAAGCTTTAAATTGTCTCCTGCAACTTCCTTGAATTTGGACTAGTCTAAAATGTTATCTTATGGTAATGAATTTAATAGTTTTAAAAGCGCCAGCCACCAAGGCGAAACTGAAAAACTGCAATTAAAGTGACGTATACATGTAGCAACATACAACCAAACCGATGAACAGCAAACCGTCGATGGTATAACAAAACGTCGCAACGTTACCTTATTCAAGCTGTAGATACGACGTTTGGATAGCCCGCCACCTACATCGCTCCCACGTGACAAAAAGCTCCATTTGTCTTCCGAATGTTCTATTTAGAGTGGGAAAATTACTTTCATATTTCAGATCCAGACATATCTAAAGAGAGAGGAGTGTAGAAATCGACATGAAACTATTACATGTAACAAAAATTACCAAATCAAATATGACAATTATCTAATAATACTCTTTATCTGGGGATAATTTCGTGTTTTAACACTTCGAGCGAAACCCGCGAGAAAACAAGAAAAAAATCGCGTAAGAGGGTAAGCCTCAAATTCATGTAACTATCTTTTGGCGGTGTAATTCTAAAACCTCGCAACTACAGCTGCCATCAAGCTGTAGTCACGAGATTTTAGGATTACACCGACTATTTGCCGCCGTACAATATCGAAGCCAGGTTTTAAGATTTTTATGACACCGCGAGAACTCTTAGTCTAGGATGTTTGTGTTCACATTATAGTAAACTATGATAGCGAGACCACCCCTATAAATCGACTGCTTCTATTAATAAAAGATCTTTTAAAAATGAAGGCATTTGTTGTAAAAGAAATTAACCCATTCCCACACAATCCATCCTTTTTACGCCTTTGAAGAAAAATAAAACAACAAACAAAGAAACAAACAAACAAAGAACCCCAACAAACGAACAAACAAACAACAACCTCGGAGAACATTGTAGAAAATAACGAAAAGAATGGATTTACCCCATGCAATTGAACCTCATTAAAATCGTCTCATTAGGCTGTTGGAACTCATTAGGATCGACTCAAGGGCCACGTTAATAGCGCAGTTGGTGGAGCGTCGGACTCTCAATTGTGAGATCTAGGGTTCGATCGCAGGTCGCAGCAAATATCCTGTCCGACATTTGTCTCCCACAAATATGTGGATAATCGTAAAACTAGGTTGGATGAACAACTAGAGGTCAAGAAAGTATGTAGTGGTAGTACGGTGTGAGAAATTCCAGGAACCAATTTTTAGGTGCTCAAGCCGCCCCGATAAGATAGAAAAACTGTTAAATGTGGCATTAAACCCCATTAAAAATTTGAACATCAAGGAATAAAGAAAGAATGTATGAGATGAAAACGATGTTTATAACCTAATCTAATCTAAATATAAAACTAAAATTACTTTATCATAAGTTTGGGATTTGATTGATTGATTGATTGAATGGGGTTTAACGCCACTTTAAACAGTTTTTCAGTCATATCGCGCGGCTGGAGCACCCAACAATGCATTCATGGTATTTCTCATAACAGTACTACAACTACATCCTTTCCTAGCCCCCAGCTGCTATCCCACCTAGGTCTTCGATTATCCACCCATCGGTGAGAGACAAATGTCAGAAAGAATATTTGCCGCCGCCGGGTAACGAACCCATGACACCCCATGATTGAAGATTAGGAATCTGGTGCACTACCGACTGCGCTATGACGGCGGCTATAAGTTGGGGAATCATACCGATAGTTTCGACCCAGGTCAACCAACTTATCGTCGTTGTCGTTCTTAAACGTCGTAACTACAGCTTGAATCAAGCTGTGGTTACGACGTTTTAGAACGACATCGACGTTATGTTTTATTCACCTATGAGTGATAGACAACTAATGCATCACCCAATTACCCATTAACGGATCCTTGGCCTTAAACTTGCGACCTCCGGTTCGCATAATTTGCTCGGTATGCTTCTTTGTTCTTATCTCCGATGGATTCCTTGGTCTGTAAGAAGACCTGAAATATTACGTTGCAATAACCTAAAATCAATTTCGTCAAAGACGTTGATTGTTTTTAATGAAAATGTAGGCAGAGGGAAATCTTCGGGAAAAAAGAGATTGATTCATAAAAAGTCCAGGCGGGTTTGACAGTTTTTCGTAAGAAATCATGCCTGTCGCAATTCATCAATGTAATAGATGAAACTAGAGTTTTTATATGAATCCTACCTCTGTATCCTTCTTTCGCTCTCTACTTCTGTCTGTTCTTCTCTCTCTTTTTCCCAATCAAAATCTGTCTCCTTCACTCTCTCTCCCAGCCGCCGCGATATGACTGAAAGATTGTTAAAAGCGGCGTAAAACCCCTTACAAACAAACAAATCACTCTCTCTCTCGCGTAAGCTGTCTCTATCTATATATCCATATATATCCATCCATATATCCGTCCATATATCCATCCATATATCCATCCATGTATCCATCCATCCATCCATTCATTCATCCATCCATCCATCCATTCTTCCATCTATCCATCATTCCATCCATCCATCAATTCATCCATCTATCCATCCATCGATCCATACATACGTCCATACATCCAAACATCCATCCATACATCCATCCATACATACATCCTCGACCCCTTTCCACTTATCCCCCTCTCAACATTTCCTCCTCACGAAAACTACCAAGGCCTAACAGGGGAATTATTTGGTTGATACGGTGTTCATGATTACCCTCCCTTACAATAGATGCACTAGTTGATTCATGTATCACAAAGCGGCATATGCTGGACAAAACCTCGTAACTACAGCTTACTAAGGCAAAAGATGTGACGGATTGAGCGCCAATCGACAAAAATAACTTTTTGGTACAATCCATTAAAATCTATGCTTTAGCTATCTTCTCATGTAATGTGCATGAATGAAAAAAGGGGTCCTGTGTGTTTCGGTGTTAAGGGAGATATGATAACTTAACTTAACCTGTAAAAGACAATATCACAAGAATTTACAAACTTTTGACACTTTTTCGGACTTACTTGATCGTCTAGATTTTTCCAAATGCAAAAAAAAACGAAATTACAGTCTGCCATTGTAAAACTGTCGATCACAGCCTGTTACCCAAACGACCTCAAGTAACAACTTCTGGCTGAAGGGCCGATTTTTTCCTCGAACTTCTGTTATCTTGAACTTTTTGCAACGGCCCGCAAACATCGAGATAACGCCTGTCGACCCTAATCAAACCGTCATGTCGGATGTTAGTGGGCGCGGTCAGCTACCTGTCAATCATTTTAAAGGTAAAAAAAAAACTTTATGAATTATTCGTGTTTTTCAAACAATTCAAACAATTACGTTTTGTTTTGTTGAAATCGCATCTCAGAAAATAAACATCAACGGTGATAATTTTATATAGACTTCTTTTGTTTATTATATTTTGATTCGATTCTATGTTCTATTTTTACGGAGTAGGCACACGAAATTCTGAAATGATTGTCATAAAAGATAGTAAATAATAAATAAAATATCTCGATAATATTTCTCTATTACTGATATTTATAAGATAACTGTCATATTAAACTGGTTAATTTTCTCTGACAGACGGTCTTTCATGACATTGTTTTGCGGAATAAGTTCGCTTCAGTCGTGACTAAGACAAGATAACTGACGAGAAGTAGAATCAATCGACCAATCAAATCATTCTTTTAGACCGGAAGTGAACATTGAACTCCTGCAATGGCCGCCTTTTACCTGAAGCGTTCTTGTTGGATTGACGACATAAACGTCGTAACTACAGCTTATCCAATCAGTAGTTACGACGATTAGGTCACCAACCAACCATGTATTTGTTGCTGGCCATAACATTAGCAAATAAACTAAATTATACATCGAACTAGAGGTTTCTGTCGGGGTCAGTGGGTTGGACCAGCGATTTGTCCTTTGATCTGATCCATACGCCCTTTATATCAAAATCAGTGTATTTGGATTGGTTGACGTACATTCAAATACCTATAAATAGGAAATATTACAACAGTGTCTTTTTCTATGCGTTGTTATCGTGTTCGAGAATCGTGTGTAGATATTTTTTATTGGATGAGACCGAAGGTCGAATCCAATAAAAGTACCTACACACGATTCGAGAACACGATAACAACAAATAGAAAAACACACTGTTGTAATATTCCTTTTATTATATACCTTTTAGGAAATAACATTTAGAAAATTCTCATAAATGGCTAAGAAATAACCAACTTTCCGAAAAATCCGGAACGTCAATACAAAAAAATGTAGTCCGTGTTTAACGGTACTCGACAAATACGGTTTTTTGCTACACGCCGAATATTGATTTTTTTCTGTCGAGTTGTCGCCGTCAAAGCGCAGTTGGTAGCGCGTCGGACTGTCAATCTAGAGGTCCCGGGTTCGATCCCCGACAGCGGCACTCATCCTTTCCGACTATTTGTCTCTCACCAATGGGTCGATAATCGTAGACCCATGTGGGATAGCAGCTGGAGGCTAGGAATGGATGTAATGGTAGTACTGGTGTGAGAAATACCAGGAATCCATTGTTAGGTGCTCCAGCCGCCGCGATATAACTGAAAGATTGTTGAAAGCGGCGTAAAACCCCATTCAAACAAACAATCTGTCGAGTTGTATTTGACAGCCATATTTTACTCCATATCTTTTATATGTATATAATAAAAGGGTGCTTACCAATTCCTTTCGTATTCAAATGTCTGATTTCGAAATTTGTCCTTTGAATTCTAATTTGGATGACTTTATGGGTAAGTTATCTATCTATCGACAAGATTCAATCAACTTGAAGGTATGAGGAATGCGTCGTAGTTGTTCTAAAACGTCGTAACTACAGCTTGATTCAATCTGTAGTTACGTCGTTTTAGAACGACGACGACGAATCGCGGATTGTTTGGTAGACTACCAGATTGACAGAGTACTAGAATAAAATCAAAGCACTGAAAGTGCTGATGATGGACGTCCGTGTTGGTATAGTTGAGTGATAAGCCCGTTTTGGCATACACAATTGTAATTTTCATCTAGATAATCCTTTTTAAGCATAGCCTCTCACCTAGCCTGCTTTGTTTGATAGGTACATATAAAAACGGCAGTCTCTATTCAAGAGTCCTGAGCGCGATCAAAAGTTCGGGAAAGAATGCAATTGTCACACGCGTCATTTGTCTTACCCGCTGGAAATATGAAAATAATTTGCCTGTAAAGTTGGCTGAGCAGCTACACATGTAATGTCCCAAATTTATTGTTGCAGCTCTACATGTTACTGGTGTGAAAACTGGCAAGAAGCTATGGTTGGTAACACCTACCAACCACGGTTTTTCTGAAATACTACTGAAAGTCACGTTAAACCAAATTCAATTGATCGCAGTCTAACTAGCTTTCAAGACCAATACTTTTTTTTTTACTTTTCCGAGATTATCCTTTTCCGAAGACATTCCACAAATGATTAAGATATCATTTAAGAAACCCGGACAATATTAGATCATCAATATTCATTGAGAATTATTACCTTTAAGAAACAAGTGCGAATTTTGTATATCTTTTAAACCTTCCGTGATCCAGTAAAAGCTTAAATCATTCCCTCACAATCAAGCTTTTTACGCCCAGGAGAATTTCACTAAAGAAAACATTGCGAGAAATTGAGAAATTGCTTGTTTCACAATGTTTTCTGGGGATTAGTTTTCAATCTCAAAGCGATTTGAATTGTCGTCAGTAACTAGTCCACAATTTGTCGTTTGGTAATGGTATCTTTAAATATATGTAACACTCCCGCGGTATACAGCAGTTCTCAAAGTACTCACTATATAATTGAAAGATTCCGCGTTATTGAAACCGTGGCCGCATCTACGCTAAGCGGGTTATTGGTAGGTGCCTTAGTATTTAAGAGTAGTCTACGCGTTCTACAACGATTGCCTTACATAGTAGCACTTGACTTCAAACCTCAAGATCAAGGGTTCGAGTCCTGGGCTGAAAATATCAACAAACAAACTGATTGTCTTTCGGATGAGGCCCTGTGTGCTTTCCACCGAGCACGTTAAAGAACCAGTCGAAACTCTCAGCAGTTTCGTCCTGTAGCCTTGCACTACCCCCCCCCCCGTAGTAACTAATCGTCTTCTAGGGGCGTCGTTGAAATGGGCATGTGCTACGGTAGCAACGATCGGAAATACACACAGTTCAACGAATTATATAGAAACCTTTAATCACGCCATTTTCAAAATGTACAGATGTTTGGGGTTACAGGTTTATAAATATAATGAATCAAACCTAACTGGGCACTTCTTCTCTTCTACCATAGTAACATCCTACTGGATTTTCCAAAATGGGTAACACTGATGGACACCAACGGAGTCCATCAATTACTAGCAAACTGTTAGACTAGCAGATTTCCCGATTGACAGTATTGAAGGTAGGACTTTTATGAACTCAAAGATGTGGTTAATTTATGGTAATGTGTGGATTTTAAATTGTTTTTAACAGCCTTGAGGCTAGGAAAGGATATAATGGTAGATCTACGAGGAATCCATTGTAAGGTGCTCTAGCCGCCGCGATATGACTGAAAAATTGTCAAAAGCGGCGTTAAACCCTATACAAACACACACAAAGCACATTTTAACCTTCAATTGATCAGGCGGTTTCATTTTGTTGTTCTTTTTTTTATCGAAGTCGTTTATTTTTACAAAATAATTGTCTTTCATAATCAATATGGCCTACCTAGCCAATAAAAAATGGAACCTATATAGGACACATCTGGGTCCAATATGGACTGCCCATCTCAACCGTGGTTTATATGGAACCCTTGTAGGCAAAACAAATAAGGGCTATCTAGGATCATTATGGGCAATAGCTGTTGGCCCTTATGGTTCTCATGTTATCCTTAAGTTTCATTTTATCTATAATAGTAATTATTTCAGAGCCATATGGTATTAGCATCGGCATATCTATTAATGGCTCATATAGTCAGAATACATAAACAAAGAAACACGTGTTAAAACAAGAATATAAAAACAGAAATTAAAGTAAAAGCGCGAACATCAAAGTAAATATGACTTTTCAACACAACAACAACAGGATAACTGGATTTTACCTCAGTTGATAATGAAGCCAAACATTTTGCGGAAATCTAATCTAGATACTTTGGAAGCCTACACACAAAAAAATCAAATGCATTTTTCAAAATAACACATTCACACATTCTATGGGACATAAGAATATTTCATTTGAAAAAATAACAGCGTCGGCAGGGATTGAAATTTTGAAAGTTTGTCCTATTCTCCATTTAGCCTTTTTAGCATGTTTTCTTATCGATAGGAGCCCTATATGTATCAAACAAGGATTAAATTCCTATATAGGACTTGTAAGGGTCCCACGAGGTTATTTTACCCTGTTTCTGACCATATGGGGCTCATGTTCCTATTCCCATGGGGTATTAAACAGCATTTTAACTTGAATTTGGTTCTCGCTGATTAAGCCAGGTGGACTTCTGGGAATCCAGGAGACTAGTAAGGTAAAGCTGGCAGAATTGCAGACCTTTACTAGCAGACTGCATGGGTTTCGAACCTTCATTAAAATAAAGTTGTGGTTCATTTATGATATGGAAAGGGTACAACAACTTTTGACCCATTACCACACAAGACAATTTAGACTGGTACAAATGAAAGAAGTTGCAGACAATCATTAAAACTTTAAGATATTTTCAATTTTCTGGGTAGAAAACAATGTGGAAAATGAAGAAACTGCTTCTGAAAAGCAATGTCGCCACTTTCATAAGGTTTTTCAACGCTTTTTAGCCTGGCGAAGTAAATAAAAAACGTCATTCAGGGGGAATGGGTTAGCCATTTCAACACAGTGACTCTTTTCGATATCCCTCAAGATAATCAATAGAGAAACCATTGTGGAAAATGATGAAATTGCTTGCAACAAGCAATTTCTTCATTTAAAACAATTTTCATTAACTTTAAACTGTCGTCTGCAACTTCCTTCAATTTGGACAATTAAAGAAATACCGTTAATTGGTTAAGTGATGCAGTGGCTCCAAAGTACCCCCCAAAACGTCATACCTACAGCTTTGATGATTTTTATTACGAGTTTTCGTGCCGCCCGCAGACAAGATGGCATATTTCAGTTTCGCGGCTCTCTTTGTTTATTTTACCGATAAATATTTTTTTCATGGGGCCATTATTCATTCCTTTGTAACCTAAAGAAATTGTAAAGTTATACATTTCTTGCGTGATATCCGTGCGTTTAGAACATATAATAATGTTCTACAATTTCGACGAAAATTTCTCGGAAATGTGAATCTATGACTTTATCTCTGAAATATTTGCGCGTTCTTTCCGTGTTGCTGTGCGATTGGTGAAGCTTTTACACAAATTGTACAAATTGGCGAAATTGTAGGCTGGCCCGATTCGAAGATGTAGAAGCGGACATATGATAGTATATCTGAATTCAGAATTACACAACAGTTCCACGGTAGAAATAATGTTTGAAAAAGATCTATCTTTTAGACTTTTTTAAACAGATCACAGAACTAGTAGGTTCTATCATTTGTTCGCGTTTTACCAACAATCTTGTGGTCTCGAGTGCGAACCCAGCTGATGTTGTTAGTAGGCAAGACATAAATGCCCAAAGACAGGTACTGGTGATACCTAAGAAGGATATGAATACATGAACTAAACTTGTTAAAAGTGGCATTAAATACCACAACAAAAACAGTCAACCCCCCAGTCGGCTTACATTTTTTTCGTCAAAGGACAAAAGTCGTCAAAACAGGAGAGATTAATTTAAGTTGGAGAACTTTCTCCGCATCGATGTAAGATGAATAGGCTTAATCTAAAATGATTTTAAAGCAAAGGGGATACATTGTACATTTGGTCGTTTTAAGTCGTAAACATGTACGTGTCCCTTCGTACACCAATATAAACAACGATTGACGGATTGTGCCTGCCAAACAAAGATTCGATTGACCAATCAAATTATTCTTTTAGAACAGAAATATCATCTCCAAAAATGACTGAAATTTAGTTGAAAACAGCACCGTTTAATATAGAAGTTGAACTTCCTGCCAGGACTTAGTAGGCGTTGCTAGCCATCTATCAATAATCGGACTTCATGTTAGTACACAGAATTTCAGTTAGGAAACATCTCAGGAGATTTGTCTAACCTAAATAGGGCTACACCGAAAGCTTGTTGGAAGTGAATTAACCAATCAACTGCCATTCACACATACACTCACCCACCCACCAACCAACCAAACAGCCAGACAGCCAGCCAGTCAGCAAACCTACCTACCTACCAACCAACCAACAAACAAACCAACCAATCAACCAGCCAGCCAGCCAGTCAGTCAATCAATAAACCAACAAACAACTAACCAGCCGACAGGCCCTGAACGGTAGTAGAAATGGTCAGAGCGTCGGAATCATAATAAAGAGCTTCCGGGTTTGTACGCGACTATTTATCTTAGTTCTTGCAATGGCCCGGCTTTCATTGTTATAGGTTGTCAACTTAACATGTCTGTCTATTCAGTTGATTGCCGCTATTGCATTCAAGAAATATGGTTAAAACTATGCACATCTATTGAAAGGCTAATTTTGAACCTAGAGATTTTACTTAAATCGTCGTTATTGATATTTTTTGAATGTATATTAATCATCTTTCATGCGGAGCAACGGTAGTTTTGAAAAATAAATCTTTCAAAATGACTGCAATTCACATAATTCGAGTTGTAAACATTAAAGATGGTATATTATTTGAATTAACTCACTTTCGAAATAACTTTAGCACTTATTTCAAATTGACGTCAAACACCTATTCTTGAGTAATGGAAAGTTATTTTCTTGAAATGTGTCTCGTTAAGGCAAAACTAACAATACGAGAACTCCTCATATCAATACATAAAATAACATGAACTCCGGTTTTATCAGAGACCGAAGAAAGTTATACAATGTTAAAATATTTTTAGAAAAATATATACAATACACTTAGACAATATCGGACACTCCATAAAAAATTCGATTTTGATAGTGTCAAATACGGTTCCATAAAAGGTAGTCTAAAATAGCATCATTTTTATAATGTAGATGACGTCATAATGCGAATACCGTACCCGGAATGGTAAAGAAGGGGACTTGTAGAATTAAAGATTTTTAAACAGCATTTTACCGAATTTATTTAATAAAAATGTGGGTATTTAAGAAATGGCTGGTCTTATGAAATATAAACAATTTCCTCCGCAGTTCAAAGCAAATACATTATGTTGTATCGCTGTCGTAACATGATGTTCTTTTATATCTATATCTATATGGTCGAATTTCTAGAAAAAGCATCTACGGGCAAATCAAAATGGAATGGAACAAATCTATTCGAATGGAATTGTCGACACTAATCAACCTGCATAGTCCGAACAGTGTGTTAATATTATTTTTGAGAATTTTACGAACCGAAGCCACTGAAATATTCTTTACATTTCTATAAACAGCATTTCAGTCTTACTTCTTAATTTTAAAGTTCAAAAGACGTGTGCCTTGTTAACGTGTGCCTTAGTTTTGCGAGTATTAAAAAACGGAATTCGTATCAAATAAAATAACAATAAAATTCACCAGGCTATTTTACAAGTTAATAGCAGCCGCCATAGCGCAGTCGGTAGCTAATCTTCAATCATGGGACGTCATGGGTTCAATCCCCGGCGGCGGCACATATTCTTTTCGACATTTGTCTCTCACCAATGGGTGGATAATCGTAAACCTAATTGGGATAGCAGCTGGAGGATTCCACTCTTTACATTTTATTCCAATGAAATTTTAGACCGTTTTAAAGGAGTTGCAGACGACAATTGAGCGTTTATGATATTTATATTTCTTCAATTTTATGTTTAGAAAACATGGCGTAAAATGAGGAAATTTTTTGTTACAAATTCCAAATTGAAAAGAGTTACAGACGAAAATTTTATGACACTTTAGATTTTTTCAACTCTCTGTATAGAAAACATTGTGTAAAATGAAGAAATTGCTTTTTACAAGCAATTTCTTCATTTTACACAATATTTTCTCAATTGCTATTCTTGATTTGGGTCAGAAAACGCTATTGTGTGGGCATGGGTTAAATCTTAATGTTTTCTAAACTAAATTTGAGTAATTTAAGAAAAGGACCTTGGCTCCTTTTTTCTGGGATACTCCGACGTTGTGGAATAATCCTTATTTCGTGAATTAAACTCATTCAATCGAAATAAAAAAAATCGCAGTTTTATGATTACTCCGGGTTGCAAAAAGCAGAGAGAATTAAATGGCTAAAAACCCAGGTCTAGACAGAAAAACAAACAAAACGCCCTCATTGTTTTAAATTCTGAATTGCTATCCCGTCTTTTTATCCAAATGGCATCCATCATGCGAAAAAAACAAGTTCAGCAAAGGAACTGATTGAAACCAGTTAAATTTGCAAAATGTGCAATCCTTTAATGTCACGAAGAATGTGGTTGCTGATCAATTAATCTTTTAAGAATAATACGAAGCACAAAGGTAGTTGTGGATACATTGCCTTCTAGATGCATTCGATTTCATTTGTTAATCGTTTCTTTACAACATTTTTTTACCGTTAATTGAACCTTTTACCACGAAATACGCTATTTTACGCTCCTAAAATAATATATTGGTTACAATATTGTTAGAAAAGGAGAAATTAAGGAACAATAGTTATGCTTTAATTGTGCAGAATATGACCCATCGCGGCTGTCAATCAAATAATCAGTCGATCAATGAAATCATTCATTTAGACCAGAAATCAGTTTTGAACTCCGACATTGGCCGCCATTTTTGTTAACCTTTTTGTTGGTTTAGAGACTGAAACGTCCTCACTCTAGCTTATTCAAACTGTAGTTAAGACGTTAAGGTCGAAAACCAAATATCCTTCTTTTTAGTTGTACGCTACTAGCCATAATGTTTACAAATTAGCGCCTGTCGGAGTCGTTTTACGTGATCAAAGTAGTAAGTGGGCGGGGCCAGCGATTAGTCAACTATCTCTGTTGTCTCAAATTGACAGAAACGTAAACCGGATAAAATCTGTTCCCCGATTTAGAAAGAAATTAAACCATTCCTACACAACAAAATTTTAGACTGGCCCAAATTGAGAGAAGCTGCAGACGACAATTTCAAGCTGATGTTTTGTTGTTGTTGTTTTTATATGTCTTTTTGATACAAGCAATTTCTTCATTATCGGCAATATTTTCCAAATATTTTTTTCTTGTTGGGCGTTAAAAGGAGAGATTGGGTGGGAATGGTTTAATAGGATTTTTATTTTGAATACCCATTCCAGAAAACTAGTGGGTTCGATTCCTTGTCGCGGCACATATCCTTTCCGACATTTGTCTTCCACCAGTGGGTGGATAATCGTAAACCTAAGTAGGATGAGCAGCTGGGGCTTGGAAAGGATGTAGTGGTAGTAATGGTAAGCCAAATACAAGGAATCCATTGTTAGGTGCTCCAGCCGCGATATGACTGAAACATTGTTCAAAATGGCATTGAACCCAAATAGAACAAACAAAACTAGTTTTTGAAAGAAATACTCTTAAAATACATTACGCCTACATGTATACATACAACAGCCGATAATAAGTACACGAGCATATTTTTCCAGTGAAATATATTTTTTTTTCTCAGATAAGACCAATAGAAAACCATTTTCTCATTTGAACTAAAATAAAAAGATATACATGTATATCTATATACTTTAAACCCCCTTTTCACATGATAAATTTTCGGTGGGAAAATCGAAATTAATATTAACCAACAATTAATGATTCTAGTGTTTTTGTCCCTTTGATCTTTAAATCCAATTCTGTAGACGATTTTATTTATAAGCAAGGGTTAAGACCATGGCTTGCTATTTTCTAATCGATGTCTTTTAACAGTAAGCTTTGAGATTTCCTGGTTTTGTGCTGTTATTTGCCGAGCACTTGATAACCACCAGGAAGAAATCAAAAGTATTTGAGGTTTGAAAGTTCGGTAATAGACACAAGAATTACGGTATCTCAAAATAATTTTCTTGGTGAATAGTGGGACCGGTCATGGAATTTTCTTCGAGATAAACTTAACCCATTTCCACACGAAAAATTTTAATTCTGGCCCAAATTGAGAGAAGTTGCAGACGACAATTCAAAGTTGATGAAATTTTAGATTTTTTCATCATTCTGGGTCGAAAACATAGTAGAAAATGAAGAAATTGCTTGTTACAAGCAATTTCTTCATTTTCAAAAATGTTTTCCCAACTGCTTATCTTGAGGTCGTCCAAAAGCGTCTCTGTGTGGGTTTAGAACATATAAGTTATTATCTCATTAAAAAGAGAAAAAAAAAAATAGACTTGTCGAAAAAGAAAGAAGTATCAGACGACACTTAAAAGATTAGAACATCTTAAAAATGTAAGGACAGAAAACAAGGTTGATAGCAAAGAAATTGCTTGTCACAAGCAATTTTCTGCAATGTTTTCCAAAACATTTTCCTTGATAAGCACAATAAAGCGAGACTATGTGGGAATAGTTTGAGCGAGTCTTGGCGAGCCTTGAAGAGATTTATATTCCCTAATTTTTACGTAACTGTGATATTATACTTGAGATAACATTGCGAACAAAAGAAAAACTTATAACGAGAAATTCCTTCTTTTTCAACAAAAATTTCTATCGAATAGAATATTTACTTCATGAATTGTAATTACTTTATAATGCCGTCTGATATACCTTTGAATTTGGACAAGTCCAAATTTTTGAAAAAAAAAAAAAAAAAAAAAAAACCACCACCACCACCGACAACAACAACAACAACAACAACAACAACAACAACAACAAAAATAATAATAACAATAATAATAATAATAATAATAATAATAATAAACTGTAGAGGATAAGTAATTTGCCTAATCTGGGCGACATTAAGATCAGATTATCTCAAAGAAAACATAATGACATGCCTACTTACCTAAAGGAGATGATTAGAATAAGAAAACAAAAAGAAATGACGCTTTTTGAGATGACGTCACAATGACGTTATTTAAAGACTTGTTTTATCAAAATCCAGAATTTTTTATTGACGAAACGGAAATTAAATGATTAACAAGAAAACGGGGAACCTTACTGCATGTTTCTCACCCATTTCCCCAAAATTAGAGGAATTTATCCATTTCCTGTTTAGCCAAATTTTAGACCTGTCCTATTTCAAAGGTTTTGCAGACGAAATTTAAAGTGGATTTAATATGAAAAATAACAGTTCAGTAGGGTATGAAATATTGTAGAAAAAGAAGAAATTGCTTGCTACAAGCAATTACTTCTTTTCCATGATGTTTTTTCAAAAATTTAATCACAGGGACGTACAAACAGGGTTTGAACGGGAAAGGATTAAAGGGGTTATCGATGGGTTTTTTCTTGCAACAGATTGTGATTCTCGCATATCATTTGAATACAATATTCTGAAAAGTCGAAAATTGTGACAACTAGAGGTCGTTTATCAAAATAAACCAGGGTATTTCCCTAATAGCCTACGTAGGCTTTAAATATAGTTTTAGATTACGCCGAGACAGTTGCCATGTATATTTGGACATTCACGTAGAACGGATAACCGTTAGATTCACGCATTCAGTTTGAATTCCCTCAAACCATCGTAATCGTGACGTCACCAGGAGTTATGTTCGATAGCCGGTTCTCAATTCTTTAGAGATGTGTCCAAAAAACTGTCTTCTTTAACAGACCCGTTACATGAAAATAAGGATTTTCCGACTGTCTTTTAACCCTTGACATGCTGTATAAATTAGCTTACTGAACTGCTGTAAAATCAAAAAGCAGAAAGAACTGATATAACTTGCTGTTCAAGAATCAATATTTCGTTTACAAACAAATTTTATGAATAGCTCTGGCAGAAAAAATAAAAGCAGGAGGTGTAGATCAAGCTCAGACTGCACTTATGTGCAGGCTGATCTTGACTACACCTTCTGCCAAAACCGGAATATTAAGGTGGGTAAATATCAAAGCTTTAATCGAGGTATGTTGGACTTGCAGACATGCAACGAAGCTGGATTTCCCAATGGTATTTGAACATTTTCTACATCGTAATAGCCGGTCTGACTTTTAAATAACTAGCAGCCAAATAAATTACAAATAGTATAAATATTTATTGAAGTTTCAAATGTTCTTTAGTAGTTCTTCACTAAACACTTAAATTGGTGATAGATAATTGGGCAATGGAAATATCCAGTTTATTTCACTAAAACGATTTTTTTCTTTTTTTGCACAATTTACTCTTGTAACCCTTTCCCATACAATCACTGATTTCTACGTCCCTGTGAAATTAGACTTGAGAAAACATTGTGGATAAAGAAGAAATTGCTTGTCACAAGTAATTTCTTCTTATACCACAATATTTTTTTACAATATATAATGGTTACTATTTGAATTGCTCTTACTTTACAATGTCATCATCTACCTCTTTGAATTTGGACAAGTCTAAAATTTTGAAAAACAGTAAAGGGCTAAAGAATTTGGAGTACCTTGTTGAGAGCCATTTCCCCCCAATTTCTTCTGCTTTGTCGTTACCCTCCAATGTTCAGCACGGACATCATTACACGCCAACTGCTGGAGAAATAGGGCCAATTAATACAAGCGAAAATCCAAGATAACAATGCATTCCATCATATCATAAAAAAGAATACATTTATCCATTAAAAAAGTCCCATAAACAATGAGGGACGTAGATAAATAAATAGATTAATCAATACACCTAAAAAAAGAGAAAAGTTCATGCTTTTTAACTGGCACATTGCTGGCCCAACCACTGACTCCGCTGGCCACGCCCTCTGAGCTCCGACAGAAACGAAATTAAAATTACCGGGAAAAGAAATTTAGGCAAAAACATTGCAAGAAAAGGAGAAATATAACTTATTTCCATGTAATACAACACGAAACCGATACGTTTGTTTCCAACGACCGTTTGATGAGAACTAATATGTTGTAAACTAATGAATGACTTAATACGGTCAAAAAATCAAGGTTTACATACAAACCTTGTTTCCAACCTATATAGAATCAACTATCTTAAAAAAATATTTGAATCTCTTGGCAACGGAAATCTCTCCGACAGAACTTTCAGTACTTTGATATTTTTGAAAAATGTGTTTGTTGCTCTTTGATAGATAACAGGTTGTCTTGTAAATGCTTACTCAGACGTTACGGGACGCGCTGACTGAGCAGAGTTGGAAGTTTTCGCAGGTGAAAAAATCACTAAAGATATGAAAGTTACAGTGAGCGATCAAAGGTCAATTTTGTCAACAAATTGACCTTTGATCGCTCACTATAACTATTACATCGATAAAGTGTAAGGGTTATCCCGTTGGTCATATGACCTCTTATTTTCGCTCTGATAGTCAATCAAAAGAAACAAACTCCCCGAAAACATTTCGAAATCAAAGGGAGATAAATCAGAATTTGCCAGTCTAATGATCCGTAATATATCATGCCCTTAAAGCAGAAACGTCTACTAAATAAACAAAAGAAGCTTACAGAAATAATTACAGCTTTGGACGTTATTTGCCAATAGGCTAAACAATATTTATTGAGCAAGGAAAATCGCATTTGCTTAATTTTAGCGACGGTCCGCCCTCTAGTCATTTCTTTTCATTTGTTTCGCGACCATTGTCATTGTTTCAGGACCTTGTTAAATTTTGACGCATCGGTTTGTTGTCCGCAGGATATTTAAAGCCTTTTCAAGACGTTTCAAGATTTACACATACCCGCCGGTTAAGGACTATTAGGCATGCTGATCACGATCTTTACTATACGCTTTTAAAATAGGTACTGTACCAAATTGTCTAAGACGACCAGCAAATGTTCTAAATGCACCTCGTGAATGTCCAGGCCAGTGTATGTCTTCGCTTATATTTCCAAATCATGGCAACACAAACTTAAAAATGTGACATCTCAAGCGAGGAACACCACAACAAAAAATATCTCCAAGTGAGTTTGGATCCAGTAGAGATCAACTAGATAAAGCATTTCAATAATCAACGTATAGTAAGGTAGAATAACTCAAGATTCAGAAAATATACCAAGAGCGAACAGTTTCGACCCTTGTCAAATGAACAGTCCGCGCAGTCTGACTAGAGTTAACACTTTTCTCTCTTCCCAGTACTTCAAATTTCAAATTCATATTACTTAATGAAATACCTTGTAGACCACATCACTGACCAGTGCGTACAAACAAATTATCACTGCATTGTGTACAACAAAACGAGATAATAATCAAAGGACTGAAAGTACTGAGAAGTTGGAATGCGCTGAAAGTGTCATAACTGTGGAATCCGGTCAAAATTCATTTATTACTTTCCGAGTAAGCCTCCCTCCTTTAATCTTAGACCAGCAATCCCATTCGTGTACATATGTGAGTGAATAACGCACAAAATCATAAATCCACATACAGAAATAAAAAACTAGCATTGTCTTACCCATTCCAAGATAGTGGCGCTTTAAAATGACCCTCATTGTGAAAGCTTAAGAAAACATTGTGGAAAATGAAGAAATAGCTTGTTACAAGCAATTTCTTCATTATCCACAATGTTTCCTGTCCAAAATGACCAGAATTTTAAAGATTTCATCAACTTATAATTGTCGTTTGCTACTTCTTTTAATTTGGACTGGTCTAAAATTTTATCGTGTTCGAATGGGTTATAAGCTCGTGTCACGCACAGCAAAATTAGAATTTTCAAGCATAACATTCTGCTTTTGATCAACTGTATTACGTGAACTCCCTTTAGAATCTTGAAAACAGAGAATAACAGCTTCTACAGTAAGAAATCAATGACCTCGATGATTATTTGACCCTCGACTCGGCCAATTCTGTAACGATCATACTAAACTCACGTAGATTTTCTGTTCAAGTTAATGAGTATACGTGGAAATTTGCGGAAATGTGCGGAAACTTGTTACAGGGTGATCGATTTGAAATACCGGTTTAGACTTAGGAAAAAAGATTATTTAAAGCGTTGTGAGTAAAAAAAAAAAAAAACTGACCTTAACGTAATTGTAACGTTATTGTTTGCGCATGGTAGTCTTGCCCTTTTCCTAAAAGATCCTATAATATGATGAAGACAGTATCAAATTATATTTGGCGCCCCGAGATGATACTTGTTAAAGATTGATGTGTTATTATTGATTTTAACTTGTAAATAACGACATAATAAAGCATAATTATTTAGGAAATAAGTAGAAACCGGAAATTGATATGGTTACATGCTATGTTCAAAATCTTCTACTTTCGTGTTGCATCTATTTGATTTTTATAGAATAAAAGCTGTAAATCCCACAATAATCGCGTTTGCTTGATGCCTGCGACCCCCCTTAATCGCTCTAGAATGTTTCCAAGCACTTGGCGCCGTGATTATTGTAAAAATCCATTTGCGACCTGAGCCATATTTGTAAACATTGCCTATCTATGGTCACATGACTATCACATGTCACTTGAGATCACGTGATTACCAAACACGGGACGGCGAATCACAAAAAACAAATTACTGCGCTGATTATTACCTTATTTTTCAATAATGTAAAGCAAACTAAAACATGTTTAGAGGTCTCTAAACGAATTTTTATATCATCCTTTGCATGTGCCATATCATTGTCTTCGGCTACAACTAACTGATTGTCCGTGGCAAGTTGAGATGAGAAGTAACCCGAGGTGCATTCATATCTAAGAGATCACGTGATATGTGTTATCAAGAAACCCGAAATAAAATTGTATTGTGTTCATTTTGCGGTTTTGTTAAATCTAGGTTGGAATTGCTCCGCATTCCAACTTAAAAACAGGTGAACTATTTTTATCCAATCGATGTCAGGATCAGCTTTTCTCCTTACTTTTGGTTTTAATACTTACCTGCTTTTGTCTGAATTATAGACTAGTACCGCCGTCGACTTTAACGAAACCTTAATTACAAGTCGACAGTGGTACCAGTCTACGTGAAACAGATGCACCTCCGCGCACCTGGAAGGAAAAAAGCAACACTGTAAAACCATTGTTATCTCGATTTGTAAAGGCGTGGTTTACACCGAAATATGCATCTAGTATGAATGTATAAAAGAAGTTATGGATAATTAAAACGCCAAAAAATATTTCAAATGCAACTTCTTTTTATCAATACATATTCTATTCTTTCAGCGCACGACCTTTTACCAACAGTCAAGTTGATCATAAAACAACTGAATTTCTCTGTGTTTTTCTTTGACCGGATATAGATTCACTCGACGCCGTATGTGCCACTAAGAGGCTTATGAAATGTAATTAAGTTTCCCGTGTTATTTGCCACCGAGGTCTTGAAAGTTAATTTGTACCGGAAAATTAAAAATCCGGACTTAATCAACGAATCACCGTGGCCTGAGGTCAAGTTTGGTCCGTCTAAGTACATTCTTCTGCTTGGTCTGAGGACATGTTAACCACTAAATAGGAACTCTAGTGTAATCTGATGACTGGGGACATAAGACAATTGTTAGAGATTATCGTCTGTATTCTCGGGACGAAAGCAGATACCTATTTTCAGCACGATTGTCCTGATAGTTAGAAATTGATTTAAGTTTATTATAGTTAGAAAAGATTCTAAGAAATTACGAGACAATGATAGGTTTGTTAGTTTTAACAGTCTTTGTCGGCGCTTGACAGAGTTAATCGACTTTACGCTCAAACTCGCCGCCGTCATAGCGTAGTCGGCAGCGCGTCAGACTCCTAATCCTCAATAATGGGTTGTCATGGGTTCGATCCCCGGCGGCGTATCCTTTCCGACATTTGTCTGTCACCAATGGTTGGATAATAGTAAACCTAAGTGGGATAGCAGCTGGAGGCTAGGAAACGATGTAGGGGTAGTACTAGTGTGGGAAATACCAGGAATCCATTGTTAGGTGCTCAAGTCGCCACGATATGACTGAAATACTGTTGAAAATGGCGTTAAACCACAATCAATTAATCATCAATAAAAAAAACAAACAATCAAACTCCCGATCATTAAATTGCAAGTCAGCTGTTATCATATAGCGCAGTTCGCAGCCACATAACGTTGGTCTACGACCCTCTCAGGTACCCATTTATACACCTGGGTTTAACTCATTCCCACACACTAAAAGTCTTGACTAGTCCAAACTCAAAGAAGTTGCAGACGAAAGTTTAAAATTGGTGAAACCTATAAAATCTTTGTCTTTTGGGGTAGAAAACATTGTGGATAATTGAGAAATTGATTATAACAAGCAATTTCTTCATTTCCACAATGTTTTCCAAAGCTTTCATATTCAGGGGCGTTTAAAAACGTCACTGTGTGGGAATATGTTAAAGGAACAACGTAGAGTCCACGCAGTCTGACTCAGGTCGATATTTTTTTTCACTTCCAAGGACGACCAGCTTTTGGTTGTTCGATTTTAAACTGTTAAATAAAGAAACATCAACAAATATTGAAGTCTAACAACAAACTGAATGCTGTTCGAAACTGAAAAGAAATTACAGGCCCTAAACTTCGTATGAAAAAAGACAGCAACAACAACAAAAATCAACAACAACAACAACAAAAATCACTAAAATTAAAGACCACCGCTTTCACCATCAACACCACAAACGACAATGCAAAATCAAGGAAAGGCTTCGAGGAATAGTGAAAATAATGGATGGAGCGCTTTATTTCATTTGATTTTATTATGCAGATCCACAGAATTTAATTAAATTGGACTACGTCTACACAATGTTTACTTTTTAGGTAGCAAAGCGTCAGCTTTAATAGCTTAAGTTAACTGACAAAATGTTGAGGTCGTCTCAAAGTTCAACGAGTGCAAACTGCCACTGGAGGCTTAACCACCAAATCCATGGAATGCCTACGCCATAAAAAGATGTATCTTATCTTATGTATTTCAGGAATACTTCAAACTCTATTCGAATTGAAGAGAACTCTGTCAAAAGCATGCTATTTAACCCATTCCCACTTAATTCCACTTTTTAAGCATCTCAAGAAAAAGCTTTTGAAAACATTGTGGACAATGTGTTACAAGCAATTTCTTCAATGTCCACAATGTTTTCTACCCACAAGGGAAAGATTTTCTAGATTCAACCAATCTTTGCTAGCTTACAGTACTTTCAGTACTTTGATTTAACATCGTCATTATGGAACTAACGTTCTCTGCAGTTTTACTCGAATATTCAAATATTGCTCGCCATTGTCTGTGATTCGTGGGAACGAATTTCAATATTAAATGATAAAAATAGTTTTGTGTTTATGACAGGAAATAGCCTGGGGATAGGCGAAATACGTGATTATGGATTGTTCCATTGGTCCGCCCTCTTTTACACCTTAAACTAATCGGGATCTAATTTTGAACTTAAAGGGGGGTTTTCTCATGTCACAGATTTTAACAATCTTGTTTACATCCCATATATCATTTTAATACAATATACTGAAAATTGGCTTGAGAAAATTAGAGGTTTATCAAAATAAAGCAGGGTATTTCTCTACTAGCCTTCGTAGGCTTTTAAGCTATTTTCAGATTATGCCGAGACAGTTTCAGAGAATTTTGGGACATTAACGTAGTGCGTATAACTGTTTGAACCACGTATTTAGTTTGAATTCGCTCAAACAAACGTCATTTTGACGTCATCGGGAATAATGTTCGCTAGTCGTTTATCAATTTTGTAAAGGTCAGTCATAAACTGTCGTAAGTGTTAATAGATAATTGTCTTACTTTTGCGCTTAGAACTGGATATGACATAATTCAGGACGTTAGTTATTTCCCTTGTCATCTTCATATGCGAAATTGAGATCATACGGTGTCGACAAAGGAAAGCTAAGATATCTAAAGATAACGTCGATTTCCAATGAACCTTTCCTAGATAACCCCAAACACTGTCAGACAATATCTGACTCATATTTTCATGTACTAACTATTCGTTTGAGCGTATCCTCAAGCGATCGGTGCCACCCTTTAAAAACACGTTTATGATTGGCACTTTTTATCAGTCGTTCATAGCATTTTACCATACAGAATGAATAGTTTTGGAAGGATTTGGAATGAAAAAGGTGGAATGAGCAAGTGTTTAAAGATGTGAGAACCCCTCAAGATATACGCGTGTTTTATTGATCTATAAAACGAAAACCCCGACCAAGTAGACAATTCTAGTCCACGTCATCATGCGAAATCGCGACATGCCATGATCCATGAGGATGATAAATAGAGGAAAATTTTTGACAATTGACGGATCGCTGGTCACGCCCTCTGAGCTCTGACACGAAGTACTACTTAGATACTAATAGGCGTTATTTTCCAAAATTTATAGACTCTAATATGCAACAAAACAGTACAATGGTTTGCTGTCGACACAATAATAAACAAAGCATTTAATTTTTTTTCTAAGTGACCCTTTTCTTTACCGTTTGTTGGTTTGATGACTTAACCGTCGTAGCTACAGCTTATTCAAGCTGTAGTCACGACGTTTAGATCGCAAACCATCAATTTTACTATCATTGATACTATCATTGATACTCGTTTCGGGCCAAAGATTCGCAAATAACGCCTTTTAGTATCGAAGTTAAGATTCTCGTTGGACTCAACGGAAGGTTTTTTCATGGTTTTAATAATTTAGTTTCGTCTATCAAAAACGAGCGGTCTGATTGGTCGAAAAAAACAAAATTTTGAGCACGCAGCTATTTTGTATGCTTTCGCACAAAATAGTTCCATACAAAAAGGTATCAAAATTTGTAAAGCCTTTGTTCTTTCGCTCGATGGTATTAAATTATAAGAATTGAAGAGAACATTTTTTGTTTTCATGGAGGTATGAACCGAATCACACAATGTATGAATCCGCTTCGCGTATTCATACAGTGTGATTAGGTTTTTGGGTTCATACCTCCATGAAAACAAAAAAAATCTCTTCATCTCTTAAATGAAGCGAAGGCATATATATATAAGCCACGTGCAAGCGATCCGGATTCGTTGCTATGTTGAAATGGACTGTAAATATCAACAGATGTCCGGGAATTGATTAGCTTAGAAGGCAGAGTTGATTACGATTGGTAACTGGAGAAAGCGGAATGCCGATGTTAACCGATACACGATGCTTGTTTAAATTTAATTAGGGAAATTATTCCGTATATTTGAAACGTGGCATGTAAGATTGATTGATTGAACAAATACGTCACTCCTTGCAATAATGGTAATCTATAGAGTAGCCTACATTCGGATCAAATTTCACTCCGTATGTATGATTATAGCTCTGTTTATAAATATATATAAAACAAGTCATAGAAACAGAAAGTGTTAATATTTGTCTGTCCTAAATATATTTTCTCATACAGAAAATTAAAAATTTGTACCCGTATGCAATTTAACGACACATTTGCGTTCTGTTTATTACAAAACGTCAAATTGACCATTCGCTGGTCCTTCCCACTTACTCCAATTGTCACACCAATCGTCTTCGACGGAGTGTCCAGCTTCGATTCTAAATGGCGTTATTTTGCAAAAAATGTTGCTAGCAGCATGTAACAAAAAAGTAAAATGGTTGGTTGGCGACATACACGTCGTAACTACAGCTTGAATAAGCTGTAGTTACGACGTTTAAGTTGCCAAATCAACATAAAAGGTTAACAAAAATGGCGGCCAATGTCGGAGTTTAAAGCTCAGGTCCGGGCTGAATTGATTGTTTTATTGGTCAGTCGTTTCCCGATTGAAAGAAGCCATTTGTAAATCGGCTCTACCCTGGTATCTACCCTAAATGGCTGCGACTACGAAATATCTTGCTGAAATCATTGATCGACCCCCCCCCCCCCCTCACTTCGTTATTAGCATTTGGCTGATTCCGCTCACCGACCTCCTGAATGACAACTGTGATAAGAAACTACATTATTTTGTAAAATATTGGGTCAGGGACATGAGATAAGACACATCGTTGGTTGGTGACCTTAATGTCGTAGCTACAGCCATTCAAGCCGTAGTAACGACGTGACTTTGCACAGCTTTGAATAAAGTGGAGAGCACATAAGCAATTATCCTAGATTTGTTCATATATAGACTCATATTCATTGGATATATGTGTCAAATTTCAAAGAAATTATCTGAAATTGTGTTTCTATGAATATTTTTTCAACAGCCGTCAAGTAACTCGGAGGATACTTAGACGTGACGTCGTTAATCGTAGCGTTAGTTATTGGGAAAGAACGTCGAATATGCGCGTCTCTTTTACTACCCCTTATTCAATGCTTAAGGCAAAATATTAAGACTTTTACATCGTAGATTTTCGAATTTGGTTATTCTAAACCTAATGGCATTACAAATAAAGTTTTCAGCACATCTATGACTTTAAATAAACAGACATATAAAGCTGTGCGAATTTCTATACCATTTCGACACCGCAATCTGCCTGATGCAAAATATACTATTTTCGCAAAAAGTATCACGGTGACATCCTATCTTTTTTATTATTTGTAACAAACATATATTGAATTTAAAAAAAAGCAAACAAATAAAACCAAACAAACAAAAACATTACGATTTTTATTTATTTATTTTTTTTTATTTTGGAGGGGGGGGGGATTATGAAATAGTATTCGTTTGTGAAGTCAATTTAGCTCATTTAAGTTCAATATTTTTCCAAAAAAATACGTTTTCACTTTGAAAAAACTTATAGAAATATCAAAGCGAGATATATTTCATCTGTGGGTGTATAAGAATAAGATTTAAAGCTGTCAATAATAGATAAATGTTTTAAAAGTATAAAAAAAAATCAACGTCTTACTGTTTGGAAGATGTCAGAAAAACAAACCCCCAAAACCCCGATAGTGCCAACATGCTGACCCACAAAACCACGTGCAAAAGATGTCGCACGGTTTAATTACAGTGACGGGGCGGTATGTTGATATTCGATGTACGCAAATCAACGGCATTTGTTTATATCTTAAATAGCCGTTTAAAACTTTTGAATTATTCCTATACATATTAAATTTCTCTCTCTCTCTCTCTTTCTTTCTCTCTCTCTTTCCCTCTCTCTCTCTCTCTCTCTCTCTCTCTCTCTCTCTCTCTCTCTCTCTCTCTCATTAAATCTAATATTGTTCAATACCATAATAATACCATGTTGTCCTTTATTATCATGTTGGCATCTTTTATGTTATATGTATATGCTGAGCTCATTTTTGTGTCTAGTGCACATTGAGCAGTTTATTTGAATAAAACTTGTAAACTTGTGATAGTCCGTGACGTTTTACACGAAGTCTACTTTGGTGAATTTGGATTCTGCATTCTTTCATTTACGACATAAATCTATGTAAGGGATCTAATTCTTATTCTAGAATTCGCCCTTTAGTCGCAAAACTAACAAAAATGGTTATCATGAATGTCGGGATTTAAAGTTCACGCCTAGTCTAAATGAATAATTTGATTGGTCTATCATAAATATTGGATTTCAAATTTCCCTCCCTATCTAAATAATTCGATTGGTCAAAAGGTTGTTTGATAGACAGACGCGTTCCGCCAATTTCAATGATTATCCGAAAAGGACTAAAAAATGGCTGACATAAAGCACAGAAACTCAATTGACCAATCTCTTGCCCCGCCCACTTACTTCGTTAGCCCCGCCCATTGACTCCGACAGGAAGTCCCGCTTGGATTTTTAGCGGCGTTATTTTGAAAGAATTATGGCAAGTAGCATGTAACAAAAAGTAGAATAGTTGGTCGGTGACCTATACGTCGTAACTACAGCTTGAATCGTAACTACAGCTTGTATAAGCTGTAGTTACGACGTTTAAGTCGCCAAACCAACTAAAAAGTTCAACAAAATGGCGGCGAATGTCGGAGATAAAAACTCATGTCTGGTAACAATAAATGATTTCATTGTTTTGTTGACAGGCGCGCTTGGTTAAATCATTCAAAAGAAAAACAAACAAAATAACCCAGGTTAACATAGCGAAAATACAATTCAACTTCGAAACAGAAAAGAGTATTTAAATCTCGTATAGCTACCCTTGTTGAGACAAATCTGAGAGCATATTCTCCCTCAAAGGTTTTTACAAATTTCGTATATAGATGTTTGGATAATCTTGTTGTTATTGATGCATTTCAAAAAGGAAAATTCTGTCTAAATGCTGAAAATTTTAATCGTGTATCGAACCCCCAAAAATTCCAGAGTATAACATACATGGCACGTATAAAAAGTCGTAAATAATAATTTGATAAATAGAGAATATCATGTTATGCTAGAGATACAACATCTTGTATTTGCTTTTGATTTTTTGAAAATTTTATATTTCAAGAGACCGAAGTTAGAGTGGGATATCAAATTTTCCAACAGGAATTTCCCATCTGTATCATTCTGATTACGTCATCTAAAGAATGAAAATGAAAATGACGCCATCGTAGATACCGTTTATCACACTATCAAATACTGTTTTTTTCCCCGACGTGTCCGATTTTGTTTGTGTGGAATTTGTTTATTTTACTAGAAATAATTATAGGTATATAATAAAATCTGGTATCTGACAGTGTCAAATGCAGGTTTCCGCAAGTGATTAGAAGTACTTCACGTCATTCTCCTTCTTATATGACGTCACACTGATTTTAACGTTAGTTGGAATGCACTTAAAATGTTGATTTTCACACAATGTCGTGCATCTTTTTCACTTTCAAATGGGGTGTATCGATAGTTCTAATGCCTAGGAATAAAAACTGTTCACAAATACCCAAAGGAAAGTTTGATACTTAAATATGAAGCACATAATTAATGTCATCATGGTTATCTCGTGAGATAGAGAGGCACTTTTTAGGTAATTCAAAAAAAGTACAGCGGAGTTAGACGTTATTTTAGAATTCACACCGTTCAGGTGTCGACACCGCGTGATTTCATTCGCATTTGCCATAAAATTCAATCGCAGAAAACAAAATGACAGGGGAAACGACCAACCTAATGAGCTCGTAACTTCGAATAGTTAGCTCACATTTAATGAAATAGCTAATAAAAGCTCAAGATTATGACAGTTTTGAACTGAGTTTTACAAAATCCAAAATCAGTTATAGCGAATATAACACATAATGACGTCAAGATGAATTTAGTTGTAAGGTAACTAGGTGTTACATTCGAGCGTAATCAATCTCTATTCAAAATGAAAGCGCGAATTCAACCGTTTGTCGCACCATGTGATTATCCCAAAATTCCATAAATTCTTTAAAAGCGTCTGAGTAAAGTCTTAAAATAGACTAACAGGATACCTGGTCAATCTACGTCACATCGATGCTCCTTTAAATCGAGATATTTGTACCTATATGTTTATATTAAAGGTAGGTATCGATGCTTTTTTCATGTCACAGATTTTAATCATTTTTATTTCCTCTCATAAACTATTTGAATACAATATGCCGCAAAGTAGTTTTGCAAAAATATGAGGTCGCTTATCAGAAAAAAGCTGGGTATTTCCCTAATAGCCTACGTAGGCTATTAATCTATTTTTAGATTAATCCGAGGCAGTTGCGAAGATTATAGGGCATTCATGTGGCGCGAATAACCGTTAGAACCTTGCATTTAGTTCAAATTACATCAAACCAACATCATCGTTACGTCATCAGGAGTTATGTTCGCTAGCCGGTCTGTAAAGATCAGTCCTTTCATGTGACATGATATAGGACGTTGGCTGTTTCGCTAGTAAATTTGTTACCTTCATTTGACTTATGGTCATATGCAAATGAGGTCATTCGATGTCGACAGCCGAATTCCGTGATATCTAAAAATAAAATGTAATTCCGCTGAAACTTTCCGATATAACCACAAAAAACACTTTAGGTCTATTAGATTACCACCAAGGCAATACCTGACCTAACTTAAAGTATTAAATGTTCGTTTGAGACTATTTTTCGGCACTTGGTAATTTTTTCTTATCTAGGTTTCAGAAACATCGATACCTCCCTTTAATGTGTAGTATTTATCCGAATCTCGAAATGGATACTCGCTGCGTAGGAAGATTCTATCTCGTGAAATATGAAAATGTTTACATGTAGCTTAGATCCTGATAAATGTACTTAATATCAGATGCTTATTTCGAAGCAAAACTTTGATCCAGTATCAAAATCAAGGAACGATCCATTAGTACGAAAATAACGACGATAAAAAAATGTAGTAAATAATAAAGTATACGGTGAAAATGGGTCTGCTATAAGTCAGTCATATCTCTACCTTATAGTTTCCAACGAGGTTGTGCGGTTTAGCTTATGCGTAGAATGTGCAAACGAGCTTTCGCATACTAGCGAGGATATGCGGTTTAGGTTATGCTTAAAATACGCAAACCTATTTACGTATTCAACGCATTTATGCGGTTAAGGTTATGCGTGAATAATGCAAATGAACTTCGAAAAACAAACGCGTTTTAGTTTATGCATGAAATATACAAACAAATTTACGAATTAATCGCGGTTTGACGGTTTTTATTTATGCGTAAATACGCGAACGGTTTAACTTAGGAGTTAACTACACAAACTATCTAACCAAATCCAACCCGGTAATGAGTAAAATACTCAAACCAGTTGATATCTTTAAAAGCTATGTTACTTAAATTATGAGTAAGATATGCAAAAACAGCATACATACTCTTAAAATTTGTAAGAAATTTGGAAACCCGATCTGTCGAAGAATAGATATCTCCAAGTATTTCGACTTAAAGCGAATGAACTTCAAAATGGAAAGGTCTCTCTGATTTCACCATCTGTCTTTATTGACAGGGAATCTTTCCGTTAATATCTGTAGTGGGTTCGTATTGGTTTTAGAGTGACGCGATAACTTGTCTCTCGGCCGACGATTCCAGTTTATTGGAATTTCGTTTTTTCAATAATAGAACTTCATTACATGTACTTAACAAACAATCAATGATTGAGCTTAATTCGAAGGGGGGGGGGTGCTTTATTTCTGTTTCCCCCCTACAAGCTAGTTAAAGAGTATTGCGGTTTAACAAAGTTGAAAGCTCGTTCTTCATGGTTGAAATATTAGCACAATTCATATTGAAATCGGTTTAATTTCTTCAAATGATTTTTTTTTTTAAAAAAAGGGGTATTTTTATATCGTCGTTCCTTCAACTTAAAGAAATAAAATATGAATAAAAAAGAATAAAAAGAAAAATGAAAAAATAAACAAAAGTGGAAAATGAAACGATAGACCGATTCTTTGTTTTGACATACTTTGAAAATATAATAAAGATAAACATTTTGGAAGTGGAGCATATTCAATATACACGTACTTCGAAATGTCGTAATTTTATAACACTTTTACGAACTGATCTAGACTCAAATTCGGTCTCCGGATAAAACGCTAAAAATGGTAATGAAGATTAAAGTTGCATTCATCGATAAAAGATACATTCCTTTCATTAGCAAACGAAAATAACTCGGATGTCGTGCATTTAGACCATTCCAATATGCAAATACATTGGTCTAAACTCGGGGATTGAAGTTCAAATAACGCCCATTCAGCGCTAGTCACGTGACAGAGCTAAAAGTCGATCACATGATCTTACTGGAAGACTTTAAAGGAGTGTGACACTGTGGCTTCGGTCGGAGTTGAAAGTAATACCAACGAAGGAACTTGTATGAAACTTGATATTTTTGTTTTAGTTGTTTGAACAAAAACTTTTGTTTCTCCATCGTCGATATTTTTCTTGGAAGGACAATTTACCACCTGAAGTCGTAAAGTTACCAGAACAAGTAAGTAGAACAGCATGATTTACTTTTACTCGTAAATCTTATATCTACACCAACATCTAACAAATGAAATACATGTTCATGTATTTCATTTGTTTGATATTGGTGTTGATGTAATTCATTTTTAGTTTCGTCTATCAAAATCGAGCGTTCTGATTGGTCGAAAAAATTTATTCATAACTCCATGAACAAAATTTTGAGAACGCAGCGATATTGTATGCTTCCGAACAAAATAGTCCCGTACAAAAAGGTATCAAAATTTGTGAAGTTTTTTTTGTTTTTTCGCTCGCTGCTATTAAATTATAAGAAATGAAGAGAATATTTTTTTTTGAGGTATGAACCGAAAAACCTAATCACACAATGTATGAATCCAATCGCGTATTCATACAGTGTGATTAGGTTTTTCGGTTCATACCTCCATGAAAAAAAAATATTCTCTTCATCTCTTAAATAAATTCTCTAGTCTATTTTCATAAAAAATAGTTTCCCAGCTGAAAACATACGCTTAATTTTAAATCTGCCTATCTGTCTGTAAACTATACAACACTCTTCATATCGAAATACCGAATCTCGTTAGATTGGTTCGTAACGCGCTATTCCGCCAATTCTGGGGTCATGGGTTTGAATCGCGACTCGACCAACATTCTTTCTCACATTTGACTGAAGTCACTGAGGCACACGACGCTAGTCCTTCACAAATTGCGAATAATCAGTGGTTCGCCTCAGTGGGTGAGCAGCTGGTGGATCTGATCGAAAGTTGTGGCTGAGCAGCTTGTGGATCTGATCGAAAGTTGTGGCTGGACTTGTTTGAGAAATGTCAGGAAATCATAGTTAGGTGTACTAGCTAGGGACAGAAACACTTATTCATGTAGCATGGCAGAGGACCGAAAACGTAGACCCCGAGGAATTATTTTCAACGCCTCCTAAATATACAGTTTTATAATCTTTATTTGGTTTTTGTACGGGGAAAATTATAGAAATTACCTGTAACAAAAAAAAAAAAAAAAAAAAAAAAGAAAAAGAAAAAAAAAGGGGGGGGGGGCTTTTACAACAAAGTTTTGAATACCGAGCAGTAGTAACAATATTGTTAGTTAACAATCGATATATGAACTGTTCAGCTTTGAACCTTATAATCTTGCAGTCCACCCAAAGTCAAGGTTTGACTCACTGAAGCTGTAGCTATGAAAAACCATGATTGGAAAAGAGGAAATTCTACTTTTACCACAATATTTTTCTAGCATTTTGTATACATTTTTGTTGTCATTTAGTCACATCTTAAGTGGCGTCTGTATACTCGTATAATGAAGGGGGACAAAATTCGTGTTGTATGGTGATGGATTAAATCTACGGTAACGCCATGCCAACCTAACCCTCCTACAACGCTTCTCGACAAATTTCTTCGCGTAAAGACTCCTTACTGCAGCTAATTTGCCTTCATTTGCATTAGTGAATATCTATATTAGTAGTGACGGGAAAATATCCAACGGACTGAAATTATAGACCAGATTGGTTGATTTGTTACATGGTGTTTAACGTCGTTTTCTGCAGCCGTTCTGCTATATCGCTGATTAGTTCATATATTCTTGTACTTCCTAACGCAATAAAACATAACCGTATCTCAAAGGTACATCATAGGACATTGAGTCGTTGGGCTCGCAAAATGTCGTAACTACAGCTTGAATAAAGCTGTAGTTACGACATCTTGTTAGCCCAACGACGATTGGTAATATTTCAAATGAAAAAAAGGAGGGGGCGGAGAAAAGTGCAAATCGCAGATAATGTTTCTTTGAAGCCTCCATTTTTATTGCGAAAGCATTCATTTCGACATAACATCGCTCATTTGTATCCACGATTACATTGTATCTGCCTAGGATATCGAAAGATCCCCGAGTTTGAGTGTATATTTCTTTTCAATCGCCAAAATTGATAAACATGTACATCTTACCTCTAATACCAGTTTCTTACCTTTCCTCAGTCGGATTTTTCAGCCAAATTTTTGTCTCAAAATTAATGACTTTGTACCACTTTTTACGTAGATTAATATCGTCATCACATATGTAACTTTGACGCAGTATGAGGGAGCATTTGGAATAATTGCGCCATTTCGGAAGACCAAGGAATGGTCTGTGGAATCATTCGGCTTCACCTCCAAACTTCTAGAAATATTTTGCTTTGTCACCTGTACTAGGCTAGGACTTATATGTCTTAAACAAGAATATTGTCACGTGACCAGCGGCGTGGTCGGGAATTGAACTCATGACCTTCGAATCCTCCACAGTAACAAGTCTACTAACCTAACAACAGATCCATTTTGAACCATTTGAAAACGATTGACCTCGAGTTTTATGCGAAAATTGTAAACCCTTGTCAGGTTGCATACTTCATACATCTCATGTCTTTTGTTGGTTTCCTTTTCTAAATTTAGGGTGATCAGTCTACCTTATCATTTTTCCTTTTTTTACAATACTATTTCTGGTCCACCTCTGCAGGGTCCTTTCTCATTTTCAATTATCTACTTCATGAAATCCCAGACCGCCCCTTTCTGCCTGACGTCTCACAAATACACAAATATGTGTCGCCGCATGACTCGTCATCATTGTAATAGTGTAATACTTTCTATCGCTTTACTTAAATTGACCAATCGCTGGCCCCGCCCACTGACTTCCTAGACCACGGCCATTAACTCCGACAGAAAGTTCCGTTTCGATTTTTAACAGCGTTATTTTGCAAAATTTAAGGCCAGTAGTATGTAACTAAAAAGTAAAATGGTTGGTTAATGATCTAAACGTAATAACTACAGCTTGAATATGTCGGAATTGATAAGCTCGGGTTCGGGATGAATAAATTATTTGATTGGTCGATTTATTCCTTGATTAACAGATGCGATTGGTCAATTATGGTCTATTTACGAAAAAAAAACAAAAAACAAAACAAAACAACCCCCCCACCCCACTCCCCCAAAAAAACAACAAACGATGGAGTGTTTAAGTCCCAAAGGTTAAAACGCTTTTTTATGTTATTTAGTTTTTAATGGTCTGATTTGTTTTTAATTGTTTTACTCCCAAACGGGTAACTCATTTAACACAATTTAGGTCACAATGGCATTTTTATTCATTTGAATTAAACTCCTAAAGTCAGCGTGTGTGTGAAACAATAAGTAAGTACGGTATCACCTTCTTGTTAATCTAACAGTATTTCTTGTTAATTTAACAATGTTTCTTGTTAATCTAACAGTATTTCTTGTTAATCTAACAGTATTTCTTGTTAATCTAATAATATTGCTTGTTAATCTCACAATATTTCTTGTTAATCTAACCATATTTCGTGTAAGTTCTAGAGTGGAGTCCAGCCATTTTGTGCATGTGCATCGGAACAAACAGCCCCAATTCTTATTGCACAGGCAACCGGCTTCTTTTTTCATTGTTTTCATACAAACGTGGGCTCGTGGACTCTTGGCGAACTCAATAGCCTAATTCTCTACGACCTAAAAATGTCATCACGTGTGTTAATTTGTGTTAGTAGTCCAATTGCAGGGAATACCATATACCGTCATGTATATATAATCATCTTTTCAAATATCTCCAAACCCTCTAATAAAAATCATTATTGAAGAGGATGACCGTATTTTCAACCCTATATGGCACTAATCAATCGGAAAGAAGTCATTTCGAGGGCAATCAGTTGATTCTTTATAGATTGTGTTTTTTTTAAATAAATCTCTAATCAAGTGAAAATTTAACAAAGTGTTTTTGCATGTAAAAACCATGTTGAAAAAGGAAAAATCACTAAAAATAATCTCTCTTCAAAAACGATTTGATCTCAGCCTTTTTTTTTTCAAATCTGCGATAACTCCTCGTTATTTTCGGGTTTTGAAAACAAGTGATATATTTAACTTGGGATAGAATTGTCACTTATTCAAGAGATAAAGATAATTTTTTTTGTTTTCATGGAAGTATGAATCGAAAAACCTAATCACACTGTATGAATCCGCGAAGCGGAGTCATTCATTGTGTGATTAGGTTTTTCGGTTCATACCTCCATGAAAACAAAAAATATTTTCTTCATTTATCATAATTTAATAGCATCGAGCGAAAAACAACAACAAACAAAAGCTTTACAAATTTTGATACCTTTTATTTTGTGCGGAAGCATACAAAATTGCTGCGTGCTCAAAATTTTGTTCATGAATATTTTTTTCGCCCAATCAGAACGCTCGATTTTGATAGACGAAACTAAAAATTAAATCATTTACAAATAAAAACAATGACGACTGTGTTGTTCTAACAAATAAGCAACCCTGTCATTTATTAAGTTTTCTTACTTCATAAGTGTTAAAACTTTAACTGTTTGATCAGCATTTCGTCAAGTAAACGCAATTCAGTCTTTACACACGATCGGTGTCAGTCCGTAGTTTACCCGAGGTTCAATTTGACTCGCATCAGATATTTTTGAGACTTCTTCTTACTGATTCGCGCAAAACCTGCACTATTTAAAAACCCTGCAAATTGGTTCCTTTTTGCGTTTCTGACAACAAATAAAGAAATCACATTCTTCAAAACACACCGTTGTTAAAGCTGTATTTACGACATATTGCTCGCCCATCGACGCTTTGCTTCACATAACTGTATGAAGTCCTAGATTTTGTTCTAGTATCCGTGCCGGTTGCTCGTAATTTATGTCATTAGTAATGAGTGGCTGATTACAAAATAAGGATTTGAGCTCACGAGACCATATGTGACACGATTCTTGAAAAAGGGGTCACCATATTGTAACGAATAGTACAAAAAAGTTAGATCCTGCTAAGGAGAGGGACATCCTATGTGGTGCGAAAAGCAATGACTCTGGTCAGACTGCGAGGACTTCGCAGGCTGACTTTCGTCAACACTTTTAGCCTATGTCAGACTTTTTTTTTGCAAATGGAACATGTTATCTAGTTTCCTATTCAATTTAAGCCATTACCATACAAGAACACTGGTCTAAACTGAAAGGTGTTGCAGACGACAATTTCAAGTAAGTAAATTTAAGAAAATCTTTTCCCTCCAAGTATAAAACATTGTTGACATTGTAACAAGCAATTTCTTCACTGTCCGCAATGTTTTCCAAATTGTTTTATTGGATGCGTCAAAAAGCGGGATTGTGTGGGAATGGATAAAGAAATGAAACAAAATTTTCAGCCATTTAACAATTTTGGTAGATGCAGCTAAAAATAAATGTCATTATCATAAAAATGTGTTTACACTAAAACTTCCCCCCCCCCCCCCCCCTAGTTGTATTTCAGGATCAAAATAGAAAATTAGGTACAATCGTCGTACAACCAAGGTCTTATTCAATTAACATGAATCCACAGGTGGAAAGAAAAAAAAAATAAATATTACATTAAGAAGCCCACCTAGTAAATGAGTGCCAATTGTAGTAGATTTAATTCAATAGATAGAACCTATTAACAAGGACTGTTGAATTCCCTAGTTATATATTGTCATGTTTTCGGGAGTATTGCGTTACATAGGATTAGCGGTACGGGGGCTTAAAATTGGTCCCAGTGGGCAGAATGTCTTTTAAATAAATAGATATTGTGTGAAATTTTTCTGGCCTTATTCTTTCTTTGACCCAATACATGTGTGCCTAGATAATCATACCATAACAACATAGCTTTTATTCATGTGACGTTCATCGTTAAAACATATGAATTTACACAAACTCACACATATATATATATATATATATATGTGTGTGTGTGTGTGTGTAAATCCATATTGTTTTGACAAAAAAGAAAACAAACAAACAAGAAACAACACCATCTCCTGACTGAACGTTTGCATTCCCTGATTTCAATCCATTCCAACATAATCCTTCCTTTTTCCCTCCTATTTAAAAATAGCTTTTGAAACCATAGAGGAAAATGAAGAAATTAGTAGTACCAAGCAAAAAAAATTAAAATTTAAAAAATTCCATCAACGTGAAACTGATGTCTGCAGTTTCTTTCAATTTGGACAAGTCCAAAATTTTGTTCTGTTGGAAAGGGTTAAGCAGACGTTGATCACTCAGCCTACATGGAGTTGTCAAAATACCGTAAAACATCAGTACATGACTTCATGCAGTGTAATAAGATTTAAAATTTAATAACCCAATGAATAAAGTTTTTACCTTCATTTCTTGAATAAACATATTTTGAAAATGACAGTGGAAAAGGACTTATCTCTGATACCACAAACATTCATTTAAACCGGAAACGAAATGAACTCCGACGCATTGTGAGCATTTATGTTGGTTTAAAGACTTAAACGTCGTTACTGCAGCTTATTCAAATTCTTTGGGTCGCAAACCGACAACTTTACTTTTTGGTCACATAATACTGGCCAAAATAACGCCATTTAGTATTTAAGTTGAATTTCCTGTTTAAGCGAGTGGGCGTGGTCAACAAACGGACGATTGTGGCCTTGCAGGGCCGTTGTTAAGTTTGAAGCGAGTTAAACTGCGGATTATAGGGGTCATTGTTTCGGCTTCCTACGCTGCCAACTCCCGATTTAGACTGGTCCGAATTCAAAGGAGTTGCACACGACAACTTAAAGTTTGTGGGTAGAAAACATTGTGTAAAATGAATAAATTACTTGTTACAAGCAATTTATTCATTTTACACAATGATTTCCAAATAGTATTTTTTGAGGGGCGTCCAAAAGCGTCATTGTGTGGGAATGAGTAAATGTGATGAGTAGGTAGCGTCTCGTTGTTAACATGCTGTATTAAATACCTTACTGAAATGCTGTCAAATCAAAGGGCTGAAAGCACTGAAAGAACTTGCTGTTCAAAAATCAATATTTCTTTAAGAAATCAACTTCATAAACAACTCTGGCAGGAAAAGTACAAGCAGGTGGTGTAGACTAAGATCAGCCTGCACATAAGTGCAGTCTGATCTTAGTCTACACCTCCTGCCAAATGGTTAGCGGTCCCTGATTTAAACATTGTCTGCTCATTTCGCTCCTTGTCATACTGAACCCAGAATATTCCTGTTTAGGCAAGAGGTAGAGACAAAGATCGGACTGCACATAGTCTACACCACCCGCTGGTCCCTTGTTAGCCGCAGTTGTTTTTTAATTCAATTTTCAAAAACAAATATCAATCCAAAGAGATTGCTTCCAGTATTTTAAGCCCTTTGATAATAATACGATTCTATAGACGATTTTATTCAGCATGAAAGGGGTTAAATATAGCCATGTATTGTTGTATTTAGGGTGAGAGTGGGGGGGCGGTGTATGGGACTCTCATAAGACAACTTTTAGGGTCCTGACGAAATATTTGAATGAGACTTACAAAACCTGCGTCGGTTAAACCCATTACCAGACCACAAAATTTTAGACTGGTCCAAATTGAAAGGGGATGAAGACAACAATTTAAAGTTCGCTAAATTTAGATTTTTTCAACTTTCCACTTAGAAAACATTGCGGAAAATGAAAAAAATGGCTTGGTGGCTTAAATAAGCTGTAATTACGGCGTTTTAGTTAAAATGCTTCACATCAATGTCGACCAATGCCGGGGTTCAATTTTCAATTGCTGTCTTAATGTATGAACTATTGGCCAATAGATTTTTTATTTATAACGCGATCTGTTAAATCGTCAATTACGCCGGTAGAGCGTTGTTTAAAGTAGCTTCCGGGTTTTCTTTTTCTTTTCTTTTTCTTTTTATTTTTTTTTTGCTTAATTGGTCTCAACCATTTGTTGAAAATCAGACCGATAAAAACACCATTCATTATATTTCAAATGAAAGTTGACACCTTCAAGAGACATTCATCGGGACCCATATGGTTCTAAGAAAAAATAGTTTAAGTTTATGATTTTCTTTTCTCCGTTAATTTTCGTTGAAAATATAAGTTTACTTCGAAGAAGGTGTGACAGTTAAACTCAACAGGAGATTCAAGTCAGTTTAGAAGTAAAACACCTTAACGACAACTTCAGTCAAGCTACGTTTGCGATGTTTTGAATCAAACCCGACTATCGCTCTACAAATGTTTGAAGTTTGTAAACTGAAGCGTAATTTCAAGAATGACATTCTTTCCCAACTCCTTAGAGTAAAATAACGACAATTTCGTGTTAATAGAGCGACTTTTTGGCCTAATTTCTTTGCAAGACTCTTTCAATTTGAAAGTTTTACTTTGATTTTTGCTAAGTTTTAAAAGGATAGGTTGCTTTGCGTTGGACTACACACCAAGTTGAAAGCAAAGTCATCTATATAGCTACGTCTCATGCGTCTAACTATGATTTCAAAGACATTGTATCTATTGAATCACACTGACGATAACTTGGACAATGAAATCCAAGTAAACGTCGTTGTGAAGAAACGAGTCTTTCAATTGCTTAACAAAAGATGTTCAATACGATAGAACAATGAAGATATAACAAGGGAACGATTATGACAACACTAGAGAACGATGAGAATAACACGAAAAATACGATCACGATACTACAAGTGTACGATTATGATAACACTAGAGAACAATGGGGATAGCACTACAGTCCGATCACGATAGCGCGATAGTAATATGACGATATTACAGGTGTACGATAAAGTTAACACTAGATTACGATGGGGATAACGCGAAAGTGCGATCATGATTTTACAAGTGGACGATTATGATAACATAAGAGAACGATGGGGATAACACGACAGTCCGATCACGATACTACAAGTGTACGATTATGATAACACACGAGGACGATGGGGATAACGCAAAATTGCGATCACGATATTACAACTGTACGATTATGATTACACTAGAGGTCGATGGGGATAACACAAAATTGCGATCACGATATTACAACTGTACGATTATGATTACACTAGAGAACGATAGGGATAACGCGAAATTGCGATCACGATATTTCAAGTGTACGATTATGATAACACTAGAGAACGATGGGGATAACACGAAAGTCCGATCAAGATACTACAAGTGTACGATTATGATAACACACGAGGACGATGGGGATAACGCAAAATTGCGATCACGATATTACAACTGTACGATTATGATTACACTAGAGAACGATAGGGATAACGCGAAATTGCCATAACGATTTTACAACTGTACGATTATGATAACACTATAGTACGATGGGGATAACACGACAAGCAATTTCTTCAATGTCCACAATGATTCTATCCTAAAAGACATTTTGTTAAATTTCGCCATCTTGAAATTGTCATCTGTAACATCTTTGAATTTGGAATTTTTATAAATTTTATATTCTTAGAACGGGTTGAAAAATTAGAACTATACGAATTATCTTTCAACCTTATTTCGGGAACAAAAATGAAGTTCTTTATTAATATAATACCTCTTGTTTACCCAATAAAAAAAAGATAGTCGATATTTCACCGAAACAGGCAAATCATCGGACGCTAAGTCTTTGACATCGTGGTGAAAGTTAGGAAAGCGTTAAAGGGAATGAATTCTTGACAGGTCGTTCAGATATCGTTATGCCAATAAAACCTATATCAGATTTACAGTTCCACTGGGATTTGGCATGGCAATAGTTTTACGCGTGTAATATTATTGTGGCTAATGGTATTCTTCAACACTTTTCTGGTCAAGAGAAATCCTTTTGGTTGATGCTACGTACAGTAACGATAAATATGCTCAAGTCACACCATTTGACGGATCGCGACCGTCAATCAAGGAGTCAATTGACCAATCAAATCATTCATTTAGACCGGAAATAAAATAAGTGAACTGGACTCCAACGTCTGTCGACGTAAATGTGAAGTATTTTGATGGTTATGCGACTTAAACATCACAACTACAGCTTATTTAAGCTTTAGATACGGCGTTTAGGTCGCAAACCAACATTTTTACCTCATAAATGATTCTGTTCATAAATTTTGCAAAATAACGCCGTTTGATTTAATAGTTAAACTTCCCGCCGGAGTCAATGCGCGTGGCCCACTAAGTCACTGTACGGGGCGAGCCATTCGTTAGTTTTACTCCTAAGAACTACGAAATTTTATTTTTTTGCAATACCATTGACTAGTTCCTTTCCATTTTTCTTCTTCTTTGTTTTCAAATGAATGAATGATTGATTGAATAGGGTTTGACGCCGCTTTTAACAGTATTTCAGTCATATCGCGGTGGCTGGAGCACCTAACGATGGATTCCTGGTATTTCTCACACCAGTACTACCACTACATTCTTTCCTATACCCTCCAGCTGCTATTCCACTTAAGTTCCCTTTTTTTCAATTGAAGCATTCGGAATAAACTGCTCACTATTAAAATAAAAAAGCCAGAGTTCATTAGTAATGACCCAATATTCCTACAATATAATCCAGAGAGACAGCTGCATTTAGCGTTTATCAGATCTGTTTAACAAGTGACAAATCACATGTCAACTCATTTTCTACACAGTTATCAGATAATTGAAATGGTGGTGTATTTGAAATTAATTTAAATTTGATGATTTGTAACGACTTGAACTAAACGTTTTAAAAGAACCTTACACTTATTGACATAGTTTTTAACTAAAAGTAGTGGAGAATAATTTTGTCATCACACAGGTATGAAACGAAAAAATAATCAAACTATATGAATTCGAGAAGCGGGTTCATACTCTAGCGTGATTAGTTTTTCGTTACATACCTCCATTTAACCAACGAAATATTCTCTTCTTTTCTTTAACTAATGACAGCGAATGAAATTCTTTACAATTTTGATACATCTTTATAGAACTATTTCGTGCGCAAGCATACAAAATAGCTGCGTAATCAAAATTTTGTTCATGGAGGTGTGATTTTTTTTCGGACTAAAAGAAACTAAAAAGTAAGTAAGTGTAATATGTTATAGAATGTTTGGGTAAGATTAATATAGGCAACTTAATCAATTACCAGACGTCAAAATTTCAGACTTATTCGAATTGAATGAAGTTGCAAACGATGGGTATAAATCTATCCTTATTCCATGATAACATTAAAGTCCACGAATCACAGCTTTTAAACGCCTCGTATTTTTGCGTCCTACCGGCAAGATTCAATCAAAGGGTATCAAAAATGTATATTTTGCATTAATCAAAGCACTGAAAGCGCTGAACGCCCGAGATATATATACACGAGATATATAACCTGAGCAGAAAAGGTTTGATGGTCATCGTTGTACTTCTAAAACCTCGTAACTACAGCTTGATTCAAGCTGAAGTTACGAGGTTTTAGAATTACACCGACGATGCCATCAATGCGATATCAAACACTTTCAGTAGACCGCGCCGTAGGTCATGTTATAAAATTACTTCTAAAACTGGAAATAACGATGATAAGGCTCGTCGATTCATGTCACCATCAGACGGAAATTGGTCCATCTTGACCCATAATGAGTTTTAAATGGAGCGTAATTGCACGTGTAGAAAATAATTACGTATAATCTAATTACTATGTCAGTCATGAAAGCGGGTAATTGATGTTTAACCTCATTTCTTTATTTCGATGAGGACAATCTGAACAGAACTGAATAGAACTTTTTATTTTAACATAACAGTACAACATGGACGGAAACATATAAACATAAATTAACCCTTGTCATGCTGCACCCAGAATATTCTGGTTTTTGCAGTAGGTAAGGATCAGCTACACCTCCTGTTTATCAATTTCTAACAAGAATTGTTTTTGGAATTAATTTTCAAAAGAAATAGTGATGATCGATCAGACAACATGCACTATTAGTGCTTTCAGTCCTTTGATTTTAATGTAATTCTAATAAAAAAATATATATTCTGCGTGAAAAGGGTTGATAATTTTTTATACTTCAGGAATAGATTGTCACCTTGGATAAAAATTTCAAGAGCCTTGTAACACAGAGCTTTTCTGTGGTTACGGGGCTTTCGACGCAAATTTATGGTTAAGACAATGTTTTATGCAAATTTAAACTGTATCCCCCCAAGTTTGAGCCGTTATAGCGTAGTCTTCAATCATAGGATGTCACGGGTGCGATTCCCGGCCGCCGCACATATCCTTTTCGACATTTGTCTCTCACCAATTGGTGGATAATCGTAAACCTAAGTGGAGTTGCAGCTCTGAAGTTCAAGATAAAATATAAGCCGTTGAAAATGCAAGAGTGATGTACCATGGACATATATCTAACTTGTTTTCATATCACACCCATAGGGTACATGCTTTAAGGTGGTCCCATACACACACCTGATCTTAAATTTTAAGTGTCTATGAATAATGCTTTATTTTAAAAAAAATTGTCAGTTTTTTATATTGATATTACACTAACTATCCCGAAGGTTAAAGTAGAATTAAGTATATGCAGTTGACCCATGGCGTCATGAAGAGACTGGCTCCTTTAAAAATGGGTTGAATTTATATGTCAAATTCCAAACGTCAAAGGTATTATATCCCATAAAAGAATAAGGTTTAATGACGATTTTTTCGTATACATCTTCACTAAAATAAATCAACAAGTTTTTTCCACATATATGTGAATATTCTGTTTTCGACACCTTGAAAAGGGATCGGTTTCTAAATGAAGTCATTATGCCATCTGTACTCTACTTTCGGTACAAACTTTGATAAAATGCACATTTACAAAATGAATTTCAGAGGTTTTTAAGAGATCCAAGACACATTCAAATATATACAAGTAATGTGTAGTGGTATTTATGCACCTATAATTAGTTTTTCTGAATACATATCTAGTATAAATGGAGCAAATATTTTGTATTTCATCTCGCCGTGTTGCTTGGCATTTATTATGTAGACAGAATCTAATTGCCACTGTATAAGTAGACAAGTATGCAATTACATTTTCCTGTCTTTGGATCCCTAAAGACATTTGTGCCTTTTCTTTATTCTTCGAACATTTGTAAAGAAAGTCTTTATATTGTTTCATCGATGCGTCTGTCATTATTTCTTTGCGAAGTAGTTATGATGACAAAAGACAAGCTTGTCACGAAACCATGTTTTCAGGATTTCAAAATTTGCAAACAGAACAAGATTCTATTCGTCTATGACGCACCACTTAATCGCACCACCCAGGTGGTATGCGCTCTTGCACGTGGTGCACAGCTAAAACATGGAATTAAGGGGGAGTTGTGGACAAATAAGAAAAAAAATCTCAAATCCTTAGCCTAAGACTTACTAAGATAAAAATAAGATCCCCGTGTCCCACGTTTTCACTAAGAAAACATACGCATATTTCTACCATATAATTTGTTTGTTTGAATGGTGTTTTACGCCGTTCAACAATCTTTCAGTTATATCGCGGCGGCTGGAGCACCTAACAATGGAATCCTGGTATTTCTCACACCAGTACTACCATTACATCCTTTCCTAGCCTCCAGCTGCTATCCCACATAGGTCTACGATTATCGACCCATTGGTGAGAGACGAATAGTCGGAAAGGATGAGTGCCGCCGTCGGGGATCGAACCCGGGACCTCTAGATTGACAGTCCTATGCGCTACCAACTGCGCTATGACGGCGGCTCTACCATATAACGGATTGACGATAAATTGATTTATTAAATGGTGTTAAATACATTTTTTAACAGTTTTTAACAGTTAGGCGCACCTAACCATGGATTCCTGGTATTTCTCACCAGTGCTACCACTACATCCTTTCCGAGCCTCCAGCTGCTCATCTGACTTAGGATTACGATTATCCACCCATTGGTGAGAGGAAAATGTCGGAAAGAATAATTTCCAACACAGGGAATCGAACCCTGGACCTCATGTTAAGAGTCCAACGGGCTACAAGAGCGCTATGGTTCGGCCAAGGGTTGACGAAGCAGTTATATCTCGATTTTATTCCGCATACAAGTTCATATTAATGCCGAATTCATATTTCGCATAACCAATTATTGTCAAATTCCGGTACAAATAGCTGATTTTACTTGAAAGTTACTTAAAAAACTTCGTGTTAAAAGCTAAACGTATTATTAATTCCAATAGCGATTGAAACTAAACTGTATGTTTGAACGACATTCTGAGCATTATTTCATTTATACACGTTTCAGTGAAAATTGTACAAAATTAGTGTTATTCTGCAAGTCCATGTACCCATGAGCATATAACATATTAAGTTGTCCAACAAACACGTCGTAAGTACTGCTCGAATAAAGCTGTGTTAACGACAACTGACCAATAGCTGGCTCCGCCCACTTACTCTTTTGGTTACGCCCATTGACTCCAACAGGAAGCCCCGCTTCGATTTTAAAAGGCGTTATTTTGCTAAAACTATGGTCAGTAATATGTATCAAAAAAGTAGAATAGTTGGCGACCTAAACGTTGTGACTACAGCTTGAACAAGATTTATTTACGACGTTTAAATTACCAAACAACAAAAATGTTTCAAACAAATGGCGGCCAATGACGGAGTTTAAATCTTAATTCCGAGCTAAATGAATAATTTGATTAGTCGTTAAGTTTCTTGATTGACAGCCGCGATTGGTCGAATGGTCATCCAAAGACGCTATGATATGGCAATCCATAATTCTATAGTAGAGTATAGATGTACAAATTATAGCGAGTATAGACAAAATTGACCTTTGATCACTCACCACATCTTATACAAATGTACATGACATCGTTTGATGATCAAAACGACGTAACTATATGTATTCATTGTGCACGAATAACATTATCACATCCAAACGACTCGGCATTTCGTATTCTTTTTCTAGAAAGTGACAATTTGTCATCCAGTGACCAATAACGCTATCGCATTACCAACTTCCGGTTCATGAACGAACTATCAAGTACAAGAATAATGACATTTCAACACGACTCTTTTATAAAGTGGCTATAATTGTATGTATTGATTCATGTAGAATAGCGATCGCATTTTTCGTAGTTCTAAGTTCTCGGCTGTCGTTAAAAAAAATAAAAAAAAATAGAAACCATTATTTTGTCAACATTGTCCATTCTGCACATTCCGTCTGCATGCGACATGAAATTTCACTTACTTCCTTGAAATTCCAAAGAGTTCGCCTCTTCGTCTTTGAGTGTTTTATATAGAGTTGAGTTCAATTAAGAGATGAAGAGAATATTTTTTTCTTTGTTTTCAAGGAGGTATGAAACGAAAAGCTAATCACACTGTATGAATACGCGAAACTGATTCATACATAAGAGTTATTAGGTTTTTCGTTTCATACCTCCGTAAAAACATAAATGTTCGCTTCATTTGCTATAATTTAATGATATCGAGCGAAAAGAAGCAAACATTTTACAAAGTTCGATACATTTTATGAAGCAATTTTGTGCGCAAGCATACAAAATAGCTTCGTGGTCATTATATTTTCGGCCAAACAGAACGCTCGTTTTAGATCGACGAAACTAAAAATTGAATTATTACTTGATGAATAAAGTTAGAGGGCTCTGAGGCTCTGAGGTCCTGTAGCGCTAGACCAATGTCTAGGTGTAAGAACCACTCTAATGGTGCAAAACCAACATTTTCCGTTACACAGCAGTAAACCACAAAGCCTGAAAATGGGGCTACTTTATAAGCCGACGGAGTAGTTTTTTCAAAAAATAAAAACTCATTAACAATGTAGCAAGAGTTGTGTTCATGAACATCTTTTCTTTTCTGTGATATTGTAGAAAGTTCAAATCCCGAAGCAACCTTAGAGAAGAACCGTTGTATCGTTCCTTTAAGTGTAGAATTTCCGTAAAGAAATTGTTGACAAACGAGATGATAGATAACGTTCAAGAAAGGAATCCACTACATCATATTGAACGCCCTTCTCAGGATTACAAAAGTTCGTTATAGAAATTCTTAAAATTCAAAGGTACTTGATTTATAATCAAGAAGAGTGACTTGTATTAGCATTCCCAAACAATCTCTTGTTTCTTTAGAAATGAAGAAAATAAAGAAATTGCTTGTTTCAAGCACTTTCGCCGTCATCTATAATGTTTTCTGCCTCAATAGACAATTTCTTTCTAAAATTTTTATCATCTTAAACTCGTCTTCCCCATCTTCTTTGAATTTGGAAAAGTCTAAAATTTTGTCGTGTGGTAATGGACAAATTCTTTAGGTGGTAAAAAATTGACAAGCATGTCGGTCTTAAAATGTCAAAGATGTCACATCTTGAAACTCTTATATTGTCAATTTGATCGGTCACATATGGTTAAAGATGTATTAATATTTCAAAATGTTGCCTTGCTATCGTTTTGAAATGAATGACAGATTATTTGAATAATATCTCTGACAATGATCTTTTGAGACTTGACATGAAAAAATTTCAATTCATCTTTGTATTCCTCCTGCGGGAGAATTTCCAGCGATAAAATTTAATCTTATTTGTATAATTTTTCGAAACTTTTGAATGTTCAGAAAATACATTTTAAGTCTGTGACCACAACCTCAGCAACTTTTTTAAAAATTGTATTGACGAGGTTTTTGTTGCAAAAAAGACGGTTTAATGGGGCGATGCAAGTTCAGTTAGTTGAATAAATAGTAAAGTTGTCCACGCGCTGTGATCTAAATCATAGGGTCGTGAATACCAATCCTAGCTAAGCCGACATTCTTGCCAATAACTAACAAAGGTCATTGCGACACAAATGCAAAGGATAAGTAGTTCACCTAGGTGGGATGAGCAGCTTGGGGTGGGTGGGGTTCTCAGTGATGGTTTTACTGGTGTGAGAAGCGACAGGATACAAATACAAATGGTCGGGTGCACCAGTCGTCACGACATAATTGATAATATAGCTGATAATGCTGTTGAGAGTGGCGTTAACAAACATATAAATGAATTAATTGATGATAATAAAGTCTTATTCTTATTAATATCACAAAATTGTTACAGTAAAGTCCAAGAAACCAGGCTCTAAAAACTCTATATATGCACGTGTGATTGACAACATTTAAAGTCTTTATGGCGCGCATAGGGACAAAATTTCTCACAAAAAAGAATCCAGAGATCTTCGTTAGAATTATTTACAGCCCCCTTTATAAATAATTTCAGAGTAGGTCACATGCCCATTACGAAAAGCTTTGCCGGACAAAAAACGAAAATATATTTTAAAATGATGTTGATAGATGGGTCTATACACAGTTTTAACGAATATTTCAGAAATTTTGTCCCTATGAGCGTTAAAGCAATTTGGATCGAACAGTTAGATAAAAAGGATGACAAATTATATTACATACCAAAAGAGCGATGTCACTCAGATAATACCACAGTTTCTGTTCTTTTGTATCAAATTAAATATGTTGTACTGGGACTATTCTCGCGCGAATCAGTATTTCCCATTATTTTAGAGTGATATAACGTAGTTCAAAATAGAAAAGGATTATGCGACGTTGGACAAATCGTCGGTTGTCGAGCTAAATGTTGTAAATACAGCTTTATTCAAGATGTATTTACGACATTTTACTCGCCAACCGACGGAATTTTGGAGTTGAAAAAGGTTTCCTGCAATCTGTTTAATGATTTCGTATTTTCAAAAGGCGACGTCTGCTTTATTACACGTAATGACAACCAGTTCGTCATTCTAAAGAAAAAACGCTGTCAAATATTGAGCTCCAATGCTCGTTCAACAAGATTAATAATTATTAGCTTTGGTGAGAAATGTTGTCACTAAATGAATCATAGCAATATTTTTGAAAAAAAAAATCGTTTTCTCCTTTTTGAAATTTTCGTTTCTAGGATACAATTTTGAAGTCTTAGTTGTTTTCATAATCAAAGTTCAAGCACTGCTCGATGTCCGAGTGGTTAAGTTACTTGATAAGTGATCAGAGGATAAAGGTTCGAACCCTCACAAATACTGGTTTATGTTCACGGACGAGACACCTAGTACAGGCAGACACATTGACGTCACCGATTTTCTATCAGAGTTGTATAGCTTAAGCAAGTTCAACAAAGATATACTTTTATTATTTAACTTTTAGTTTCGTCTATCAAATCGGGCGTTTTGATTGGTCGAAAAAAATTATACTTAACTCAATGAACAAAACTTTAAGCACGCAGCGAATTTATATGCTTCCGCACAAAATAGTCACCAAACAAAAAGGTATCAAAATTTGTAAAATATTTGCTTTTTTCGCTCGATGCTATTAAATTATAAGAAATGAAGAGAATACTTTTTTGTTTTCATGGAGGTATGAACCGATAAACCTAATCACACTTATGTATGGATCCGCTTTGCGTATTCATACAGTGTGATTAGGTTTTCCGGTTCATACCACCATGAAACAAAAAAAGTCTCTTCATCTCTTAAATAAAGTTGATATTTTAAGTCAATATAAGCTTCCTAGACACGTAAATATGGAGTTATCTTGTATTATATCGACCAGAATTAAAATCGCAGGCAACAATTTTATGGCTGCTCTTCACGCCATGTTGTCAAAGATATTTTGGTTCTCACATAATTATTCTTGTTGTCTTTAGCGAGCAGCCATCACGAATACCCTTGTCTTAGACACGTGCTGAATCACTCACTGTATGAAGTGGTGATGACGTCATAGAAACGCACGTTATCCCTTTGACCTCGACATTTCAAGGATGTGCTTAAAATCACACTTATTGTTTATGCGACAACAATGAATCTGTTACTCAATTTTCTTTGAGCATAGGAAATGTTAGGGTTCGTGCTAGCGTTAGTAATTGAGCAGCCATCGACTCTTTCATCACGAAATTCTAGAGGTCAAAACTGACTTCTACAGGAGTAAAGAAAAAAGCGAATCATCGGTAGAAATTTGAAGGTTGAAATGCCAAATGACCTCTTCTTGTAGAGATATGAAGTAGTCAATTTATATAATTTTAATAGCATATGCGATAGGCCTACATAAGCGGAAAAAAGGAAAGATAAAACCCTGTTTTGATCCTTAGAAATTTCTCTCAAGAGGTCCAAAATAGGATATTTTCAGATTTTTGTGAGTGAAAACCATAATTTACGAGTCAGGCACGACCCCAGAATGTTATTAAGTTCGTTCAGGTTTTAGCTAGAAAAGCGTCATACACAATTTTGAGGTCTTCTCAGAGTTCAAACGAGTGCCAACTGCCACTGGAGGCTTAACCACTAAATCTATATAAAAAGTAGTTCTTGTGGGTCTGATCAGAGTCTTCACTATACGCACTGCTTTGTTTATACACATGAGTTAAATTTATTCAATTTTCAGAGGACACCTTCAGAAGCATACTATTTAACACATTCCCACTCAATTCCTCTTTTAAAACATCTCAAGAAAACAATTTTGGAAAGCATAATGGACAATGAAGAAATTGCTTGTAACAAGCAAGTACTTCAATGTCCACAATGTTTTCTAACCTACAAGGCAAGGGTTTTCTAAATTCCATAAGGCTGATTTTTTTATAATGATAATCTTGAAAAAGACGATGATCTAACAGAATTATGCTTTGCTTGCTTACAGTACTTTCAGTACTTTGATTACTATTCTAGACTCGGTTGAGGTCAGTTTGTCTCAAAGACAAACTCATTAAAGATCCCACATATTTCGCATTATCCACAAGCATTGGGAAAAATATAAAGAAAATTTAAAAAATCGTTTCTTGAAAAAGGCATTTTTTACCGAGATATTGAAAATAAGAGTGTTAATGTAAAGTGTTTTAACAGTTGGGAAAAAATTGAAATTAAGTCAATTGACCGATCGCGGCTGTCATTAAAGGAATAAACTGGCCAAGCGAAATATCTATTAAGCCCGGACCTGATCTTTTCAACTCCGACATTAGCCGCCATTTTTAACCTTTTTGTTGATTTGGCGACTTTAACGTCGTAACTACAGCTTGAATAATAGCGCTTTCAGTTTTCGCAAAAAACTGCTTGATCATTTGGTCTTAGCTGTACATGCATATATAGTTTCAATAGGCTGAAGCTATTTATGTAAAGTTATTCCGAGGAACATGTCGACGTAAGAATCTTTGAAAAATGTAACGGTAGTGAACGCTAAACAGAACAGTCTGACAGTTGAATTAGTTTATATCATCCGTTGTCACTCGGACTATAATTGCTTTAAGAACGGCAAAAACAGAATTACTCTCTCGGTCTGGGAGTCATTTTGTAGAAGCTAAGTAGGCAAAATGGTTAACTGGGGAATATTCTTTTTCACATTATCGTGTCCGACAAGTATTTTAAAGCGAAAGAAATTATTCGACGTGATATTCGTTGAAAATATGAAATATAACGGCGCTTGTACAAGTGATAATTGTATCATAATGTAGTCGAATGAGTACAAAATGTAATTGGTAGTTTATTAATTCCGTGTTGTATGCACATTGTTCAGAATTCTTTTAGGGTAAATGGGTACTGATACAGAAATCAATGGAGGGCGGCTCTAAAAAATAACCCAATCAACTGGCAATGAAATTGACCATTGTCTCCAACAGGAAGATCCACTTAGATTTTAGATGACGTTATTTTGCAAAATTTATGGCCAGTAGCATGTAACAAACAAGTACATGTATAATGGTTGGTTGAATAAGCTGTAGTTACGATGTTTAAGTCGACAAACCAACAAAAATGTTTCAAAAAAATGGCGGCCAATGTCGCAGTTCAAACTTCGCTCCCGGTATAATTGAAAGATTTGATCGGTCGATTTTTTTATCTGATTGACAATCGCGATTGTTCAATTGAAAGAAGACCGTAGGTACTGAAAGAAGGGTTGTGTAAAAAGGTATATCAGTGTTAATTATGAAAGCGATACCCCTTACTAGCCAACATTGTGCTAAATATAAAGACAAAGAATAGCAAAAAACTTCACGGTACTGAATAGTCAACGGGCTTAATAAACGATGCTATTTCAAAAAGGTTAAAAAAAAATCATCTTTATCATCTTTATCCGATGCATTCAAGATTGAAAATAACACAAATAGAAATAAGTTATCCATTTCAGACACACTTCAAATAGTGAAATGATAACAATATTATTTTTAATAAGAAGCGAGATTATGCTTTACAACGGGTGAGTTGCAGAGATAAACATTCAATTACATTCCTTTTACATCTAAGTATTTAAAGCAATCAACGTATAACTAACTAAAAGGTTTCGTAAGTTTTAATGAGAATTTCTCGGAAATGATTAACATTTACAGCTTTAAACATACGAATATTATTGCAATTGCTTCGTTAAGACTACCATCTATTTTGTTGATGTATTTGCACTTTTAACTTATTCGGAAATTTCACGGATGTCAATCTGAATTCGAAGCAAAATAAATAATTAATACACTTGCGATGAAAATTCAACGTAAATTACAGTAAAATAGGAATGTGAGAAATATTCTCAGAAAATAGAAGTGCTTAATTTGAAATAAACCATGTGACATTTCTAGAACACTATTTCAAAAGTGAAAATTTCAGTAGAAAACTCCTAGCTTAACTAATTCCTGTATGGCTTTGGTTATGAAAGTTGATTATTCGGTCATGCATCACCTGCCATCTTCCTTTATTAATGAATTAAGTATTGATTAGAAATACATATCAAGTCTGTTGAATTCTAACTGTAGGAATTTTTCATAAAGATATGAAAAACAGGGATCAGTAAAATAATTCAATATATTTTTGCAAACAATTAGATCTATGATTTTCTACTAGATTTGTTACCTCTTCAATGTATACACTTCAATATTGTGTTTAACCCCTTTCCACATAAGCCCTCCTTTTTACGCCCTTCAAGAAAAAAGCTTTGGAAAGCATTGTGGTAAATGAAGAAATTGCCTGTATCAAGCATTTTTTTTCGTTATCCACAACGTTTTCTATCCAAGAAGACGATATATATATATAATTCCACAATTTTGAATTTGTCATCTGCAGCTTCGTTCAATTTAGACCAGTCTAAAACGTTGTTATGTTGGAAAGGGTTAACATATTTAGGCTTTATAGAAAATATTATTCATTCGTACAAAATTATATATACATGGAAACGTGATTAGCCATCGGTATCTTTGGCCGGGATAGATAACGTTCAGTGATAAGAATGAGTGAAACAGGACTAAAGTTATCAAAAACAGTGAGTTCATCATTCTGATAATTTCACTCTTATTGGAAGCACGCTGAACGATGAAATAGTTCCAAAATGTATTTTAATTGCTCAAACGTCCTCCGTCTATAGTTTAGTTTATTTTAACAAACATGAAACATCCCGATTTGTCAATCATTTCAAAGGATTATAATAACCGATAAAAAGAAAACGACCTTATACTTTAGAAGTCGTCGTAGTTCTACCCAAACCTCGTAACTACTGCTTAGAACAAGTTTAGGTTACGAGACTTTCGTAGAATACCGATGAAATAATAACTATAAAAACTTGATAGCATGGACTGAGTCTAGTCTGGAAAATGTACATATGGTCAAAGTCGAATATTATTTTTATTACATCATGAAGCAATCAACGTACAACTAACCAATTTCCGGCCTCGCCCACTGACTCCTTTGGCCCCGCCCATTTACTACGATTTTAACAGAGTTATTTTGCAAAATTTATGGCCATTAGCATGCTACAAATTCGTGATGGTTTGTATAACAAGCTGTATTTACGACGTTTAAGGCGCCAAACCAACAAAAACGATTCACCAAAATGGCGGCAAATGTCGGAGTTCAAACTGAACTTCCTGTCTCAATTAATGATTTCATTGGGATACTGATTATTTGATTGACAGTCGCGATTGGTCAATTAATCAAATTTGACAAGTATTTTTCTTCAAATAGGGACATTAAAACTCTCCGAAGAAATATAGGGAACTTGGAAAGTCTATGCTGTAAATTGCACGAAATCCGATTATGCTTGTCACGATCCTTCTAAGTGAGATTTCTTGTTCGAGAGTAGGCTAAGCATATTGAATCAGACAATACTGTAACTTTTGATCTTTGAGAAACAGACGAATACGTTCTTGAAACAAAATATCAAATAAGTAAGTAAACGAACAGATAAACCTGTTACTGTATTCAGTCACGTCTTTCTTTGCTTTTTTTTTATCATTTTCTCAACATTTTTTAGCAAGTAAAATGAACATATCACTCATTTACTTTAACCCTTTCTTGTTTTCCCAAATTTTAGACCTGTCCAAATGCAAAGGTTTTTCAGACGAAAACTTAGAGTGTATTTAATTTGAAAAAAGCATTTAGTACGTTATGAAATATTGTGGAAAAGGAAAAAAAAGGCTTCTTACAAGCAATTTCTTCTTTTTCTACAATGTTTTCTCAATTATAAAATCACAAGGACGTAAAAACCAGGGATTGAACAGGAAAGGGTTAAGAGATGAAAAAAATATTTCTTGTCTTTGTTGGGGTACATTCTTAAAACTTGTTCACACTGCATGGAGCCGAAAGCGTTTTCACACAGAAATGTGATTAAGCCTTAAGTTTCACTGCTCCAATTAACACAATCTATTCCAAAGGTATTCGTCACAAAAAAGACACCGAATAAGCCGAATATTTCAAAGTGATATCGACCCAGTACAATTGAAAAATCGCGGTTGTCAATCAAAATTCGTCAGCCAAATAAAATTATTATTTTAGAAAGGATGTAATTTTTGAACTGCCACATTGGTCGACATTTACGAGAAGCATTTTTTGTTCGATTTAAATGTCGTAACTACCATTTTTCTTCTTTGTTAGATATTCCTGACCAATTTTTTTTCAAAATAATACGGTTTAACCCATTACCAAACGGCAAAATTTTAGACTGGTCCAAATTGAAAGGAGTTGCAGATGACAATTTAATGTTTATAAAAATAGATTTTTGCAACTTTCGGGGTAGAAAATATCGTGCAAAATGAAGAAATTACTTGGTTTCCATTTTTTTCTGGAGGGGCGTCCAAAAGCGTCACTGTTTGGTGATGCGTTAATATGCAAACATAACTTCCTGCTCCTGTTGCATAACTTCGGAGGGCGTTATCAGCGATCCGTGAATTGTACAAAAATCTTAGTCGCAAGATGCTTATTACAACGGGGCCATGGGTGCTTTCACCCATTCCCACACGACGAAAAGTTAGACCAGTCCAAAATGAAAGTAGATGCAGACGACACTTTTGAAGATTCTTTGTCTTTGCTACAAGCCATTTACCCATTTTCCTTAATGTTTTCCAAAGATACATTCATAAGCGGCGTAAAAAAGCGAGATTGTGTGGGAATGTGTTGATCAACAGGCTCTTAGACAAATTTAAGGTTGGTCAAAATTACAAGAGTTGGGAAATAACACGGTGAGAAAAGTTAAAACTGATCGTTACGAGCAGTGTCTTATTTCTTTTCAACATTTTATTCTAAAACATTCCACGGTATCAAATTCCGAGATAAAAATTATCAATCCTTACCGGACAAAGTTGTTTAAAGTAAAACTTCATAGGGACGAAATAGCATCTGTACAATTTAGAATTTGCACAGCTTTTGAAAGATGCAACAATCTGAAATAAAGGAAATGACCGTGCCTCATTACATAGAATTTGCAGCAAGACCTGTTGCTTAACCCATTCCAACACAGCAAAATTTTAGACTGGTCCAAATTGAAAGGAGCTGCAGACGACAATTTCAAGTTGATGGAATTTTGAATTTTTTCATCATTTTGGGTAGAAAACATTGTGGATAATGAAGAAATTGCTTGAAACAAGCAATTTCTTCATTTTCCACAATGTTTTCCAAAGTGTTTTTCTTGAGAGGCGTAAAAAGGAGGGATTGAGTTGGAATGGGTTAAATTGATGTTCATATGTAACGCCAATGTCCATGCTTGTAATGAATATTATGGAAATAAAGCATCTTTAATCAGAATCTCAGATTATTACCATCAATTATAAAAATATTGTTATTGTGCACAAAATGGCTATCTAAATTAGGTTACCCTTGTGTAGATGTTTTCCATAAATTTTGCCTGCGGCTATTTTAGCTATGGACTACAAAACAACTAAATTGTTATTTTTGTAATATGAGCTATGATTCTGAAAAGGACAACTTTATTACAAGATACGGTCATTTCAAAAGAAAGGAGAGTCAGTGGTCTTTTGTCCAATATTAGAAGCTAATTATGGAGAAAACAAGTTTGTTATTATGTCTTAATATATTCGAGGGTTATTTTTTCTATGAAATTACATATAATATACAATATATGTTCCATTTTGAGTTATAATAAAAAGAACAAAGGATGCGGAGCCTCTGGTTTTAAAGAAATGATAAAGATAACTTTTAGAAATATCAAATGCTTTATGTTACCAACCCCACACAATTTATGGGCTGAAGAAATACTGCTTAGGAAAAAAGCATTGGGTAAAATGAGAAATGTCGTCTTCAACTGCATTCAGTTTTGACAAGTCTAATAAGTTTCGCCTTGTTGTGGTTTATGCAAGTGTATTCACGCATGCACGAGGAAGAGAGGAAAACGAAAGAGAAATAGCATGTCATATTCTTATGGAGAACTCCGTTTGACTAAATTAGCCTATGTTGACCCAATCAATGTACTTACGTTAATAAGTCTTGTACAAACACGAGGAATCTTAAGCAGGCTAAGAAATGGATTTTAAAGAAAGGGACATATCAGTTCAGCGGTGGTTTGATAAATCTGTACAAATATAATATGTACATATACATTTACATTGCTGAGCGCAAAGAAAATCTTAAATGACAAGTTAAGTGTTAGGACCAGAGTAAACTTTCGATACGAATTAATATATAATTCTGCCGCTTCTCTGTAGATTGGAAACATTCCACAGCTTCAATCAATTGTATCGATCATGTGTATCTTGTCAAATCTAATTGTTTATATTGATAGCAGTATACCAATCATTAGTATAATTCTGTATTTTATGTTCTATCAGTCCAAGGAGCTATAACAATGCTTGTAATTTCATGTTTTTTAAACTGGGCCTATTGCCTCCATTACTTCAATAAATTGTAAATGTACACAGCTTATAGGTTCAAAAGTTCGTTTTCTTTTTCAACTTATTTTAAAAAAAAGTGAGAGTATAGATAAATAATTAGCATCAAAGATAATCTTTCGTGTACCTCCAATTAGCAGAAATACCTTGCATGGATTTATAATTTTATAAATGTCCGTATGTACAGTATATTTAATTTTCATAATTTGATTATCCTATGAAAATTGATTCGAAACTTGGCCTCTGTTTTTTTTTCAAATCTCGTTTTCGAGAAAAATTCACAGAAAAAGATTGCTATGAAATTCCCCCACTGCTTAGCTAACGTAAAATACACAGTAGCTAATGTTTCTGTCTGTCTCACACGCTGTAAATTAGATTTGCCCCATTAACACTTATGCAGTCCATATATGCAAATAAGGTCAGAATCTCAACATTGGCCGTCTTGATGTGTTAACAGCTGGACATTATTTGTCTGTCCAATCAAGAGAGACATGTGTCAAGTCTTATTTTCTGACATAGGAGAACGTCATGATAATCCTTCATCATATTTTTTTTAACTTCAAAGGCGAAAATAATAGTGTTTTTTTTTTTCTTAAATATGAAAGTATAATATTTCCCTTATCAAAAATCTGAAACAACAACAACAAACAACAACAACAACAAAACAAACAAACCCGCACTACTTTGCAGAGTTTATCATCTTCTATTTTGACAAAATAAGAAAAAAACTCCAAATTTTTACTTGCTTTAACGAAAAAATAACATTTGAAGTACATTTCCCGTAGCGGCCCGCTCCTAGTTTACAAAGCAAGGAACCACTGCAACCAACATGTCTCATTTCTCCTAACAGATGCGCTGAGATTAACGTTGCCCAACCAATAAGTTTTGATTACCCGATGGTCATGTGCTTTATAGACTTTTGTGCCATTCCCATATAATGTTTACTTTACAACGCGCTTGAAATGATAGGTATATAATGGGTATTGGCATATCGGAATATGATATTCAAACGATACGATGACGTCATATACACCTGAAGGACCCTGTCCAGATGACAGAGGTAAATCACTTAGTATTGCCAATAACATCTGCAAGGCGAGTTGAAATCACTTATACGTAGTACATGTACCAAGATTTAAAGTTACCAAATCAATGTATTTGCCTTAAACATCTAACCATAAGACAACGGGAATTGACTGAAGACATTGTTTTTTTGTAAAAATATAACTTGAAGTGCCCGAACTGGCTGCTGTAGACAGATTTTCTGCTATTCGCAGTGCTCAATCTCAAATATGTTGTAAATGAGCTGGCCTTTGTTCACAGATTGGCTGCTGTTTAGGGTTGACTTTTCACTCAGATTTCACTGTACTTAGGATATACAATTTTGAATGCTAAGAATATGCCTTTGTCGTAATAATTTTTCTGTGTTTCATATATTTGATTAGCTTAACAGTATTATCACCACGTTGAAATCGTTTCTTTTAAATGACAACTTACCGAAAATCTTATTTGAATCAATGTGCTAAGCTTGATTCATTTTTATCAATCCCACTTTAATGACATTTGTCTTTTCTAAAACGAAACAAAATCATTAAAAATCAAACGTCTTGACGATTGTGATCAAAGAAAGGTTTTTTCCAGTGAGAAAATACATTGCTGACTCCAAGTCAACATCTTTTTGTTCTAGACCGGAAATGACACATCCGGTGTCTGCGTATGAATAGTTTTTTTTTTACGATATAGTTAGATGTAAGATCGATTTAATGAAGAATTTATTCATAGAGTTCAGCTTAATTGATGACGTCAACATTACGTTTGTGTCTTTGGAAATTGAACTTGTATACATACAAAAAATTAAAGCGGACTCATTATAACTAAACTCTTGGGCAATTTTTCCAATGGAATTATCTAAATGTACAAAAGCATCGTTCACTTGGTTGTTCAATCTTGCCTTGTCTAAAAGGGAAATGCGTCTATAAATTTTACAATCAATATTTCTTATCTTATTTTAAAGTCATATAAGAACTGAACTTTTTACTATTTGTATTGATACGGTAAAAACGTTGATTGGAGAACAAGATGTCGTAGTTATAGATTGAGCAGAGCTTTTGTTACACTATTTTTGGTTGCCTATTGTCGGTATGTGTTTGGCATCTGGGGTGTACCATGTTTTTGTACATAAGAGGTTTATGCTGCCAGCTCTTTACTTCAAGGAAGCTTAACTAACTTATAAGAAAATTTTAACCTACAACACCGCTTTTTAAGCCTCTCAAAACAAAAGCATTGGAAGACATCGTTGAAAATGTAGAAATCGTAATAAGCAGATTCTTAATTTCCTACAATGCTTTTCTTGCCAAGAAGACAACCATTGTTTTTAAATTAAAAAATCGCAAGTTTTTGTTTTCAAACTTTCTGAATTTGGACCGGTCAAAACAAAAATATGTAAATCAAAAGTCACTGAGTATAGCTCCGCATGTCTTATGATAAACGTAAGTCCTTAAATAGAAAAGAGTTAATTTGCAAACCAGAATTTGTAAGCGCAATGTAGAACCCCTAGAAAATTATCCACATCAAACTTCAAGTCAATGCTATGAATAGTTGCTGTGAAAAGTGCGACGACAATTTACAATTGTACCGGGCAATATCCGAAACTAAACGATGTCGTAAGACAGGAAGTAGTTAAGTTTCTGACCTATATTCGGTAAGTGCCATATAGACCCCCTAGATAAACCACCAATTTCAAGTAAATGCTATGAATAGTTGCTGAGAAAAGTGAGACGAAAATGTACCACAATACCATCAATTTCCGAATATAAAGAAAGTAGTTTAACAGGAAGTAGTTAGCTTGCGGACCTAAATTCGGTAAGCGCCATGTAGAGCCCCTTTAGGAACTCCTAAGTCAAGTTTCAAGTCAATGCTTTAAATAGTCGTGAGGAAAGTGCGACAAAAATATGCAACTTTACCAGGCCGTGTCCGAGAATAAACGAAGTCGTAAAACAGAAAATAGTTAACTTGCAGACCTTCGTTCGATAAACGCCATGTATGACCCCTAGATAAACCTCCACACTAAGTTTCAAGTAAAAGCGATGAATAGTTGCTGAGAAAAGTGTGACAAAATATACCACTTTACCATCAATATCCGAGAATAAACGAAGTCGTAAAAAAGGAAGAAGTTTAAAATTAATGCTATGAATAGATGCCGAGAAAAAGCGACTATATACTACTATACCATCAATGTATGAATATAAACGAAGCCGTAAAACAATTAACCTAAATTCGGTTAGCTTCATATAGGACCCCTAGATGAACGTCCTCACCCAATTTCAAGTTGATGCTATGAACAGTTACTGACAAAAATGCGGCGAAAATACAAGGGTAAACCATTATACCCCAGTTTTTCTTCAAAGCGTGGGTATATATTCCGTCCAATAATGAAATATTGATTTAAATGACTATAAGCTCCTTCAGCACGAACTACCTCACGATGATAGGTCTGTAAAGAAATTGTGGTGTTCAGCACTGACTGTATTCAAAGTGACAAAATAAAAAAAAATGGCATCTGTTTAGAATACATTGCGGTTAACTTAATTTGATACAAGGATATTCACCCATCATTAATAATTTGGGTTAGGTCCTGAAGAGCGATGCTCTGTTCCATGTTTCGCATTATGGTCATGATTTCGAATAATTTGGACTTTATCTCCGTAACAGCTATTCATACTAAACAGTTAACAAAAACTATTCAAGGTTTGACGATTAACTCTTAGAAAAAGAAAATACCAATTTTATGTTAAATTCAGAAACAGTTTCCGTTATATTTCTTCCATCTGTGTATGCTTCACAAATAGAAGTGAATTCCCTTCCGGTCCTTCTATGCGCCTATCTTTCATAGTTACTTTTATTCACCCCTTTGATCTTTCGAGGATCGGTAATCGATCACAAAGAAAAACAACAAATACAGATTACTTCTATTCAAGTTAATGCAAATATTATTTAGATGAAAAGCTAAAAAAATGATTTTATAGTGTTTGTTCCACATGAAAATATACAGATGGTTGCGTATCAATGCGAAAAAGCAATTTTTTAAAAAGCTTTCTGGCTCTGTTTAACCATATTCATGAATAAGCGGTCTCAAATAGGTGTTTCTGGGCAAGTTATTTCCTTTTTGTGTGTTTCGAAGAAAGAAAACTGTGGGCCTGAAAAAAACTTAATAAGGTCGCCTAATGATGTGTTTATGGATTCCAGAACAGTTTAAGGTAATTACAAATTGTGAGCTTGTTGATTTAAAGCACGAGCTCTGGGCTGATCTCGTGAGAATCGTGCATTCTAATGAACATCGAAGGAAATTCGTTTACATTTCAGTTCCATTGTCCTGTCGGACTTTGTTCAGTCAATTAAGCAACGTGAGAACGGTGTTCCTGTTTTTTTTTCTTTTCTATTGGGAGTAAGTTCAATGAGAGGTCGCTTAAATTCCGTCTTAACCCTTGTACTGCTGAAAATTTCCCCTCTTCTCACTATAATCGACAATTTTAACACAATTACATCAATGTTGTGTTCAATGATTTCTCTCAAAACAACAATTACAACAACAAGCAGGTAGTGTAGGCTAACATCAGACTGAACTTCAGTGCAGGATGATCTTAGTCTATACACCAGCCAAAGCCACTGTAAAAGCAGGTATATTCCGGAATCAGCATGACAAGAATTCATGTTATAGATATTAAGATCTGGTAAAGTCTTTCTAGCTTTATTTCCTATATGTATTTTCACGATCATCAATAAGGTCAAAGCAACTATACTCGTATATACCAAACTTAAGCCCCTCCCCCCCCCCCAGCTCAACGTACTTCAACAAACTTAAGCCCCCTCCCATCGACTCGTATATACCAAACTTAAGTCCCCCCCCCCCCGTCCACTCGTATATACCAAGTCCCCCCCCCCCGCAGTCCCTCCCAGTTCCACATCATTAGACACACCGTCTCAAAACAAAAACACGAATCATTGTGAATAATGATACTTTTGTGTAAGACAAAGGACGCAGAAACAGTCGGATAAAATTGGAACACTTTTTGAAAAAAAGATACAGAAGTATGCAGGATATATCTCATTCTAGTTAGTTCTAGTGTTGAAAGTATGATACTGGGTAATGAGAAAATCCTTAAAAATGACATATTTTGTAAATACATATTCGTTTCAAATTAAATCTATATTATACGCTTGACGGGTATGTTATTGTCTCGGTCATCCGTCTGTCTGTCTGGTTGTCCGCCCGTCTGCCGTTATATCCCCGGTTTTGTTTGTGCCTAACTCCTACTAAAGTTTCGAATTGAACGAAATGGAACTTTGCCAAAATGCATTAGACGTAATTCATTTTGAGTCTATTCTGAGAAATCTCTACTTGACTCGACAAAAGAAGTCTTAATTGCAGTTTTACGTGTGTGTGTGTGTGTGTACGTGCGTGTGCGTGCGTGTGTGTGTTTGTGTGTGTGTGTGAATGCGCGACCCCTCCTACAGATTCAAATGGAATGAACTGAAACAATACAACATCGAATCTCAATGATGTCTGCTTATGCATGTGATAAAAATTATTTTTTGACCCCTCAATTCTTTTCGGAATTGTATGTCCTTCATATGTCAATATAGCTTAATATTGCAGTGTGTGCAATTTCTCCTACTTTTTCTATTGGAATGAGCTGTAACGTGTCAGAACAAAAACTTCTGTAATGTCCAGATATACATGAGACAAAATTACTTCGATCACCTAAGTAGTATATTATGATCCGGTTCGTCCGTCCGTCTATCTGTATGCCTGTCCGTTAGGATTTTTTGATTGCATAACTCCTCCTACATTTTCAAGTTGAATGAAATGAACATTTGCCACATCGAATCTCTGTGATGTCTAGTTGTGAATTAGTCAAACATCATTTAGACCCCCCCCAAAGTATATCTATTGATTGAATGGGGTTTAACGCCACTTTTAACAATATTTCAGTCATATCGCGGCGGCTGGAGCACCTACTCATGGATTCCTGGTATTTCTCACACCAGTACTACAACTACATCCTTCCCTAGCCTCCAGCTGCTATCCCACTTAGGTTTACGATTATCCACCCATTGTTGAGAGACAAATGTCGGAAAGAATATGTGCCGCCGCCGGGGATCTAACCCATGACCTCCCATGATTGAAGACAAGGAGTCTGATGCGCTATTTCGGCGCTATGACGGCGCGTCCCCCCCCATAAAGCTGTTTAAAATCGTAGTGCAGGGAGCTTCCTATCGGAGTCAATGGGAGGGACAAATGGAGTAGGTGGGCGGGGCCAGCGATTGGTCAGTTATTTTTCACTACATTTATTACATATATCTTGGTAAGTTTATCTTAATTTACAATACTTTGCTGTTGCAAAATGCAGTAAAACAATATTCCAAAAATTAACTTTAATTCATGACTGATGTTGCACCAATCAGGTTCTTCATTTGTACCGCCCATTTAAAATCAGGATTTGAAATATATTGCTTAAGATTACAATCCCCTCCGAGAAGACCCGCTAAGAATCTTGGCCTGTGAGAACCCTGATTAATGCATCTCCGGTCTGGCAGTTGTCATCATCCTATTGCTGCCAAAAATATAACGTACGGAGCTTGTTCACCATTCCTATCCATTCATATTCTTTCTTCTAACCGCCACTTTTAATTGAAACGGGGTTTAATTTTACCTTAAAATGAAATGTTTTAGAGTTATTCTTTGTGGAAATTAAACAAACATCTATGGACAAACTACAATGTCTCTCTCCTGTCGTTTATCAAGTGTCAAAGTGCTTACATTATAAGCACTTGTCAAATAGAGTGTACTGCAAACATTATTTTACAGGTGACAATCTTTCGAGTGTTTCCTAATTTCTCCATGTCTGTCAAGTAATAGCCAATACTGTCGATCAAAGAAACAACGTCACAATTGCTTTCACTTATTCATGGACATTAGGCCTACTTCACGCATGTGTGCAATTGTTTCTTTATATATATTGCTTATCGTTTATCACGGCAATTTACAAAATGGTATTTTTGGGATTTCGTAATCGAATAGAATGGTCGGATAAATCGAATTTTCAATGAAATGAACGAAATATATCCCCCCCCAATAAAAATATATATAGTGTTTGTTTGTTTGCTTTTTGAATAGGGTTTAACGGCCTGGATCTCGTGAGAACTCAGAAAATCCCGTTATGTCGACTTCACTTATGTCGAATGATTATCGATGACATGTTCTGGTCAGGCTTTTAACTCATTCAATCTCAATTTGGATCTTTCCTTTTGTCTCCTGGTAGTGGGTCATCATTGGCAAGGCAAATACCATTAAAATATGTCATATATGCGAAGCCTCTAACGGTTTGGGATAGCTCTTTTAGCTCGTTTTTAGTTCATGGTGAGGTTTTTTGATAACCTTCTGTCCGGCGTACGTCATGCGGCGTCCGTCGTGTGTCAACAATTTGAAAACGACATCTTCGCCCAAACCACTGGGCCAATGTTAAATCTACCAGAAATGTTCCTTTATGCGTTCCCATTTAAAAAATGCTAAAATAACTGAAAACCTCTAGTTTCAATGGTAACATAGTGAATTTTTTAAAAAATCCTCCCGACCAAAAGGTGTAGAGCCTTGGTATTTTGCATGAACCATCAGTGGGGCATATATAGAAATGAAGAAGGATTTTTGAAAAAAAAATCTCCTCTCAAACCACTTGGCTAATTTCAACCAAATTTGGCAGAAATGTTCCTAGGGTTATACCCCTTAAAAGTTGCTAGAAGAATTGAAATCGGCTGACAACTCTAATTGCCATGGCAAAAAAAGTAGAATTTGAAGAAAAAAGTATTTAAGAATTATCTTCCCCGGCCCAGAAGGCGTAGTGCCTTGATATTTTGTAAGAAGGATCAGTATATTTACCTCTTTAAGATTTTCAAAAATCATTTCTCTCGGGTCCCAAGGGGCCGAGCCACATAGGGGTGGGCTGTTATAGAAATAAAGAAGGATTTTTTAAACGACATCTCCTTCCAAACAACTGGGCCAACTCCAACCAAAGAAATGAAATCCGTTGAAAACTCTGGTTGCTATGAGGGTAATTTAGAAAAAATAACTTTAAAAAATCATATCCTCCCAACCCAGAAGGCCCAGAATCTTGATACTTTACATGAAACATTAGTACATTGTCCTCTATCAAAATTGCTAATGGGTTGTGGGTCCAAGGTAGAAATAAACAAGGCAACTTTTCCAAAACTATGTGGCCAATTTCTATAAAAGTTAGCAGAAACGTCCCTTCGGTTGCCCCCTATGAAAAATTACCAAAAGATTTGAAATTTAAAAACATTGGTTGCAATGGCAACATAATTTGAAGTCTTCTCCAGACCCAGTTAGGATTAGGTTGTGAAGAAAAAGAGCCTTATCTCAGGTGAGCACCAGGACCACTGGTCCTCTTGTTTCTTATTCTTTATGCAAAAAAAAAAAAAAAAAAAAAATACTGGGGAACCGTACTAATTTTCGTCATAAAGAATGAAACGCGTTTTTCAGCCAATCAAAATGCACGAATCTTGATACAAACTGACTTAAATAATGTAAATGATTCTCAGAAAATTTCCTAATCAATTAAAGCTCCGGTAATACTTTATCTCCCAAAGAATAATTACAGTGATACCGGGCTATAAAACTAAATATATTTATTTCTTGTCAACAATATTTAATCATTTAAGTTAGACGTATCAAAAAAAAAATTTGAACGACAAATGAACACCTTTGTTAACAGTATTACACGCTAGTTTTATCAGATGAGTTTTTGACCAATCGCTGGCCCCGCCCAATTACTCTTTGGTCCCGTTCATTGACTCCGACAGGAAGTTTCACTTCGATCTTAAACGGCGTTATTTTTGCAAGAAAATATGTCTCTAAAAACGTAATGAAAAAGTCAAGCGGTTAGTTAGTGAACGTCGTAACTTCATCGATACTGACATTTTTGTTGATCTTTGATTCACCTAATTTAAGGTCGATCACAAATGCAAACAAAGGTACGGCAAATCTGAACGTGTTCATGGATAAACAACAAGCGGACATAAAACTAGACTCCTGTGGCTAAAAGATGCGGAGCTATAAGATAGGAAAAAAAATATATTTTCAAGCATTTCTATTAATCTAATACTTTGGTACTCCTTACCCTGTCGTGAAAGAGAAAGATATTTTCTATTTTTTCTCTGCAAACATCAAATCATCCACTTTTATTTCAATAATAAGGAAATGACTCAAAGTTTAAACGAACCTAGACGCTTTAACAGCTAATCAAGGGAGACAAACTGCATTTAATTATTAGGTATATGGCTTCATCCATTTAGTTTAAAGAAATTCAGTTCATTAGAATGATACAAAGGATTCCTATTGTAACACTTAATATTATGGAGAGAAAACTTTGGAACGATATGTGCTTCTTCGAAATATAAAGAAGATAATTGTTTGTTACAGTATATAATCAATTTAGGTTTCATTTAAGAGATGAAGAGAATAATTTTTTTACATGGAGTTATGAACCGAAAAACCTAATCACACTGTAAGAATACGCGAAGCGGATTCATACATTGTGTGATTAGGTTTTTCGGTTCATACCTCCATGAAAACAAAAAATAGTTTCTTCATTTCTTATAATTTAATAGCATCGAGCGAAAAAACAAAAGCTTTACCAATTTCTATACCTTTTTGTATGGGACTATTTTGTGCGGAAGCATGCAAAATCGCTGAGTGCTCAAAATTTTGTTCATGGAGTTATAAATTTTTTTTTCGACCAATCAGAACGCTCGTTTTTGATAGACGAAACTAAAAATTAAATTATTGAGTGAACAACAAAAGCTTAATTTTCGCAACTCTTGAAAATAGCTTTTGTTTTACACGAATAGAAATATATGCCTATCTTGGACGAAAAACTATCTAATGCTAAAAGGGAGAAATAGGATTTGGGGGGTAATTCCTCCCAAAAAGAGTCATTTTGAATGTGATTTTCATGACAATCTGACGATATCATTAGTGTCTTTTGTCTCGCTGAAATGACGTTCAATCGGGGGGGCGAAATGAACGAAAGCAATGCTAAATATACAAGAACAGCAAGTTTATCATTTTGACATTTTCAATGTTTTTTTGTGAAGTTAACTGGTAATAATGTACCGAAAAATCTCAATGATCCACTTGACTACCTTATACAGATTACTGATGCAGGAAATTCGGTCATTTTCATGCTAAAAAAGTCTGTTATCCAATCAGCTGGCCTATACCTAATACAGCCTGATCTCTCACAAATACGATATCAATGTCTTTAACCCCCACTATATATCTGATAGGTCAAAAGATGGGTCATGGGAGATCACGTGCCTTTAACGCCTTCTTTAGAATTACGTCATTACATGCAACATGGCGTCGTTTTCACATTATGTTACAAACGAATTCGTCATGTATATATATGTAAACAGCAAAAAAATATTTTAGGGAAAGGACATGGGATCTTGTCAACATTCATGTCGATAGTTGATTAATAAAAATCTCAATACTCAAGGACATTAGTATTAGCTCAGTAACAGGGTCACGATCTTCTGTAGTTTACATGTCTATATCAAGGTCTATATCAAATCACGTGATCAATAACGGTATATTATCATACATCTATTAATATTTCTATTAAAATATAAACATTCAACATTGACAAACTTGGACTCACCTGGAAAAAATCGGTATCTGATAGTGTAAATTACGTTTCCATATAAGGCAGCATAAAATGACGTCAATATCGGCCTGTAGTTGACGTCATAATGCGAATAAATGGAATGGTAAAAGAGAATGGAAATAAATGTACAGATTTGAACAGATTTTTTTATTTGTTTAAAAACGTAGGTGTATAATAAATGGTATATTACATTACGATAGCGATACAACATGTTGTATTAGAGGAAGATTTAATTTTTAAAATTTTCCTCCGAAGATCAAAGCAAATGCAAGACTTCGTATCGCTGTCGTAACATAATATTACCTATTGATATCCAGAATATAGAAACAAGATACTTCAAGGTATCAAAACAACACGAGTAAGGATTTCTGATGTCATGCCAGTTTAGTTTGTCAATATTTACATTACTGTACGTGGAACTCTGCTAATACGATTACTATGTTATTTTCATGTCAACATCAATATTAATAAAGTTATGAGTTGTCATCAATTATAACAACCACTCGCGACGCTCGGAGCATCATCGCGTCATCAAATGTTATCAGAGGTCAAGTGCCCAAGGACAGAAAAACATTTTTGTCCTATATTTCTCCCTTCTACTATTTTTGTGTTCGAGCGTATAAATAAAACAAGAATGTTAACTTACAAACTGCCTAGCAACACTTGACTATGACGGTAATTCTTAATGTTTGATTTTATCTTTTTATAAACAGAACATTGTAGGAAAAATTCTTAAATATTCTAAGTTTTATATTTCAGCTTTATATAGAAATTCGTAAATAAATGAAACTGAGATAAGAGTCCTGTCACAATTTAAATGTTTCATACCCATTTTTAAGTATACAGCGGTATTTTTGAAAGGAATAGTAATGGTATTCATGCGCTTTGTAATGCATATTTGACCAATTACTGTTGTTACTCAAATAACAAGTCGACCATTGAAACATTCATTGAGACCAGAACTGAGTTTTGATCTCCATTATTGGCCGCAATTTTGTCAACCTCTTTTGTCGATTTGGCGACTTCAACGTCGTAACTACTTTTCTGGGCATATTTTTTCAAAGTAACGCTGTTTAATTTCTGTCAGAGTCAGTGGGTGTGGCAAGCGGTAGGTCAATTTTTCAGTACCAATCTTAGACTTCACTTTTCATTCTTTGAAAAGGCATTGTCTTAAATTAATTCTCCTTTCGCCGAATATTGAAATATAGGTTCCGTTTTGATTTAATCAAGTAAAAAAGAAGGAAATATACTTCTTGAACCTTCATCAACAGCATTATTTGTTTCTGTGTCTTACCCTCTCTGCTATTCCCGAAGACAAACCGATTAGAATATTTGACAGTTTCTTGAAACTCTGATTTGAAATGTATACAAACAATTGACCAATTGCGATTGTCAATGAAGGAATAAACCGACCAATCAAAATATCTATTCAGCTCGGACCTGAGCTTTTCAACTCCGCTGTTAGCCGCCATTTCTGGTAACCTTAATTGGAGTCTTGGAGACTTAAACGTCGTAACTACAGCTTATTCAAGCTGTAGTTACAACGATAAGTCACCAACCAACCATTTTACTTTTTTGCTACATGCTACTTGCAATAAATTTTGCAAAAATAACGCCGTTAAAAATCGAAGCGGAACTTCCTGCCAGAGTTAATGGGCGGGGCCTATGGAGTCAGTGGGCGGGGCCAGCGATTGGTTATTTATGTCACTTAACTCTGGATGATAGTTTTATACCAGTCTCACCTGAAAAGTGTTTCTTGGCTTCATTCATAATACGTTTTAACGTATCTAGGTATTTTTGAATGGATTTCTTTCTATTTCAGGTCTTTTTCGAAAATCCAAGAACTTGCAAGACGAATAAAAGGTAATTTTTTATCTATTAATGTCTTATTTGCAATTAGCATCTTTTTCAAATTATTTGATGTTATAACATTGTTGTCTACAGAATTGATGAGCGGTTGTATAATCGCAATCAGTGGTACCCAACATCGAATATTGACCCGACAACCACAAATCGACCATTCACATACTAGTTAATAAGAGATGGAATCAGGTATAGGTCAATTTAGGTTGATATTTTCAAAATAAGATACAGCACGAAGAAGTGACCTTCTTTATTTAGAGACTTTACCAAGATTTCGGACGATTTAGCGATCTAGCCGATTGTAAACAATTCTTCATTGTTAATGTAAGACAATCGTCGGCATAATTTGTTTTGTGCAAAGACACTGTTGACTTACTTTACGGTACGAAATTGATCCCTCTCCCCCCTCCCCATGGTAGAGCGGTGCTGTTAACTAGATTGTTTGAATGACTAGCGGAACTAAAAGGTCGCTATGACGTCACTAGTTTATACTAAGCAAACTTTGAGTTGGTGGTAAACTACCGTTGATCAATGGCGTGACACAATCAAACGGGACAGAACACTATCGTTCTTATACTTTCGTTCAACAACATAAGGTCTCAAGTATCATTTTATAACAAGTTCTGCTGGTTATAAGATAGCAACATGGCTTTAAATGGATTTTTGAGAATTAAATCATATCGTCGGTGCGCGAGAACATTGACGCAACTACAGCTTTATTAAAGCTTTAGTGAAGACATTTTGCTCGCGCACCGAGTATATAAACCTAAGCGTGAGTTTTCAAACAATTTGAAATTGTTGCAAAGTGAAGTCTCTGATCAGACTGCGAGGAAGCAAGTCTTTACTTGACGCTCATGTAAACATTGTTAGAGATGATACATATACAGATCCGTATATTCAATATCACTTCTATGTGATTTCCAGGGTCGATATGTAGAACGTTGGCTTCTCGATGAAGAGGTCCCGAGTTCGATTCCCGGGAGCGGCTATCGATCTTGGTTCTGTCATTGACCCACATAATAGGCGCGAGTTCTGGTGTATTGTCCAGGAAGCAGGATCGAGAGAGATTAATCTAAGTTGGAAGAACTGGTTTTCCAATTGATGTTATTAACTAGGTTTAAATCACAATACAATTTCTAAACAAATCGTTTATTCATTGGTTACACGTGACGAGACCAAGGTAAAATTGACGGATGTCTATTTACTAAAAAGAGTTTCAAGCTCAGATTTCTTTACCCAATCGATTGACCAGACAAATATTTACCGAATTAGAAACTTAATTAGTCTTTGTCCACGAGAAACAATATCCGCCTAACGATATGATCTTTACAGCCTACGAGACTACGAGAATCTATTAGGAAATTATGCCATGTCTTGACTTAATCCTTGTCATTCTGAATAAAATCCAGTATTTCATTAAAATCAAAGGGCTGAAAGCATTAGTAGTGGGACAATATTTTTCGAAAAATTTATCAAATAAGCACATTTAGTTTGAAGTGACAATCAGGTGGTGTAGAGAAAGACCAGCCGGCACATATGTGCAGGCTGATCTTCGTCAACATTGTGGGAAAGAAGAAAGTGTTGGTTAACCAGCATTTTCTGCTTTTCTCACAATGTTTTCTGCCCTAAATGAGTATAAAAACCACAATCGACATTTTCTTAGTTTGGTGAATTGAACGTCGTTAATACAGCTATTCGAGTGTAGGAATTTACTTTGATAATGAACTTCAAGCAAATGGCTTAAAAAGTATAAGTCAACATCATTTTATTAATGAGGTTGAAAAAATAATTTATTTTAGCAAGCGTTTTGAGACTTAAAAAATTCACATTTCCGGTATTTCTTCAAATGATCACATAAAGGTAATATTGCAAAGAAGGGATATTGAATATATATATCTTACTTCGCTTATGAATTTTAGCTGGAAAATCGTCAGCTTTGATAGCTTAAGTTAACAGACACAATTTTTAGGTATTCTCAGAGTTCAACGAGTGCAAACTGCCACTTGAGGCTTAACCACTTAATTCATCGAATGCCTACGCTATAAAAAAGTAGTTCTTATGTATTTCAGGAGTATTGCAAACTCTATTATATTTGTAGAGAACTCTTTCAAAAGCATGCTTTTTAACCGATTCCCACTCAATCTCGCTTTTTGGCATTTCAAGAAAAAAAAGCTTTGGAAAATAGTGTAGACAATGAAGAAATTGCTTGTAACAAGCAGTTTCTTCATTGACAACATTGTTTTCTACCCTACAAGAGTAAGATTTTCTAAATTCCGCTAATTTGAAATTATCGTCTGCAACTGCTTTCAAGTAGAACCAGTTTAAGATTTTGTCATGTTGTAATAGGTTAACTCCCGAGTTACTTTAACTTCGTTTATTTATAATGATAATCTTTGACAAAGAAGATAACTAAACAAAACCATGCTTTTATAGCTTACAGTACTTTCAGTACTTAGATTAACCCATTCTCACAGTATGACACCGTTTGACGCCCTTACACAAAAAGCTTTGTAAAACATTTTGGAAAATTAAGAAATTGCTTGTAACAAGCAATTTTATCATTTTCCACATTACTTTCTACCCGAAAAGCCAAAGAGTTCTTATATTGCAATTAAAAAGTGTCGTCTGCAACTGCTTTCAATTTGGATAGGTCTAAAATTTTGTTGTGTGGTAATGGATTAAAATCAATGACAACCTATCTAATTTAGTTGATTTTTAACAATAGTTGATTAATCTACATGTTTGATATTCACTAAACTGACTAATAAACCATTTGGAAAAAAATAACCTTTAAGTGCTTGAAGTTGTCTGTCACGTCACTTCCCAAAGAAATAGCACTGACGGCATGTTGCAAATGGAAATGAACAATTATTGAGGTTCAATGATATCAACGACAAAATGTCACTTCCTGTTGACACATGACCTTTTTGAGGACGAATGAGTTATTAGTTTGTTCCAAATTCTCTGAAAACATTAAACCGGATAATATTTAATAATAAAGGAACTTCAAGGTAAATGATGGCTTGGGTACAAGGTAACACGATTTTCTGGCGATACAAAATATCACTCATGGGTAACACGATTTGTAGTATATAATACATTCGTTATTCGGTTTGTGTGTGTGTTAGTGTGTGTGTGTGTGTGTGTGTGTGTCGCGAAATAAAACGATTTATTCCCGGCTCAGGTGACTTGATTTTCTCCAGCCGGTAATAAACTGTTATATACCCCGGTAAGAAACCTTATAAACGAACAACGTAACAGGAAGACGTCAACGTCCGTAAATAGTAAATAGGCTATATTTCATATGTCCATGTGGTAAAAAATGCTGTTCACAAAGATAGACCACGATTTTTCTCGTTTACATCTAAACTTAACTGGACTCTCACATGTGACAGCTAAATGTTTACAAAACATTTCGATGTAGTTGATATATTAAAAAGAATTATCGTGTAGAAGATATTAATAATACATTTTGTAAAATATTTAAGATAATATTTGTAATTTGTGAACACCCCTCGAATAACAATACGAAAAGAATCCAAAAAATCCGCGAAATAAGAGATATCTGTGAAAAAGTAAGTACATTCGCATAAACTTAAAACCAGACTTACTAATAAAACGCTTTAGCTTATCTCCTTGTCCGAAAATAAAAACACAAAAACTAGGTTCACTAAACGATGACATGGTTTTGTTTATCTTTAAAATTTGATAAAATGACAAATTTGGGCAAATAATTTGTGATATTTAACACAAATCTGTAAAAGCTCACGAACCATTCAATTGTTGAATAACTTGACAATTGAAGAAATTTGCAGAACACAACAGATGCAATTAAATCTTGTGGAAGGAAAACCCTAGAAGTAAATTTGCCCTAATTCAGGCAGTTGACGGATCGCTATAGTTGACGCCCACTTACCTCCGACATGGCAGTTTGACGGAGATATCAAACAACGGTAAATTGAAAAATTCATGACCAGGAACATAAAAATTGTCTCATGAGCTTTAACGGGGTTTTTTTTAATATCACAATATCACAAATTGACTGCCATGACGGCTATGTCGAAAAGCTGCTTAACTCGAGATCTGATGTTGGCAGGTTCGAGCCCCATCGTAACCGGGTGTGTTTATGGGCAAGACACCTATGGACCATCCCCTGTCAACCTAGCTGCAAAACGAGGTATAGCAATAGTTTTATGCCACTGCCTCTCTTTCGGAATCGAGAAAACGTCTATATGGTGAGGTTCGAGAGCGACTATTTTAGCTTAAAGCATTCGTCGTAATAATGAAGAAAAAAATATAAAATAACATAAAAAACAAAAGGCTAATCGTTGACTGGCGACCTGAACAGAGAAATTCTTAGCTTCATAAAACGTAATTACGACATTTAAGTCGCATTAGCAACAAATTGCATCATATGAATAAGTAAGTAAGTAAGTAAGTAATTATTTTATTATAGTGACATGTGTATAATGAAATGTAGTACAACAAATAAAATAAATATATGAACACCCGGCCCCATGGGCCTATATGTCACTTTCAAACATTGGAATTACAAATGTATTTGAAAAAATAAAAAAATATATATGTATATATATATATACGTGGTAGGGGATAGCTGTTATCATTATTGACAGAGCGAGATTTTTTTTTTTAACATTCTGCATCAGTATCTTTTGAAAGACTATTTATAATTAAGCCCGTCGACGATCAAGCCACGCCCCCCAAATGGGAGCCGTGATTTAACCGCCGTCAAGCCATTGGTATCTTTTTTTTCCGGAATAAACCTTAATCAAATCATTCGACTGGTCATTTTTTCTGAGGATTATTACATGAATATTAGGGGTCATCATTCATTTCCGATCGATATGGTGATTTGATTGGTCAATCGGTTTTTAATTGATAGCGGTAAACCGTTGATATCTGCATAGGAAAGAAATAATGATAATAGAAAAAAATGTACGTTTAGCAACAAGAACAGCAGCAGCAATAACAACAACAAAGGATCATGCTTACCAAATCAACCTTTTGGAGCTTTTGGTTATTCTTTCTGTCGGATAGGACAAAGATTTCTACAATTGTATGTGTTTTTAGAACTTTTGGGGTTTTTTTTCTGTCGGTTCGGACAAATATTGGTACAATTGTATGCGTTTTATGATTTTGTATAATTGAGACCACAATTCTAACAACATACCCTTAGATTATAAACTTCCCGTGCAGGGTGCACTGTGAATAACAATGAGCCATATACATGTACGCAACAAATCCCAAAAATGGTTGTTTTAACAAAGATGTAAGTGGAACTTACATCATAAATATGGAGTATTTTTTCATAAACTTTGTCGAGTTATGTTAGATAGAATCATATTCAAGAAATCGCGAAAGGCGACCGAAATGTCGTAAATACAGCTTTTTTCAAGCTGTTTTTACGACAATGTCGCTGCTTATTGACGAAATCAAGAACCTATTAAATGACAGTTGCGTGTCATTATCTGGTATTGACATAAGGCGATCCCAATTTGTAACACTTATGTTGGTAAAATATGTAAATACAATTAGTGCTTTCTGATGTCCGGCCTAACACACTTTGGCCAGAAACATCTTTTGTGGTTCCGATAGAGTTACAGACTTGCAAATTGTATTGTCCTCAGGGATGATGGTGACATATAAACACAAATTCCCAGACTCCCTTTAGATTTACATGATATTTCATGATGTTCTTTTATGTTTTTGTGTTATTTGTGATGCAGGTCCCTAATGGCCTCGAAATTGCAATATTAGTCGCGTTATTGTATTGCAAAGCGTAAAATCAAGAAATGTACAATTCCCGATTGATATGTAACAATGTTTTAAAAAGGAAAATACGCCGATTGAATTTTGCGAGTACATTGGCTTTTGGTACGTTATGTCTTATGGCTGCTGTATCGATATACTTCAACTGGGAAATGTCACTTGTTTACAAACTCTTGACGACTGTGTTGTAATAAACGTCTATCGGTCACTTAGTATGTAAGCTGTAAAAGTTATACTTTTTAACGCGCATTCGTCTTCAAATTATAACCGGCGGCACTCATCCTTTCCGACTATTTGTCTCCCACCAATGGTTCGATAATCGTAGACCTATGTGGGATCGCAGCTGGAGGCCAGGAAAGGATGTGATGGCGGTACTGGTGTGAGAAATGCCAGGAATCCATTGTTAGGTGCTCCAGCCGCCGCGATATGACTGAAAGATTGTTGAAAGCGGCGTAAAACCCCATTCAAACAAAACAAATCAGATTATAACATACATAAAACACTCAGTTGCCTAAAGTGATGTTTATAAATGGATTTGATTGGTAAGTACGTATGAACACGAGCTTCCGTCACTGTTAGTCTCGGTTGGCTGAACAGTAGAATAGGTCAACGGGGAAAAAATGTCACTTGTACAAAAACAATGTCGTTAAAATGACAACATGAACATTGACGCCTATGTTGTTTTAACTAAATATCGTCTATCGGCTACTTATTCGGTGTTCTCGGTATACATGTCGTGCCCATTCTTGAGAAAGCCCATCCTTAAGATTGGGCAAATGGTGAAATAAATTGATTTTACTATGAAAACAGGCTAGTTTGTCAATTATTCTACAATAAATATGATGTATTGATAGATTGATTGATAACACGCGTTTGATTAAATATAAAGACCTTATTGTCCATTCTAAAGACCGGGCAAAAAGTGTTTGACCATTCTTCAGAATGGACAAAATGTGTTTGCCTGTTCTTAAGAATGGGCAAATTCTCAAGATGGGGCACAAAATATAATCTATGAAACCGTAATTATTAACCTGCATGATGTGAGCGTGGACTCAGGTAGGTCTTTGTCACGTGACACACTAGCGCCGATGGATTGTAACCAATCGCGGTTGTCAATCAATTAACACGTCGACCATTGAAATCATTCATTTATACCAGAAATGAGTTTATGAGCCTCGACATTGGCCGCCATTTTTGTAAACCTTTTTTTGTTTGGCGACTTTAACGTCGTAACAACAGCTTATTCAAGCTGAAGTTACGACGTTTAGGTCGCCAACCATCTATTCCGCTATTTTTCCGCTACTTGCCATAAATTTTGCAATATAATGAGGTTTTAAATCGAAGCGGGTCTTCCTGTTTTAGTTGATGGGCGTGGCAAATGGGGTAAGTGGGGGGGGGGGCAGCAATTGGTTACTTGCAAGTTTACTCCAAAATAAAGCAGAGAATTTGGCTATTTTGTTTTTAGCTTCGCTTTGGTAGATTAGGTTAACTGACAAAATTTTGAGGTCTTCTCAGAGTTCATCGAGTGCAAACTTTTACTGGAAGATTAACCACAAAATCCACTGAAAGCTTAGTCATAAAAAGAAGTTCTTATACATTTCAGGACTATTGCAAACTCTGCCTGCAAATTCTTCTCCAAGGTATTTTACACTGGAGAATATTGTATTCGAAATGAGCCTGATCAGAGTATTCACTATGCGCACTGCTTAGTATGTCCATGCGAATTAACTTTATTCAAATTGTAGAAAACTGATCCCAAAGCATGCAATTTAACCCATTCCAACTCAATCCCTCTTTAAGCATCTTAAGAAAAAAGCTTTGGAAAATATTGTGGACAATGAAGAAATTGCTTGTAACAAGCAATTTCTCCAATTTCCACAATGTTTTTACCCTACAAGGGATCAATTTTTTTTAAATGCCATCATTTTGAAATTGTCGTCTGCGACTTCTTTCAATTTGAACCAGACTTACATTTTGTCATGTCGTTATGTCATTAGTTACTTTATTCATCATGATAACCTTTGACAAAGATGATTACTTATTATTGATAAGAACTATGCATTTAAGTACTCTGATTGAAAATACCCTTCTTAGACATTATCTCTCGTCGGACTAAAGAGAATGTCAACTCAATCTTTTGGAATTGTTAAATGTTTCTTTGGTCTAAGCTGATGATTTTTACGTTAATATCTTTTCAATAACGATGAACGTCTTTAGTGAGTAGACTCTGTAAAAAGTAACCATTTACATGCTGAACAAAGAGTTTTTGTGTTTTAGCATGAGGTATAGACAATGGTCAGCCTGCACTTTAACGCAGTCTGATCTTAGTCCACGACACTAATGTTACCTTTACGTCAGAGTTGTTTAAGAAATTTAATTTTCGAAATAAATATTGGCCCATAAAAAGAAATTTAATTCCACCAGCCCTTTGATTTTTATGCATTTTGAAAAGAATTTTATTCAGCTTGATAAGGATTAAATACAAACACAATAAGTCCAACACAATAAGTCCACAATATAATAATGCTTTCCGTCAGGATTTGAGAAGCGTGAAATTAAAACCTTATCAAAATCATGACAATCAGTTTATGCAATTTTACTGTGACTTTATTGCCAATGTTCACGAAATAGATAAGGACTTTAATAAGATTGGATTGATCATACTTAGAATATAAAAGTTAATCGTGACCTTGTAGTTTTTCTCCATCACTTTGTCTCTACATTCACTTTGTCTCTACATTCACTTTGTCTCTACATTCACTTTGTCTCTACATTCAATTTGTCTCTACATTCAATTTGTCTTTCAATTTCATTGCATCTTGTTCGTTTATCTTTCCTTTCATCCTAATCAAATAATTCGATTAAAGCTTTCATATTCATAAACTAAGTCTTTCAATTTCCTTAAAGTTTCAGTCATAACGCGGCGGTTGGAGCACCTAGCAATGTAATCCTGGTATTTCTCACACCAGTATAACCACTACATCCTTTCCTAGCTTCCAGCTGCTATCCAACTTAGGTTTACGACTATCCACCCACTGGTGAGAGACAAATGTCGGAAACAATATGTGCCGCCGCCGGGGATCGAACCCATGATATCTCATGGTTGAAGATTGGGAGTCTGCTGCGCTACCGACTGCGCTATAATGGCGGCTGGCACATATTTGGAACTTGTTGATTTGAAAAAACAAAATAATGACTACCCATTTAATTCAGGTGATTTTTCACAGTAGTTGAATAACCTGCATCTTACCACATTCCCACGTAGTCACGCTAGTTTACGCACTCTAGGAAAAGAGCTAAGGAAAACATATTTGTTGATAATGAAGAAATTGCTTGTTTTGACAAGCAATTTCATCACTATCAACAATGTTTTCTGCCCTAAAATACAATTATTTTTAGAATTCCACCACTTGAAATTGTCATCTATAACTAGTTTGAATTAGGACGTGTGTTAATTTCTGACAGGTGGGAATGGGTAAAACACTCATTGGAGTTGCTATATGTAATAAACCGTTTGTCAAATCGTCGAAATAAACTGTAGCGATCGTCCCCGGCCATTCCATCTGTAAAAGTGGGTAGCAGTGGGTTTAAGCCTTTGTCTCTCTTTCAGGGACCTGAAAACGTCTCGATTGTGAGTGTCCGTAAGCCATTCAATTTGTTTACAGCTTTCGTCGCAACCGAACTTAAATCGAACTAAAAGAAATAAGATGTACAACAACAACAACAACAACAACAAATTCGTTCAACTCTTCAAATAGAATTTAGGTAACACAAGCTTCAATGTTTGTCGATGAATATTGACATATAAAAAAAATACAATAAATATTCCTCCAAATATTTATTGCAAAAGAAAATTACTTTGCTAAGAAACTTCTTATTGTTGACCCTAGCCCTGCTGAATATTTATCCTCTTTTCACTATTTGTTATAACATTGACATTAATAGATCGACGTTGTGATCAAAGGTTTTTCTCAACACAACAATGACAAGCGGGTAGTACCAAAGCTATTGTCAAAGCAGGAATATTCCGGGATCAGCATGACAAAGGTTAACATCATTTGGAATTCGGTTAAACAGATTATGTTGCTTTTCTGTTGGAATTCTGAGGTTGTTGCATGGTAATACACATTAGAAACGCTATAAATCTAACTGTCAGGATTAGAAAAGTGTGAAATTAAGAACTTATCACAACAATCAAATAGGGAAACTTCAACGTGTCTTTAACACGCAGTCATTATACCATACGTCTTAAGACGTGAACAATTTTACACTTTACTGGAAGAATTGAAGCTCGTGTGGGTGATATTCAATAATTGACTAAATGAATAATTCTTTGAAGTTTAACACAAAATTCAACAGTATTTCACTTACATCATGGCATCATGAGCATCTTCTCATGGCTTTATGGTGTTTGTTTCACCTGGGCAACAATAGGTGTCACATTCAGTCTGAGGCACAATTTACTCATCCAATATATGTTCACTTCTTATTTGCACGCAGAATTTGATCTATTTTGAGAGACAGTTGAAACATGCAACGATGTGTTATTGTTTTAATGTCGGAATGGGTGCTTTCAAACCGTGATCAAACTCACGTCATTTTATCCCATTCCCACACAATAACGCATTTTTACCTCTTTGACGCCCTTCAAGAAACCAATTGGGAAACTATTATTGAAAATAAAGAAATTGCTTTTAACAAGCAATTTCTTCTTATTCCACAATAGTTAAACCAATGAAGTTGAAAAAATCTAAAATTTCATAAACTTTAAATTGTCGTCTGCAACTCCTTTCTAATTGGACTAGTCTAAAATCGTGTCATCTGGAAATGGGTTAAACGATTAGCAGTGCAGCACACCAGCAAAATCTATACAAAATTATAAACCGTACAACGTTATTCTAGTTACTTAACAGAAATTTTGCTTTTCAAAAATTACGTCCAATTAATCGATATCAAATATGTTTAAGTAGACTGAACTCGAAGTTTTTTTTTTCTCCTTCTTCTTCTTTTTTTTTTAATCAATGCCAAATGGAAGAAGAAAAAACCGTATAAAAACACTTTGGTATCCTCTTGGTGACAATCAAAGGTGACATTTGACGATGATAGCTTTTAAATCCATTTAAAGATCCAAAAACTCTACAAAAAGAAACTTAAGTGCTTCAGATCATCCCCTAGCGTATTCGTACTCACTTTTATCCCGAGATTTAACACATAAGATGATTTTCGCGAGTTTCCCTACAAGACAGATTTACTTGTATTATGGTGATACGTGTTTATTTTTTTTACTTTTTGTCTGTGACATAAGCAACCTTACGACAAATTCATCCAGCAGCACAAATAATTCAATTCGTGATTGACGTGCCGACAATGACGAATTAACACGACTCGTCCAATATATGTTAAGACAAATGTCGCATGCCTTTATTACTTTGGTAGAACTTCGGAAGGGATGGTGACCGAGTACGCTCAGAGCAAATTAAAATGTTTTATAAAATCATTATAACATAAGACGATATGACAAATGAAAAACTGTAAATCTATAACATAATGCAATGGAAGAAAATTAAGCAATTACATTTTCGTCTGCATTCATTTCTTTTGACACAAAGCTATTTTCAAACGAAAATTTTCATGGCCACCATGTATAGTCTAAGGAAAGAAATAATAACTTTCATTAAACCATTACAAAATGACCGAATTTCAGGTAGGTCCAAAATGAAAGAAGTTGCAGACACATATCTAAAGTTAAAAAATCAAAAAAAAAGAAATCTTAAAATTATTTGGTAGAAAATATTGTGTATGATGGAGAAAGTGCTTGTAACAAGCAACTTCTTAACTTTCCACAATGTATTCTTTTGCCTTTTCTAAAGGGGCATAAACAAGTAGGACCGTGTGGGAAAAGAACCAGCAAAGAAAAATGAGAAGTATGTTAACCCGGAATCCATGTCTTTTACTTTCATGTGTGAAGGTGATTCTTTTGTCTATTTCGTGAACCTTTACAGTAAAGTTTATTAATGTTACAAAATAACGTAATTCATTCTTCTGATAAAAATATAATTTCACACTTTTCACACTCTAAAAATTTGTACTTTTGTTTCGAATATCTTAACATTTTATGTAAATAGTGGGAATTCGAAGCTATGTTACTTAATAATTGAGATCTAAGTTGAACTCCGTATAACAAAAATTGTAAAAAAAAAAAAAAAAAAAACAAACAAAAAAAAACCCCTCAAATCAAGCAGAGGTCACCAGGAGGTAGCATTTCAAAACGTGAATAGATAGAATGGCCATACTAGATTCGGAAAATCGATAAAGAAAGACATGTTTCGACCCCGGTCAAGCTGCTGAGCCCGCACTTAGACCAAGGTCAGTACAATTCGCGCTTCCCAGAAGGATAGATTTTGCTAGGCGGTACAAATATATTTGAGTTCCGACCATTACCCATGTGCGCCAAGTAAGACACGGGTCAGCCTGGGCATCCACACTGCCTGATCAGAGTCTTCACTATACGTTCTACACACAGCTTGATTTTGTGATCAGTGAACATTCGAAATGTGTATCTGACTAGGCTGCTCAACGTGTGCGCTTCTCGCACTTGTTGGGAACGTCACGCAATCGCTATTTTTGCGAAATTTCTAGATATCTCGTTGTCGAATCGAATGTTCTGTGTTTTTCTGGTACGATGAAATATTGATTTTACCATGTGAACATTTTTTTTTTTAAAAATGGTCGCTGTTTTGCCTGTTTTTATTTTTACTATTATTGTTGATTGTCAAGAGAGAATAATCCACTTTCTATTGTATACTTTTATTAATATCTCGCCTAAGACTTTTTTTAATTGGAAATGTTCAGAAAGATTTAAATGTGGATTATTTGTCAGGATTTTTCGACACGCAAAGTTAATTGCATCTGTTATATTCTGTCATTTTCTCCAATTGTCAAACTTATTAGATTAACGAAAGGTTCACGGACTTGATTTTTTTTCTGTTCAATGAAATTCTAGACTTCAGTTTTGTCTTTCTCGATTTATAATGTCACGATTTTTATAATGTCACGATTTTTATAGAATAAAAAAACTTGACTTTTCAAAACTGTGATAATAATTGTTTGTGACTTGTTATTCATGTAGACTTTTCGAATGCCTTTCTTGGTCATTTTAACCAATCACGTTTTGGCTTTAAACCCGTCAGGCGACTAAGACCTTATCGTTCTATGATGACTAAATGTATCAAAATGTAAAGAGAAGTAATTTTAGTACAGAAAACATAGTGCACAATGAAGAAATTTCTTTACACGAGTGATTTCTTCATTCCCCAAATGTTTTTCTAAGGTATTGAGTGGCGGATTGATTAAATGAGAAGCACAAAAGTTTTTTGTTTTTATTTCCCGAATTTCACTTTTGATAAACAAACGTGCGTATTGAAAGACAAACGGAAAAAATATATATCAGTTAAATGTTATGCTTCAGATTTTATTAAAACTGTGGCATAAAAAAGAAATAAATGGAAAACAAATATCATGAATGTGAAATCTAATATGTTAGACATCAGGTGTCGGCAAACTACAAATAAGATATTTGTTTTCATCTATAATACGAATTCCTCTTTCACCATATCTTTGGCACGAAGCTGTTTGAATTTTTGGTTGTGTTTTATGAATCAATTGAACGCATTAAACACAACTACTTCGAGGTAATATCTTTCGTGATTTAGTTCATAGAAAGACGTGTCTCAATATTTCCTTGGATGCCGTATTATTTTGATACTTTTCGCAGTATGTCAAACAGTAACAACGATATAATTTCAACAAATATACGTGCATGCACAGTGTGGATACTGATTCATGACGTATTGAATGAATCTAAGATTAACCTTAACGCGTGTACGCTAAAGTCATTTTAAAAGATGATTCAATTGGCCAGATAAACAATATTCTCATGGCCTAGGACATATTAATTATTGAACTTAAGTATTTGTCAAGTAAACATACATCGGACTCTATTCAGTCGCCTTTCTCTTCTTTTCTCATTTTATTAAAGAACAATACTCTATAGTTTTGTATTAAAGCAAGGTATCTTACTTATTAGCATAAAAAAGGGGTGTCTAATTCTAAAACAGCTTTCATATGATATGTATGATATAACTTATTTGCGATATTGCAATTGTTTATATAGCCGCCGTCATAGCGCAGTTGGTAGCGCGTCAGACTGTCAATCTAGAGGTCCCGGGTTCGATCCCCGACGGCGGCACTCATTCTTTCCGACTATATGTCTCCCACCAATGGGTCGATAATCGTAGACTTATGTGGGATAGCAGCTGGAGGCTAGGAAGGGATGTAATGGTAGTACTGGTGTGAGAAATACCAGGATTCCATTGTAAGGTGCTCCAGCCGACGCGATATAGCTGAAGGATTGTTGAAAGCGGCGTAAAACCCCATTCAAACAAACAAAGCAATGGTTTATAATATAATTTCAGTTTCGTCTATCAAGATTCGAGCTTTTTGATTTGCTATTTACGTGTCCTACTTCCATTAACAAACGTTTGGGCACCCAACAATTTTGACTGGCGAGCCTGTCCTAATCTGACGATACAAGATATCGGAGAGCAGCGGAGATGGGACAGGTACACCAGTCTAGCAACAATTCTGCATGTTTGCGCACAAAATAGACCCAAGAAATTGTACTCAAAATTATTTGAAGTACTTGCTTTGTTTTGCTTGATTGCGTTAAATGATAAAAAAAATAAAGAACACAGTTTTTGTTTACATTGAAGCATGAATCTAAAAGCTTTATCACACTGTACGAATCCTCTTCGAGTATTCATACGATGTGTTAAAGTTTTTAGGTTCATTCCTCCCTGAATAACAAACAATATTCTCTACATTTATTTCATAAAATCGAAAATATGAGTTCTAGATATTTTGAAGATTTTCGGAATGAGTATTAATTTGTATTATAACTTATCCTTAAAAAAAATCATATGTGTATTATGTCTCTTTAGTTTTTTATCTTTCTCAAATTCATTCTTAATCTTTGATCTTCATTTAGCTTTTGTCCACGATTTCTTAATATTCGTTTCATTTGCAATTCGATATATAATGGAAATTTTCAAATTAAGTATACAAGAATTAACCTTAAGATTTTAAATTCTAGAACAAGTACACCACCAGGTGTATGAATATCATTTACAACAATTCTCCATAAGAAACCTTCAGTAAAATGAAACTTTTGGCTAAGTTTCTATAAAAGGTTTTCTTTTCAAAACACAACTGGGGTCATTCTGACAGATGAATTCATCGAATAGAAGTATTGTCAAACGTTTACAAACAATTTCTCGTTTTCCTACAAAGTTTTCCACGGTCTTATATCTTTTAGGCGTTAAAAACGGCATTATATAGTAAACAGATATAAGAGCCTATGTGTTAGAAGTATTGTCAAACGTGTTACAAACAATTTCTCCTTTTCCCACAAAGTTTTCCACGATCTTATATCTTTGGGGCGTTAAAAACGGCATAGCATGGTTAACAGATATAAGAGCCTATGTTTGCAATTTTAACCAATTCCCACTCAGTGCCGCTTTTAAACGCTCCGAAGAAAAATAGCTTTGGAAAACATTGTGGAAAATGAAGAAATTGCTTGTGACAGGCAATTTCTTCATTTTCTTCAAAGTATTCTACCCAGAAAGTTCAAAAATCTAAAAATTTCATAATTTCATAAAAGAATGAAATTATCAAGATGATAAACCAACCATGTTGGTATGTTAAGCCCTGCTTTCTTTTAACCCTTTCCTGTTTTGAAAAAATTTAGACCTGTCAAAATTCAAAGGTTTTACAGACGAAAATTCAACTTGAATTTAATTTGAAAAATAACCATTCAGTATGGTAGAAAATATTGTAGAAAAAGAAGATTTTTTTTTCAATGATAAATTCACAGGGACGTAAAAACCAGGGGTTGTACAGGAAGGGGTTAATGTGCTCTTCAGAAAAACCACCCAAGCGGGATCAAATACACCGATTATATTGATTGATTGAATGGGTTTAACGCCGCTTTTAACAGTATTTCAGTTATATCGCGGCGGCTGGAGCACCTAACAATGGATTCCTGGTATTCCTCACACCAGTACTACCACTACATCCTTTCCTAGCCTCCAGCTGTTATCCCACTTAGGTTTACGATTATCCACCCATTGGTGAGAGACAAATGTCGAAAAGATAGCAATGCGTTTCACCCTGCAAAATGACGCGTTTTTTTAAATTTCCTCAGCCATGCCCCAATTCGGACTCTTTTTTCCGCTTTTTGAAAATGTCGAAAATGAAGAAAGCGTTTGCAACGAGCTATTTCTTCATTTCTCGCGTATTTGTCTTCCCCAAGACAAATGACTGTAAAATTTCACAAGATTAATTTGCTTTTTACAGCTTCTTTCAAGATATCTAAAATTTTGTTGTATGGAAGTGGGTTAAAGAATTTTCGTTTGTTTTTTCGTGTAAGAACGATATATTTTTCCCTTCTTGAATAACAAAACCGAATGAAAGATATATCTTACTCTAAAGTTAACAATTATCCGCTATTTCCGGTAGAACGACCGTGCTGAATTCAGAAAATATTCAAAGAGCGAAAATGTTCGACCTTGGTCTCTGTTATTTGCCAATACTTTTCGTACTTCAAATAATGTCCTTTGTCGTCTCACGAGTATTTTAAGTTTATCACCATGCCAATATAGTTGACTGACTAATCGGGGCTGTCTATAAAGGTATCAATCGACCAATGAAATCATTCAGCCAAACTTCTTATTCTTTGAACTCCGCCATTTGCCGCCATTTGTGTGAAACATTTATGTTGGTTTGGCGACATGAAGGTTATAAACACGGCTTGATCAGGCTGTAGCTATAACGTTTAGGTCGACAACCAACCGTTCTATTTTTTGTTAAATGCTACTGGCCATAAATTTCGAAGCAGAACTGCCTGTCTTAGTCGATGGGCAGGACAAACGGAGTAAGTGGGAGGGGCTAGCGATTGGTCAACTGACATGCTGTTCCATGGAAGCTATTTCTAAGTCCAACAATTTGCTAATTTTAGGGACTATTTACTAGTAGGAGTCCAAAACCTCCAGGAAATACGAGGTAATGAATGTACTTAACTCATGTTTAATGGTTTCTTCATCTGAAACGTTCATTAGAAATGTTCGAATGAAGTAAATGGTGCGAGAACGCTTTCAATATTCTCAAGATGCCAATTTAAGGTGACGCTAAGCTAATCTCCGTGATTATAATAGCTTCTGAATTGGAGTACAATCTAAAGGAAAAAATGTTTAAGGGAGTTCGGTTGCCTGGAATTATCCCCTGTTGACTTTTATTTCTGATTGAAAACACTAATCATCGTAAAAATGTGTTCTACCAGATTCCGTTGACGAAATGATACACGAACTCTTGTTTGTGTGAGGGTTTTAAAAATCGCCCAGAAATGATACCAACAAGTTCGTCAATTCTTGTGTTGTCTTTATCCTCGAATTCGGATTTCTGAAGTTTGATCGACAATCAGTTATAAACCTTCAGCTGAACAAGACCCTCGTCACCAAACCGTACAACGCTTGTGGCTAAATTGTGTTTTTTGATCCATTTCATCACCCGGCTCGACAAGGTCAGTGTGTACATACTTCTTGCTTAGCCAGCTTAACATTTCTGTTCGACGGCCATCTGAACAACGATAACTTGTGTATATCGCCATTATCTTCGATTTTGCAGTTGATCTAGAGTGTCAAGATGGCTCAACAGGCAAAGTATACACAAAGTCTTGTTGAGTTAACTCAACAGATCAATGATATGCAATTTAACCTCGAGCCTGGTTGAGAATCGGGTTGGGCTAGAATGTCGAGCTGGATAAACGAGCAGGCCGCATTCATACGTCAACGGTTTTATTGTTGTGCTGACTGGTGAGCTTGAATGTTCTCCTAGCTAAACAAAGCTCCTTCTGAGCCGAATGTAGATTACTAGTTGTTGAGCTAATTTCAAAGACCCCCCTCCTAATGACTATAAAAGCTAAACTCAAGTCGGCGAGCAATGAATGTGCAAGTAATTAAACAGCATTTAGATAAATGACACCGGCTTACATTCATTCAAGTTAGTCGATTCTAATTTAAGTACCAATGGTCCCTTCTCTCTGACGGTTATTTCAAGGTTGCACGATTTGAAAGTTGAAATGATGTATTGACCTAATAAAAATATTAACTTTATCACATTCGAAGTTGACGATTTTGTCTCTTCATAGACTTTTGTACACTTTCCCTGTGGTTGTTCACTCACCCTTTTTATGTTGTTTGACAAATCCCAAATGTACCTGGTTAGGGAAGAGTTTTATATCGAATTTAAGGTCCCTAAGATCCACATCTAATCATGCCCAAAGACACGACAATTATCGCTCATTTCATAGCACTTTATTCCAATAGAAAGGTCAATGAAGGGTTAATAGCGCTGTGAATTTGCAGTGTTTAGATTTGTGATATTTTTTGTTTGATCCGTTAAGAAAACCTAGACAGCTTTCTTACTTTAGATTTTGAATTTGCTTATACCTATCTTTCTTTGTACTTAATATACCCATCTTTCTTTGTACTTAATATAAAAGAAGATTCTTAAACAATAAAAGCAATAACATCATCAACCACAACAAAAATGTAAGCTTCATTTTAGGTAGGTCAACCGAGCATGTTACAGGGGACCCATTTGTATGTATTCATCAGCAAATATTCGGTATGCTTTATTTTTCTACCACTAAATGCATCGAGAATAAATAATTATTTCAATTTAATGTCGATTTGTCTTTCATTGGGTAAACAGCTTAACTTATATTCCAACGAGTGGCGGAGCTACGAGTGAAACACAGCTTTTGTTGTTCATTTAAGAGATGAAGAGAATATTTTTTGTTTTCATGGAGGTATGAACCGAAAAACCTAGTCACACTGCATGAATCCGCGAAGAAGCGTATTCATACATTGTGACTGGGTTTTTCGGTTCATACCTCCATGAAAACAAAAAATATTCTCTTCATCTCTTATAATTTAATAGCATCGAGCAAAATACCAAAAGCTTTACAAATTTTGATACCTTTTTGTAGGGGACTATTTTGTGCGGAAGCATACAAAATTGCAGCGTGCTCAAAATTTTGTTCATGGAGTTATGAATTATTTTTCTCGACCAATCAGAACGCTCGTTTATGATAGACGAAACTAAAAATTAAATTATAAGATGATGATAAATGTATCGATCTTTCTTACATGAAAAATAAACAAATACATGTATTCTATACCTTTAGTGTAGACAGAGACAAACTATGATTTTTGACAAAAACTCTCAAAGCGCGTACTTTTGCACGTTGTTTACTTTGCAATCTGATGACGTCATAACGACTTTGGTTCCGGTGATATGACGTTCAGTCGTGCAAAATGAACAAAAGCAATGCTTAACGTACTTAAACAGGGAGCTTATCATTTTGATAATTTCATTGGTTATTCGTTGAAAATAGCAAGTGATAATCCCCTATGAATCTCAATTATCACCGAGAAGGATTACAAAAAACCTCCTTGCAGATAGAGAACTATGAATGTAATGTCAGTTATTTTACATTGTTTATGAAATTCTTTAATAGAATGCTATTAATGAAGCCATAATAATGTATTATGCTCAAATCTTAATCTTGTGAGAAAATTGATAAATTACGTGCAAATCGGAGCGGTTCCACAAGTGCATGCGGATAACGAATTTGTTCGTTTGTTTAAATGGGGATTAATGCCGCTTTTGTACCGCAAACAAAGGTCCGTATTTACCAAACAGTCCAATAAAGAACATCTTGTCGTACCAAGGGCGGCGAACGTTCTACATATCTAACGATATTGGAGAAAAAGATGATCACGACATCCCTTCACTCGTGATGATGAATAAAGAATTACAACAAGTGCTGTACTCGACCAATCGCGGTTGTCAATCAAACGACCACTCGACCAATGAAATTATTAATTGAGACCACATGAGAGTTTTGATCTCCAATATTGGCCGCCATTTCTGGTAACCGTTTTGGTTAGTTGGGCGACTTAAACGTCGTAACTGTAGCTTATTCAAGCTGAGCTATAGTTATGGCGTCTCAGTCGCAAACCAACTATACTACCTCTTAGTTACATCCTTCTGGCCATGAATTTTCAAAATATCACCGATTAAATCCGAAGCGGGACTTCCTGTCGGAGTCAATGGGCGGGCCCAAGAAGACAAGTGGGTGAGGGGGGAGCAGCGATTTGTCAATTCGATAAGACGTATGTCCAGTCCGTGACTTCATTCTTAGACAAAACAGTGATAAGACTCGTTAGTGGGTTGGGAACAATTCTATTTTCCTTTCAAATGATTTATTACAAAAAAAGGTTATAACACATTTCGTCTTCGAAATGTACAACACGAATACTTGGTCTTGGTCAGTTAGAGAAAGAAAGAAAAATGTCATTGTTACACAAAACAAAAAAAAGTAATCATGGTTTATTTTTGCCAAGACTGATCAGAATTCTCCATTTGTCCTGGAAATTAAAACTTTACCTTGCAATGTTTTATTGACCTTTAACACACTTTCGTTTTGGCCTAAATACACGGACTAGAAATCTCCCCAAAATATATTTTACAACGCATTTGATGGCCATAAATACATGTACTTTATGCTTAATAACAAACAATAAAACCCCGCCAAACTAATTTTTACTTGATTTTATAAGGCCTGCATTGGCAAGGTTTTGAACCCTTCAAATTATTTATATAATAATTACGGATGTATATGGTTGGATTGTTAAGATAGTTAGATATATCTCACAACCGGTTAGGTATTCCATTGTTTAAAACCGTGCAATTGAACAAATGCTACCCCAAGAACAAACGAGATTTGCCACTTTGCAACAGGAGCATTGTGCCCTTATATCGAATTTCAAAATATACAAATAACATGAAGAACGGGTATGATCTGTGAATCTGATCTGGCTTTCTATAAAATTCCTGGTTTAGCTCATCAACCCCATTCTTGTCAATTCAGGTAGTGGCTTTAAAAGTAAACAAATGATAATAACACCGATAACCTTGATACTGTTTATTTCTTTAGTACTTAACAATAAATAGGAAATATTACAACAGTGTCTTTTTCTATTTATTGTTATCGTGCTCTAGAATTGTGTGTAGGTATATTTTATTGGATGATACCGAAGGTCGAATCAGGTATAAAATACCTACACACGATTCGAAAATACGATAACAACAAATAGAAAAACACACTGTTGTAATATTCCTTTTATTATATACCTTTTAGAAAATTCTCTTAAATGAATAAAAAATAACCAACTTTCCGAAAAAAAAAAAAAACAAAAAAAACGAACGTCAATACACAAAAAAGTAGTCCGTGTTTAACGGTACTCGACGAATACGGTTTTTTGGTACACGCCGAATACGGATTTTTTTTTCTGTAAAGTAGTATTAGATAGCCAGATTTTAACCCATATCTTTTATAGGTATATAATAAATTGAACTAATTCCAATATTTAAAAAAATCCTATGAAGGAAAATCAATGGGACATCAGCAAACAAAGACGTGAAGGGATATCGTCCAAAGTCATGAGAACGTTATTGACTACATTGACAGCGATGCACTGACAAGCTCTACACTTATTGTACGTAATTGGTCTTGGCTATTGAACTCAACTTCATCGTCATTGCTGGTCATAAAAAATCGCTTTAACGAGGACACTTGGCATTTCGGTTGTAGTAAAGAATGAAACTCTACTCTATATTTTAATTCACAGGTCGTCGGGAGGGCAGTTAGCAAAACTTTTCAGAAGCTTTACTTTAAGATATTGCTGTTTTCTGTAGTGTTTTTTTTAAGCTTGTAACACACAAATATACGCAAATAACCATCGTCTTTAGAATACTTTATTTAAAAAATATTCATCTAAAATCAATACAATACATTTTTCAATCAAATCAAGAACAATGAATCAATGATCATCGCGTAGACACTGATTCCTCTATTAGTCACTAGTGAAATATAAAATTGATTTTTGATATTTTGATAAAACTCATAAAATTACATTTTTATGAAGATGTGTTAAAGAGTAATTATCCGGTAAAAGCAATTTGGGTGACCATACCTTTTGCCATTAAGAATATAATTCTCGTCATGTAAAAAATCCGACCAAGCAATCTCAATTGTCAGAACGTTTAAACTGATTTATATATCTTCCCTTTTCTCAATCCCCACAACGAAATAGACTTACTAACGCTTTTAAAATAGTATTTTAGTTACGAAAGTGTTAGTCAGGTGTCATTTACATAATCATCTTATGTAATAAATAGCATTAGTATTTTAGTTTATTTCTTATAGCGAAACCTCTTGTAACACGTGTATCTTTTGTGGCATGGTATTGACGTGTTCGATATACCCACGGCGTTTGATTAATTGCATCTTCTATCTAACCATAACCAAAGTCACTTTTCAATTGATATTTATGTGCAGTCTAGTCTTCCATACTAAGTAATGCCAAAAAAAGACCATTGAGTACAAACGAACTAATACACAAAACCTTCATTAGGATATGAATGAATGATGAGGAAGATGGTGCAGCAGCTCAGAGCACCGTTTTATTATATTTTGTCTCAGTAATTGACGATGTCTGGATATTCAGACGTGTTTTATACCATTCATAGTTTTCGTCTATGTACTAAAAACAGAATGAAAAACAACAAAGACAAAAAATAAAGAAATGAATTGTGCAGACATCTAAGACATGAGGCAAGTGTAAAGCATCCGTAAATGAGGATGATATGAAGAAATAATTTTAAGAAACTATTTTACGTAAAGTATCAATATTTCGTTATAAAGAACGAAGTGCTTGTATGTTTATTAGCATAATCCACTAGATGTTAGCCTTATTCATCAATTCTCCACTCTTTTCGCACTTGGTCAGCATGCTCTTTGGCATATCTCACTGCAAAAAGTCTTCTTAAGCACAAACCGATAAGCTTACACGTGTAACGTAGTTTTTCGGTGTGTCATACAAATCAAACCTTACAATATAATCTAATGTTTGGACAATAACATACAAATGAGGTGTCGGCTGAATCTGAATTTAGAAAATGATAATACAGCACTATTTTCTAAATGACCCTCTACGATATTTGATAATATTTAGTACATTGTTTTACATGGAGAAACAGCCTTAGCGGAAAACACTTCTTTGAACACTTCATTGATTTGTTGATTGTAAGATAAATGGCCTAAAGAATATTTACTTTTAAATCGTAAAAAAATGAAAGTTTATAATGAATCGAGAAATATGGAGTAGTATTAATCCGAGCCTTGTTTTGGGTCCCCTGTATATGAACATTTGTTGTTTAATACGACATTTGGTCTCTAGAAAAAAAAATAAAAATATGTTCATATGCAGCTTGGATCCAATACAAGTAAATGGTTTAAAGTACATTACACTAACTGACAAGTACAGTGCTTTTATGCCTATGTGGAACTTATTTTAAATGTACTTTGCATTGCCGTCTGCTCTTAGGACCTGTCTAGAACTTTTGCGTCTAGTAAAGGATTCATTTTGCATTTTGATAACGTACTACGCGCTGTAAGGGTTCTCTGTATTGACGTGTAATCACTTGAAATGAAATTGACTTAGCAATGATCCCTGTTTTCTACAAGGGTTCTATCTCTAATCTCTGTAGAAATCAGGAATCATAGGTAAGGAAAATTTTTATTTTCAATTGATGTATACACGTCGATCTAAATCTGGTTAGTAGAGCCTCTCAACTTACTTCCTTTTTTAATGTTACATGAAACTCTTCATAAACTAGCCGGTAATTGGTAATAAAAGCTGCTATATTAACGAGATATAAACATGCTATTAAAGACCTTCAACTGTGTACCGTAATAAAGGATCTCGTGTCAGGTATCTTGTGCGGCAACGAATCTGTTTGAAAGCTCGGATATTGCAGATGGTTATTTCATGAAGTTGACCTTCACCTGAATTTTTAAAAATAGGTTACACAAATCGTTTAAACGATCGATACCTTCGTTCAAACTTGTTTACTTGTTGACCTGGGTTTGGAAGTGTCTGATTGGTCCGAAATAGAACAATACGCACATGTATATCAGGGGAGGTAACTTATGTGTCGTTCATTTCATCCTGATCGCTCTTTTCATACAAAATACTCACTCTGTTCCAAGACAATTCACTTTTTTGATAACACGATATTCCTAGATGTATTTTTCATCGACTGCACCAAGCTTTTCAACTGACAGTTTCGGACAATAATCCCTAACAGTAGAGTAGCTTATTGATTTAAAGCAGCATTAATGATTTGTAAGACTTTTTTGAAAACAACATTTCAATGATCCTGAAATTACCCAATGATATGATATCAACATTTTCGAAATTTCCTGTATCACAAAATGCAGAATGGAGAAACATAATAGAGTGTATTAGTTTGTTTCAGTGTAGGATCGTTTTATCTTTCTTTGGGTAAACAACAACAGCCAAGCTCACACGCGCTGAAATAAAAAGAATTATCGGTCGATCACGAATACAACAATTATCATATTTCTTTGATTCATAGAAAGAGACGAATTATGACCATTTTCTTCCAAAATTCTAAAAGTGTGTTGTTACACACGTGAATTACATGGTGCCACGGCGACGTTATCAGAGCTTAGGCCTAGCTCAGATGATCTTCGTTGGTTCGGAATGCTGAGCTAAATCAATTAAAACAGTGAGTTAATCATTGATATTTTCACTTTCTTTTCGTTGGTCGTTCAAATTATCAAGTGATTTTCCACCGAGAAATCTTGATAAACGGCATATTCGATTTTTCTTTTAAATTAGTAGCCCGGTTAAAGAATATCAGAATATCACCAACCCCTTTGGTTTAAATTACAAGCACAGCGGGGGTCAGCATTTTTGTGAATTACGGTGAATAATTATTAGTATTATCTTATATTATATCTTCAATGAACAATCTAATTCCCGAAACTAGAGCATTTGCATCTTACAGTAAAATGTGCGCTGTTTTTGATAATTAATCTACAAAAGTATCCCTTCGGTTGAAACATTCTTGCATTCACTTGGACTGGAGATGAATGATGACCGGCATTTATGTCAAGCAATTAAGTTGGGCTCGCGACTTAAACATTGTAACTACAGCTAATTCAAGCTGTAGTTACGACGTTTAAGTCGCCCTAAAAACATTTGCTTTTAATTTCAATGAAAAATCTAAAGTCACCCCATGTCTTATGTCGAACTGCCCGGATGTAAGTCAATTTCATGCATTATACCCACTGACCTCCGACAAGGTAGTTTGACTGAGATGTCCAACGATATAAGTTTGAAATAGAATAAATCTATGGCCGTGAGCATAAAACGTTAAGTTAAAGCGCCGGAAAGCGACTTAACTACCGATAAGATAAGCAAGTTAAAGCTTGTAGGTCGCCCAACGTCCAAGTTACATGAATATTAGTTTCTTTCCGCCCTTATGTTAATTTTTTTCTTTGGAAAATTTATTTATCAATTTCTGTTGAAACATCACTAATTCTGTATCCAAAAAGAAACGAAAACCTATAAAAGCGTGTTGATTAATGCATAAAATCACGCAAGTACCATTTATCAAAAGTTTCTCTCTGGTAAGTATATCGTGATGAACTATTTTACTATCACCACACCTTCGGATAATTCATTTTAAAATCTATGTGATATCTGTAAATGGAACAGACATTTGGTGATTTAACAAATATCTTTTTAAATCTTATACTGTATTTCAATTTTTAGGCTAGTCCAATTTCAAAGGTTTACTTGACGACAATTTAAAGTCAACTTTATTTGAAAAATAGCCATGCAGTAGGGTAGAAAATATGCTTGTTACAAGCAATTTCTACTTTTTCACAGTGTTTTCTCGAGTACAAAATACAGAAACGTTAAAACCAGGGATTGAGTAGGAAAGAGTTAATACCTTTATTTGCTACAGTATCTTCATGATAGGGGCGACATTTTTTAATTAAGAATTATAAACACGAAAAATGTAGTCTCAAAGAGAAACAACGCGTGTATTGTTTCAACGAAATGATGTCTTGGTTTAAGTTTTTAAGGACTTGGCTAATATTGTGGTGTTAAGAGCTATAGCAGACTGATTGATAACACCCTATAGAGAGTCAAAGATTGGATAAATACACAAAATGATACGTGTATAACTTGAATTTTACTTTAAACATACTTTGATGTTGTTTTTAGTAAGAAATGTATTGTAATATGTCACTATATATCTAGTAATAATCTTAAAAGATTATAACGAAAGCATAGTTATATGTAATGTATAATAGATAATATAATTTTATTTGTGTCGATCAGAATTTTTGGAATCTGATAGGCTCTAAAAAGTTTGTCATAATCCCCGGAAAAATGGAGTTGAAAGTATTTTTTACAGTTTTTTTTTTTTTGCAAAGAAGTTTCATTAAAAAGCATTTTAGACTGGTTAAGTGTTTTCTTATTAGTTGTCTTTCATCTATGGAATAAGCAATAAGAAATGAAGATAATATTGTGTATTGCCTAAAAGGAGAAATGAAAAATGAAATTATATCTCTTTATAAATACCATTTGCGGCTTAACACAGTGTTTTTCCATTTATTTCTTCCTTGAATAAAAAAAAAAGAAAAAAAAGAAAAGAAACTAGTCTCTCTATTCCTTAACCCGTTACCAGGCAATAGAATTTTAACTGGTCCAAATTGAAAGAAGCTGCAGAAAATAAAATTTTATTTGAAGAAATTTTTAATTTGCTTTATAAATTTTGGGTATAAAACATTTTGGATAATGTAGAAATTCCATGTATTTCGCAAAACTCTTCATTTTTTACCTTTTTTGTCCAAATGTCCATCTTGAGAGGTGTCAAATAGTGGTGTCATGTGGGAATGGTTTAAATGAGCCAAGAATGCCTTTCTATATGCTAAAATGATGTTTGTTCGGCTTTTATTTCCGAAGCAATCCGGAATTCTCGATTCGCGTTACAGTGGTGCCCAATCAAAATGACCCGCTGTTGATATTGTCAACAATTTCGTTCCACAATAGGCCTTAGGGAATCGGACTGAAGTGATATTTCTAACCGAAAGTTGCAATCAAGAGCCGTAAACAAATTACATTTACGTTCCCTGCAGGAATGATTCCGAACAATTTGGGAGTTGGGTTAAACATTCTACAGTAAAGTTAATAATCGCGGTAAATGACTTCTGATGCCCCAATTTTTATGCCATATTGTATCCCTCTTTTAAACACGTTTGCTTTTATCTATTCGTAAAAAGAAAGCCAAAACACTTACATGTACCATCCAATTCCATTGATAAAGAAACTATCGCTCCAAGTCTATTTACAACGAGCAGGGGACAGAGTAAAAGGAAATAGAATAGAAAATACCGAAACAAGAAAAAGAATAAGGAAAAAGAAAGAAAAATACCAAAACCAAAATACAAAACAAAAAAACAACAACCAAAATTAACAAAATAAACAAAACAAACATAAGAAACCCAAACAGCAACGAAATTAAAACATCCACATACTGTCGTGCGTCATTTAAAGCAGTAAATCAAGAGCCACTTAAATCTCACAAAGCTTAACCGATGTTATTTTCACTGTGTATGTCCCTATTATTCAATTTCAAAGATTATATAATACGAGTTTGTGAAATAGGAGTGGTGCGAATATTTCTTTACATCAAAGTACTGGAAGCACTGGAAGCTAGCACAGCACGGTTGAATTTAGAAAATTCTTTCCCTTGTGGGTAGAAAACATTGTGGACAATGAAGAATTCCAAAGTGTTTTTCTTGAGATAATTAAAAAGCTGAATTGAGTGGGAATGGGTTAAAAAGCATGCTTTTGAGAGAGTTCTCTACAATTTGAATAGAGTTTGCAATATTCCCGAAACACATAAGAACTATTTTTATGGCGTAGACATTCAGTGGCTAAGCCTCTAGCGGCAGTTTGCATTCGTTGAACTATGAGACTACCTTAAAATTTTGTCTGTTAACTTAAGCTATCAAAGCTCACACTTTGCCAGCTAAAAACATAAAACCGTTGATTGTTGAGGTAAACCTATCAGTGAAAATGACCTTTTCATGATTAGTTTCCTATTGTTTAAAGACACCTACATACCAAGTACCATCACTGTATCTTCAAACTTGTAGCTACAAAACATGATACTAAGACCAAAACACACACTCAAAATTCGAGATAAGGGTAGACAGAAAAAAAGCACATAGGTAAAACATGTCCCAATCTCTTGTTACGGTTTCAAGACAAACTTGGTTCGATAAACTCTATTTCATAATAGTTAAAAAGCTGTTAGAATAATGTCCACTAGTTTCCTACTTTAACTTGTCACCCAAACCAATTAGTACAAAAAAAAATCGTTTGTAACCGAGGTCATTAAGTTTTGAAATCAGGTTCTGGAAAATTGAATTACTGTAATTATTCCTCGTTGAACTCTAACTGTAATCTACTCAAAGGTTTGTTTAATGAGAGGAGACCGGCTTCAGCAACAATTTTCCTTCTTGAATGTTGGTCGCTAACTGTCTACTTACCCCGAATGCTTGATAATCTAGTTATGTTTCTGTTACATCGTCCATCCGCTACTTAAATATTAGATACTTGTGATACGAGGTTTCGATCGCCAATGATATACTTTCTTTACAATAACTTCATAACTATTCCTTGGTGAATTCAGAATAGTTTTTAAGGTTGGATGAGGATCTTATAGCTTTACGCTTTAGGTTCTAAATGAAATGGTAGAACATATAAAAGTCTCTGAAAACTTATAAACATTAAGTTTCGTGAATCTAATTTTGGCATATGAAAGATGATGATATCGTTGCATACCATGTATGTATTGCATTCTAGTTAGTTTGAGTGTACTCAGAGATGTTCAGAATATTATGTGTTTGTTAGAAGGACGAGTAATGTAAGTCATGCAAAAATGCACTGAACAACTTGGTACAGTACATCATAAGTCAAAACGTAGTTAGACTATTATTTGGAAGTTCTTTTCAACTTCTAATGATGAAGCCGCAGGCAACTTGTAGCAATGACAATAACCCATACATTTCAGGCCAATTTTAGAAAATTATTTCTTTGGATACTTCTTTTTATGTGATTTAGTACGTTGTCTAAAAGACAACGTGGGTGTTCAACAGGAAGATCTTGTAGATACAAGATCTGTCATCTTGGCGAAAGACCAAGATGACATCATGAACACAAGTCCTGTCATTTCAAACAATGGGCATATTATATATAAACTTCATATTAAGTGTAAAGTTAGAATTGTGATTTTTAAAATAAAAAAATGAAATCATAAGTTCGTAGCGTTAAATCTGAAGTTTGAAACTGAATTGTGAGGAGTGACTTCAAACTTAACACTGCACACTGAAAATATCTCATCTCGGACCTCACACTTCTAACTTTAGGTTCACACTTCACACTTCAAACTTGTATATAAATGAGTATTGAATTTGACATGTGAAAAATGAATTTAATGAAATTATTATCAGTCAGGAGTCTTTCGAAACATTTCGAAGAAAAACAGCGACGAAAAACAGAAACCTTTTTTTCTAATCAACTTTTTGAATTTTTAAGCCAAATATAGGAATAATGATATTACACGTATTTTTTTACATACTTACACATGTCTGTCTTAAATTGAAATCATCAACGATTTACAAATAATAAACAGGAATGCTTAAAGATATTTTTCGTTTAAATCTATCGTTGAAAAATGGAAGTTTACATTATTTTATTGCGTTGCTAGAGCTACACATGATTTCTTAAGCATTCCCTCGCATTCTGAAATACGAACTGTTAAACAGTACTGCAAAAAATGACTTTGAACGACTGAAATGGCTGTAGAACGACAACTTAAACAAAATGAAAGATAAAAAATATGAAAGTACCATTGCTTTTCCTTATTCGGAGGCTATGTTCACGAAACAATTTAGCCAAGATGGGTGTTACTTTGCTATTCCCCAAAATCCATCATGATCCGTTATAAGGTGAAACAATCAATCGTGTAAAGGATTAACGTGTTTCCGTATTCGTTAGCAGATGCACACTGTCTGCCCTACTTAATGTAATTGTCTCTTTAAAAACACACATTACTTCATCAATGACTGCACAAACGCCACTAAAACGATGCATGTCGACATTGTTGTTCATTAGGTAGCAATAAACACGGGAATTGACACATCACTGCCGTCAATTAAAACGCGATTGAGGATATAAATTGAGCGCATGCGTGACATTTCCAGCCATTACACATGTGCGCCAAGTAAAGACTCAGATCAGCCTGTGCATCCGCACAGTCTGATCAGAGTCTTCACTCTGCGCTCTGTAGATAGATACTGACCCACAGCTTCTTTAAACAATCAGCAAATGTTCTAATTACCCCGGATGGCTGTCCAGGGTGCTCAATGTGTGCGAGTCACGCACATGCGAAATGGTTGAAAGTGTCACGCATAGGCTCAATTATTCATTGATATCGGAAGTGCACAGTTGACCTCCGATATTAAGGTTAAACATTTTTGTTCGTCGAGGAGTTTATGATTGTAAGAACAGCTAATTCGTTCTGCAGACACGGTATTTAGGTCGCCAAGTAACGTTTTTTAAACAGTACGTTACAATTGCCTACACACACTATTAAACACATCTCAAAAAAATTAGATTTCAGGCACATTTCGTTAGCTTCCTTTCATCTTTCATTGTCAAAATTCGTTGGGATATAATAAATAAATTAATTTGAGGTAGTAGTGACTCAAAACTTTGCATTGGAATCTCATATATACAATTAGCCTACCGGCTCGAATCCAATACAAGAGTTTGTTTCGCAACTATAAAGTAATATTAATTATGTGCTTAATTATTTCCACGATCTTTGAATTTTGTTCTACCTGTGTAAAAGGTAACCATGTATCCATGTAACTAGCTTGGCTTTTGAAAAGGTCCTCATATATTATTGACTTTTTAGGAGAAGACGACCTACTGGGCAGTGCTAAAAGTATTGATCCTAGTCAGATTGTGCGTACTGAACAAACTGGTAGTATTTGAAACATTTAGGTCTTCAACGATTTTTCAAATCTAGGGTATCCATTCTACCATGCTATATAATTATTTCGAAACGCAACCTCTGGATGACCTCTGCTGATTCGAATATCTGTTCCAAATATTTGCCTTATAGGACACCCATTTAATTTGACAGGACAAATCATTTAAACAATCTTCATTATAAAGGGAGAGGTTTTAAATTGCTACCGATATTCAACTTGAAGCATTTTATTATGGATAATCTGAATTGATTCTGGTCACAATAATCGTATGAGTAAAAAGACTGTAGACTTATAGTGTCAACATTCTATAATACCTCTCTACTCTATCTAGAATGTGTTACATGTACTTACGTTATGATTTTCCTAATTTCCTAAATAAGCCAATTCTCACAAAAAAGTTGAAAGAGTTATTATCGTATCACAGGAGACTATTTCAAAAAGATGTTTGTATATCTTACAGAAAAAATAAAACCTTTCCAGCAAAAACAAGGCCAAGAACCTTTTCAAAATATACTGAATTCCAAAAGAAACGCATTTTTTCGCAAAAATGGAGAAACAAGAAGGCAACTAAGAACCATAGTCTGTTGTTAACTTACAATGAAATTGGCTTGCTTTATTCACATTACACAAATAAATATGTGTTTGTATTTGCTATTATTGAGATGATTACATTTTGAAAAGATGTGGTCTTTCAAACGATTTATAAAACAATGATATAATGATGTTGCTAAACGCGCTTCACACTTTCACAAAAGTTTAAAAAATGGAATCGGAATTAATTTTGTGTGGTTAGTCATACTGTGTTTCAACTTTATTTGGGCTATTTAAAATTATTTAGTTACGAACTGGGTAAAATCACGTGTTCGGATGCTCATGCTGTCAACTGCTTTCGTTTAAGACATTGCTAAGTTAATTTTTGAAACCGCTTTTATTCAATAACCTGAATATTAACAGAACTTGAATTGCGACAAGCAACCATATACAAAGCAAAAGAAAATTGGTGGTTGACAAGAAAATCTGGTTTAAGACGATCTTAATGCAGTAGAAGAAGAATAAAAGTTAGTATGCATTTCCATTCTAGGTGAATTTAAGATCAGGTTGTCTCATGGAAAATCGAGTTAAAACTTCTTTTCACACATAAACCTGCAAAATCATGGTTTTGATCCCAGGAAATAGTAACTAGCAATACTATTTGATACAGTGACGTCATTTAAAATGCGATTATACATAATTATACAGGTGAAAGAAATAAAGGGTAGCTTTGAAAATATAATTTTTATATGACGTACTTATTGAGGTTTGTTAGTGTCTTTCTACGTGCACGCTTAATTGATATCAATAAGATTAACTCTTTCCTGTTTTGCAAAATTTTAGACTTGTCCAAATTCAAAGGGTTTGCAGACAAAAATGCGAAATGAATCTAATTTGAAAATAACCTTTCATCAGGGTAGAAAATATTCATGGAAAAAGAAGACATTGCTTGTTACAAGCAATTTCTTCTTTTTCTACAATGTGTTTTCAATTTTAAAATCGCGTCGGACATAAAAACCGGGGTTAGAACAGGAGAGGGTCAAGCTAAATGCTATTTTCTTTACGAGTTAGTTAAGAATATCGTGAACTTGACTGTAAAGGTTTGTTGAATGGAACGGATTGATCGAAATAAGAGAGTTTTGAACGATATGTACAACATGTAATCCCCTCGCTTTGCCCAAATATGCTTGCTGTTAGGTATGTGAATTCGGTCAAAATCTAGGTCAGCCAATGAAATCGTGGAATGTTTTGAGTAATGTGCATGAAGTTGTGTAAGCCATGATCGATTTCTGAAAGATATGAATGGAACTTTGAAGGAAACGGAATGAGATTAACATTAATTTTAACCTCTTAAACATTTTCTCATACTGAAACACAAAAGGATTAAGAATACAATTGCCAAAGTTAATTGCTTAATAATTTGACGAGGCAGAATATTCCCATGTGTTGCCTAGGGTGTTAAATTAATGGAAAGCCCTTTTTCGAGCGCTGCATTAATGATAATGAATTGTATTTCTGTAATGTGGTGCAATAACGGCTACGAGATGACAAATATCATTTAAATTGACTCTTTATTTCCGGAAAAGGACGGAAAACAGCTATTTATTCAGTTTCAATGATTCGACACCGTCCTTTACAAATGTGTAATCAAGACATAAAACGTATGTCATTTATTCATATTGTAAATCTATCTTCGCAAAGACAATGTTTCGAAAATGGATGAGCATCGCAATTTTCGCGTTGATAAAGATTCGCGACATACCAACATTCGCGAATCACACTAATAATGAATAGCGATAGTAGATACTTTGCCGTCCATAGAGAGCATTTAGAAATTTTGCTGAAAGTCTAGTGAAATTTTAGTCTGTAAGCTGTCTTCAAATCTCAAAGAAGCATCTGATCGGACAGTTCGAATCCACGAAAGTCTTTACTTTGCCCACATCTCATTTGTTGGAAAAGTTACATGTACATTCATCTATGTGTATATTTGGTTATAAATCTTCCATCCATCCATAAACATGGTGACTGGCCGCGAATTGAATTCATACAGAAGTCTTAGTAAATTTTTCGTTTAGTTTTAACAATTTTTTTTACGACTGAGATATACATAGTTCTATACAAATCATCTAAATTTACAGCAAATTGGATCACCTGATATAGTTCTTGTCCATAAAGATGGCATTGTATGAGTACACGTCGCCGAAAGAAAATAAAATTTGAAGAAAAATGATATTACAACAATGAATGTTAAGAAAAAGGAGAGGACTGAAAAGTAAGGAAGAGTAATAGAAGAAGTAAGACACAGTAGTGCTCATTTTAAATAGGATAGTTTGTGTTTCTACTTGGCGCCGCCGTCATAGCGCAGTTGGTAGCGCGTCGGACAGTCAATCTAGAGGTCCCGGGCGGCGGCACTCATGCTTTCCGACTATTTGTCTCTCACCAATGAGTCGATAATCGTAGACCTATGTGGGATAGCAGCTGGAGGCTATGAAAGGATGTAATGGTAGAACTGGTGTGAGAAATACCAGGATTCCATTGTTAGGTGCTCCAGCCGCCGCGATATAACTGAAAGATTGTTGAAAGCGGCGTAAAACCCCATTCAAACAAACAGAGTTTCTACTTGTACAATATTGCATTTACATTCTACTTATCGCGGATAAAGTTATGGAATTCAAGATTTTTTTTTTGTTTAAAGTCAAATAATCTTTTCCGAAAACAGGCATGGTTATATCAAATTCCTAATGCGAGTTTGAAAGTCTATTCCATAGTTATATAGTTCGTAAAAAATGTAGGCTCGTTTAGGCAATACCACAATTACAGAGAGGGGAATCATCAATGTTTTTACCAATTAGATGCTGATTAAGAGAGCTACAATGATTTCTAATTCGTGTATGGATGACTTGTAGCTTTCTTTCACCTATAGAAAACAACCTTTTTGGATTTGGTTTGTTTCGATTAAGATAATCTTTAAAACGCGACAATGAGTTTTGATTACGAATTCTATCGGTAGTAGCGATCAGAATGGATTTTTTTAAAAACATGCGTAAACCCATTTTGTAGATATCAATTGAAAGGTCTTTTCAAAAGAGAATCAATGGTGCAAAAATTTTTCTTTTATCTATATTAGTAAAAAAGTTATAGTTATTTGAAGTTTCGATAAATACCGACAAAATCTGTCAACTTGGCACACTGTGTATACAATACACAAATACTGTTAGAAACCTTTCAAAGTCTTTCTAATACTGTTTTTTATGACATATACACTGTTTTAAAGGTCCACAAAGACAATACACTTACTTTAAACTAATATCTGAACATCACCCCTCCTGTAATCATCCAATAGTTCATTCAATAGTTCTTTCTAATGACGTATAAAGCAGTTCTCTCCTATAAATAACTATGGAGCTATTTTAATTTTTGTTGGGATACCCAAATAAAGAAAAGTTAAAAATGGCGTCGGAAGTCATTCGAAAGTGGTTCTGAGTGTTGTATTTTATTGTCAATTACTTTTAACAGACGAAACTTTGACATTTGCAATTGTAGTGAGTTGAAAGAATTATATTTTTGGAATAAGATGATGTGATTTTAATACACATTCTCCCATTTTTTACTGTGATATATCTCTCGAAACGAGAGTGTTATTTACATGAAGACAGATAGAGACCAATATCCGTTTGCCATCGTTATCGGTAGTTTATTCCATTCCTCAAATTGTTCGTTCCACACCTCAATGAAAGCAAAAGGTATTTTCTTAATTTCTTACAATTTTATATACAAACAAAAACAAAAAACTGCAAGAATAACAACAAACAAAATTATACACATAGTCCCTGGCTATGGTATTTCATGGAACTTTACAAAATAATTCCTCATTTAAAACTTATTTTATGGTATGAAACGAATGTTTAACCCATTCCAACACAACAAAATTTTAGACTGGTCCAAATTGAAAGTAGCTGCAGACGACAATCTGAGGTTGATTGAATTTTAAATTTTTCGTCTTTTGGGATAGAAAACATTTTGGATGATGAGGAAATTGCTCGAAACAAGCAATTTCTTCAAATTCCACAATTTTTTCCAAAGCCTTTTTATATAGGGGCGTAAAAGGAGGTATTGTGTGGGAATGGGTTAAGCCAATTATCACGCAAAAGTTTGTGAGACGAAATTAAAACTAATCAATAGTACAACCAAGAAACGGTGATATATTTGTACATCAAAATTCTATCATTTTAAAATTGTCGCTTCCAGGCACTTCTTTGAATTGGGGTCAGTACAAATTGTTGAAGCATATTGATAGGTCAAAAGATAGGAGGTAAAGTTCGTAGTAGATTTTAATCCAAATTGAATTATGTCTCTAAAGGAATAATCCGAAAGGCATCAGGCTTTATAAAGTCAATATTTTATCTATTGTCGACACCATTTTTTTTTTTCTTGAAAATTGAAATAAGAAAAACAAACGGTTTCTGACGGAATGATAAATAGATATAAGGCTTTTGGGACGAACACTTAATTCAAAAGGTTGACAAGTTCAATTAAAACCTAAAGCCACAATTCATCGTCGTTGGGCGTGCAAAATGTCGTAACTATAGCTTGAATAAAGCTGTAGTTACGACATTTTTGCACGCCCAAACACGTCAAAACACTCAAAAAAATCATTTTGAGACGACAATTATTGTTTTGGTTGAAATTGTGTTTATAGAATTTAAATTAACTATTCCAAACAACAAAACGTTTAAACAGGCATCATGTGATCATCAAGGTATATCATTGTTCACAAATCAAGTAAAAGTCTCCCTTTGAAATGTCAGTGTATACGTAATGAAACCGTTTGACTTGTTAGGTCCAACATATATTTTGTCATACTTATAGAGAATGAACGGCACTGGAAAAGTTTGTCCTGTAATCTGGTCATAAATCACAGATGTTCTTTATAGTTTGGTCAACAGAGGACGTAATCCGACCTAATTGACATGTGATTTGTGGTAGTGATGATTGATCCGAAATTCATACTGAATTTCATTGATGATGCTACATATACAGATGATTTAGGAAAAAAGGAAAATGAAAAATAAAAAGCGTCATTTTGAAAAAGACTTTTAACCCACCACATAAAGTAGGCCATTACACCTTCTTTTTTTATAAATGCTTTTTAGTGTTTGAATTGGTATGCAATACATGGATTTTTTCTTGTGATCACTTTAATAATAGTGCAAATTGTTTGATTTAAAATTCTTATGGAAAATTGTACCAAAAATAGTAGCATTCCTTTCTTGAAATTTCTGGTATCCGAAATGTGTCTGTAAAGAAGATAAAAATATTGCATAATATATATAAAAAAATAAATCTTGAATTTTACAGTTGCCGTCGATAATAAATCATGATATTTTGGGAAAATTTTGGCGTTGTTTTGAAAGTTTCAGACATTCTAATGATTCCAACAACTTGAAACATGAAACATACCAATATATTTCCCGAGAATTCTTTTGAAAAATACGTAAAGTTATATAGTACCTAAAAAGGGTGTCGACATTTAGTAAATCTGATAAATGTTTCGATGAAAAACAATAGTTCTCTGTTATTTTGCTTTGTGCAAGGTTAGGGTGGACAGATATACAGAAGTTTAAATGAGTGGTAAAGGAATGCCGAAGTTATTAAACGAGTAAGCTATAAGCAGATACAAACGAAACCTTGCTGAGTTTTTATCCGTTTCGGATGACGATTAAAACCCATTCCCACACAACAAAATTTTAGACTTGTCTAAACTGAAAGAAGCTGCAGGTGACAATTTCAAGTTAAATGACCTTTGTGGTCGGAAATGGTCCGAAAATCGCCCGACCATTCATAATTACATTCATAGTTACAAATAAAGAAAGTTATATATAATTATATTCATTCATTCATTCATTCACTTTTTTCCTCCAGAGGAGATTAATTGAACAAACAATATTTTAACAATAATGATATGGCATATATGTGTGTAGTAATTTGAAAATGGAAAAAAAATGATGAGTTTGAAATACTATCCGCGGAGCGTCAATAGAACTAGTTTTAAATGTTCAATCAAGTGTTATTTATCATATGGTCCGTGGAAACATCTGTATATATAGTTTATCGTTATTTTTCGAAATTGCGTTGAGTTGTGTGGACACAATGAGTTGGGATTTTCTCCAAGCACCATCAGTAGAAAGCGTTCATTGGATGAAGATGCCAACTCATGTCCTAAGGCTGGATACATTGTTGATACATGTGAAACGAAGTTTGATTTTACGGAATATGTTGACGCACATTCGATCAGCTTGTGTTTGACTTCGTCCATACTCAAACGGCCGCACAGATGACATCGTGTCGGTTCAGATCGCGGAACTGTGGTCCATAATTTAGCTACAAAAGCTATCTTATGAGGCGACAATCTCGCTGCATAGAGATAATAAAGGGAACATGGTTCAATCGATCTGTGTAGCCGTGAGAATCTGGAGAAGTCAGCCGATCGAATGCGTATCAACCATTCATCGGACTCTTTTTCTTTTACTGCTCGAACAACAATTTGGCGCCATATTTGTTTAGTAGGTAGGAAACAATTATCATTGATATACATATTCATTAGGAAATTAAGGTTATATAATAACTTCTCCTCCTAAACTGATAACCGCTAAATTTCAACCAATGATTTGAAATATGTACCTCTAGTTTCCACACGCTAGGCATCGAAGTTTGTTATATTGTTTATGTAATCGCTGAATGGGCCCTCTACAAAAATATTTGAAAGACGCTTTGTTGTGTGTTCCCGGATTTTATTTAGGAATCAAGAAGGAAATGTTTTAAAATCTTGTTTCGTCCTATATATATATCCTCAACTAATGACTCTCTACCAAAATATTTCAAATAATTACCCTGTTTATATTTTATCATTCCTCTTCTTTATTTGCATTATCTTCATTTATTCAACGTGCACGATTGTTCCTCTCCCCTGAAATAACATTTTCATTATCAGTAACATAGTTTATTAATAAATATCTAGAAGGTCTTTGACCCATGAGGATTACACAAATACCTGTTTTATAAAGATTTTGTGAAAAAATATCAACGCCCTGTTCATCTTACCCGAAATCGAAGGTAGGCAAGGTGAACGGTTGATAAGAATGCATAATGTTTCTTTTTTCTAGTCAAATAAAACAATCAGAATCAAAGCGCTGAAAGCCTGATATATATATATACAAGAGATATATAACCTGGGCAGAAAAGGTTTGCTGGTCGGATTATCGGAGGTGTGGCTTTCTACCCAGATCTACAGTCGATTATGCGCAGATTTACAAATTTGTGCGCTAGGGGACACAACCTGTCCGATATAATTTTCTTCCCGCTTTTGAGGTATTGTAACGCTATATATATATTTACATGTATATATCGTTACATATTTTTCGGTCGATCAAAATGCTTTGAAGGAATGATAAATGCCACCCAAGGATCCTTCCTGTGAATTTTAGTTGAATTCCGTTTTGTACTTTCTGAGAAGAAGATTTTTGAAGTAAAAGTTGACAGACGAACGGACGACGGACACTACAAACAGAGGGGCAACTCCTGACAAAAAGATATGACATTTTAATGATGAAATAGGAATGGAAGAAAAATATTAACATTGAAAATCTGTTAATTTTGTAGGTTTTGTATAATTCTTTAATATAGAACTACACCATCCCGTTGGTTTTGACTCTTAATTAACAATAAAAAACTATGTGGAAAAAAGGAGGAATTTTGAAAAAGTTAAAATTGAATCATTTTTTTTAGTTTGATATATACAATTTTTGGTATTTAAAAACAGTGATGCATTTTAGTTAGCAACATATCTTCTAGCTACACTTAGGCTTGATTTCACATAGAATGAGATCTTACAGAGAGTATACTCATTTTGCATGCGTCTTAGCAAAGCTTGTTAACATAAAAGTATTAGCAGTACATTTGCCAAAGCTAGTGTTGTTTAATTGGATTGGGCAGAATAATTTCATGAATTGCCTGTGGATATAAGTTTAATGGAAAGCCAATTTTAGCGTACTGCAGTAATGACAATGAATTGCATTTTGGCTTAATGGTCTTAATTGCATTCATTGCTAAGAGATGGCAAATACCATTAAAAAGTCAAAAGGTCCTATATTTTTCGGATATTAGCCCAAATAAAAGTATTTAATTTCTTTGCTTTGAAGAATGGGGCGTCATTTGATTTCGACGAATATTTTAGAACGAAACAGAATCTGCCATAATTTTTTCTCGGTACGAATTGACAAGTTGATTTTAATCTGGCCTAGAATGTTTTGTTTAGTATATCTAGGTAATTTATTCCTCGTGTGAATTCATTTATCTTTTATCTGAATTTCTTAATTTATGTTTTTTGTGTTTGTTTCATTTTATTCCAACATTTTTATATGGTTTTACAGCTTAGGGAATGAAGGAGAGGTAGTAGTAAAGGAACGTAAATATGAGGAAACAAAGGGTAATTAGTAATCTTTAGAAATAGATCATGGGGTTAACCCATTCCCACTCAGCGACGCATTTTGGGGCCCCTGAAGAAAACCAATTGGGAAAATATTATGTGAAATGAAGAAATTGCTTGTAACATTCAATTTCTTCATTTAACATAATGTGATCTACTCAGAAAATTTTAAAAATCTAGAATTTCATAAACTTTAATGTGTTGTTTGCAATTCCTGTCAATTTGGACCAGTCTAAAATTTTGTCGTCAGGTAATAGGTGAATCAAAAGGGTATTGTCCCGACACAAACACTCAAAATCGTCCATTTAAAAAAAAGTTACAAAAATGGGATTAAAAAGACACTTTAAATGGTGCGTTAAGATATGTAGCAAGATCCCTATGTCAACCCTTAGTTTGTATTTCTTGAAAATGCTTTTTTTATTCCATGAAACATTTGGCAAGGGAAAAAACGAAGAATGGCATATTACAACCAAGTATCGGTTTTAATATATTCATGAAAGATGTATGTATTTACATGTATTTTATTCTCACTTTTAACTCTGATTTTCTATTGTATTCAACATCTAAGGCTCATTTAAAAGCGTAAAGATCACGAAAGACAAACACTAACTATTTTTAACTTCCAGGGAAAGTGGTATGCTTTTAAGAACAAATAAAACTGTCTAGATTTTATTGTTCCGAATCACATCGAAACGTAATGTTTTCATGACAAATTGCACGACATTCCAATCTAGAGATTTGTGATAGAATTACATGTCTTGTTATAATACATGGTCAAAGGCGTTGCTGCATTAAATGGCAGAGAGACTAGGATGCTACAAAAGTTGAATTCAATACTACTAAAAAAAGGGTCGATTTCGATTAAACCTTTCCTTTTTTGTAAAATTATAGACCTGTCAAGATTCAAGGTTTTGCAGACGAAAAATTAAAATGAATTTGATTTACAAGTTTACCATTCAGTGGGGTAGAAAATACTGTAGAAAGAAAAGAAATTGCTCGTTACAAGCAATTTCTTCTTTTTCTACAATATTTTTTTCTCAATTTTATCCTAATAGTAAATAGATCCTTAGAATTAATTTTGTTAATAAAAGATGGTCAGTAAACTGTAGAAAGAAAAGAAATTGCTCGTTACAAGCAATTTCTTCTTTTTCTACAATATTTTCTTCTCAATTTTATCCTAATAGTAAATAGATCCTTAGAATTAATTTTGTAAATAAAAGATGGTCAGTATAACATGAAATTAAATTCTAGAAAGGAGATTCATGACAAAGCAGAAATATGTATTCAGTATATATTTGAATCTTTCGTTTTATTTTTTCGCTTTTTTTTCCCAATGAATGTATAAATAGACAAATAAAATCATATATAGAATTAGGTCGTTATAGAAACTAATTATACTAGAAATACTATCATAATCAGTCCACCGAACTGTACACTCAATAAGCAATCGCAGTAAGGCTGTGTCGAGATAAAAGTGATGTAAAAATAAAACAAAACAAACAAAAAAATAATAATAAAAAAAATAAGGCGAATATGTTGTCTAAATTGCAAAGAATAACGTAACGACTCTAATGTAAAAGACGGGAAATTCACTATGGTTAATATATTCTATGACGTCATCATACAAGTGAAATTTGTCCGTCGCGGCTGGTCAATCAAAGAATCGATCGACTAATCGTTTATTTAGACCGGAAGTGAACGTTTAACCCTGGCATTAATGTGAACAAATGTGAAATTATTCAAGCTATGGTAACAACGTAAAAGTCTCCAACGAACGATTTTAAAACCATAGCTATACTCGAGGCTCAAAAGCAAAAATAAAAATAATTATACGCGATAAGCCTAAAATTCGTGAAAGAAGTTTTGATATTTTGTGACCCATCACAATCTAAGGTTTGTTTACTTAAAACCATACCGTCAATGATGACGTTTTTAACTTTCGCAGCTAGGTCACGGAGATTAACGAAGTCGTCCGTAGAATTTAGTCTACAGCACATGGATTTTAACACTCAATGCCGACGGTTAGCGAACATTTCCGGTAAAGAATCGGGTGAATTCAATTCGTTTTAACACGAGTTAAAACCAATAAGAAAAAACACAAAAAACTCTTTCCAGAGAACTTCTGCTTATTGATATTATAAAGGATGTTGTTTTCTTTACTGTCCAAATAAACGATAGATTGTTCAAACGAATTTTCTTTACTCGAAGGGAATATGTGACTTCAATTTTTCTTGCGCGTTAATGGCCTCGAAAAATTACACCGTTTAACATCGAAGTGGAACTTCCTGTTGGAGTAAGTGGGCGTGGCTAGCGGAGTCGTTGGGTTGGGATAAAGGAGTCAGTTCGCGAGGCCAGCGACCCGTCAATTATCAAATGATGTCACACAGCTCTTCTCCACTCCAGTATGATATCAGATAACGAACGGCCTGTTAATATTCACATACTTTAAAGTAAAAAGGGTGCAGAAAAATTTGCCATTCATTATTAAATGATACATACTCTAAGTTCCTTGGCTCTCCGTTCTCGCAGATCTTATAACTGTTTAGCAAAGAGGAATTAAATTCACTTTAATCGCACTAATTCGGTTTGTAGAAAGCTCTGATTTTCACTCAAATTTACTTGTATTCCAGATAAAAAAAAAAAAAACGTTTGACTTTTTCAGCTCGACATATATAACGACATTTTGTTGAGGCCGTTTGTTTGGTAATCAGATCATAAATCACTGATGGTCTGTCTTTAAAAGTTTCGTTAACAGAGGACGTTATACGACCTAATTGACAGAACGAGGATTGAGTCGGATTCCATGATGTTCGCTTCTGTATTGATGTCATAGGTCGTTTGAATTAGATACTTTTAAAATTTGAAATCAACGTCCTGTACAGTAATTGTGTTGGGCGTATTTCTCATTATGTCTTTCTTGGTGTTATATAACAGAGCTTATTCAAGCTGTAGTTTCACCGAACCAACAAAAATGTTTTACAGAAGAGGCAGCCAATGTTGGAGTTAAAATTTCACTTTCAGTCGAAATGAATTATTTGATTGGCCTTTTTTTTTCTTTGATTGACGGCCGCGATCGGTCAAGTAACCCCTGTTTGTAGCTTAAAATTCTGCTCCTGTGACAAAACGGCCGCCGTCTTATTATTTTGTTTGATGAAATACTTAAGTAGGATCGATAATTATTTCTTTAAAACCATTGTGCAGTAGTCTCTGAAAAAAATTAGATCGACAGTTTTATATAAATGAACATTGCATGGACATACATAAGAAACATATACTCTGAATATATTGTGGTTGTTTGAGAGAATAGGATACCTTGCACTGATTCTTTGACTTTGTGAAATCTCAAAAGATAACATTATCCAACGATGTTCTTCTATCTTCAAATGAAATCATATGAGTTGGTCATGCATATGTTCCGACATAGTTGTAGGAAGGGAGCGATTGGTGTTTGAAAGGTTTGGTCTTGAAATCTTGCCGTATTTCACAGATAATCAATTTTGGTCAGCGGAAGACGTAATCTGACCCAAATGACATGTGGTTTGTGCCAATGATGATTGATTCGAATTTCATGAAGTTCGTTGGTGCTTTGGTGTCACCGGGTAACTAGTCTATCACTGATCATAATTTGCTGCCATTTGTACCTAATCTACGGAAAATGCAAAAGGTGATTGCTTAAGGCATATGCTTACTTAATACATGTTACTTTCCTATCAATGTGCTTTATTTGGGAACTCATTGACCACTTGCTTAATACAGATTGCTTGCCCATTACAGGCGGTTGCCAAGAGAGGTTGTATATTTATGACTATATGTAGAAAATCGTGAAAATGGTTATTTTTTTAATTATTATAGGTTAACACGCGAGCCTTAACCCATTACAAATACAAAAGATATCGACTTCTCTATATTGAAAGAAGTTGCAGACGACAATTTAACACTGTATCTTTGAGGAAGAAAATATGTGGATACAGGAGACTTGTATAAAGATTTATACATTATTTTCCAAAGCTTTTTTCTTGGGGTGTGGAAAAAGGCTAGATTAGATGAGAATGGTTTAGGGTTAGCACACGGTTTATTTATACCTTTTAGCAAGGAATGTTTTTGAAAGAAAAACTTATGAATGTATATGGTATGAAATTTTTCAATTTCTTGGTTTACTGTAATTAAGTCGCAAAAGTAAATTCAGTTAATATGATCGTATTGTCGCATTCACATACCTCTAATCAATATTCTGTAAAGATTGAATTCTGGCCCGTCTAAAACTTTATAGCTAGAAAACAAAGTAACGGCGTATACTGCTATGCAACAAAAGTGACCGCACTTCAAACATCGTCTACAAGGCATAGATATTGCTCCAAATGCAAAACTTTCCATTTTCTACGATATTTTATTTTGTATTTGGTTTGAGGATTTAAATGTGAACTCACAATTTAATTATCGGGGTGCTAGACCAACCCACTGATCCAGACAGGTAGCTCGACTTAGATACAAAAACGTTGATATTTTGCAAAATTTACAGACAGCAACATGTAACAGGAAATAGAATGGTTGATTGGCGACCTTAACATCGTAACTACAACTTGAATAAGTTGTCCTTACTACTAACTGTGCTTTAACGAGGTGTATTCAAATAATTATCATTAGACCAGCTGACAAGGGATCGGGCATTTTGATAGTAAACAGGGAAGACTATATCAATTCACTACAACAAGAGATAAGAGGTGATAACTCGTATGAAGAAACGGAATTGCTCTTACAGATGATATCCACAAGAAAGTAAAGAGGTTAGTTAACAATATGTACAAAAAATGATGGATCTCAGATGATATGAAGCAGTATTTATTACCACGATATGCACAGGCTGGGAAGCTTAGTGGGAACCCAAAACTACACAAACCTAAAGTCCCATTTCGCATGATAGTTAACGGCAAAGGCAAACCAACAGAAAGATTGGCCGAAGTTGCGGAGAACGAGCTAAATGAATATGTTGAACAATCACCTTCCTATATACGGGATACAGCTGCTTTCATTAATAAATGGGACAGGATCAACGAACCTGTTCCAGATAACACTTTTCTGTTCTGTTTCGACGTTGCAAAACTCTACCCATCTGTTCCGCGTGAGGAAGGTCTGAAAGCCTGCGAAGAGGCCCTAACTAAAAGATCTAAGTCTCTTATAGAGACTGTCGGTGTAATGGAAATGATCAAAGCTGTACTTGACAATAACAATTTCAACCTAGGACAAAAGAACTTTATTCAAAAAGAAGGTATCGCTATAGGATCAAGGCTATGTAAAAAGTTCGCCTGTACTTTTATAGAAAGTGGGATGAAACTCTGTTAACACCCCCTGTGCAGCCCGTCTTTTATAAACGTTTCATAGATGATGGTTTCGGGTTGTGGACAGGCAGTGAAACAGAACTGAAAAAAATTACAGAATTTACTAACAACATACACCCCAACATTAAGGTAGAGCTCCGATACAACAAACATAAAATTGAATTTCTTGACACTTGGGTTAAACCGGGAAATGGACGTGTCTATACAGATCTTTTTATTAAACCATCAGATAAACAATTATACCTGAACAGTTCCTCCAACCATCCATCAAGTACAAAGAAAGGGCTACCGTACGGCCTTGGTCTGAGAATTAAAAGAATTTACTCGCGTAATGAGGACTACAATAAGCATAGATCGGATTTAAATAGTCACTTGAGAAAAAGGGGTTATAGTGGGAAATTGATAGAATCCCAACTACAGAAAGTCGACAGGCTAGAAAGATCGGATCTACTCCGAAAGAATACAGACAAAAATCAAAATCACAAGAGGGTTCCCTTAGTTATGACATATTCCAATCTGCTACCAGATCTGCATAAGATCGTGAGACAACATATGACCGTTCTTTACCGTTCTGAGAGAATGAAACAGGTTTTCAAGGACCCAACTCTCATAGCCTACAGAAGAGACACTAGTCTCAGCGATGTGTTGGTGCACGGAAAGACAAACAAGTCTACTAAAACAGACAAAACGTAATGTGACGACAGCTGTAACATATGACCGTTAATCTGCAAAGGAGATATTCAGGATACAAGGGGCTATTCCACTTACAACACAGTAAAAAAGGCTAACTGTCGTACGAGAAATTGTGGTGTATGGTTTAAAGTGCCAGTTGATCATATATGTAGGTGAGACCGAGCGATAGATAAACGCTAGAATAACGCACATTTGCGAGATATACGCTTGAAGAAGGATAAGCCAATCAACTCACACTTTGGCATAAAAAATCACTCCGTAGATGACGTGTCTGTAGCTGTGTTAGAAAAATGCTACGGGGCTGAAAGGACAGAGCGCCAGTTACATGAGGGATTGTGAATTCAGAGGCTTAAGACAGCCAAACCGAGTGGCTGCAACATTAAAAATAGCATGAGGACTCTCCCAACAGTATTCAATGACTTATTTGCGCCTAATAGTGACCTTACACCTAGCAACGTCAATTCGCCGGATGACGTCACACTGATTACGCCACAATGACGTCATGTTTCCAGCGGCGACGTCCAAAACAAACATTCAATATCTATCTATCTATCTATCTATATATACTGCCCAACTCCCCTTTCGGGTATTACTGGCAGTAATATGGCCGCACAGTAAGAATGTAAAGATGTAGATGTGACATTTCCATGAGTTATTTCTTGAAAAAGGCATTAGCCGAAATATCGAAATAGAGTACATTATTTAAAGGTGTATGTAAAACGTTTATATCGCCAGAATTAACTAATTTGCGTAGCACAAATGTCGATCAATGCCTTTTTAAGACTAAATTTTGTTTCGAACCTTATCTATATAAAATCCATAACAATAATTTGTTGAGAATTTTTGCAAAATTCAGGCTTAGTTCGCATAAGTTAGCAATAGAGACTGGACGATATTCTAATATTCCGAGAAACGAACGTTATTGTACTATTTGTAATAAAACATTTATAGAATCTGAGTATCACTTTTTGATGGTTTGTCAAAAATATTCAAATCTAAGAAAAACATATTTAGGTAATATATTCTTTCCGACGATTGAAAAATTTGCTACCTTAATGTCAAGCTCTAACAAAAAATCAATCTTTAATGTCTGCAAATTTCTTAATAGTAGTTATGAAATACGTGAAAAATCCATTACTGATAATTCATAGTGTTTTTTTTTTTTTTTTTTTTCCCTATTTTAATGTTCATAAACTTAAGCACTCCTGAGAGTGATTTGTTATACATGTATTTTGTATATTTCATATCTATACCTCTGTTTGTCTTTGCCATATTTTCTTTGTAGTATTTGCAAATGGCCAAAGACATATTGTAATGTCGATATGCCAATAAATGAAACAAATGAATGTTGGAGTTCAAAGTGCACCCCTGGCCTAAATTATGATTATATTGGTCGAACATTTTTTTTTTTTTTTTTTTTTGTTTATTTTTCTCCTTATCAGAGGAGATCCATTAATTGACCTCGAAGAATGTTAATCTGATAAAAAGAGGTAATTATCTCTCGAAGTAACGGGGTACTGTACAATGGGAGTAGATTAGTATTTTTTGTGATGACATTATCATATCGTATAGTGTGGGTAAATAGCAGTTTTGTTGCCCTTAGTGCAAAACTGAATCTAATAATTTTGTCACTGGGATTTAAATAAGTGTCATATGTGGCTCACCTGTCACCCATGGCTTGTTGTAATTTTGTTGGACAACACAATGCTGGTACTAGCTATTAATTAAAAACACCTTGTAGGGCTAAGTTTTAGAAATATAGTGGTTTTTTTCATTGGAAGTAAGAGATTTAGTCTATTTTCGGACCTATTTAAAACTAAGTTCAGGTTATGCTTACAACATAATTTACGTCGCAACATTTTACTGCAGTGACGGAAACAATATCGATTGTTTCATGCATCATATTAGACTTGGTAATAAAATACACCTTATCGGGCAATGCACCATAGTGTTGCCTTAGTGTAATATAAACACACCATTATGCGCATGTACAACACATTCGACAACCATACTCGGATGATAGTTAACCCTTTCCTGTTTGGCAAAATTTTAGACCTGTCGAAATTCAAAAGTTTTGCAGCCGAAAATTCAAAGTGGATTTAATTTGAAAAATAACAATTCATCAGTGTAGAAAATATTGCAGGTGAAGAAAATATTGCTTTTTTTTTTAAAGCAATTTCTTCTTTTCTACAATGTTTTCTCAATTATAAACTCGCAGGGGGTGTTGAGCAAGAAAGGGTTAAGCAAATGAATGGAGTCAGTTAACTTGTTTTTGCATATATTACGTCTGATATGTTTAAAAAAAAATGTCTTCAAAGACAAGAAAGTAAAGCTGTGCTAGTATATTAACCAATAACCAACCGGCAAAATTTTAGACTGGTCAAAATTTAAAGACGTAGCAGACTACAATTTGTAGTTGATACAATTCCTAAGATCTGTCGTTTGGAGTGGAAAACATTGTGGAAATAAGCTCATGAATGTGTCACAGGCAACTTCTTCATTTCCACAATGTTTTCCAAGTTTTTATTTATTTATTTTTTCTTGGCGCGTGTAGCAATACTCAGACAACTATATGACGTCATCAAAACATTGAGGCTTTTCAAAGTCATTTAATCAGGTTTTCCCGGACAATAGATCACATTACATAGCAAATATGCAGCTTTGTATCTACATATCAATGGTTCAGCGAACAGTTGTAACTGCCTATAAAAATATAGGCAGTTACAAGTTTCGTGCTGAACCATCGATATGAAATCTCTACAAGTAAATAAAACTTCGGGGTCAACAAAGACCTTCCTTACAGCAGTTCAAATTGTTTCCAAATTAGACTTGTCACCTAAAACCAACAAAACGAGAATTCGTTTGTAACTAAGATCATTAAGTTTTGAATTCGGGTCCTAGAGAATTAAATTACCGTAATCACTCCTAGTTCAACTCTAAATGTAATCCACTTAAGGCCTTGTTTAATGAGAAATGTTCGGGGAAAGCAACAGGCTCATTGTTTAGAGATATTGGTTGAAGGGTGTTTAACGTCTCTTTTAACAGTTTTTCAGTTATATCGCGGCGGCTGGAGCACCTAACCTTGGATTCATTTCTCACACCAGTGCTACCACTGCATCCTTTTCGACCCCGGTGCCGCGTATTCCACTTAAGTTTACGATTATCTACACATTTGTGGGAGACAAATGTCGGAGACGGTATTTGCAACCGCCGGGGATCGAACCGAGACGCCAAGACTAGAAGGCATTCGCATTACGCTATGGTTGCGGCCTTGTAAAGATCGAACATTCATTGATGTCTTTATTACATACGGTCACGTACGATCATTTTTTGCTTCATGATTGCTTTAAACTACTGTAAACTGTTTTACGGTTAAATCGCGGCGGCTGGTGCTTCTAACATTTTCATTTTCTTTTTTGGTGAAAGACAAATGACGCATGTGCCATTGACCAGTATCGGTAAAAGGTCTGGCCGAGTCGGTATTCGAGCCCACGACTTTTACATTGTTCTTGAATTCATGGAAATGGCCAACTCCTCTACACTGCTCACCGTAGATTAGAAAATTTACCAATCATGGCTGCCAATTCAAAGACCAGTCGACCAATAAAATCATTTATTCGGATCAGAAATGATTTTTGGAACTCCGAAAGTGGCCGTCGTTTTTGTTAACCATTTTTGTTGGTTTGGCTACTTAAACGTCGTCACTACAGATTATTTTAACCATTTTACTTGTTTTACATACTACTGACCCTAAATTTTGCAAAATAACGCCGATTAATTTCTAAGCGGAACTTCCTGTTGGAGTCAGTGGGCGTGGCCAAAGGAGTAAGTGGGCGGGGCCAGCGAATGGTCAACTAATACATCATACTAAAGGAACTGACAAATTTCGACTATCTATTAGAAATTGATTGACCAATCAAAACTTTTTACCTTCAATTTTTGTTGGTTTTGAGATATTAACACTTTTCGGGGCTTTATAAAACATTTTTTTTTTCTTCTTCTTTTTATAGCTATTTTCTTCTATACCTCAATGGAAACGAATACAAACAAAAAAGAAATCTCGATTCCCTCCCCGACCCCCTCCCCTTAAAAAATGGAAAAGTTATTATTTACTTTTCCATTTTACGATGAAAATTTGTTTTCGAAAATGATATTCTGTAAACATGTCTAATCGAGATATATAACGAGATCTATAAGGACTAATTATGGAAGTAGAGTAACAAATTCTAGAAAGAAGAAACGATCAATAGATAATCAATCATTATGAACTATGATCTTGTGTCAATTAGATTAGATTATCCATGAAATTGGCATAATTCGATGGTAAAAGACAACAGATGTCAATTAGCGCTTTCGGTATACTGGATGACGAGAGTTTTCAATTGTCTCATTTTGTTTCGACATATATAGATAGAGAGGGAGAGAGAGGTTATTTTTTTCCAGGAATATAGAACATTGTTACAGTATTCAAAATAAGGAAAAATATTTAAGCACATAAGAGAAACTCGAAGAAGCTTTATTAATTAGGAAAATTACGTTTACACGTATATGTATTTAAACCGCTAATGTTTTTAATTTCAGTTTATTCTTTTTAAGAGTTTGAACAAATTCTTTGCGAAAAGGAAAGGAATTTTTGCATATTTCAGTCACTCATACAAAAATGTTACAAAGGGGAAATATCCTATGAATTTCTCAGGAGTGTTTAGTATGGTACCTGTTGTCTACGCATATACGCTGGTATGTACGCAATCAAGCCGCAAGTATTAGTCTAGATATTTGTTACTTTTTTGCAGAACAACTTTCTTTGATACACTTGTGTCTCGTACCTGTCATTTGTACCATCTACCATTGCCAGATATTAACTCTGACTTTTGTAAAAGCAGCTTCCGAGAGCTATTGCTAGCCTTGCGTTCGTTTTCGTCCGTGGAAACGCCTTTAAGACCGCAGTTTAACTTATAGTTCCTTCATAACTCCATTTTGGGAAGGATCCTCAAACCGCCTTACAAAGCGCGTTTTGTCGCTACGCTATTGGTTTGTGGTATACGCCTTATTAACTATCTATGCGAAATATGTAAAAAGAATATAGCACATATATAACACACGTATGCAAGACCGAGCTGACATATTGGATAGTAAGTCTCTCATGAGCCATGTTCTCTAGTGTGTTCGACAGGGACCAAATTCTCCGCTCGAAAAGTTGTTGACGTTTCATTATTGAGTATGTCATATATTAGGAATTTGGGATACTTTTATTTGACGAAAGGAACATTTCGTTAGCTTAGAGCAAAAACATAATAAGTGTCTATACTTTGTATGGACACTTATGGTGTTTTTGCACTAAGCCATCGTTTTGCTTTCTTAGCCATATTCTTTTAGCTAATGAAATGATATTGATGCCTTCATATGTTGCAACTAAATGCCACTTAGAGCTACAACTGCAAGATTTAATTATTTAAGATATGATTTATCACTTTATTGCTTCGCTTTGCCAAGAGACGTCAAATGAATGGAGTATCATTTTACGAGCATTGCTCCCATGGAACGAATTGCATTTTCGCCAAGGAACATTTATATTGAAAAGGGATCACACATTTATAGCATTCAAAAGTATCAAGGTTGCTGTCAGAGCGACGATTCCTGCTTGGATGTATCTCATTTCTTTAGTTTGACAGAAACTGCGTGTTGCATCCTTTACTAGGCTATCTTTAGTGCATTTGTTAACACTGGATTCAAATGTCCTTGATAAGCTTATTGACATATAAAAACAGTCCGGATTTTTTATTAAAAAAATAATCCCCAATCGATTGTTTTATTATCAGTTGATCAATCGCAGCTGTTAATTAAAGAATCAGTCTATCAATGAAATCATTCATTTAAACCGGAAGTGAACTGAACTTCGATACCATTGTTTTAGTTAATAAGCTATAGTTATGGCGTTTAAATCGCCAACCAGCGATTTTACATATTCCTGGCTATTAGTTTTGCAAAATGAAGCCTTTTAATATCGAAGAAGAACTTTCTGTCGAACTCAGTGGGCGTAGCCAGCGGAGTAAGTGGGCGTGACCAGCGGTTTCAGTGGCCGGGGCCAGCGGTTTCAGTGGGCGGGGCCAGCCATCTGTCAATTAGCAGATACTTAAGAAAAAACTTCAATGTATTATATTCCAAATCAACATTTCAACCTTCACATGATGTTTCCAACAATTATATGCACTCACATAGCAAAGACACAGATCACCCTGTCCTTACGTGCCGTCTGATGTGCGTCTTCACTTCGGTCTCTATAGATGGGATGCAGCTTCAATTTTTATTAGATGGCAGCGGATTTTCTGAATCGGTAGACATCTAGTCTCTCCAAAGTCTTCGGATTCAGGAACGTGGCTTTTTTGTGTTTGTTTTTGTTGTTGTTGTTTTCTGAAAACTCCTAATAGTCAAATGGCTATAATGAAAAAAAAAACGGCTAAGTTATTATTTCATAATTAAGTGTTCTGAGCATATCTCGTGAAATCCATGGAACCGATGAAAGCGTAACCAGTTAAAACTCATTCAGAAGCAAACGTTTTTGTTAACGATTTACTTTTACGAAAAAGTTAGGAAAATGCACATGTATTTTGTTACTGTCTATGGAAAATGACCCAATGAGAACTATATGTAGAAATGATTGGGTTTAGCAAGGGTCAGCTGGAGGTCGCATTTAAAATATTGATTGATAGTAAGGTGAACTTATCGATTTATACGAAGAGCCATAGGTTCCACCCTGGTCACCTGTGCATTTCGTGTAGTCTCATCAGGGTCGATACTCTGTTATCTTATGAAATGGAATCGTGTCGATTGACTGTTCTCGATGTTGAGTCCCGTTTGAGGTAAATTGCCCTTAAAGTTATACCCATGTTAAGTTGTTCTGATCAATGCCATGTAAAGATTTCAGAACCCTTTAAACGACCCATAAATGAAAAAGTGAAAAGGTAAAGAAAAACTAACCTAACAGACACAAAACCTTCTTGTGGGACGTTTAACCCCTTCCAAAACAGTAACGGTTTTGGACGCCCCCCAAGAAAAACGATTTGGAAAACATTGTGGAAAATGAAGAAATTGCTTGTAACAAACAGTTTCTTCATTATCCACAATGTTTATTATCCAAAAAGACGAAGAAATTACAATTCCATTAAATTGAAATTGTCGTCTGCAGCTTCTTTAAATTTGGACCTGTCTAAAATTTCACTGTGTGGGAATGGCTTAAAGGGTTCTGTCATACGAAGCCTTAGCCGAAAAAGTGTGAATTATTATAATGTCTTAATTTTTTAAAACGCACGTTGGGCGTGCAAATGTCGTAACTACAACTTGAATAAAGCTGTACTTACGACTTTTCTCACGTCAAAGGACGATAAACTTCTATTCAAAATGAAAGGCTTTTAAGATTAAATGGAATCGTGTCGTTTTTCTGTTCCCCGACGTTGCGTCCCTTTTGAGGTAAATTGCCTATAACGTCATACCCATTTAAAGATATTCTGATCAATTCCATGTAAATATTGCATGTTTCAATAACCAATAATTTGTGGTTAATTTTGCTTTAATTTCTCAATTTTCCTCACTTATAACTATTCCGTCGACAAAATCTTTCAATGTTGACCCGCTAACATGTTTAAATCCAAAAAATGGTTACAGTATTATGAGTTAAAGCTCCTTTAGTATATATACAAATAACTCATTACTAAATATTTAAATTTAGACTTGTCCTAATTCGAAAAAGATGTAGACGGTATTCTATAGTAGGTGTTAATCGAAAACGTGTGCTAAATTTGATAGAAAACATTGTTAGAAAAAGAGAAATTACATGTAACCTCAAAATTCTTATTTTCTACAGTGTTTTCAATAGCCTGTGCAAGTGAATATACGTGCTTGTTTGGTTAACCTTTAAGTCACTCTCAAATATTATATCCAGATGTTTTCATGTCTCTGAGAATGAGGCAGTGGCTTTTAACCCGATACCAGACGACAAAATTTTAGATTTGTTCAAATCGAAATGAGTTGCACGCAGACGACAATTTAAATTGTATGAAATTTTAGATACTCTTCAACTGTCTGGGTATACTGGGTATACTTGGTAACTGTCTGAGCATCAATTACTTGTTGCAATCGATTTCTTCATTTTACACAATTTTTTCCCTATTGTTACCTTGAGATGCGTCCAAAAGCGTCATCGTGTAGGAATGGTTAATACAAGATTACTCAGTTTACACCTGTGTAGACAAAGGCATGCTATTAAGTTCTTTGTCCAGTTACGGTGGAGCTCAAACACTTAACCTCACAGTTACAAGACAATCCCATTTAGCCTTTAACTACAGCTTTATTAAAGCTATAGCTACGAAATTTTGCTCGTCCAACGACGATATATGTGCTATTGAGGAATTAATCTCGGGACGTCTGAAAATTACAATGTTATTGTTTTCTGGGAGAAAAAAAAACATGAGTACTCGTCATAAGAACAAATGAACGGCGTATCCAGTCAGATTTTGGATAAAACTTTTTTTTTCGAACGCAAAAGAAATTAATAAACTGAGAATAGTGAAGGGTTTAAATTTTCTGAAATTTATTTAATTTCATGACTGCGAATTTTGGCCAAATACCAGCTTCCGATCATTTCTCTTAGTTCTACCGAGTCTTCAATCCGTGCAATAGACTGCTGATCCATCTTGGATGCATTGATAATAGAAACTGAAAACATGTCGCAACGATTTTCGCCGGTGTCGGAATGATTGTTGGCCGAGCCATGTTATGAAATCTTGATCCCCATTGAGGAGCAATTGTATATAAAACCATTATACCAACACATAACGTGTTCAAAATGCCATAATAGAGCAAAGTCTTGTGTACAGAAACTTAGTCAATTTACGTCACGATAATTGAAAAGACGGCCAAAGATCTCTAACATCTCAAAAACCAGATGTGACTGGATTAAGAACTTCCTGATATGTGTCTAAATGTTCACAAACTAGGTCATTCTCCAAGTGGACTTGATAAATAGCAAAATATCGTGGTATTGGAAAGTTAGAACGACGAATAGGAATATTGCAAGGCCAATAAATTGACGACCGATGGACCCGCCCAGTGACTCCGCTAGACACGCCCCTGACTCCGACAGAAAGTTCTACTTCGATATCAAACAGCTTTTGGCTTGTTTGTTTTTCTTTGGGGGAGGGATGCTGTTTTTATTTTTTGTTTTATTGGTTTTTTATGCAAAATTTATGGTTAGTAATGTGTATCAAAAAAGGAAAAAAATCGTTGATTTTCGACCTAAAGTACAACTTGAATAAGCTCTAGTGACACCATTTAAATCACCAAACCACAATAATTCTTCACATAAATGACGACCAGCTTCACATAAGTGTCGGCCAGTATCAGAGATTAAAGTTCGCTTCCGGGCTAAATGAATGATTTGATTGGTTGATCGATCTTCTGATTTTCACCACCAATAGATTTTCGATCACTCAGTTTGATGATAAACATAATTCTTATGTATTCAAAGCGAATGCTTATGATTCATTTAAATCTTAAAAAGCGTAGGAGAAAGATATCCTAAGAATCGCTTTCACCTAAATAGGATTTAAAAGCACTTCGAAATTAATTTACTTCTTTTGAAATGTATGTCTGGGTTAAATTGGTGGAAATTATCTATCAAATTTCACCCAGTGCCCTTCATTTAGTTGTCTGGAATTCGTTAAAAGTAGGAACTCTGTCATTTGATAGAGTACAGTGATTGCGTTTGAAAAGACCCTTCTTTATTTTACAGCTCTTTTTATGATACAAAACTTCATAGATAAGTTAAAAAAAAAGGTGATTTTTGCTGCGTCCATTGTCTTGGTGAGAAGCTTATATGTAAATAAAATCTTTACGAAAACTTGACTGACCACCCTTTTCTAGGTATAACCGGTTGGCTCTTTTTAAGTTACAGGTTCACGTATATCTGTTTAACCCCCTCTTTTACGCCCCTAAGAAAATTGTTCTGGGAAAAATGTTGAAAATTGTAACAAACAATTTCTGCATTTTCAACATTGTTTTACACCCAAAGAGACATTTTTAATAACAATTTGAAATTGCCGTCTGCGACTTCTTTCAATTGGGACCGGTCTAAAATTTCACTAAGTGGGAATGGGTTAAGGTGAAAAGAACAGCAGAGTTTTGAAGTTTAGATATTTTATAAATTGGCCAAACTTCAGTTGATCCCATGCTTTCCGTCTATGGACTTTTTCGGACGGATATGACATTTAAGCTGCATCAATTATCATGCCTAAAACAGACTTTTTTTTCATAGTTGAACCAGTGTAAAATATTGTCGTCTATAAATATGTTTATAATCTGTCACTGCACGCAATCTACAAAGGGATTATTGCTCCTCATTAGACGAAGAACACTTCCGGTGTTGCATCATGGTTGTTTTGTTGTTCGGGCAACTTTTATGATCGATTTGTGTCATATGAAATTCTATTTATATAGTTTTCAAATAAATGAAAGAATGATGTTTCTTGGCGCATCGACAGCTTCGGTAAAAATCGAATTGAAAATACTAAGTAAAATTCAAGGAGGCATTAAAGCATACTTGATACAAATAGTTTGACGAAGTTATAAATAAAATGTAAATAATCGTGTATGAAAGAAAGAAATGATTTGAAAACCCCGATGGGATATCGAATCTGAGACGACTTTCCACCGATTTTCAACTGAAAATTCGCGAATTGTCTAATTATTTATGTGACAAAACATGTATTTTGTATAGCTTTTCCAGGGAGATCTAAACTGGCCCCGCCTACTAAGCTCCATTAGGAAGTTATTGTTTTGCAAAATTTATGGCCAGTGAAATGTAAAAAAGCGCTCACATGGGTCGAAGACTGCATAAGTAATTAAAAGATCAGTAGCCTAATTTTTGCCGAAAGTCACCTGTTAGCAAAGTATTGTGTAAAAAATAGAAACGAAAAGACATTCTTACAATTTTCAAGATTTTTGTGCCAGAAAAGTAGTATATGCATTGTACGGAAGGTTTTATAAGATTTAAGGTAATGAACAAAATAGTAAATAAAACAAAAACAAAAAAAACAGCAAAGATGTGAAAACAAATATATTGACCCAATATGAAGACATTCAAGCAAATATATGGCCTCTAAAGAGCACACAATCATTTCTTTATGACCTAGTTTTTGGGCCCCATGTGGTCAAATATATATTATGACCGAGAATTCACGGACACAAAAACTCTGAACAAATATCAAGAATTTTAGCCAAAAATATGTCCTTTAGAGTCCGCACATTGTTTTCCTAAGATTTGCCTTGGTGATACATAGTTTGTGACCCTATGTGACCATATATTGAGCCTAAAAGAGATTTTATGGGGTCAGACATCCTGACCATATATCAACACATATGAGCAAAATTGTGGCCTCTAGAAATCACACAAGGTTTTTTCTAAGATTTGACCTTGTGGCCTAGATTTTGACCCTATCTGACCCAATAAAGAACTTTACCGAGACTTTATGAGACATATATTCTGATCATATTTGAAGACATTTGAGCCAAAAATGTGGCCTTTAGAGTGAACATAAGGGTTTTCTAAGGTTTTACCTGGTGATCTAGTTTGTGACCCTATAAACCTCAATATCGAACTTGACCGAGATTTCATGGAGACAAAGATTCTGACAAAATTGCAAGGTATTTGAGCCAAAAATGTGGCCTCTAGAATACAAACAAGATGTAGACGGACGACTAACGACGAACGTCGCACGAGAGGCGCCGGACACAGCTAGATCACAAAGACTGACCTTGAGCAAGTTGTGCTAAAGTGAGCTACAAAAATATTATAAAAAAGGTTGGTTGGCGACCTAAACCTCGGAACTACGACTTGAATAAGCTGTAGTTTTGACATTTTAGTCTCTAAGCAAACAGAAATGCTTCACAAAAATATCGTCCAATGTTGGAGTTCAAAGCTTACGTCCGGTTATAATGTATAATTTGATTGTTCTATCGTTTTTTGTGTGTGTGTGTGTTCTTTATTGACAGTTACGTCAATTACCGTCAATGATATGATAAAGACGTCCCGACCCGACTTTTCAGCCATTTTGGAAATACCATTCCTAATTGACCTATGATAGATCCGATCTCTTTTTTTAATTATTTATTTTATGGAAATGCTGGAATGTCCCCTTTCTCGTGACGGGCCACTTTTTATCCATTTTCTATCAATTTATCTTTTCAGACGACAGAATCCGAAGATTATCTAGGCATCTTACAATGAAATACTTCACACAAATATGGCTTCTTTGTTCACTTGTTATTAGGTAAGTACTGTTGAATGCAGTTTAAATTGTAAAATCTGGTGTTTTAATTGATTGATTGATTGATTGATTGATTGGCTGATTGATCGATTGATTAATTGATCGATCGATTGATCGATCGATTGGCTGTTTGTTGGTTAGCTGATTGATAGATTGATTGATTGATCGATTGACTGGTCGATTGATTGACACATTAAGGTTTACACCACTTTAAACAGTTATTGTGTTAAATGGCGGTAGCTGGTCATCTTACGGTAGTCTCGTGCCATTTCCCACACCAGTACAACCACAACATTCTATCAGAGCCACCAGCTGCTCGTCCTACGTTGGCTCACTACTTATCATTCGATCATTGTCGAGAGAAAAATTACCCATGTCGAGATGTCAGAAACGATGTTGGCCGAGCCCGGCATCTAATTCACAACGCCAAGATCGGGAACAGGGCACATTAATGAGAAGAGCTAGAAGGGCCCGGCTTTGAAATTTAAAAACAGAAAAAAAGAAACCTAGTGTAACGCTAAAGACGGGGCAGCATTAGAACCTTTATTTGAACTCTTTACATTTTGTGATATCTTTGTTATTACTAGAGATTTGCCATCGGAATTGAAAATATATAGAAGCCATATTTAAAATCAAAACAGCAACATTATAGCATCGGGAGACATTTCACCAGATGGATTATAACCGCTTTTCAATCTGAAAATTTCGTCCCCCCACACCGAGCGAACGGCATTCACACACAGCTGTTATTGTTTCCCCGCCCATGGAAATAGGTTTGTGTAGGTATTACATGTAAAATCACTTACTGAAATTTGTCTTCTGCAACTTCTTTAAATTTGAGCCAGTCAAAAATCTTGTCGTCTGGTAATGGGTTAATACATTTTAACAGGTAATATCAACAGTACAATAACAGAACACGTTAATCGATGAATATTAAAATAAGTTTATGACATTATCTAAAATCACACAAGGACTCAGGTTCTACATATAAACGAACCGAGGAAAAAAATTGAAATAGAATTGATTGTAACAAGAAATATCTACTTCCTATTTTCGTATTTATTCTATATTTTAAACACACTTTGAATCAACTCAATCCACGACTTTCAATTTCGATCAGTCTAATTATTATGTCCGGTAATAAGTCAAGCCTATGTTGAAGTCTGATCAAAGTCTTAACCCATTCCCACGCAACAAAATTATAGACCAGTTCAAATTAAAAGAAGTTGCAGACAGCAATTTTAAGTTGGTGAAATCTTCAATTTTTTTGTCTTTTGGGAAAAAAAACAGTGTGGATAATGAAGAAATTGCTTGTAACAAGCAATTTCTTCATTATCCACAATTTTTTTCAAAGCTTTCATATTGAAGGGCGTTTAAAGGCGTCATTGTGTGGAAATGGTTTAACTATACGCTCTGTAGATTGGCGCCGTTCGAATTGTAATGCACTGTTAAGTGTAGTGAGGTCTACTCCTGTATGGCTTACTAAACAATAAAACATATCTGAATATTTTTATCTAAATCTATCGATTCATATGCCATAAAAAAGGCATCAAAAAAGCAAATAGTTGAACAGCCTTGGACAGAAATACTTTTTGTACAAGTATATAATGCGGAATAAAATGAATTTTACAACAAATTATGTTACAGAAAAGCTGCTAAGGCGAAAATAAAATAAGATAATTTGAAATTGTTGGAAATGTCTCAAGTATGTTCAATCCATTATCCATTATCAGCTGCAGTAGATGTGAAGAGACGACAAAGGATGACATGAAATTAAAGCGATCAGCACGAGATGCTCAAGACGGGGCACTGTATCTGGAGGAGACGGCTGACGATGTGGGCCAAGATAAAATGGAGAAGCGGTACTTTGATCCCCTAGCCAGTGAACTTGTTGGAAAAAGATTTGGGGACGGCTATTTTGACTCGCTTGCTAATGGACTTGTTGGAAAGCGTTTTGGTGATGGTCATTTTGATTCTTTAGCGAGTGGATTGGTAGGCAAACGCTTTGGAGATGGTCACTTTGACTCATTAGCAAGTGGGCTTGTAGGAAAGCGATTCGGTGATGGACATTTTGATTCGTTAGCGAGCGGGCTTGTAGGAAAGCGCTTTGGAGACGGACATTTTGATTCTCTTGCCAGTGGACTCGTTGGCAAAAGATTCGGTGACGGTCATTTTGATTCATTAGCTAGTGGTTTAGTTGGCAAAAGATCAAACAGGAATTACTATCGACCAAGTTGGAGTGACAAGCGTTATGACGGTCAAGGGTTCGACACACTCGCAAACGGGTTAGTAGGAAAGCGATCGGATGGATTTGACACTTTAGCGAATGGATTGGTTGGGAAAAGATACGGCCATTTTGATTCCCTCGCAAACGGTCTAGTCGGAAAGCGATATGGCACATTTGATCCTTTAGCCAGCGGACTCGTCGGAAAAAGGTACGGCACTTTTGATCCACTTGCCAGTGGTCTTGTAGGCAAGAGATACAGCCAGTTCGATCCTCTGGCCAGCAGCTTAGTGGGAAAACGTGACTGGGCAACCAAACGGCATAGATATTTTGATACTTTGGCCAGTGGACTAGTTGGCAAAAGAAGTGCCGAAACGGACAATATTTTAGACAAGGAAGAAAATGAATCAATATGATCTCGTATAAAAATAACTGACAAATATCATTTTTCTAGATAAGAAGGGAAATGTTGATTTTATTTATCCATGAAAATATCCATACAATTGCAATATCTTAATATCTTTAAATTGTCCGCTAAACATCTTTCAGAAATTTAGTGGGATTTTTTCCCTCTTTCTTTGGGGGAGGGGGGGGGGGTTATAGTCTTGTATCTTTTATGAAAAAGAAGAGTCATGCATGGACATTCTTACCTAGAATCTTGATATTAGAATTCAAACGGTTGTATTTTTCAAACAGAAGCTTGGGTAAGCACAGTCGGTCCGGCTTAGTGAACACCTTTACCAAACGACTATTTCCAATAACCCATGATCAGACGGCAACACTTTAGACTGGTCAAAATTGAAAGGAGTTGCAGACGACAATTTCAAGCTAATGAAATTTTGGATTGTACCTTCGGGTAGAAAACATTGCGGATAATGAATAAATCGCTATTGACAATTTCAATATTACGATATTTAGGACCAGTCATGAGATTTCTTGGACAAAAGATGATCCAAACCGAGTCCAGAAAAGTGAAAATTATCGATTTTCGGCGGGATTAGCTTGTTTTAACCCATTCCAACACATAAACGATTTTTGACACCCAAGGAAAAAAACGTTGGAAATATTGTGAAAAATGAAGAAATTGCTTGTCACAAGCAATTTCTTCTTTTTCCACAATTATTTCTACCCCATATGACAAGTTATGAATAAATAACAACAACAGCAAATAGTAAACAATAGATAATTAAGTAAATGAAACATGAATAGAATAAATGAATAAGATACATCAATTAAAGGTTTGCATCTGCAAAAAACTTTGAATTCGGACCAGATTGAATTTTGATCGTCTGGTAATGGGTTAAAGGAACTCTTGTGACAAATTCTTTTTAGGCATAAACCCTCAAAAAATCTTTAGATATACGGATAATCGGTACATATATCATGCGATAAGATGACAGCATTTCAAGAGTGAATCTATACACATGTGAGGTAAGGATGTTCACTTTAAAAGCAATGTTTGAAAAGTTTTTGTTAACCGACCATTTTCTTATTCGATCGCAATTTTAACATCCTTCTGGTCGTCGCATATTTAAATTTATTTTTTGATGAGGGAACTCTAGCACATATATTATCATGGGAACTCTTTTCACTTGACAAAAATGTTAAATGAGCACGATCTAAGAAACATCCTAGCACTTAGGATTTTGTGTCTTATATTTTTCGCCAAGAAAATCGCAATGTTTGCTTATGCCTTAAAACAGAGATTTTTTTGTCTAAATTACTTCTTATATTAGACAAATTGCTCCTTTATCAGTTTTGAAAAGTGTTTCAAAGAAATATTCTCTTAAATATAAAATTAATTGTTAGTGAGAATTTAATCACTCTTAAAAAGATTAAGTTAAAATAAGATAATGGAAAATATCATTATAGATAAAGTTTGACGTATTTCTTTAAAGAAATAAACTTCAATTTGAATTTTCATTTTTCAGGCTTGCTTTTTTTGTTTCTTCCATCATTTTTAAGCTTATATTAATCTGTTTAAGTTCGAGAGCGACGAAAGCTTTAAGCTTAAAGAGTCGTTCTCGAAAACAAAATGCAGATGTTTTCACGTCCCCGAAAGAGAGGTTGTGAGGTTGTAAACATTGAAGAAAATGTTTGAAAGAAACGTTTCTTCAATGACCACACTGTTTCTATACCCTAAATGGCAAGGACTTTCTACTAAATTCGACCTACTTGAAATTACCGCCTGCAACTCTTTTCAATTGGGACCAGTCTAAAGTTATGTCGTGTGATGATGGGTAAAGAAGAACGGTACATATTCTATTTACAAAATTACTTGAACAATTAAGTTCATCCTCCTTATATACAGTGGACATTAGCACAACAAATAACATGTACATACAGGTAACAATGGCATATATTTGAATGAATGAAATTGATTAAATAACTCTCTTATACTGCGAAAATAACGGGGTTTTCAGAACATGTATGCCCTGTTTCTTATTATTCGTTGGGCTTTGATTTTTACAAGGTGGGAGAATATGAATGTTATTGTTTGGCAAATACCACTGCCATCTAATTTTACATCTGGATGACTAAGACATACTATTAAGTATCTTACCCATGAATACACCCCGGTGATGGTGTGGCTCGAACCCGTTGCTTCTAGATCAAGAGTTAAGCACTCTTACCACTCGGCCACCGAGGCAATTTGTTGTAGTTGTTGCCGTTGTTTTTCAAAAATAGTGGCTTTCATGATCTCCAAAATATGTCTTTGCTCCCCCCTCATTAGTAGAAAATGACAAAGGAAAGTAAATGTAAAATTGTAAAAGTCTATTCCTTGGCGAGGAATTTTACACGATCCGTCTACCTTGTCAATTAATTGATCTCGCTATCGTTTTCCACAAACTAGCTGAGATTACCGAAGTTTCGTAATAAAGTCGTATTCTACATATCGTACACACATATAGTCAAAGAAACTCTGTGAAACATCCATTTTCTTAGACATCAACATTCAAAGTGTTGAATGTTGATGTCTAAAAAAATAGATGTTTCATATTGTTTATATACACAGTCAATTCTACAGAAAGCACTAGCCGAAAATGAATTAAAACACTTTAATTGAAGGTTGTTTACATGAATTCCCTGCGCTTGGAATACTTATTAACGTTGGTATATGTTTTTGAGAAGAAAAACATTTGAAAATAAAAAAGTTGCTGTAATGCTTATTTCTCCTGCATTTTCTCAAAATCTTCACTTGAAGGTCGTAAAAAGCAATATTGTACGGGGAAAGATAAAGATGATCGTTCTCAAACATATCGTGCCTTAGCTTCTTATTTTCACACCCAACCAAGTAGACTGAGATTTAAGTTTTCTGCTTTTCCACTTCTCTAAAGTTAATTTAATTCTACGAATTCTTTTCGGAAATAATTTGATATCTGTATCGGTGTAATTATTGACCGGAGTATTTCATGTCCAACACAATTATAATTTTAATACAGAAATCGGAATTTCTTCTTTAAACAGCCTTCTTAATTTTCGTAATTGGTCAAGTGACGCAAAATGGTGTCCGATAACATCGAAAAAATGTTCCTTACACATGTGCATTATTGGTACATAAAAAACAATAAAGATGGGTAAAAAACTTAATGAAATATAATAAATGTGAACGCTGATAGGTATAACATTGATACAATAATCAACCGTTTGTCTTTACATATATAATATCCCATCCCAATGCATTGCATTTTTAAGCGTTATCCCATTCCCACTCGATTCTTCTTATCAAGCTGCGTCAAGCCGAAAATTTAGAAAACATTGTAGAAATTTAAGAACAAAGCTTCATAGTCAACAAACATTTTCTGTGATTCAAGAAAAAGTTGGTTTTTTTACGATCATAAAATTGTTCTCTGCAACTTCTATCAGTTTGGACCAGATTCAAGTCTTTTTCGTATGGTAATGGGCTAAATAAAACTCTCTTTCTCAACTCTTAACGACGTATCCTTATGAAATATTTCTCATAGAAAACAGTTGATGATCCCCTGTTTATTCTAGGTCTATTTTATTTCTACATTCGTGTTTCGTTATCCATTAACGCAATCTATGGTGTTTGCAATCCAATACATTTTAAAGTGGTAACATTAAACCCCAATTGAATTTTTCTTCAGAAATCGGTTTATCACCAGCGAAGAACATGTAAATGAAGTTGAAAGTTTTCTCTAAAAGCATCATTAATTTTATTAGTCCTAACCCTCTTTCAATCTCTGAATTAGAAAAATACATTAAGATGGTTTTTAGGGCTGTTATTTAAAAGAGATTATTTTCTTGTAACTGTATTTCAAAGTGGAGTATGTCGTCCGTTTTTCTAGTGAAACTTTGTAAATACAGCTTATCCTAAGCTGTAGTTGCGAAGTTTTGGTAGAACACCGTCTATATGTTAACCAAATGGTTGTCCAATGGAAGAATGTACAGCTCGATATTTTTAAAACACTAGCTCATGTCATACTGAATAAAAATCCTCGACGGGATTACATTAAAATCAAAGGGGTGATAGCACAGGAAGCATACGTTGTCGGTAAATAATTATTTAGAAAGTTCATCTAATAAACAGCTCTGGATAAATAGGGACGAGCAGGTTTTGTAGATTAAAATGAAGCTGCACGAAAGTGCAGATTGATCTTAGTCTATTTCTTTTACCAAATCAGGAATAATCTGAGTTCAGCATAAAAGAAAAAAATAGATGACGTGAATTAGAATCTTCAAGTGAACCGAAGAATTCGTGTCTTCTTTCTGAAAGTCATGCAAGTATTAACCGAGCCTATGAATTAAGAATAAAAAATATGACAAAGTTTACAGGTATTTTACAAAAATAAATAAATCAATAAATGAATGAAAACAATTGATGTTCTAACTGCGCCTAAAAAGTTGTCATTTATCCAAATAACATACAATAACACACTAATGATATTAGCAGTCAGGGATGAAAATCGGCTTAGGCGATTGGTAAAGTAGCAATGAAGCTGTCAACTTCTGGCGACTCAAAAAATAGTAAGCGAGCCTTTGTGAGTACACGTTGGTAAAAGATGGAAACTAAATGCAATTCAAATTGATTTAATCAGATGTTTAGTGTAAATCAATGGGAAAATATGACAAGATAGAGGACCAATATGTCCCTATATTGCTCACCCGAGTTCTCAAGTGAACAAAGAAACAGAAAGCTACAACTTCAAAGCGGGTGCTAGTTTTGAAGGCAAGGTAATTCTCATGACGATCAAATTTTTTGTATTGAACTTAGAAAATGATAAATCAATATTTATCCAAGGTCCTAAACTGAACAAGAAAGTGGTATGTAAGGTTTTAAGATGATTCGCCTGTAAGTTTGCGGTCCCTTACTTTTTACATTTTATCATCAAAAGAGGCATTCCGAATTTGCAAGCATGAGAGTCTAAACAGCGATATTGTCACTTTCCCGTTTTTTTCCACAGGCACAATCCCTTTACAACAGGACTCAAACTTACGAACTTACAAACATTCCACTTAAGTTTTAATAAGATTGAGCCAAAATTGTGCCCCTCTTGTATAATTACCGAAGTTATTATTCAGACCCCGTTCCCTGTGTTTGTTTGTGTTTTCAAAAGATTTCTTTATTATGACCCGATATCCATTCTGAACAAAATTAATCAAGACGGAACCATAATTGTGGAAGATTCGGTGTAATCAAGTATGTCCTAGATCGCTCAACTGAGTCCAAAATTAAGCAAACAAACATACAACTGCAAAACTGTTCTTATTCGTGGAAACAAAGCAGTACATTGGGCTTATAAAACTCGTATATATGTTAAAAGCCGTTAATTCATATCAAAGGTCTGACCAAGTGGCCAACTCTTTTCGCTTGTGAATCCTTCAGTCCTATTTATAACAGGAGACCTTCCTTTGACCTAACAATCATTCAGACCAATTATTGATTGGACCTAAATTGTGACACATAGAGTTTAAACTGAATAATTAACGTTCAGGGCCCATTTACCTACGTTTTAACACGAAACCTTCTCATTTTTGAGATCATCCATCCTTGTGACCTTGAAACATTCTGAGCTCTTTTTATCAAGTCTGAGCGAAAAATGGCCTGTATAGATTGTATACTGGGGAATTTTATGTAAATGTTAGTTTACTGACAAGAAACAAAATGCAATTAAAAGTTCATTATTTTCATTCCCCGCAGATTGTACACGAGTTGTCTGTCTGTCTAACGCAAACTTAACCAACAGCTACATTTACGAAATGATTTTGAACAAGTTATAGACGGTCTATATTATATATTGTTAACAGCGAACAATAATTGGATTTTTTAAAATTTGAGAAAAATGATAAAAAGATGTTGCGTAAATAGAGCTACTAATGAAAAACATATGTATCAGAAATATGTGGTCCTTATAAAGGGAAGTAATGATTTGAGGCAAACTCACTTCCATCGGCCAAACTCGATGGCTCTTCCCTTGGTGATCCTAGTACCATAATGTTAACAATAAAAAAAACTTTTCGAGTAGATGTTCCATGCAAAAATACCAAGGCTCTATGCTCAATATTTTCAGAGGAAAGATATTCAAAGGTTACTTCATATTTTCACTTTTGTTGCCATTGTAACTAGAGTTTATAACAGATTTCAATTCTTTTCATGTTTATATAAATACAATTAATGGTCATTCCGTTAGCATTTTGCTGAAATTGATCCAGCAGTTTTGGAAACAGTTGTCGTTTAAAGAGAGCCCTTTTTTATTCCTAATCCGTCTGCTCATTATTTTAGCAACTGTCAAAAAGATCCTTACACTCTTCAAAACACCAAGGATATATGTCTGGTTCAGAAGATTTCTGAAATAAACTTTTATTTTTCACTTTTGATGTCATGGCATTCAGAATTTTACCGATATTTCATTCTTTTAAACATTAGTTTAGGGGAGACACATAAGGAGCTTTTCCGCCATTATTTATGGAAATTGGCCAAGCGGTTGACTCTCAACCCTTGAAGGACGTCGTAAAGATAGATGAAAATAGCTCACCTTGAGTTCTTCATTATTTAAAGACAAGTCAATGATAATGCCCCATGTTTCTATTCGGCAGAAGTGTTGTAAAGCACTGATACACTTTTTTGGTGTATGTGAGTGCGCGTGTAGATATAAATACGCTCGGTATATTGGCATTTGTTTCATGTTATTTCATCTTTAGTAACGACGTGAACGTCGCCAACCATTTTTCTCCTTCTTCTTATTTTACTCTTTTGTTACATTTCAACGGACATAATTTTTTTTTGCAAAATAGCCGTTTAAAGTGTAAATGGAACTTTCTGTCGGAGTCAGTGGGCGTAACAAGCGAACAGTCAATAGTCTGATGTCAGCTTTTCGAAATAAGAGCGTTTCAGGTCATAGAATGATCAGAGAAAGATCGGAAGTTCGTTGTAAGATCGTCATGATAGAAAAGAGACAGTCTTGAAAACGCAGTTAGAACGTAGTCGAATCGTGCTTGAATAGACCCAGGTTTATGTCGATTTTTCTAGCTGTCACTGCACTCTTAGTAGCGTAATAACGATATCTCCACGATGATTCACGCTTTTTTGTACTATTACATGTATGACGTTTCTATAAAGCCCCTTTTACGACTTTACCCGCTTCTTGATTACCACGATCCCAATACGATTGTTTGAGGCATGGTCGAAATGATCGTTGTTAGAGTGTAGAGCTTCTCGATCTTCGAGGTGTCACGTCTTCACCAAAAAATTGATCGTAAGGTAAGAAATTAATAAAAAAAAAATCGTTTGTTTGTTTAATTGATTTTGCAGCTTCATACGGAAATGTTGTTAGTTTTGTAGTTTTACACCTCGATGAAAAAAAAAGAAATAATCTTAAAACAGAATATCAAAGGGGTTTGTAACTTTTTTTTGGAACTACTTTGCGCTCAAGCATACAAAATATTTCCGTGCTAATTTTTCTCATAGAGGTATGGCACGAATATTTCAACAAATCAGGGTGCAGAAATTTTGATAGACTCAACTATAATTAATTATACTAGATAACGTGGTAAACTCTAGCGAGCGTAAGCAAATACTCGAATCTATCTATGATAAAAAGGATTAAATTGTCCTTCGATAGTCGAATAAATAGTTCTCATATCTTTCGGAAACAGACGTCAGGACTAAAACAAACATATCCGTTTATCTCGATGACCATTGTTTGGTTTGTACTTTTAAGGTCTCTTAATGATTCCTTGACCCAAATCTTGAGATGTTGAAGGAGCTCGAATATTGACCAATCCCAAGTGCCCCCGTTCCTTAACGTTGCATCATCAAACGGTACATCTAATCATGGTCTCGCGTTATTTCACTAGATGGTAATGCCACTACGTTCAATCAAAGTAAATTGGCCAATTGCAATTGTCAATCAAAGAACTAATCGATCAATCAAACATTCATTTAAACCGGAAATGAACTTTGAACTCGGACAAATCAGGTGAAGCATTTTTTTGTTGTTGTTTTTTGGCGACTTAAGGTCGTAACTACAGCTATTTCAAGTTGTAGTCACGACGTTTAGGTCGCTAACCAACATTTTCTCTTTTTGTTACTGGCCATAATTTTTTCAAAATAACGCCGTTTAATATCGAATCGTTACTTCATGTCGGAGCCAGTGGGTCGGGTCACCCTTCCATTTTCCCTGCACGACACATATATTTTATTTGGACAAAACCTTGTCCAATAATTTCTTATTCTTTTTCTTGATAAATGAACGGAAGCAGTGAAAAATCTATCAAAACAGTGCGACAATAACGTAGATTTTTTTTTTTGGTCAAAATATCAAGTGATGATCCACTTGGAAATCTCATTTATCCTCTGGAGGGCATTATTCCATTCCCACAAAGTGACACTTTTTGACGTCCCTTGAGAAAAATATATTCGAAAATATTGCGTGAAGTGAAGAAATTATTGGACCAAGCAATTTCTAAAATTCCCATATTATTTTACCCAGAAAGTTGAAAAATTTGAAATTTTCATATATACTTCAATTGTCGTCTGCAATTTCTTTTAATTTGGACCAGTCTAAAAATTTTGCCGCCTTATAATGGGTTAAAGAATACGTTGTCCTTGATTCCATATCAAAGAGAGCGAACGTGTTCCATTTTTTAGGATATTGTGAGTCTTGAGGCTAAAACCATTTATCCATGCAGCATTCAACAATTATTTGAAACCATAGGAGCTTAATTAATCTTAATGGTATTTTTTCTCAAATATTACCATGCATACCGTGTTCTAAAACTAAAAATGCACAACAGATCTCTTTTTTAAAGATTTGCTCTAGAAATATAGAGGTCGTCATGACATCTTCATAAGCCAAAGGTGACGCCATCTACACATAGTAGACGTCACCTTTGGTTATCGAAGATGCTTTTATTAGAGCTAATGAAAAGTACATCTAAATTGGCCGCCGTCATAGCGAAGGTGGTAGCGCATCAGACTCCAAATCTTTAGCCGTTGGATGTCATGGGTTCGATCCCCGGTGGCAGCACATACCCTACCGACATTTGTCTCACACCAATGGGTGAATAATCGTAAACCTAAGTTGGACAGCAGCTGGAGGTTAGGAAAGGATGTAATGGTAGTTATGGTGCGAGATACACCTGGAATCCAATGTTAGGTACTCCAGTCGCCGCGATATGACTGAAAAGTTTTAAAAGCGGCGTTAAGCAAGAAAGAAAAAAAATTAATTCCAGCATCATAAGGAAACATTCGGGATCTTTTGTATGTAGATTATTCTGTGGTTTATTATTATCATTGATATTAATATGACCTGGTAAGATAGCAAGGACAGTCTGGGAAGTGGGAAAATTGTCGGCAGTTGTCAGACCGTAGTTAAATATATTTCAAATAGCAAACCAGATGGGCTTCTAACCCAATATAGGATAACAATTTTATAGTAGTCAAAATTGAAAGCGGTTAGTTACAAGCGATTTTCTTCTTGTCTCGTAATGTTTTTTCTGTTAATTTTCGGGATTGCATGGACTTCAAATGACGTATGAATACTAGAATCTTCAAACTGTATGCTCTATCCGTAATATGAGCTACGGTCAGCAAAAATATTTAAATAGAGCGTATGTACATTGATGTAAATTCCTCTTTTAAGAGCAAAAAGTAAAAATCCATTCAGAGCTTTCACTACCTTGCAATTGATTCGAATGCATTTTTGTTATTCTGTTTCATGATTTTTTCAATTTAATAAACCCTTTCTTATTCAGCAAAATTCTAGACCTTCCCGAATTCAAAGGTTTTGCAGACGAAAATTTGAATTTAATTAGAAAATAACCATTCAGTAGGGTAGAAAATATTGTGAAAAAATGTAGAAATTGCTTGTAACAAGCAATTTCCTCTTTTCTACATTTTTTCTTAATTATAGAACCACGGGGGCGTAAAAAAACAGGGATTAAACAGAAAAGGGTTAATCTAAAAATGAAGTTTATCATTTCAGAAACTTGTAAACGTTCTATCAATGAAAGATGACGCGTTATTTCAGGTGGGGTACAGCCTTCAAACTACAGATCTATTGGGTAAAATAGACAAAAAGTGGCAATTGACAATATAAGGGTGTTTTTAAGACGAAAACACAACCAACGTCAATTTGATTTTGAAATTGACAGAAAAGAGTTCAATTTGGGAGTCTGTGGCAAAGAAATTCTTCTGAAAATCGTCAAATGACAAGAGAACGTGTCATTTCGGTGAGGTGAATTAACCTTATTTGCAAACGACGTGGGAATTCGTGTTTAACACACGTCTGAGTAATTTCACTTATAATTATGATTGCATGTTATGATTGATTTACCATTGGGAATATTTATATGTTGTTGAAAACGATTATCGGTATTAAAAATGAAGGTTTTTGCTGTCTGTCTTAGACAATAATACTATAGTGAAAGGACCCCTATTTCAAGTGCTGTTAAACATGTCGCTTGTGTTTAAGTAAATTTCAAGAGATTTTGATTAATTACGAAACGTATTTACAGTTCATTTGACTCAATTTTCAAATAAAACCACACATATTCGGCTAGAGGCTGGCCATTTTGACCTGATCATGACCTTAATGTTGAATACATGAATACGTTTTCGACGAAGTTTCGGAAACATACGCCACAATCACAGAGGCTTAAAAATCACTTTTGCACTTCTTGCGATAGCGAAATAGAAGGAGCGCATGTCTACAAGAAAAATGCCTGAAATCGAATCTCTATCAGGAATGTTGTCTTTAGTAGGTCAATATTGTACAAAAGGAGTTGTTTTCAAACACATATGTCACTCACGACCTACAAGCAACCTTTGTCAAAACGCACTCTTCAGATTCTTCTTTTTTGTCGAGCCCGCTTGCGGTTAGCGGGACATAGTTGTCATTATGACAAGTCGGTGTATGTGCGTTAGTTCGTCAGTTAGTCCGTCCGTCCGTCCGAATTTGTCCGGACAACAAGTCCTACATTTATGGATGGATTTCAAAATAACACAATTATTCTCCATCATAAGTAGATGTGCCATTTGAAAGAATTTTGGGATAGTTTTAATGTCAAGGTCACAGCTCAAGTTCAAACACTAAAATTCTGTTTGTCCGGACAATAACTCCTACATTTATGGATGGGCTTCAAAATAACACAATTATTCTCCATCATAAGTAGATGTACCATTTGAAAGAATTTTGGGATATTTTTAATGTTAAGGTCACGGCTCAAGGTCAAACACTAAATTTGTGATTGTCAAGAGCATTTCTCCTACAATTGTGGATGGATTTTAAATAAATTGGCACAATTATTCTCCATCATGAGTAGATGTTCAATTTGAAAGAATTTCTTGGATAGATTCAAGTTCAAGGTCAATATTCAAAGTTCAAGGTCAAACACTAAACTTGTGCTTGTCCGGAGCATGATGCCTACAAAACTTTGCGGGCTCGATAGCAGTTGTCCTGGGAAAACCATCTAGTTCTAAACTTATCGTTACGGTTTTATGCTTGTTCGTGGTTTTTATGTTAGTGTGAAAAGATAATAATTACTTTTGAAAAACAATAAAAGCTTTACTTCTTTGTAAAGCCAGCTATTAGAATTTATCTTTAAAAAATAATCAAATACTAAGTCGATCTAGTACAATAGAAGCAAACAGAAAATATGCTATAACTACATGTATAACCATACACTATGCGTGTGAACTAATCTACTCAAGGACAGACTTAAGTTGTAACCGACTAGCTTGGTTTAAACCTATTTATTTTAAGTCGAACGGGAAACATGTTATGCCAACTAAGGCCAATCCCTCTCAATTATGCTTCCCGTAGAAAAAAAAGCAGTATTCGAACCGATGATGTGAGCCAAACCCAAGATCGATGGCCGCTTCCGGGTTGAAATATACACCGTAATCATTTGATGGAGTTAATGTATTATTCTTTTCTGAACAAAAAATAAACAAAGTTGTTAGTTATTGCTAAAATTGCATGTCAAGATGAAGCCAAAGGAAATTAAAGAGAAAAACTCTAAAGTATGTATAGAAATAAATTCTACATACAACATACTTGGGTATTTCACTAAACTTAGATTGAAAAATGATCACCATCATGGTAATTCGACTGCACATAGCATGTAACGTTGGACCCAGGTTTGGTGGTGAAAAGAGCCACACCATAGTTGGGTCCAACAGCTGTGCCGAGGGGAAGTGGTCGAATAGTGATTCGTTTAAATGACAATGATAGAATCCGGTTTAATTGTATCCACTATACATTAATCTTACAATGTGTGTATTTCCGCTTATTTGTCGTCGCTACCGTAGCATACGCCCATATGAGCGACCCCCGAGAAGACGGTTTGTTGTACGGGGTATAGGGCAAGGATACAGGACGAAACTGCTGAGAGCTCCGTCTGGTTCTTTAACGTTCTCGGTTGATAGCACCGTCACACGAGGCTTCGGTTTAACGTCTCATCCGAAATACAATTAGTTTGTTAGTTGATATGGTCAGCCCAGGGCCCGAACCCTTGATCTTGAGGTTTGAAGTCAAGTGCTCTACCAACTGAGCTAATCATGCTGACAAATTACAAAGTCATCCGGCATGTCTAGCTGTAATATGCGATAAACAGAGGTCCGCGTGGGCGTGGCTTATGCGGTGAACTAGAAATCTTACAAAAGAATGAAATGCTGGCGCCACGTACTGGTCACGTCGGTATATACTCGGACAAGGAAAAAAGTATTCGCTAATTTTCAGAATTGACTTTCGGCATTGACTATTATATGCACAGGTGCTGAGGAATAATATTTACGGACGATTTCGTTAATCTCTCTGACCGAGCGGGTTGATTGATTGACTAGCGAAAGTTAAAACTTCATCACTGACGTCATAGTTGTAGGTAAAGAAACCTTAAATTTTGGTTGGTCACAATTTAAAAAATATCGAAACTTCTTTCATGCGTTGTGACTTATCGCGTGGAATCATTTTGATCTTATAATTTCAATCGTCATATTTATTTTGGGGGCCTCGAGTACGGTTTCTTATCAATTTTGTTGAGTGTTTTTGGGGAAAATATGGATTTAAGCTAGGCTTTTATGTACGTTGCATGGATTTAAAGAATATTCGGGACCCACGTCCTAAGACTGAGAGCACAATACGTGAGTGAAGAGTTAACTAAGCTCGGCTTCTTAACTAAGAGATAGCCCGAATACGATTTCCTTATTATAGCGTTATCTTAAACAGGTAGCTCTTACATGAAGTAAACAAAGGAAAGAAATGTTCTTTTCACATAGCTATTCTCGTTTTCTATAGCGAGCAGCATTGTCCTATAAATACATGTGTAAAACCGAACCTTGAAATGACGTCATGGTGACATCACCAAGACACACGATGCCCCGGCATTTTTTAGTTCTTGGAACATGATTACTTACTTGCTTTTCTATATCTTTACATTGATCTAATTATATATCAATTGAAAGCTGTATACTTACGTGTTTGGAATTTGTTACAGCGAACCCTTTCAGACTTCTACGCTATTTATAAGTAGTTTTAATTCTGCATAGGCCTAAATGTCCTTCAAAGATTTAATTCAAACCTCAATCTACGTCATTTAACGTTTGATTTAAACATCCCACAATGAGACAAGTCCGTATACTAATTTAGTTCCTTTCGTTTCAAAGATAATCAAACATTTGCGATTTAACTCGGTCAATTAAATCATCTTTGACCCAGAAGAAATGTCTCGAAATTGTTAACACTCCATTAAACACAGTCCATAAGCATTTCGAGAGTAATTGGCTATGAAGAGGTCTTGAAACTAAATAATGCCGTACTTTCTAGGTCTAAAGTAGTCATTTTTCTCCTTCAGAATAAATATGTAATTATCAATTTCCCATATCACAAGATTAAATAGACAAGATAAAGACAAAGTTATGTTATCCATGAGGTAATATGCAAAGGATAATTCGCTCGGCTTTTCGCAGTTTCAAATGAAAGCTTCCGATTAAACTTGTCCTCACTTTGTGGGATTGTTTCTAGACTCCCCAAGTTATGTTTCTATAAACAAAATGCGAAAAGGATGACCGTATTAATTTGGGTATAGGACTGAGATCTTAGCATACGCTGAACACCAACAATGAATGAAAACTAAGAACGACTTTAAATAATCTGAATTACCATCCCAGCCAACTAAATACCTAGCTCTAGCCAACGGTTTATCCAATTATTCGGAAACCAAGTTCTTTGCGAATGATCACCATTCCTATCACTTTGATATATATTACAAACAAGATTAAAATTTCGATCGGAAACAAGATCGCCACAGTATACCTAAAATCCTAAAAGCATTTAGAAATGCAACAAATAAATGTTGGTGATCGAACTGGCGTTTGAAGAAACAACTCGATGCAAAAATAAGCACATTTTAACTCACAGTATACTAACAAGGCCAGTCTGCGAATAAATGACGTTATGTGTGTTGTGATCGGTTTCCAAAGTGTCAATGGGTGCGTTCAGGGTTCCACCATCGGTAACCAAGTGTACTTACCATCGGCTAACGATGACCATCGGTAACCAACTAACTCTGAAAGAAAATTGGTACCAATCGGTAAACAAGCATGGTGGATAACCAACCGCCAAGAGTGAGGCAGATGATTCCTGCTATGATTATGTTACAAAAAGTTCTGTGGTGTATATTTCTATAAAAATATCGCTCTACTTATTAGACGCAATAAAGGGAATCTCCTCTTGTTTCACAAGAACTTTGTAAGTTCTGTCTTTGCTTACTGGTAGCCTTAGTGGATTAAGAATCGCCGTACTTTGATTGTTTTACGCCATCTTTGATTTACTCAAAACGAGGCTACCGAAGCTACCCGACTTGTCTACTCGCGGGTGAATTGGCTACCAACAAAATTCCCATCGGTATACCGAGGGCTACCGACGGTTACCGATGGCTACCAACGGTACCAAAGGGTACCAATAGGCCCCGATGGTAGAACCCTGAACGCACCCAATATTTGTTAAGTTTATAGTTAATTTTTAACCTGATTACACGTAGCCTCGGTAGTGACGTCTTTTATCATTTTTTAACCGTCTTACATTCCTACTGTTTTCCAATTTTAAAGTGGAAAGTAGTACTTGTCAAGATCATTAATATGCAAATAAGGCCCTGTCTGATATGACTTTATGTTGTAAGGCAGGTGATATCAGGTCAATCCAATCTTCATTGCATGATATAAGCTACCACCATGGTAATTAACTTACTGTATAATAAACCTGTATTATAACTCTACTTACAAAACTAAGCAACTTTAAGACATCCACGTGGTAAGTTAATATATAATAACCCTGTATAACAGCTCCACCTGAAAAATTGAGCCACTTTTAGACATATCCGTTGCAAATTACTTCATAATTATTGAGACATCCGAGTGACAAATTCCTATTTAATGAATCTGCGCAAAAGGTCTACTTGTCTAAGTGAGTAAATTTAAGTCACTTCCTCCGAAAATTCCTATATTTAATGAACCTGCTTGAAATCTCCCCAGTCCGTCTCCGCGTACATCCAAAGCTGTTGAGCCCAAAAATTAATCAAAATCTCTTTACAAAAACCATTTAATGGAAAATCAAAATGTATTTTGAACTGACAACGACCTGCTGTCATCTAAAATCAATTTTAGCCGGCATGTCTCATAGTGACTGTAGCTTTCAGGGCTAGTGTAGAAGATGGAACATTTTGTGGACAAAGACGAAATAATCCTTCTGATACACGAACCTTGATAGGATAGCCATCTGTGTAAGAGAGTCACTTTGGGATAAATCTCTGAGTTGGCTGTGTTATCAAGGGTTGGCTGTTTTCTATAACAACGCAATTATTAGCTCGTGATGAGAGAAAGCTGATACTTTTATACGGTTCACAAGTGCTACCCATTTGCAGCAGGACGGATTGAGGTGGTCACTCCGCGTATGGTTGCTCAAGAACACACCTCCCCGTACCCTGAAAATAACCCGCGACTACCCGATTACTAACCAAGTACAATGTACTCTAATACTTGAACTATCAAGGCAGTCTATCTATCAATCCTTCAACAGTTTCACAGTTTTTCTCTTACAATGATATTAAAATTAATTCCGAAAATACGAGAGACCTTGCGCCATTTAGACTCATTGATCTTCGAAATTATGGGTTGTTTAGAAATTCTTGTCGTTTCATCGTGACCTCGTAAACAAGCTCTTGTTGATTTGCTACTGATTTGAGGCCTTTGTAGAGAATAAAGCAGTCTAATGAAGGGTGAGCAACCTCTTCCCGGTACAATTGAGACTATCTTTAATGTATTGTTGCATTTTTCTTTCCAAACCTAATAAATATAAGATATACTTGTTCTGTAAAATTGTGAGAGTCAAGTCAGATCTGATAGATTTTTCTTTAAAGCGTCAGAATAATTAAGTCGATGAAAATGTCGATTTAATGATTATTTCATACTCAAGTTTTCACGAATTAACTTTGCGCAGCATCGAAAAAAAGTATAATCGGTATTTCTAAAACAAGAACTACGAACACTATCTATCTTGAACTTTTATATGCTCAAGGTTTGAGCACCATAGCTGTCTTATACCGCTATTCTATTCTTCTTGGATGTAATGTGATTTTATGTCTCTCCATCACATACGTTTACATTCTAATTGTTATTAAGTGAGCATTCATTATATTAGTCCGCGCTTTTTTACATGTTGAACGAAATGAACCGTATACCATTTTGAATTTTTCTAAAATTCTACCGACCGAACTTTTGACTGATTCAAATTTCCATTATAAAATCAGATTTCTCTGATTTTCATATCGCTGATATGAAACCTAGTCAATAGACATATAAATAAACACGATTATATTGTTTTATGGAACATTTTCCCGAATTCATTTCTTTACTGTTCGTGCATCCTCTTCGGTGTCCTTTTTCTACAAAACTGAAATATGTATATACATGTATATGATTTCTTTCTTTACCAATTTGCGTCAAATATTATTTCTTAAACAGTTCTTTGTTGAAAAGTTTTTTTTTTCCCTATACTAAGATTGATTTAAACGAAAAATTAACTGAAAAAAAATAGACGTATCTAGACACTTCGTTCAAATCATTACAAGGCTTCAACATGAGAAGTTTTTAAGTACTGAATCCTGTCTCTGCAATCCACTTTTCGACTTACGGGGAACTGGAAAAAGAGAAATTGGGCGAACTAACCTTCTATCTATTTTTCTAGCAAAAATTTCACCCCCAAAATCGGAAATTGTTAGTTTTGATCTGATAATTGTCATAAATCTTTCGACTTTTCGATCTTCCGTGTGAACTTGGAAATTTGGAACTACTAACTTCAATTTTTCGCATTCCATTTTCGACTGCGACCATAACGTAGTGCATAGCACGCAGGACTCCATGTCAAAGGGTCCCGGGTTCGATCCCTGAACCCTGATCGTAGTGAATTTCTTTTCCGACACTTGTTTTCCACCAATGAGTGGATTATCGTAAACCTATGTGGGATGAGCAGATGGGGCTTGGAAGGGATGTAGTTGTAGTACTGGTGTGAGAAATACCAGGAACCTATGGTTGGGTGCTCCGGCCGACGCTATATGACTGAAAAACTATCAAAAGAGGCGTTAAACCCATCCAATCAATCAATTGCACTCCATTTTGAGGTCGAAAAGTTTTTTTTAATAACAGTCAATAAAGTTGTCGGGAAAAATTGACCTTTCGAGTTGATAAATAAAACAGCAACTTTTCGAAATCTCCGAGAAATGGAAAAGAAGAAAAGTCGAAATTTGAAAAAATGTGGTGCCCGAAAATTGTCATGAAATCGAACTCTGAATAAGGCTTTGAAAAGATTACGTTTTTTTTTCTACACTTACACACTGTTAAATTAGCAACCAGTGATACGTGAAATCTCTACGGATATTATCTTACAGGGAAAGTTTCAGTTTTAATCAAGAAATGAACATAAAACGATTGCAATTGATATGGGATTTTCCAATTTACACGATGAAAGACTGATTAATATTGTATTATCATGTAAATAGTTCTTAATGATTCAAACGGGTGATATTACCGTACCGAAATTACCACTCCTGTTGAAGAAAGAAGACATTTGATGAATATTGTTCTTCTATAATATTCTAATAAAAAGGAAATCGACGGATTACCGGGCATCAAAAAATCGATTGACCAATCAAATCGATCATCTATATCGTTAGTGAATGATGAACTCCAAAATTGTTGCTAAGCATTTTTGTGGACATGACAGCATAAAAGTCGTAACTAGAGCTTATTCAAGCTGTTGTTAGGACTTTTGTGACGTTCTAAACGTGTTATTTTTACATTTAATTGGTTGTGTCTCAGGTCCTCAGTCTTGTAGACAATAAATTTCTATTTCAGGTCTTAATCATGTTTAACTTCATTTTGTACTTTTGCATGCCTAAATATGAAAGTCTTAGCAGGACGAGTTCTCAGATAACGAATCGACGGTTCGCTGGCCCCGCCCACTGACACCTCTGGCACCGCCCACTGACACCACTGGCACCGCCCACTGACACCTCTGGCACCGCCCACTGACACCTCTGGTCCCGCCCACCGACACCTCTGGCCCCGCCAACTGAAACCTCTGGCCCTGCCCACCGACACCTCTGGCCCCGCCCACTGACACCTCTGGCCCCGCCCACTGAAACCTCTGGCCCTGCCCACTTACACCTCTGGTCAAGATTACCGACTCGAACAAGAAGCACCACTTCGGAATTGTACGACGTTATTTTTCATTATTGCCTTAACCATGTAACAAAAATGAAATGCTTAGTTGAAGACCTAAACGTCGAAACTACAGCTTGAATGAGCTGTATTTACGACGTTTCAGTCGCTAAACTAACAAAATCTCTTCACATAAATGTCGGCCAATGTGGGGTTTCAAAATTCATTCACAGTGTAAATAAATGATTTGATTGGTCGATTAATCCTTTGATTGACAGCTGCGATCGGTCAATCATTCAAGACAACAGACAAATGACAGGTCGTTGACTACGCTGCATGATTTCCCACAAGATAGTTTTTTGGGGTTGTTGTTGTTGTTGTTGTTTTAAGATATCAAACGCTGTCAGTTTGAAACGCGTATGCGAAGGAATAGATGGGCATTATTACGTCGTAACATCAGCTGGAAGAAGCTGTAGTTACGACGATTAAGTCCCCCAACAGTAAAACTGTATTTGAAAAATATCGGAGGCGAACATATCACTTTCAATTTAAATTAATGATTTCCTTTATTGTAATTATTGACACAAGAGTTCCGTCATAGTGCATCCAATGATAAGCTACAGAAAAAATCTAGTGGAAAACTAAGAAATCCGTTGTTATATTTTCATTATATCCAAAACGTGTTTTGGACGAGATTTAACTCTTTCAAGTATACTTCAAACCCCACTTTTTCAAGCAGTCTATAATTATAAAAGGAGGATTTGACCGCAAATTCGGGGAGGTAATCACATTCGTTTGATATAACAGTACCATCAGAGTTATTTTACTTTGTCAGCACTATTTCATCAGAGAGATAGGATCCAGCAGTGGTTAACAAGAAATTGCATTCCATGAAGTATTATATAGTAATGTAGAATGGTCATTTTAGATTAAGAAAACTGTCGACCCTGGCCCGCGAAGTCTGGTCAGGTTCCATATCTTTCTATCTTTTCAGGAGGTTCCCTTTAGTCGGATGGATCACAAATAATTCATGATTTAACAATACTTTTGAAAGATCAAGTTATACTGCATGACAGAATGTTAAATAAGGAATATTACGTAACATTTTGATCCAAAATATTTCATTTGATTCGAGGTGTGTGGGAATATCTTTGGTATTTCACGAGACCGAAAGTCTCGTGAAATATAGAACTTTCCTATGCAGTTGAGATAGGTAAGTAGGTCAAAGGTTAATGTCAAACGTTGAGCTCGATGGTAGATGTCAGGAATATAATCAATCACTTTTTACTTATGTTATCGAACTAATACTGTCCTTTACTTAATAATCAAAAATTCAAGAAAGTATTCAAAAGTTCAAGGTCATTGTTAAGCTCAAAGGCTAGAATTAATCTAGGATAGATGAGAAAAAAGTTTCAGTAATTATTGTGACATTTTTCAGCCCTACACAAAATGATTCCTAATCTAAGGACAGTAAGTCAATGGACAAAGGACGAATTTCATTCATGATGAAATCCAATCGTTGTTAAGCATCTTTTTTTCAATAATTACAGCTTTAGTATTTGTAATTGTACCAGTGAGTAGCTCAAAGGACAAGATCAAGGTAAAATGAAAAAGTAATAATCATTTGCTATTATATATGAGATGATACAGATAGTTAAGAATTCAAAATTTTAGATATTGGATCAAAGCTCAATGTCAAGGACAAACTCTAGAACTTGACTTCCTATGAAAGACAATCTCTGTAAATTATTATCATCGGTAGATAACTATTTTATAATGTAGAATTTCATAATTGACTAGTCGGTCGAGGGTGAAGGTCATTGGACTAATATCAAGTCAGATGAAAATCAATCTTTCTCAATATTTTATATCAGATTATACAGCGCAAGCATTGATAATCAACACTTATCATTTAGTAGGTCAAAGGTCAAAGGCTTAGCACAATGCCAGTAGAAATATTCATAACCATTTTGTTATAAGTATTAGATAATATTCATGTAGTCCCAGAGTAAATTATTCAAAATTTCAGAACGTACTAAGGCCTAACATTTCTCCGGATGAATGACATCGAGACAAAATACAGTCCAGGACTTAATCATCAAAATTTCAGAAAGTAGGCCAAAGTCAAGGTCATAGGTTGACCATGGTGATGGTTGTAATTCGTCATTCTTTTTTATTTATGTGCCATTACACTAGTTGTGACGATAATATAAGTAATTCTTTACCCTATTTGTCAATCTTATGGTACTGATAAGCCCTGTTCATAAAGCACATGTGTTTCAACCTTTCAAAATTACTCTAGGAAATCTTAAAAAACACGATTTCTTTCATACATCTGCCAGAAATTGTTTAAATTCAGCTGATTTTTACATTGTCAATATACATGTATGTTTAATATTGTACTGTAAGCCCAACGTTATTGACGATTTGCAAAGTTATTTACATATAACCTAAAATATTGGAATAAGTGGGAAAAACTGAATTTACACGAATTGAACGTGTAGCACTTGTAAAGCATACTTGCGACATAAAACTTGTATTGGGGAAATCTGCACTTGGTTTAATTTCTTTGAAGAGTTAGCATACCTAGACTATTGGGACCGAAGATCTGGTATAGATCGAGAGCAACCACTTCTCGAGTTGATTGGTGAATTACGTTTACGCATCCGCGAAGATGGTTCCATAAGGCCTGGCACCGCAAGACAATCGTCGCCAACCTGTTTTGCGTCGTGTAAGGCAAGCCAGAGTTCCCATTCGCGCTAGTAGGCCATATGTTGGACCGGTCCTAACAGTGTGTCACCGGGCTGCTCGGTTAAGCTAGATGTCATTTGCGTTGGGGTCAAAAGCAGTTTTTTTCTTCTTTTTCTGAGATTCATTCCGAATCAACATGTCGTTCGCTTGCGGGTTTTAAGGAGAATAGGAGAACGATTCGTTAACAACTGTCATGGTAAGAGCGAAATGGTTTGGAGATAGATTTCTGGGGTAGACGGAAGATAAACCTTGTTGTCTGACAAGGAAACTTCAATGCTCGGGGCTACGTGGGCCAACTTCTGAGACCTGAGGAAGTCCCCCTTCCCCCCCCTTTTTTTCTTTTTTTTTTTTTTTGAAGACATGGACCTGTTATCCTTAGGCACAACAGCACACGTTGCTCCACGTTGCACGAGTCAGTCATTAGTTTGTTTAAAAAAATCAAAGCCCTGAAGGGCCTGAGAGTTGCGACAACAGACAGATTGTCTGGAATTCATTACTAAATATAAACTGAAGGCTGTTGGCTCTTGACTGATCAAATAAGATTGATCCACTTAGAGGAGACCAATTCAAGTAAATTCTGCGTGTGTGTTTCTGTTTATCAAATTGTTAGTGAGTTCTATTATTAAAGCCTACTATGATTGGATCTGGCAGTTATGTACTATTTTCTTACATTTGACATCTGTCACACAGGTTACTTAAAAGTATCATGGATTATCTTAGGTGAATTGTTTTTGAAATATGAACATTTTTCCACTATCTATAAACATCAGAGAATATTTCTTCTCAGTGTTGCACATTAAGCTCTGGAAAGCAGTTTTTATTGTCTTAGCAAATGCAGAGGACAGATTTAATTGGGTTGGAAGTAACTTCTTGTTGTATAAATCTGGTTTCTATTTCTCTCAGAGGTACTTCAGTGCTTTGAATAAACAAATAATTGAACTTCAGATCCCAGCTGAAATTTTAAATGAATACTTCAAAGTTGAAAACATTTCAAACGTGTATTTCCTTACATTGCATCCAACGCGAGAAGGGTCGAGAATGACCGGAAATTGGTTCGAAAAATAATCTTATTAAATTGGGAAAAGCCCGCTCCCTGGCGGTACAAACACAATTTTTGTACAGAGAAATAATATTTTTTAACCTTAACAGGAAGCGCAGAAATTGCGGTAGAACTCTTGAGAAAACCATAACCTAATTCGGCGTTTCCATTCATCTGGTCCGTAAGTCAAATCAGCCTATCTAAGATATGTCATTAACCTGGGATATAACCATTGTCTCGAGGGTTAATGCCTATACTCGTCACTAAATAATCCTTATCGATTGTCACGAAATCAAACAACACTCCGGATTTAAATCAGGAACCAGCATTCTCGTTTAGTAGGCTATCAAGGCAGGATATCAACAAGTGCGCATGCGTTGTACGCCAAAAAGGTGTTGATAAACCTTCGGTTTGCCGCAACTCATGTGTGGAACATCATGCGCCCATTACAGCCTTTTTTCGGATAAGTTACCTTAATAAGTGACCTTGCATTGATGGTTGACCTAAACTTTACAGATAACCTATTAATGCGAGGAACCTATGTCCAAATATGAGCCAGGTACCTTGAACGGTGTTTGAGAATAATAAATATTAAGTTTTTGCGTCAATTAATCTTCATAAGTGATCTTGACCTTGATAGGTAGCCTCATCTTTACAACAAACTGATCCATGTCAAAGAAAGATACGAGTCATATATCTACAATGCCGTTTGAATAAGAGCAAAATGCTGTAAATTTACGTGTACTGCCCGCAGACTGACGGACAGACGGCCATCTGTCCCCGATATTATCGGTGCGGGGCATGTAAAATAGTAAGTTATATTCTACGAGATTATGTTGATTACCCGAGTCCAAAGAGCACAAAAACAGATTAAATTCCACCAGATTATGCTACATACCAAATTTCAAAACTCTAGGCCTTTTAGTTTCGGATAATTTTTTTTTTTTACAAAATTTCACTAAACAAGCCTATGTTAAACTTTTGACATTTTGGAACGGGCTTATTCAGACCCTGGGAACATAATTTTTACAATCTTGACTGAAGTCCACCAGATGACGCCGCATTCCAAATATTAAAGCGCTAGGCCCTCCTTTTCAGGGTGAGGAAGAGTTTTAAATTTTCACTATATCAGCCCTATGTAAAATTCGTGACATCCGGGAATGGGCTAATTATGACCCTGGGGCCATAACTCATATAATATTGATAGATATCCACCAGATGATGCTACATACCAAATATAAAAGCTCTAAGTCTTTCTATTTGAGAGAAAAAGATTTTATAAGTTTTCACTATAAAGGCCTATGTTAAACTTGTGACATCCGGGAAGGGGCTAATTTTAAACTTTGGGCAAATATTTTTACAATCTTGATAGAAGTCCACTAGATGATGCTGTATACCAAATATCAAAGTTCTAGGCCCTCCTGTTTGAGAGAAGATTTGTGAAATTTTCATTATATAAGCAGTTTGTAGAACTTGTGATGTCAGGGGATGGGCGAATTATGACTCTGGGGCCATGATGAATACAATCTAATCTTGATAGAGGTTAACGAGATGATGTTACATACCAAACAGGGTTTTCATTAGTACCCAAAAGTCAAGAGTCATTGACCCTTGGGCCAAAATTTCCAAGAGTCAAAATTGAAATCCCAAGAGTCAAAATGCGATGTTCCCCCCCCCCCCCCCCCCCGAGCAATTTAGAAAAAAAGCTTAAATCCTTGTTAGCAATGGTGCCTTAAAAGTGATTGTATGTTTTTTTTCAGCAATGGTGCCTTAGAATAAACTCTGTCTCAGATTGAAACATTTCTCCAATCTGACAGTATTCTATTTTCAATATAAGTTAAATTTTAGGGAAAGTTTAGTATTTATACATATTATTAATTTGAATCAGTTTTAGAAAATCTTAAGAGCACTAAGAGGATCAAATTATTTTAATTTCTTATAAAAAGAAGTGCCGATTTTATGCACGAAAACCAATGACATTTCTTGGGCAATATTTTCTTTGGTTGCACTTTAGTTCTTGATTATATTCTGTGAGCTTTTTATTAAAGAAATAGCAAATAAGTAAATTTCAGTAGGATTAGAACTCTGAAAATGGGTTTCATCATTAATTTCACAGGTGTCAAGTACCTGTCAATGACGATCGCCGATGCATGTTCATCACTGGGAAGTGCTAATTGACTATCAAGCTTGGTGTTAAACTTGATGGGGTGTATATTTTTTATAATCAATTAACCATAATCCAACAATTTTGGCACACTTATGATGACCCTTGACGCATGGCTGATAATTTTCGAGAGTCAAAATGACGCACAGTGACAAATTTTCAAGCGTCAAAATTGCATTTTTTTGAATTTCTGTGCGTCAAAACCCGAGGTCTCGGGTCAAACGAAAACCCTGCCAAATATCAAAGCTCTAGGCCCACTCGTTTGGGAGAAGAAGATTTGTGAAATTTTCACTATATAAGCCTTTGTTAAACTTGAGACGTCCGGGAATGGGCTAATTCTGTCTCTGGGGCCATGATTTATACAATCTTGATAGAAATACATCAGATGATGCTACATACCAAATATCAAAGCTCTAGGCCCTCTAGTTTGAGAGAAGAAGATTTTTGAAATTTTCCCTATATAAGCCTATGTTAAACTTGAGACGTCCGGGAATGGGCTAATTCTGTCTCTGGGGTCATGATTTATACAATCTTGGTAGAAATAGACCAGATGATGCTACATACCCAATATCAAAGCTCTAGGCCCTCTAGTCTGAGAGAAGAAGATTTTGAAATTTTCACTATATAAGCCATTTGGTAAACATGTGACGTCCGGGAACGGGCTAGTGTTGACGCTGGTGTTATAATTGAAACAATATTGATAGAAGTCTACTAGATGATGCCACATAAAAAATATCAGAGCCGTAGATCTTTTGGTTTGGTAGGAAAAGATTTTCAAAGTTGTCTCTATGTAAGCTTATGTAACAACCCCCCCCCCACACACACACACATATCTAAAAAGGGGTCACCAAAGGATCATTCTGGTGAAATTTTGTTGAAATCAAGCAAATGGTATCTTAGAAGAAGATTTTCAAAGCTTTCACCATATATAGAAATAATTCCCCACCCATAAAAGCCGAGTTTTCTGTCCTATCAAAATTCTTTGAAGGAATTTAATAAAAGGTCACCAAAGGATCAATCCAGTGAAATATGGTTGAAATCCATCCATTTGTATCTGAGAAGATTTTCAAAGTTTTCACCATATATGGAAATAGCCCCGCCCATTAAAGCCAAATTTTTCATCCAATCTTATTTCTTTGAAGAAAAATCTGATATAGTGTCACCCAAAGAGCATTCCTGTAAAATTTGGTTGAAATTCATCTTTTGGTTTCTTAGAAGATGATTTTTAAAGGTTTCACCATATATGGAAATTAGCCCCACCCATTAAAGCCATGTTTTTCATCCGGTCGTAATTCTTTGAAGGAATCTGATAAAGGGTCACCTAAGGATCATTCCTGTAAAATTTGGTTGAAATCCATCGATTGTGGTTTGAGAAGATTTTTAAAGGTTTCACCATATATGGAAATTAGCCCCGCCCATTTAAGCCATGTTTTTCATCCGATCAAAATTCTTTGAAGGAATCTGATAAAGGGTCACCCAAGGATCATTCCTGTAAAATTTGGTTGAAATCAATCAATTGGTTCTTGTGAAGAAGATTTTTAAAGGTTTCACCATATATGGAAATTAGCCCCGCCCATTTAAGCCATGTTTTTTTATCGAATCAAGATTCTTTGAAGGAATCTGATAAAGGGTCACCCAAGGATCATTTCTGTGAAATTTGGTTGAAATCTGTTCAGTACTTTTAAAGGTTTTTTAAAGTAAAAGTTTACGGACGGACGGACGCACGACGGACACAACGCCATGACAATAGCTCGCTGGCTTTCAGCCAGTGGAGCTAATGCAACGGCTTTAGAAAACATTATGGAAAATGAAGAAATTGCTTGTTACAAGCAATTTCTTTATTTTCCACATTGTTTTCTACCCAAATAGACAAAGATTTTAAAGATTTACCCAACTTTAAATTGTTGCAAGCAACTTCTTTTAATTTGGACTGGTTCAAAATTCTCTTGTGTGGGAATGGGTTAAGTACTGTATTAACATGTAAACTAGAGGCGCCGGAGCGCCTGTATCACTCCAAAGGCCTGAATGTACTGATTAAACATATGGTAATTTCAGGAATTCACTATAAACTGAATCATCTTCGACATATCTGGGAAATAAATCTAGCCACCGATTTCTTTGAACTAGTTCTAGAGAAGAATATATTCACCATATATTGAAATTGGCTACGCCCATTAAGGCAATTTTTTCATCCAATTAAAATTCTTTGAAGGAATCTGATAAAGAGTCACATAAGAATCAATTCTTTGAAATTTGGTTGAATTCTGCACGGTACATTCTGAGAAGATTTTTAAAGTAAAAGTTTATGGACGGACGCACGAACGCCTGACAACACACCATGACAAACGCCGCGCTGGTTTTCAGCTAGTGGGGCTAAAAATCTTGGGTATTTCCTCGGCAGTTTCTTGGTAGCAATTTGGTTTTAGGATTATTCCAAGTAGGGCATCGTCTTGCAGCCACATGTATTGTTTTAACCGCAGAATAGATGTACATAAGCCCGTTTTCTTGTTTCGTGTATTTTTATTTTTAGCTCTTAGATATAGTAGTCTAATAAATGCTCATAATCAAAACAAATGTAATCCTATTTTAAAGATCATTTAAACAAAGTGTAAATATGCATATTTCTTTGTGGTATCGACAAATCATCGTTGTGTTACTAAACATCGTAACTAGATTTAGCCCGTCGGTAATATTAAAGTATAGAGTGATTATTCTACCCTACTGTTACTTCATTGTCTGAATAGCAAACCAAATTAACCATTGCTGACCTTTGATCTATTTTCCAAATATTTTAGTACAGAATCACTTGATGGTTCTTTTTCGAGTGGCGAGTCACAAATAAATTTTGATCAGTCTGACAAAACGTAAATTCCCGTCGTAATAAATACTTAGTCTAGAGGTATGTCATAGACATGGATGCTCCCGAATAATTGCTTGTCACATGACCTTCAGTTGTGGCCTTGAACTTGGAAGTATTCACAAGAACTTGACGCATGACACTAGTACTCAACAAGGGGGAACAACTGTGAATTTTGAAACCAATCTATTAATGTAAGAGATATGCTCCGGACAAGAAATGGACACAAACACTAACACATCCGCCCACACGGAACGAGGTAACTCAGGTTACGCTGTATGCCTGTTGTCATTACATGGTGGGGGCACAAAAAGAGACTGGTCCACCTCGAGACAAGCATGGTTGCCATTCCAAAAATATTTATACAGTAAGGTAGAATGGTGATTCAGAAAATCGACAGATCTAAAAGTTTCGATCCTGGTCACGCTGCGAAGTATGCACGGTCTGACCTTGACGATATTTTTACACTTCCTTGGAGAACTATTTCTGCTACACCGGTCACATATAAAACAATGTTTTTGGCAAGATTCAGCTGTTCACCTGTGGTGAAATTGGCTACATAAACGTGGTAAAAACACTTTAACATGAACCTATACGCTATATTCCAACAATTTTATACATGCGCCAAGTAAAGACATGGATCAACATCTATATCCACCAGCCTGTTTCGAGTCTTCACCATGTGCTTTGTAGATAGCTAAAGACTCCAAAGTTCTTGATATATATATCAAGAGGACCATGACGGTCCTAAATCACTCACCCGAATTCAATTGACAAAGTGTAATGAATAAATATATTGGAGCCCCTGTGGAATTAAACTTCTTTTGTACATCGTAATATCATAAGGATAATACAAAACTATAAGCCTGATAGTTTGTCTTTGAAAGACTTTTTGGAAAGATTTCTTATATTTCTGTATGCCTGTGCAAAGCCCAAAGGAGACCAAACTTGGATTCTTTCATCAAGAAGGGCACACTGGATAAATAACTGTCAAAACAAACGATATTACACATATTCAAATCAATAGAGTAGAAAATACAATTACAATGTTCAGGGGTTTCTAGTAATTGATCTTATTTTCGACTTCAAACTACCTAATTCCAAACTAATTCATGTTTTTATTGCGACATCTATATTGAGTTATATTTCGGTTGAAGGAGCAAAAGTACCGTCTCAAGATAGTATTCTAGGATTTGACCCAGTTTTTGAACCTAGAGACCAAATTTGAACCAATTTAAGATTTCTTCCAGACAGTCATTTTGACTAATTGGTCAGAAATTATGGCCTAAAGAGCTTGCCCGAGTTTTTTTTCACAGATTCGGCCTTATATTACCATAAAAGTGACTCAATTTTGAACTTGTCTAAGATTTTATCAAGACAAAATTTCTGACCAATTCTCAGGTTGACAGAGCACACATTGTAGCCTGTAGAGTGTTTACAAGGGTTTTCTAACAATTGACCTCATGATCTAGTATTTGACCCCAAGTGACCCAATTTTGAAACTGTTAAAGATTTCATCAAGACAATATTCTGGCCTTTTTCAAGGCTGATTGAGCTCAAATTATAGCCTCTAGAGCAGCTATCATGTTGATTGGGCACAATTCTTTTTTAAACGTGTCCTTCTTTGCTTCTTTATAAAATACTTTCAATCATTCTGATGCTATGGCAATTAGAGTTTCTGATAGAATTCAATTCTTTGAACAATTTTAATAGAACTAAAGCGTAGGAACATCCCTACCAGGTTAAGGCCTAATTTGGTTAGTGTTGTAAGTAGAGAAGATTTTAAGTAAATGTGAACGGTTGGACAGACAGCAGACAGACGAAGAACATTGAGTAATCACCAATAGCTCACCTTGAGCATGTTGTGCTCAGTTAAGCTAATAAATGGACAGACAGAAAGAGGAACAGATAAATACAAAGAATAATGACCACCGATAAATATTCCCATGGAAAAATTCTTCTGGGAAGCAAAAAATGTTACACATAGATAGAGAAGACAACACTTGGGACAAATGGGACAAAATCAAGTTTCTCATTTTCCCACTATGTTTTCCTTCATATCATTCTTCAGGGACTTCAAAAAGGGAATGTGTGGTAAATTAGCATATTTTTCATGTTTTATGACAAATAATCGAGCTTTCTTGTTGAATTAACTCTGGATTATCAGCAACATTGATACATTCCCTGTTAAGATAGATTTACCCTGCCTGTTCATTCACTTCACACTACCTAACTTTATCATAGAGGTGATGTCATCATTTTGTAATGTAATTGACAACCAAACAGAAGTGCTGTTAGAAATTTTGTTAGATCTTTTTTTTTTCTTTTATCCCATTTTCACACAACAAAACTTTAGTCTGGTAAAAATTGGAGAAATCTGAAGACGCCAATTTCAAGTTAATGAAATGTTCAAATTTATTTTCCACAAATTTTATCTTTAGAAGCTGAAAAAAGCAGGATTGTGTTGGAAGGTGTTCAGGAAAATTTTGTGGAAAAGCTTGTAATAAGCAATTTCTCCTTTTCATACAATGTTCTACCATATGTGAAATTTATTTTTCAATTTCAAGCCACATTGAAACGATGTCTGCTACTTCCTTGAATTTGTCGTCTGTTATAGATTGTATAACATTCCTATTTACAATTGTCGAGTTTGTTTGTTTTTGTGGAAAACATTGTGCAAAAAGGATAAAAAACTTTACAAAACATACAATAATCTTAAAACACAAACATAACGAAAAAGTATAACATATATACAACAAGAAAGAATCTTAAAAATCTGCTTATTTAACAATAAACTAGAACTAATTTTAACCTATTTCCACACAATGATGCTTTTTGATGAGCATTTTTTTCTTTCTCTACAATGTTTTCAAAACTTTTTTCCTCTCGGGGTGTCAAAGTACAGGATTATTTGGGAATGGGTTAGTCATGTTGATAGTTATCTCTCTTACTAGTATAAGTTGGATTATAGACAGTATATACCAGGTTACAAAGAATGAAATTGTAAGATGAAAGAGTTAACCTATTCCCACACAATGATGCTTTCTAACACCCCTCAAGAAAAACAAATGGGAAAGCATTTTGTAAAATGGAGAAATGGCTTATAACAAGCCTTTTCTTCATTTTCCACAATGATTTCTACCTCGAAAGATGAAAAAATCTAAAATTTCTTAAACTTTAAATTGTCATCTGCAATTCCTTTCAGTCTAAAATTTTGCTGTCTGGAAATGGCTGAAAACAAAATGGTTCTTCATGTCGACAACAATGATGATGCATAAACCTCCTACAAAGCCAGAACAATGTATTACAAAAACTTAATTAGAAAAAAATGAACACAAAGAACAGTCATTCAAACAGTTATATTCATAAAAAGAAATAGACAATGTTAAGTGCATGGCACCAATACATAAACATTCTCGTCCAAAAATTAGTTGAAGTAGATCTAAACATACTAAATCTGTATGCATTAATGCTGTTTGTTTAGAGAAAAATATATCTAAAATTCTCAAAAGGTTTTATTTTATAAAAAAAAAAGAAGCGGACCATGATGGTCCTAAATGGCACACCTGAGTAGGTTAGCTCTAGGCTTAGGCTTACCTGTTCAATTCCTGGTTTTTACGTCCCTGTGATTTTATAAAAGAAAACACAAAAAGAAGAAATTGCTTGAAACAATCAATTTCTTTTTTTTCTGCAATATTTTCTACCCGACTAAATGGTTATTTTTCAAATATAACAAACTTTAAAATTTTTGCTGCAAAACCTTTGAATTTAGACTGGTTTGAAATTTTGGAAAACAGGAAATGGTTAATCGAGTTTGAGGTTTTCAAGATTTCCGTCTTTACTTTGTACAATATTAAATTTTAGAGTGATATTTGATTCATTTTGCTATCTGATCATAAGACAATATTGCAAGCAAACATGTTTGTGAAAGTACTAGGCCACCTAAGGAGAGTAGAAGAAGATTTCTTCTTAAGTTTTTCTCGTAATATCTCTGTGGGATCACATAACATAAGACTAATTTTAATCTTAGGACAACAAAGTTTGCTTTACCACCATTTAATTAATTACCACCATATAAGTTGGAGTATTTTGGTAGAGATTTATATGGAAATGCTACAAAGCTCTAGGTCTATTAGCTTTTGGAAAGATGATTCTAAAAGATTTCTTCCTTTATTCCTAAGTAAAATTCATAAGCCCACAATGTAGGGTTGATTTACAGAGGACAGTAACTTTGGTGATGATGTATACCAACTATCAAAGCTCTACTTCTCAGGGTTCAGGAGAAGAGGATTTTTTAAATGATTTCCTTCTTTATACCTATGAACAATCTGGCATCATACGAGACAGGGGTAATTTCATTGTAGAATTATTATTTATTATTTTGGTAGAGGATCATAAGGTACTGATACATTCCAAATATCAAACCTCTACTCCTTGTGATTCAAGAAAAGAAGATTTTGTTAAATTTTCTTTCTGCTGCTATGAAAACCAGAGTTCTTTATGGGTTTCAATTATCTAAAGCACTTAACCCATTCCATCATAATGACGCTTTTTTGCTCCCTCAGGAAAAGCAATTGGGAAAGCATTGAAGAAAATGAATAAATTGCTTGCAACAAGCAATGTCTTCATTTTCCATAATGGTTTCTACCAAGATAGTTGAACAAATCTAAAATTTCATGGAATTTGAATTGTTATATGCAATTCCTTTAAATTTAGACCAGTCTAAAAATTTCATCTGGCTATGAGTTAGAAGAGCATGACCTACGGTTAATTTCTGTGAAGTTTCGTTGAAATCCCATGATTAGCTTAGGTAGAGAAGATTATTTTGTAATTCTGAGGCACAGACAGAAACCAGACATTAATTGATCACAATAGCTTACCTTGAACACTTCATGTTCAGGTGAGCTAAAAACAGAGACAAGTTTTATAACAAAACAAGGTATATAGGCACAAATAGTTAACATACAGGATATTTTTGTCAGAGACCTTTTATGGCTGAATATTGTAAATACAGCTTGAATAAGCTGTAGTTACAACATTTAAGTTGTCAAACCAACATAAATGCTAAACACTATGTCAGAGTTCTGTTTAAATTATTGATTTGATTGGTTGTTCATTTTCTTAATTCACAGCTGCAATCTGTCATGTCCTTTAAAAAGGTTAAATGCATTCAGTTTGGACTAGTCAAAATGCTAATTTCTTGATGTCAACCAATCAGAAATGGTGAATCCAGACAAGAATGGCCACTAAAGAGCCCTCCTTCATTCGCTTCTTTTGGCTTTGTCCGTAGTAAATATCCACACTCAAAATTCTCTAGTTCCTCTGTGGGGTTTCTGGAAAGAAAAGACAGATAAGGAGTTACCTTCTTTGCTCAATAGATAAGTAAGAAACGTCTTTTTTTTATGTTAATTTTAATCACATTCCTTGCAATCTGTTCATTCAATAAGCCTTCATCATTAATTCGGGCAGCAATCACATTTTCAAGTCTAGATTGATCGATCTTTAATCAAAAGTTCATAATCAACAGTTCTGAATCAATCTGATCATTCACATTGCTCAATCAGTTTTGGTGATTTTTGTACAAAAATAATTTTGATAATTGAACAAGTAAAATTTTAAAGCAGATAAGACCTGTTTGTCTAAAGAAAATAATTCAAAATACTAATGTTAATAAGTATTCCAAGCGGAAGGGAATTAATGTAAAATAATCTTCAATTTAAAGATTTTAGTTAATTTTCAGCTAATATTTTCTTCAGAAATGAGAATCATTTCTGAAAAAGGCATTAGCCGAAAAAATTAATTGAAAGCATTAAATTGAAAATTGTAATTCAAAATAGCTTTTATTTTCAGCCTTTTTGTTGCTATGGTAGCCCAATTATTTATGGAATTCAATTTTCAACAGTTTTGATAGACCTTCATCAAAGGAATATTCCTGCAAAGTTTGATTGGCGTACCAGTTTGAATTTTTTTTAGAAATTTTGGGTAGCCTGATTCGAAGACAGACTCTGTGTTCTGCTAAGCTAAACACTTATCAGAAACCACCTGTTTATGCTGCTAAATAAATATAAATGCCTTTAGCCTTATAAATAATGTAATAAACCAACTGCTTTTCCAGAATTTTTACTCCTAAAGCGGACTATTTCTGACCAGAAGAGCATTACTTTACCACACATAGAACCATCTGGTAATCCTACACATTAATCCAATCCCACTCAATGATGCTTTTATACTCCCCCAAGAAAAAAAGCTTTGGAAATCATTAAGGAAAATGAGGAATTGCTTGTAAGAAGCATTTTCATTATTATCCATAATGCTTTCAAACCAAAAGAAAAAAATCCAAAATTTAATTATCTTTAAATTGTTGTCTGCACCTCCTTTTAATTTGGACCAGTCTAAAATTTTGTTGGTTTGTAATGGGTTAATTATGAGTTGCATAAACCTCAAAATTTTGGACAAGAAGATGTTTGAAGTATCTCTAATTGAGAGTTTTTCCATAACTTTGGACCCCTGTGTGAGGCTGCTTTTTACCCCAGGGAAATGAATTTAACAAACATTGTAGAGAACCATCTGGTTATAACATGATATATCAAAAAAGAGTGCCTTAGAGCTTACACATTTGGTCCTATTTTAGAATACACAAATTGAGGAGTTTTCTCAACATTGGACCCTTTGAACATGGCAAATTTTTATCTAGGAGCACGATTTCAAAAACATAGTAGAAAGCTTTCCGTGTATGCTACAAACTGAATATGAATCCCCTTGATCATTTTTCCCCAATTTTGGTCCCCTAGGGCTGATTTTACCCTATTGGCATGTTTTTTTTTAAACTAAGTAAAATACTATCTGTTTGTGCCATATAACAAATATGCATTCCCTAGGTTTTACAGTTTTTGAGGAGAGGACTTTTGTCCTTGCCTTAAATGAGTGTTCTTCAACATTTTGGACCCAAAAGGAGAGTAACCTGATTTACCATTTGTTTGTTTGAATGGGGTTTAATGCCAGTCAGTTATATCACAGTGACTTGAGCACATAACAATGGATTCCTGGAATTTCTCACACCAGTACTATTTCCTAGCCTCCAGCTGCTATCCCATTTCAGTTTATGATTATCCACCCATTGGTGAGAGACAAATGTTAGGAAGAATGTGCCACTGTCAGGGATAGGACCCATGACATCCATTATTGAGGATAAGGAGTCTGATGCGCTAAATACTGTGCTATGACAGCTGCCCGAGAGTAACTTGAACAAACATGGCAGATAGCTTTGGAGTTATGCTTATTTCCAAATATAAGTATCCTAGATCCTAAAGTTAAGAAGAGTTATTTCTTTTAACTTGTTCTAATTGACCAATGTTCCCTATTTTGAACCCATGGTGTCTAGGGAAGGGTCACTTTTGACCCAAGGGGCGTGCTTTTAAATAACATTTTACAAATCCATCTAGAGAAGCTACTAACCAAGTATGAATGTCTTAGGCCTTATAGTTTAGAAGGAGAAGTCTTTCAAACATGCTCTAATTGGCGTTTTTCCAAACTTTGGACCTCTGGGGTAGGGCCAATTTTGACTCTAGAGGTATCATTTAAACAAATTTCACTGAAGGTCCTGATAATCACCATGTTTAAACATTTAGGCAACACAAGAAAGGTTGAAGAAATACAAATACTAAGACCTGGATAACGTCTTTATTGACAACCCATTAACAGGCAGAAAATTTTTAGAATGGTCCAAATTGAAAGAAGTGGCAGATGATAATATCAATTTTGTGTAAATGAAAAAAATATGTCGTATGAGGTAGAAAACATTGTGAGAAAAGAAGATATTGCTTGTGACAAGCAATTTCTTCTTTTCTAACAGTCTTTTCTTTCAGTATTTTTTTCAGGATGTGAAAAAAGGGTGATTAGGTTGGAAAAAGTGACCTTTATAAGTGACCTTGACTAACTGATACTTAACCTATGTCTCAAATATGAGACACTTATCTTGAACAGTGTTTGAATCTAGGCAAAATGTTAAAATGTTTGTGGAAAATTTACAGAATCTGTGACCTTGATAAGTGACCTTAACCTGGATGGATGACTCTTATCTAACAACCAACTGATGCTGATCATTGCAAGGAACCTATGTCCCAAACATGAGCCATATTTCTTGAATGTTTTTTTTAAAACAAGAGCACCGCCTACGGGTGCCTACGCTTGGCTGTTGGATAAGCTTACTACTTGCAGACAGATTGACATACAGGTGGATAGACAGACAGACATCAGTATACAATATGCCACAGATCTCATGGATGCAGGGGGCATTAAGAACATCAACTCACCCAATGTGAACACCAAAGATTCCCAATTCACTAACAACATTTCTAATTTCTGAATTTAACCCAACCCTTATCAACCGGTTTCTATGACAATGTGCTTGTATTCTATCCATCAGTATCCATGATGACGCATCAGATGAATTTGCAATGTTATCTATCTGGGCTAGGAGATCTTCACTAAAAATGTTGTTGCCTGAAATAATTATATGAATAAACATTCATTTTAAAGAATTTAACACAACAAAAAAACCAATGTTTTAATAATCATTGTTCTATTGACTAGATACCTTTAATGAGTAGTGTATTTTTGTGACAATTGAAATGGAAAAATGGATGTACAGTGTTTAACTCATTACAACACATTGACACTTTTATACGCCCCTCAATATGAAAACAGCCGTTCAAAAGCTTTATAGCGGTAAAATTCCTCAGTTCAAAAAGGGGCATAATTCATTCAACAATGCAGAGAACTACCCTTTGTTGGTATAGATTGCTCTATTTATAGTGGACATATATTCTAAGTTTCAAGTGAATGTGTTCAGTAATACCAGAGATAAAACAAAATGTCAACATTTTGGGACGACGACACTGACACAAACAACAACCTAGCCATAAAAATACCTTGAGTTTGCTCTAAGCCAAAAATCATCAAAAACTTTTTGCAAGAGTTAAGTTAAACCTAAAAGCCCTGAAACAGATGAATGTTTCTTTACAATTTTATCAAATATTCTTTCTTCGAACTTTTCCTATGCTTCATCTCCCTATGAATTCAATCTCTACTCATTAATTTTAGACTGGTTCAAATCAAAAGAAGTTGTGATGGGTGTTTATAGGAGACTAGGATATTTCTAACACTGATCATGAAAACAGCTTTTTTTATGTAAGAAAAGAACATTGGCACTTTTTAGAGGATGGGCATAAATAGGAATTTAAGGTACTTACCCCCACCTTCTCTTTGAGGTTTCAACACATATCTTTCTGGATTCCTTTTGGCTTTCTCAACTGCCTTAGGATCCTACACATGAATAAATAGATTTTCTTTAATGCTTTCAGGTGGATTATCGAGAAATCACGGTAGATGATCATTTGATAAACTCACTGCCTATCCAGTAAAATTATCAAAAACTTATGACCCGCTTTCGTTCATTACACCCTATCTGACGTTATCTAAGCAGAGCCAAATAAGTGACATCATCATAAGCGTTGCATAGCAGTCACATGCTAAATCACATGCCTTAAGAAAATTTGTCATAATTTTTCGCATTTTGTCTAATTTTTGCATCAAAGAATTGAAAAATTGTTTGGTTTTAGAGTAAGATCGATTGATATTTCATTTTGTTAACAACAATAGCTATATTCGCCACTCATGAAAATAAGGCATTTGTTCACTATACAAAATCATTCTTATTTTCAATATTTTGGCAAATGCCTTTATCAAGAAAAAGAAAATAAATCTTATATCTAGAACATAATATTACGATCACTCAATATAGCCATTTTGTTTTATCTAATAGAGGATATGACGTCAACGTCGTATGGTAACGTTTGTGGGACGCTGACATTCCCACGCTTAATCAGACGTCAAGTAACGTTAAATGAAATTGTGCGTCCTTTACGTTGGAACCAAATGGCTGTACCGTCCGCAATTTTTTGATCCATGCTGATTCATGAACCTGGCGCTCTATTTTGTCTGTTGAGTACATCTTTTTTTAAAACAGTGAACCTTAAATCTGTATACATGTGCGTTTCCATTTTGAAATGGAAATTGATTGGATTTTCATGTTTCAATCGGACATCCCGAAGATGCTCCTTCATTCTTTCATTCAACTGTCTTTCCGTCTCACCCACATAAACAACCTTTTCACACCACCTGCAAATAATCGCATACACAACATTTCTTTCCCTACAACTAGTGTTAGATGGGACACCGTGTGATCTATTAGAGCTGGTATCTGTTACCTGGTTATCTAACACAACTACATCTCACACCCAGTAACACAAGGACCACGGCAATTACATACTATACTGTTGGTTTTGCCATGAACTAGAGTGTCACTAAGATTCCTGTCTCTCCTAAAGGCTACCATAGGGTGTTCTCTGAAGACCTGTTTCATTCTGTCTGACTTGTACAGTACTCTTGTATGCTTCGAGACTATTTTGTGAACATCGGGCAAAAGGTGTGAGAGTGTAAGTAACAAAGGTACCCGTGTAGAGTTAGTTTTGTTTCTACTACTCTTGTTTTATCTTAGTAGCATACCCCTATCTGATGGCTTAACATAAAGATTAGTATGAATGTGGTCATTTTCCAGCCTAACAATCGTATCAAGGAATTCAACCTGCTGATCACTGTACCTCAGTTCAACCTTGATATTTTCATGAATACTATTAGAGTGTTCAGCAAATCTTAAAAGTTCTTCCTTACTACCTAACCACAGACCAAAACCATCATCAATAAATCTTTTGTAGAATGCCAGTCAATTTGGTGAGTTCATTAATTCTTCATCCCATTTTTGCAGGTAAGTACATGCAAAGTTTTTACCTAATTCAGACCCAATAGCAACCCCTGCTGTTTGTATGTAGTTACTATCTCAAAATTGAAAAACATTGTTCTCAAGGACTGTTTCAATCATTTTTATTATATTATCTGTATCTATTAGGGGTGAAGTCCTTCGATCGAGAGCCTCCTTACACGCTAATAAACCTTCCTTTTTTGGAACAGAAGGATATAGTTTACATACGTCAAAGCAAAAGAGTAAACAGTCCTTCGGAATCGGCTCCTGAATTTCTCTGAGTTTGTTTATGAAATCAGTTGTGTCTTTTACATAGCTAGGAGAACTCTCTACATACTCATTAGTTCAAATTCAAGTACTTCATTATGATACTGTAAAACATTTGTTGTTCACTCAATGAAATATAACTTGATCTTACACTGAAACAAACAATTATCCTCTATATCAACAATAGGAGTTCAGTAGTATGCAAAACTACACTATGCTACACTAGCCTGAATTTACTACCTATTAACCCTTGCCTGTTTTATTTTTTATTAAAACCTGTCCAAATTCAGAGGTTTTGCAGACAAAAACTTATAGTGGATTTAATTGGAAAAATAACCATTCAGTAGGGTAGAAAATATTGTGGAAAAAGAAGAAATTGCTTGCATAAAGGGTTATGGTAATTTAGGAACCTGATAAAAGGTTATTTAAGATAATTCATGTGAAATTCAGTTTAATTTTATCCTTCAAGAGGATTTTGACATTTTAACTATATAACATGTATAGAAATAAGTGCCCATTAAAGCCATGTTCCTTTTAAACCAACAAAATTCTTTTGAAGGAATCTGATAAAAGAATACCAAAGGATTATTCCTGTAAAATATAGTTGAAATCCATCAGATGGTTTCTACCAAGCTGAAGATTTTCTAAGTTTTCACCCTATACCAATTATGGAAATTAGCCCCGCCCATTAGAGCCATATGTACAGTTGCAATTTTGCACTTGAAGCAAAGTCTGTGGTGACTAGATGACTTAAGATAATACAATGTTGTTTTCCTTATGTAATTTGATTTTTAGTTTTGAATTTTCATAAAAGGACTTGTTTATTTAAAAAACATTGATGGTGAAGCATTAGTCCCAATTGGAAGATTTTCAATGCCAGAACCAGTTGACCAGGTCAATTAAAATGACAGTCTTACCAAAATTATTGATTCATTTCATCAAGTGTTCATAATAAACCATGATCATTTGGAATGGAATTAAAAACAGTCTACGTTCATATTTTAATCAAACAAGCCATAACTTTGCAATGTGATCTTTGTAAAATTCATTTAACCCTTTCCTGTTTTTTTAAATTTTTGTACTGGTCCAAATTGAAAGTGGTTGCAAATGACAATGATAAATTGATGTAATTTGACATGAAATGGTCCTATGTGGTAGAAAATATTGTGGGAAAAGAATAAATTGCTTGTTACAAGCAATTTATTCTTTTTCCACAATATTTTCTCTAGTATAAAATCACAGCAACATAAAATCTTGGGTTTGTACAGGAAAGGGTTAAAATAAGTCTTTCTATTCGCTGCATGTGCTTTTATCTAAGTGGAAGAATATATGCAATAGGACAAAGGCTCCAGAAAAGAAATCAGACATAGACAAAAAAGATTCAGCTGCTATGACTGTGCTCGTATACAGATACAATAATAGTGAAACCTAGCACAACCACTGATAACATCTTACGGAATAATCCGAGCCAAATGCAAGTTTGTTCAACATGTAACTAAAATCGATCTAATAATCACATACTTTTATGATAAGTACACTTTTATGATATGTAAGAGAGCAGGTTTACAATATCTGAGAAAGACAGAGAAAAAGAAAGAGAGAGAGATAAACAGACAGATAGACATTCAGATAGAGATGTCAAATACAGAAGGGGACAGACAGATATTGTAAGACAATGGTGTTTGTCCATAACCTTCTTATCTGCTATTTCGATTCATCTATAGTCTGTACCGGCGTCTTAATCATATGTTACAACTGAATTTATATGAGTAAAAAGTAATGCGATTCAATATGCTTCTTCTCGACTGATATGATTTTATATATAAAAACAAACAGTCTGCTGCATCTAGAAGAAACAGGAGCCACAAGAGATGGATTTTGCTCCCCAAATAAGGCTCTTGTCATAAAACTGTATGCCATTATTGGACAAAAATCTTCTTATTGAATGCAACTATATTTTGAGAGTTCAGTTCACAAGAAATTTGGAAGTTTGACAAGAATCTGTTTGGCTTCACAAGCCCGATTATAGTAAAATTAAATATCAGTATATGGTAAAGGGTTAAATATTTTACCTTGGTCAATGAAAAATGTCTACATACAAAAAGACTCTAACTTGAGTAGTCTTACAGAATCAATAGACTGATTTATTTAAGAGTAGGAAATATACAAAATGTAAAGCTACATAGCATTAAGCCCCCTTTTAGCATTGAATGGTTCAATGGGTCAAAAATTGAAATAAACATTACCTAGGGCACTTAATAAATAACATTTATGTAAAGTAGCAAAAAATTTTGGCAATTTGTAAAGGAGATATGTTTGAAATTTAATGACCTTGATAATTTGACTTTGACCTTGACCAATGACCTTGAACTTAGAACCAAAAGAAAGGTCAAGTCATAAGCAATGCACATGTAAAATATGATGGCTATATCACTTACCATTGTATACTTATGGGCAATGTTAAAGTTAAGATTTTCAAAATTTTTACCTTGAGAAACGACCTTGACTTTGACAGATGAACTTGAATTTGGTAGAAACAAAGAGAACTTTTCACAAACAATAACCATGTTAAATATGAAAATTAAATCTCATTCCAATTAAAAATTATGGCCAATGTAGAGTTTTTTTTATGGAAATTATTGACCTTGACCATGACCAAAACCATTGTCTCAGATATCTACTGAAAAATCTTGTCAAAATTGATGAACATTGAAAAATTAAGGCTATATCACTTACCATTGCAAAATTATGCCCATTTTTTTCAAAATTTTGACCTTGAGAAATGACCTTGACTGATGACCTTGAACTTAGTACGAACAGAAAAGTCTTATCAAAAGCAAAGCACATGTGAAATATGAAGACCCCTTCTCATTCCTATAAGAAGTTATGGCCAACTTTGAGATTCATGATGGAAATTATTGACCTTGACAATTTGACCTTGACGTTTGGCAAGATCCTTGCCTTACTTTTCTAATACAAGAGGGCCGTTGGCCTTGGGGTGCTCACCTGAGATAAAGGCTCTTTTTCTTTCAACAGTCTAATTTCATGTTAAGGTTAGGATTATGAAACAAGTGGGCCACAATTACATATAAAGACTATGAACCTGGGAATCCAAAAGTCCAAATTACAAATTCCAAGGCTTTAGTGCCGATTTGAAAGAAGGAAAAAACTTTTTCCATGGGTTATAATTTCAGAAATAAGAAAGAAGTCTGTGAACTGATGCTTCATGCCTATACCCCCCCCCCCCCCCCAGGTCTGCCCCTGGAGACCCGAGGATCATGATTTTAGCTACACTGCAGCTCTACTATAACGCTGTTGGTGGGGTCCAAGAAATGAAACAGCGGAAGAAGTGGAGTTATTATGCTATAACGCTGCCCCCCCCCCCCCGTAACTGAAATATTCAACCGTCGGAATCGGAACTAAACACCCTATAATTCGTGATAAAATTCCTGTAACAAGATTAATTCTATACAAGTTACTAGTCGGGAAATGAAAAACAACAACTGTAGTTACGAGATTTTAGCAGAAACCGACGAAATTCAGCGTGCGGAGAATTAAATTCTAACCTTACCTTCCCGGTCTATCAGGATTGAATAATCCGTAAATTTCTACAGGTCTACAAATTGTGGTTCTCTTTCTCCCAATATTAAGAAGCTAGAACTTTTACCCGAAACATGTTTTATTGTTTTGATAGTCGTCGGCATTAATCTAATTGAATTCATTTTTACTCGGACGTAAATATTTCCCTCCGTAGACAAAAGGGATAAAATGTAAGTATCTCGCATAGCGACGTCTCCTTGGAGACCGACGAGTTGTTGAACACCTGGGGTTAGTGAAGCGTTGAGAAAATGTCGCGTGGATCGACCTTCGAAACTCTTTCGCGGTAATGGACTTGGTCTAATTTCTTTACCATTGTTAAAAAACGGTAACAATAAATAGACAAAGAACTCTATCTGAACCTAATCATTTGCGAATCGGGAATTTAAACCGACCAGTTGCACGTATACATGTAGCGGTTAACTTTTAATCGTAAAAATGAAGGTCATAATAATCGAAAAATATCCGAGACGGTCGAATGTCTGGTTTCAAAACGACAATAGTAAAAAATTCGGTCAGGAAGAATTACACGGGGTATGCGTCTGGCACGTGTCAACTCCGGAAACTCTCCCATCACGCCCGGTAATCTCGGGCTCCATCTCTTTTTGGAGAACAGTGCAAAATGGAGACAATGATACTTCCGATATGGAGCCAAGGACAGGAACTGAACAGAAAAGGTAAGTAAAAAAGTGCACCTCGCGTACAATTTGATCTCCTATTAACCTATTATACAGTTTCCCAAAACGTCCAGAGTTTCATACCACATAGAAATGATTATATTATCCGTTGGCAGTGATAGATTTCAAAAATAATTCCGTTTGTGAATAGAAACTTGAATTAAAGTTTGGACATCGGACCCGATCAAACACGAAAATGCGTGTTGAAATCGTTCAAATCCATGTAATCAACAGTTCTGAAAGATTTAAACGGCAATGTCTGTGAAATGAATGATAACCAGTTGATATACAATAATGTTACCACAAAGAACTGCGTTTTTCCTACCCATTTTGCGGATTTTCTTAGATGAGAAGGAGACAAGGATGCGGTGCGGGAGACAAGATTCAGAGGGAGAGGCGATGCATATAAAAGAATACAGTGAATGATTTTCTAGGATTGTAACTTTATGCATATTAAAGGACAACTTTTCTTTCCCTTTTACACAGTAAATATGTCTCTCAGACTTTCTAGAACAGCCATATTTATATCTGGTCTATATTTTTCTCCTTTCTCCAAACTGACATACCGGGCCACAATGGTGAATATAGAGTGAGCGTGTAATATTTTTTGTAAATCTATTCTAACGAAACATTATCAAAGAAAAACAAATAGCTAATTTGAGAATTCAGGTCATCACAAAATTTGAAAAATACGCTAGGTTCTTAGAAATATATATAGCGGAAGGAGTTCAGATCTGCAATAAACGGACGTTTAAAAAGGGGTGGGTGTTAATTACAGGCTACAGATGTTAAGACGGAAAAAAAAGGGGTGGGTGTTAATTACAGGCTACAGATGTTAAGACGGAAAAAAAGGGGGGGCGAAGATTTACTTCGACTGCAAAGAGTAGGTGGTTCATGTACAGTATACATAGTATACAGTTAGTAACATCGTGAAATTGACATTTACATCGATCAAAACCCTTCAAAATCACTCACACAGCGCTCCAATAATTCATTCCAAACACTCACTCAAACCATTAAAAAACGCTCACAATAGTTCAGAAACATTTAACAACCGTCCAAAATACGCAGCATTTCATTCTAATCGGTAATAATTTTCCACAATTTTACTGGCAGCTGTGGGTTTTAAAGCGTCTGAGGTAAAAATATCGCAAATTGGACGAAATTAGCGATCTTGGATTACATACTTTTAATTTGATTCAAAACTCGCTCCTCCCACTCATTCAATTTCATTCCGAAATCATTCCCAAATCATCCAAAAATTGTCAATTTCACGGTGTTTTTACTTAAGCAGTTAAGTTTTTTTTTTACCTTTTGACATAATCTAGGATACAGCGCCTTCTAAATATAAAGAAAAAAACTTTAAGCAAACCAATTATCTAAGCATGAACCATCACAAAAGGGGACATTCGGTTTAGAACAGTTACATTTACCCTCTATTGAATTCATTGTGGCATTGATTTGTTTGGGATTGTGGTTTATTACAGGTTATAAGTTTTCCGAAAATCATACAAAAAGGGTCGGCTTTGGCGTCCGATGAGGGGCTGGGGTTACATAAGAGTATGGAGTTCTATTTGAAGTTTTAGAGTACATTTATATATGCATTGCCTCTCCCTCTGAATCTTGTCTCCCGCACCGCATCCTGGTCTCCTTCTCATCTAAGAAAATCCACAAAAGGAGTAGGAAAAACGCAGTTCTTTGTGGTAACATTATTTTATATCAACACGTTATCATTCATTTCACAGTCATTGCCACTTAATTTTTTCAGAACTGTTGATTACATGGATTTGAACGATTTCAACACGCATTTTCGTGTTTGAACGGGTCCGATGTCCAAACTTTAATTCAAGTTTCTATTCACAAACGGAATTATTTTTGAAATCTATCACCGCCAACGGATAATATAATCATTTCTATGTGGTATGAAACTCTGGACGTTTTGGGAAAATGTAAAAAAGGTTAATAGGAGATCAAATTGTACGCGAGGTGCACTGTTTTATTTACATTTTCTGTTCAGTTCCGGTCCTTGGCTCCATATCGGAAGTATCGTTGTCTCCATTTTGCACTGTTCTCCAAAAAGAGATGGAGCCCGAGATTACCGGGCGTGCCATAAATAGCTGAACATCTGGCGGCGGCGCCTTTGATCACCTTTCCTCCCTCAGAATAAAATAAACTGTACCCGGAAAAACCTTTACTTCAAATGTGTCGACGAGCTTTTTGCCGTGTTTGATCATACAGAATGGCATTAAATTTTCGGATTATTGAAAGAAGTTTATTTTGATCTACTTATATTATCTACCCCGTTTCGGATGAAAATCTTCCGATATTTTGACATTTACAATTAAAGTTCACGTATTTTCTGAAAACGTCGCGACTACGACTGATTGTTTTCCTAACACACAGTTGCGTTTTTATCTTGAAGCCACTATCTTATACGAGCTCCGGATACCAGCAAACTATGAAGTGAAATAAAAATTAGGCTCAAGTCAATTTGTCTAATTTCACGGTCGCGCATTACTTTAAGAACACGTACTACCGGGGACTGAAGAAAATTAAGAACGCCGAGAGTGAAACAGTGTGATATTTCAATCGCACCACCTTCAAGGTTTGTATCTAAAGGATACCGAGGAGCGTGCCTATTCACTATTGTTTTAAAAATATCAATGACCCAAGGCATCGATCATCTCAATGTCAAACAGTAAGACCAAACAATCAAAACGATTTTGTAAATTCAAACACTACGCGTGTCATCAATCAAACAAAGCAATTACCTCTGAACTAATGCATTAATGGCCAGGACCGTCCATATAAGGCGTTAAAAACTTACCTGACTTGGGGTAATTATCGATTTTTATGTGCAACCCTTTTTCTTCAGACGGGCCGAAGACGGCATGAAAAAATCGCGGCCAAATCAGGATTAACGTCGTATCTCAGCATCTGCAACCCAAAATGCCCCCCCCCTCCAAAATTTTGGGAGCCAAGCGGACCACGCGTTATAATGGAGTCAGCGCTGTAGAGGAGTTGCAGTGTATTTTGTAAGAGGTCAATATACTGATGCTTCATGCAAAATATCAAGGCTGTCCGCCTTCTGGGTCAGGAGGAGAAGATTCTTTTGAAATTTCACTTTTGTTGCCATGGCAACCAGAGTTTTTAACGGATTTCAATTCTTTTAGCTAATTTTAAGGGGGACCACTTAAGGAACATTTCTGCAAAATTTGGTTCAAATTGGCCCTGTGAATTGGGAGGAGATGTCATTTAAAAAATTGTTCTTTATTTCTATGTAAATCCCACCCCCCTGGGGCTCCGCCCCTGGGGACCCGAGGATCATGATTTAAGCTATTTTGAAAGAGGTCAATATACTGATGCTTCATGCAAAATATCAAGGCTCTACGCCTTCTGGGTCAGAAGCAGAAAATTTTTAAAGATTATTTTAAAATTTCACTTTTGTTGCCATGGCAAACCAGTGTTTTTAACAGATTTCAATTCTTTTAGCTATTTTTGAAGGGGACCACCTTAGCAACATTTCTGCCAAATTTGGTTCAAATCGGCCCAGTGGTTTGAGAGGAGATGTCATTTAAAAATCGTTCTTCATTTCTATATAAACCCCACCCCCCTGGGGCTCCGCCCCTGGGGATCCGAGGATCATGATTTTAGCTATTTTGAAAGAGGTCAATATACTGATGCTTCATGCAAAATATCAAGGCTCTACGCCTTCTGGGTCAGGAGGAGAAGATTTCATTTCTTTTAGCTATTTTTGAAGGGGACCACCTAAGGAACATTTCTGCCAAATTTGGTTCAAATTGGCCCAGTGGTTTTAGAGGAGATGTCGTTTAAAGAAATTGTTGACGGACGACGCACAACAGACGGACGCCGGACGAAAGGTGATCACAATAGCTCACTTGAGCACTACGTGCTCAGGTGAGCTAAAAAGGTGTCTTCAAAACTTCCTAGGAGGTTTATATGAAGTTTCATCAAATTACGCAAGGGGTTCGGACGGACAGACGGATGGATGGGCACAAGCCGGCAACTATATGCTCCCCTGACAATTTTTCAGGGAGCATAATAAAATGAAACAAAGGTCACAGTATAACATCTTTGCAGGTCACTGTACTATACTAAAAATAAAATTTTTCAAGTCACAGTACAGAGTAAATAAAGGAAGGAATCATGGTTTGTAGCTTTTGAGACAATCACTTACAAAATCTTAATAAAAAGACAAATATTGAAAATGGTATTAAATTCTTTTCAGGATCTATGCCAAGGAAAAGCATGACCTTTTTTGGGGGTCAGAATTCTTTCAGATTTGCATGTCGAACTGATAAAAAATGTCTAGTCAGTTGATTATAGAATTTGTCACTTACAAAGTCTTCTAGTAAGTGCTGTATGTTTGTTTGTTTGGATGAGGTTTTACACCGCTTTCAACAATCTTTCAGTTATATCGTGGCAGCTGGAGCATCTAACAATGGATTCCTGGTATTTCTCACACCAGTACCGCCATCAGACCCTTTCCTAGCCTCCAGCTGCTATCTCACATATGTCTACAATTATCGACCAATTGGTGGGAGACAATTAGTCGGAAAGGATAAGTGCTGCCGTCGGGGATTGAACCCGGGACCTTTAGATTTACAGTCCGATGTGCTACCAACTGCGCAATGACGGCAGCAAGTGCTGTATGTAATAAAGATGCTTATTGGTATTAAAATTTCACATTAAATATGACATAAAATGATGAAAAAAGATATTCATCTACCTTGTTCCTACAGGCATTTGCTATAAGTGACAAAAAGGCAACTGCACACAACCAATTCTAATTAGAACACTGTACACTTTAGCTCGTACATAGTGAAAGTTGGAGTTCAAGATTCAAATCTTTTCTAAATGTATGATTTGATTAATCTATTGATTTTTGATTGACTGCAACAATCTGTCAATTTAGTTTGAAGACACATGATCTTTATGCTAACCTTGGAAATAATCCCATGATATTTTGGTCGAGTTGTGGAAGGCCATGATTTTTATCATTTTTTTAACCAATGGTCAAACATCAAAATTTCAGACTAGTCCAAAGTGAAAGAAGTTTCAGAAGACATTTCAAATTACACTTTGACCCATTCCAACACAGTGAACTTTCAGATTGGTCCAAATTGAAAGAAGTTGCAAACGACAATTTCAAATTGTTGTAAGTCCTAGATAGAAAACAAAGTGGAAAATACTTGTAACGAGCAATTTCTTCATTTTCCATATTGCTTTCCAGAACTTTTTTCATGAGTGACATAAAAAGAAGGTATTGTGTGGGAATGTGAAAATTGAAAAAAGAATCCAAAGGGGAAACATTGTGACAAAAGGAGAAATTGGTTGTTACAAGTAATATTTCCTTTTCTTACAAAGTTTTCAGTGAAAGAACTCTACAGGGCATCATAAAGCGTCATTGTTTGGTAAAAGGTTAAACAAATTTGATCATTTGGGTTTCATTGGGATTTTATTCAGTCAGTTGGAAACAAAACTGGTAACAGAAACACAACCTGTTTGAATTGAGAAAAAAGCCCTGCTTACCTGATCCAGAACAACTTGTCCAACAAATGTCTTGCGCATTTCCGAGATCATCGAAGCATCATCAAGAAATTTTTCTAGAACACCAGGTTTTGACAAAACTTGTTGAATCTTTTTACAACCCGCTAGATGAAGGGCAACTGATGGGCATTTTATGGCTCTTGATCTTTCCATCATTAATCGAAGGTCAAACTCCTACAACAAATACAAGTGAACCCTAACTGTGTGTGAAGCATCAAACTATTCGGTACTATAGCAAAAATTGAAGTGAAAATTGAACCATACTAGACACCAGAATTATAGACTGGTCCAATTTGAAAGAAGATGCAGACGACAATTTCAAGCTCATGAAATCTAATAACAGTCAAACCTGTCTTCAGCAGTCACAAAAGAGGAAAACCAAAGGCGACTGTTTAAACAAAATGACCTCTTAATCCAGGTTGTTTCTGGATAGAAAACATTGTGGATAATGAAGAAATTGCTGGACACAAGCAATTTATTCATTTTCCACAATTTTTTCTAAAGCTTAAAGAGGCGTAAATAGGGAGGATTGTGTGGGAATGGGTTAAGGCTTTCTAGGTACAATCTTTAGCATTACAATAGTCTAGATACAATTTAAGAAATAGTTCATGTTAAATCATGCCAGGATTCCTTGTGATTCGACCTGTATTTTCAAATGCATCAGTTTACCTGTCACAAAAATTGTTCAAACTGCGAATTGTTTATAACACATAATATCATCAATTCAGTGCTCAATTGATTCCCCCCTAAGGGGCATCACTGATTACTGTGTGTTACTGGAAATTAATCATAACATAACATATCTTTTATTACACCCAAGTATACAATTTATACAATATGGGCAAATGACAAAAATATATTTCTATTAAACAAATAATGTAATTCCGGAAGAGGGAGAGAGAGGGGGGAGGGAGAGAGAGAGAGAGAGGGGGGAGATGGGAAGAGGAAAGAGGGATAGATTTCCCGCGCTTTCAGTAGTCACGTGGCAGCTAAATTTAGGACGGCGTGCATGGACGGTGGATTGTAAAGCGTGGGTAAGTTTTATGTTTTTATTTCAGTCTAACGGTAGAAGTGTGGGAAAGAACAAATCACTATGAATTCATTGATGATTGTTATCGATCATGAATGATGTTATTTGTGATTTTTTCTGTTAAAGATCAATTCTTAAAAAAAAAAAAAAAAAAAAAAAGTGATAAGGGTGAAGAGATTTTGATCCATTACTAGGGTGCAAGAGCGGAAAGGAGAAAAAGCATAAAACAATACAATTTTTGTACGAAATCAAGAAAGTAAAGAGTTTTCCTATTTGACAGTTATATTGTCTTTATGCAAGAATGTAGTAACTGGCAACACAACCCGTAATCCTTACAACTATTTGCTCACGAAAACCAATGTTTACATATATTTTATTTTACCCCGTGGTGGGCCCCTGTGTAATTATGTAAATACACATTTTGAAACTTATGAATGGGTGGTACGTTTGTTTATATTTTCATCGAATTAGGACGAGGTTATAGTAAGGGTCTTTGAGCCAAAACAGAAAGGTAAATAATTTATTCATGGTTTAGTTATCGAACGCTAGTGCTAATTTTCAGAATGGGTTTTGTTGCTAGAAATAGTCTGGTTACAAATAGAAGAAATAATAATAAAAAAAAAAAGAAAAGAAAAAAAAAACATTCGGTAGTTTCGCATGTCATTTTTCTTTTTCTTTCCTTTCTTCTCCTTCCGTTTACTTTTTCACTCTTCTTCCTTTTTGAACATTTGTGGTACAGGAGAAATTGTCAACGGCTTTTTCTAAGCGATCTCATTTACTTTGACCCTTGGTTTTTAGTTGCCAATTATGAGCTTGGCACAGGTAAAATTGATTTACAAGGAGAATATATATGCAAGCGTGACGAGAACATTGCAACTACAGCCAAAGTAAGGCTTCTGTTACAGCATTCTGGCTACTATACAGAAGATCACCCTGATAATCGTGAAATGTTCCTGTTTAACACTTTTCCTGTTTTATAAAAGTATTTGTAAAATTTCACTATAGTCAAGGCGCTTACAGCACCGGATGCTATAAATGTAAATAGACATGTACAAGAATGGTGCGTCTATATTTGCAAGATGATTCATTCTAGCTGCTGCACTAAAAGACCACTTTATTAATATAAGAAAAGTGCTCATGTTACATGCTGTTACTAAATTTTCTATATAATCTATAGAGAATACAATGTAAAACACACACAAAGAAAAGAAAAAAAATAAACAAATAAATAAGGATTCATCCATAATGTCATTTTACCCAATACATGGTGAGAACATTTCAGTAAACTATTTATAAATTGACAAGTCAGTGCATAACAGATGTAACTGCCTATATATATTCATTAGCAGTTACACCAATTTTGCACTATTGTCCTCCACTCTAAATAGCTATAATGCTTTCTCATTTCTTGCATCTTTTAGGAAAACAATTTTGGAAGAGGAGAAATTGACATGATAAAATTTTACACAACACAAATTGAGCCTTATCTACTAATTTAAGAATTAGGGATATAGATCAGGAGGTAGTTGGGGTGTGATTTAGGGTGACTGATTATTAAATTTTTTCATTATTATTTTTAAATAGTTGCTAAGTTCTTTGAGGTCTCTTGGTTGACTGTTGTGGAAAAAGGATTTAATGTTATTTTCATATTGTTGCAGGTTTGGGATATAATGCCTTCGTTCATTTTGAAAAAAGGGGCAGTGAAATAAATAATGGATTTCTGAGCCAATCTCATTGGAAGTGCAGAGGGAGCATAATCTATTTTCTAGAAGTATTCCATCATAACGCCCAGTTTCTATAGGCAAGCGGTGATTGGCAGTCCTGAATTTTATCAAAGGCAAGTATTCTTTTCTATTCAATTTTATTAGATACTCTTCAAAACAGTGGTTTTCTTTGAAATTCAGGTAAATCAGCTGACAGTTTACTGCAGATTGCATGTGACCGTTGAATACAGCACATTTAAAGAGCAGATTTTCATGGAAGGACTGTAACCCTTGTCATGTTCAACTTGGAATATTTCTGTTTGGGCAGGAGGCATAGACAAAGATCAGCCTGCACATATGTGCAGTCTGATCTTAGTCTACACCACCTGCTTGTCCCTGTTAAGCCACAGGTATTTGTAAAATTAGTTGTCAAGATGAATATAAGTTCTATGCACGAGCATCCAGTGCTTACAGTCCTTTGATTTAAAATTCATTTTTGAAACAGATTTTATTTCATCATAGCAAGGGTTAAAATGACCGCCTAGCGAGGTGACTGCTGCAAATTGGTGACTGCTTAAGCAGATTTGTCTGTACTAATATTTCATGCAAAATATAAACGCTCTGTGCCTTCTAGGTCAGGAGGAGAAAATGTAAAAGATTTTTTTTATAATTTCTTTTCCATGGCAACCACAGTTTCCAACCAATTTCTATTCTTTTAGCTATTTTGGAACAGGACCACCAAAGGAAAAATTCTACAAAATTTGTTTAAATCAACCTAGTCTTAGCAGGAGATGAGATTTTAAAAATCCTTCTTTAATTATCTATAGTCCCTACCTCTCTGGGGCTCAGCCCTCGGGACCAGACGGTAATGATTTAAGTAATTTTAAAAGATGCCAACATGCTGATATTTCATACAAAATACAAAGATTCCAAGCCTTTGGGATCAAGAGGTGATGATTTCTAAAACTTTTGATGCCATGATGATAAGACTTTTCCATTGATTCAAATCATTTCAGCTATTTTCAGACAGGGCCTAAGAAACATTTATGCCTAATTCTGTTGAAATTAGCAAAGTAGTTTGGGTGAAGATGTTTTCTAAAAGTCCTTCTTTATTTCTATATAGATCCCACTCCCCTCAGGGGCTCCACCCCTGGGAGCCCAAGGATATTCATTTTCAACAAATATAAAAGAGCTCAACCCATCGCAAGGTGAAAAAGTCCAAATTGAACAAAGTTGCCGATGACACAGTAATAGCCTTACAATTGGAATGTTTGTTAGTCATAGGAGATGTCATTTAAAGAAATTGTTGACGGACATAGCACAACATATGATGGCCGGACGCCAGACATAGGGTTGACACACTAAATTTCACTTGATCACATTTTGCTCAGATGAGCTAACATGTCTTATACCTGCATGAAATTTTAATGTCCTTTTTCAACCAATTATCAAACAAGAGGACCATGATGGTCCTAGATAGCTCACCTGAATTGTCTACTATTAAAATAAATTCAACTAAAAACAAATAACTATAACCAGTTTAATGAAGATTTAGCCAAAAATGTGACTTCTAAATTGTAAACAAAGATATTGACATTATGGCCTCTTTTCCTATTTTTTCCTATAGAACCTTCCCATAATCTATCAGGCTCATCTTTATGACCTAACAATTATCCAGACCAAGTTTCATGATGATTGTGCCAAAATTATGGCCTCTAGAGTGTTAACAAAGAAATAGTCAATAAGGCCCCTTTTCCTGTGTTTTCTAAAGAACCTTCCTATAATCAATAGCCTCACAATTATTCTGGCAAAGTTTCATGAAGATTGAGCCAAAATTCTGGCCTCTAGAGTTTAAACAAAGAAATTGTCATTAAGGCCACTTTTCCTGTGTTTTTGTAAAGATCCTTTAAGATTCGATAGGGTTCTTCCTCATGAACAAACAATTAGTCTGACCAAGTTTCAAGAAGATTAAGCCAAAATTGTGGCCTCTAGAGTGTAAATAAAGAATTTGTCATTAAGGCCCCTTTTCCTGTGCTTTTGTAAAGATCCTTCCAATAATCAATAGGGTTCATCTTCATGACCTACCGGCAAAGTTTCATTAAGATCAGGTCAAAACTGTGGCCTCTAGAGTGTAAACACTTAAATTGTTGACGCCACACGTCGCATGACAGACAACAGACATTCAACGATCACAAAAGCTCACCATGAGCACTTTGTGCTCAGGTGAGCTAATAAAAAATTGGACTGGACCAAATTCAAAACCAAGAGGTTAACCTTACAATATGTATAATAAGTATAATGAAAAGTTTAGAGTCACTCAGATATCAACGAGACAAGCAATTTCAGCCAGTTTTATGATGACAAGTCAAAATTGTAGTCTTTATACAGTGTTAATGTTGGAATAATTGATAACAACTGAACAGCACATTAATAACTACCTTTAATTCAAAGATCACAATTAATGATCTTTTAGCAAGTATTTTGGGCTAAAAACTTTAATTTAAATAGATGCTACCTTTTTAGTTGGGTAGTGTTTAGGTGAATACCCATATCTGTAATACACAAGGGCAACTTCTCTTTCTTCTCTGTAATATAAAAAAAAGGTGCAAGGGAAATTTTGGAACTTTGTATAATGAATATTTGAATGAGAGATCAGATCAGGCAGGATTAAGAAGAGAAAATATTTTAAGAAATGAAGAGAATATTTCATGTTTTCATTTAGGAATGAACCTTAATACTAAACCATACTGTGTGGATATGGAAAGCATATTATTACATAAGTGTGATTAAGTCCTCATACCTCAATGAAAACAAAAAACATTCTTTTTTTAACCCTTTCCTGCACAATCCTTGTTTGTACATCCATGTGTTTTTATACTTTAGAAAACATTGTGAGAAAAGAAGAAATTGCCTGTAACAAGCAATTTCTTCTATTCCCAAAATACTATCTAACCTGTAGGTTGGTTGCTTCTCAAATTGCACCCTCTTTTTAATTGTCATCTTGGAAGCGCTTCAGAGTCCCAATCTTCAAACATGGGATGTCAAGGGTTTGATTCCCGATGGCGGCACATATCCTTTCCGACATTTGTCTCTCACCAATGGGTGGATAAACGTAAACCTAGGCGGGATAGCAGCTGGAGGCTAGGAAATGATGTAGTGGTAGTACTAGTGTGAGAAATACAAGAAATCCATTGTTAGGTGCTCCAGCCGCTATAATATGACTGAAATACCCCATTCAATCAATCAATCAATTTAATTGTCATCTACAATGTCCTTCAAATTGGACCAGTCTAAAATTTTGAAAAATGGGAAAAGGTTAATGCCATCATACAAAACAAAGCAAATATTTTCTAGTTTTAAATAAAATTATTGATCTTCTTTGTGCACAAGCATTCAAGATAGTTGCATGCTAAAATTATGAAAAGTATGAAAAGAACAAGATGTGTTTGTGAAACACAATGCCCCTGCAACTGGACTTAACTATGAAAAGTGTTGTTGACTTAATGGAGATGTATCATCATGCCAAATATGAGCATTGTATCTTGAATAGGCTGTTAGTAATTGGCAATGTAAAGTTTTTTGGTTAAGTTTTGCAGACAGACATACAGACCGACAGACGGAAAGACTGAATGATGGATAGACAGACTGACAGACGGACAACAATATGCCCCCGATCTTTCGATGCAGGGGTATAAAACTTCAGCCATTGAAACGCTTGATTCTTGATAGATGAAACTAAGATTAAACTACTTGAGAATAAGCATGTAGGAGGTTGAATTCAGAAAGTTTGCCATTAGTGAAAATTTTCAAACCAGATTATTTTGCCAACACAGTCTAACTAGGGTCTAAACATTTGGTATTTCCCATGAGGTCCCTTTCCCAAAGATCTAAATAAATCAATATGTCTGTGTCTCTTGATCTCAATCCTAAATTAACTGGACTTAACTGCCATTTGCTATGCCCAAATACACCCTCTTGGTGCTTTGTATTAGGTATATAAGTACAAATAATATGCTTTGAGCAAAAACATTGTATGGCTCTATACAATGTATAGAGCCATGCTATGTTTTTGCTCTAAGCCATCGAATTACGATGCTGCAGGAACTCGAAAATAATGTGATGTAATTTTTATTAATTTTTAAGTCAAATCAGAGGTAATAACTCATTTATTCTTCATAGAATTGCACGAAAGTTTCATCTGCAACTAGGGTCTAATTAACACTTGCGCCAAGTCTAAATTGAATTGGACAGAAAATGTAGGAGGAGTTGTGCAGACAAGCATTTTCTATTCAAGCCAGGGGCAATAACTCTGTTATAATTGATAGAATTTTCATGAAATTTGTTTCATGCACATCTACAAAAATAAATGAACATTTCTTCCAAGTACAAAGCAAATCAGGCTGAAACTCTAGGTGTAGATGTCTAAATAAGCATTTCTAAGTCAAATCAGGGGTATTAATTCTGTAATTCTAGATGGAAGTTTCACAAAATTTACTTCTTGCATATCTACAACTATTTATGAACACTTCTGCCAAGTATGATTCATATCTGACAGAAACTGTAGAAGGAATTGTCTGGACAAGCTTTTTCAAGTTAAAGCAGGGGCAATAACTCAATAATTCTTGATGGAATTTTTACAAAAGTTACATCATACACATCCATAGCTTGTGATGAACACTTTTGCCAGATATGAAACTAATCAGACTGAAACTGTATGAGGAAATATTCACCAGGGACAAGATTTGGGGACAGATTGACCAACCGACAAACCAACTTACCAACAAGCTGATTCCAGTATACCTTCCCTAAACTTCATTTGAGGGGGGGGGGGGGGGGTATTAATACTGAAAATCTTTGAAGGTGATCCAAGTTTCTCTCTTCAGACCTAGTGATCTAGTAATTTATCAAATGCAACCCAAACTAAATCTTGTACATGATAACATGCAGACAGATATTCTGACTAAAAAACATTTGAGCTAAGAATGTGACTATTTATGCAAACAAGGATTTGATATGGAAACCCAGTTTTTGATCCCAAATGACCTAGTAACAGATTTGTCCTAGATTTCATATGGAAAACTGCAAGATGAATGTTTTTGCTGAATGCAAGGAATCTGCAATTCAGTTCAGAATGACAGAAATCTGACACTTGTAAATCAATATACATAGCTGTATTAAAGGGGGGCATAATTAACCTCATATGTATTCCTACTTACACATATAATTCTTTACTTTCTGTTAACTTTACATTGTCCATAAGATGTTGGAATGTTCGATATATGACATGAACACGTGGGTTAATTTTGTAGATATCTCGCTCTAACCATCGCTGATCTGGCGTATTTGGTTCAGGAATACCAATAACAAATAAGATCACAGATCTGAAATAAGAACATGAATGTTGATGCCTAACACCTGGTTTTGACAGAACAAAAATCTTATTGACAGTTTATGATTATAGTATATGATTATAGGCAGTTACAACTGTTTTGTGCTGACCAATCAACATGTCAATGACTCTTGTTCATGTCAATAAAATGTTGAAGTTCTTCTTTTAGCCTATTTCAAATTCACAAATTTCAGACTGGTCCAAATTTAACCCATCACCAGACGGCAAAATTTTAGACTGGCCCAAATTGAAAGAAGTTGCAGACAGCAATTTATAGTTTATGAAATTTTGGATTTTTTCAACTTTCTGGGCAAAAAATATTATGGAAAATGAAGAAATTGCTTATAACAAGCAATTTTTTCATTTTCACAATGTTTTCCCAAGCTTTCTTTCTTTGGGGCGTCTAAAAGCATCTCTGAGTGGGAATGGGTTAAAGAAGCTGCAGACAACAATTTCAAGTTGATGGAATTTAAATTTTTTTTCATCCTTTTAGATAAGAAAACATAATGGATAACAAAGAAATTGCTTGATACAAGTAATTTCTTCATTATCCACAATATTTTCCAAAACTTTTTTCTTGAGGAGCATAAGAAGGGGGGTGGGGGTTGGGGGGAATAAGTTAAATAAGAATGATCCAGATTATACTTTGTTTTTCTCTTAAATTTATAACTTTTTTTAAAAGCATTTCTTCTCACTGAGCTCTATTCACCCTTTAACCCAATACCAGACAGCAAAATTTTAGACTGGTCCAAATTGAAAGGAGTTGCAGACGACGATTTAAATATTATAAGAATTTAAGATTTTTTTCAACTGTCTAGGTGAAAAGCATTCTGTAAAATGAAGAAATTGCTCGCAACAAGTGAATGTGTCATTGTACAGAATTTTTTCCCAAATGTTTTTCTTGAAGGTTGTCAAAAAGTGTGATTGTGTGGAAATGGGTTAAACTACAAATTCATAGCTAATAAAGAGATATAACTGGTTTTAACCCTTGTCATGCTGCATAAATTACCTTATGGAATCGCTGTAAAATCAAAGGGCTGCAAGCACTGGTAGATCTTGTCGATAAAAAAACAATATTTCTTTTAGAAATCAATTTCGTACACAACTCTGACAGCAAAGGTATAAGCCGGAGTGTGCAGGCTGATCTTTGTCTTCATCTCCTGCCAAAGCCAGAATATTCCGGGTTCAGCATGACAAGGGTTAAAAAGTCATGACACTTTTTCTGTGACAAGGCCTCACTTTTAAAAACAGATTGGTGCAATATCATGAGGAGTTCACAGATGCAATTTCAGCTAATTTGGCCCAAGGGCTTTTGAGAAATTACTCAGGACGTATGGATGGAATGACTGGCAGGCAAAGCGGTGACTATATGCAGACACTAAGGGAAATAGCTATCCAAAATATTAAGACAATGAACAAAATTATTTGTTACATGCAATTACTCCACTAATCACATTATTTTGGTCCTCATTTGTAACATATTTTATCAATCTTACAGCACTTTCAACTTTCCTTTGACAAGTCTTATTTTTTTGTTGTCTGATACTATTCTATGTATCCTAAGAATGGAACACTAGAAGACATTTGGAAGTGACAATCAAGAATGCTTTCAGTAAAGCTCAAGATAAGATCATTTGAGACACATAATAGATTGTGGCTGTCAATCATAACATTGACCAATCAAATCATTGATATCAACCATAGGTGAATGTTGACCTCTAAATTCTATGTGAAGCATTTTTCGTGGTTCTCTGACTCAAAGACTATATTGATAGATTATTAAGTCTGTAGTTAAAAAGGTTTAACCCATTATCGAGCAAACATTTTTAGGCTAGTCCAAAGTGAAAGAAGCTGCAGATGCCAATTTTTTTCTTCTTCTTTATGGATAGAAAACATTGTGGATAGTGAAGAAATTGCTCGCTACAAGCAATTTCTTCATTTTCCATAATGTTTTCCAAAGATTTTTCTTGCAAGGTGTAAAAAGGAGGGATTGTCTCACAAGCAAACCATTAGAATTTGTTTTTATGTTCCTGACGATAAATTATGTAATATAACCGTGTTTTATATCTCAGTCGAACTCGTTGTAAGAGATCAGTTGGTGTGGCCATCTGTCATCAATTTAAGTGATTAAACTAAACATAGAATTGACTGAAGGATAGTAAAATTTTCAAATCTGTAACAATAATCTATCATTTTTATACGCCCGTCGAAGACGGGACGTATTATGGGATCACCCGTGATGTCCGGGCGTCCGGTCGTCCGGGCGTCCGGTCGTCCGGGCGTCCGGGCGTCCGGTCGTCCGGGTGTCCGGGCGTCCGGTTGTCCGGGCGGTGTCCACTTCTTTGTCCGGGGCATAACTCTGTCACCGTAAGTCCGATTGACTTTAAACTTGGCAGTTATATTCTTCTCATCAATACGGAGTGCAGTGCGCAATAACCATAACTCTACCTGGCTTATTTTTTGAGTTATTGCCCTTTGTTGTTTTTCATACTTGAATCTTGTCCGGAGTATATCTCTGAAAGTATTATAGCTAGGATCATGAAACTTCATGGGTTTATAGATCTCACCAAGGGGGGTTGCAGTGCACAAGAACCATAACTCTACCTAGCCTTTTTTTTTGAGTTATTGCCCTTTGTTGTTTTTCAGACTTGAATCTTGTCCAGAGTATATCTCTAAAAGTATAATAGCTAGAATCATGAAATTTCATGGATGGATAGAGCTCACCAAGTGGGAGTGCAGTGTACAAGAACCATAACTCTACCTGGCCTATTTTTTGAGTTATTGCCCTTTGTTGTTTTTCATACTTGAATCTTGTCCGGAGTATATCTCTAAAAGTATAATAGCTAGAATCATGAAATTTTATGGATGGATAGAGCTCACCAAGTGGAAGTGCAGTGTACAAAAACCATAACTCTACCTGGCCTATTTTTTGAGTTATTGCCCTTTGTTGTTTTTCATACTTGAATCTTGTCTGGAGTTTATCTCTAAAAGTATTATAGCTAGGATCATGAAACTTCATGGGTTTATAGATCTCACCAAGGGGGGTTGCAGTGCACAAGAACCATAACTCTACCTAGCCTTTTTTTTTGAGTTATTGCCCTTTGTTGTTTTTCAGACTTGAATCTTGTCCAGAGTATATCTCTAAAAGTATAATAGCTAGAATCATGAAATTTCATGGATGGATATAGCTCACCAAGTATGAATGCAGGGCACAAGAACCATAACTCTACCTGGCCTATTTTTTGAGTTATTGCCCTTTGTTGTTTTTCATACTTGAATCTTGTCCGGAATATATCACTAAAAGTATAATAGCTAGAATCATGAAACTTCATGGGTGTATAGAGCTCACCAAGTGGGAGTGCAGTGTGAAGAACCTTAACTCTACCTAGCCTATTTTTTGAGTTATTGCCTTTTGTTGTTTTTCATACTTTGTTTGACAAAAAATATTTATTCAAAATAACCTGTTCTATTCAAATCCCCAGTTCATATTAAACAGTGTGACGGGCGTATCTTGTGACAGTTTGGCACCTTGTTTAGATATGTCAAGACTAAATTTGCTCTTATGTGCATCAGGTACCAGGTATAATCATTCCTAAATGATACAAAAAATGTATTTTTCACGGAACAGGTTATTATTACACACAGTGCATTGTTTGACAATAAGGTGTCATAAACGGATTAACATGTGGAATGTGTGAAAATTTCTTAAACATATCAGCTTATGATTGTCAGCCAACCTTTTGTTTGACTGGTCAAGATAAATGTATGGTTGATTTGTAGTTCAGGACTTTGAAAAGAGTAAGAACGTTCGACTTTCGTGGTTTACGAGTTTTCCGACTATGAATCACTTTTTGTGGGGACCAAGTTTCTTGTTCAAAATTTCCATTGTGTTCGATAACTCCTGTGTTTGCTATAAACATGTCATTTCTTCAATTCTTATATTTTCCACCCAGAAAGACAAAGACTTTTAAAATTTTATCATCTTGAAGTTGTTCTGTGTAATTTCTTTCAATTAGGACCAGTCTAACATATTGTCTTATGTTAACCACTTAAACCAAGAAAAAGACTTCTCTCACTTTGGTTTATTGTACATTTCCCATGCCTTCACTAAACCTTTCGCCAAACCTGCTGTGGGATAGTTCTCTGGCAGCTGTTGAGGAGAAATAATAAAATACATTAAACCTTTACTGAATTCCACAATTTTAGATCTGTCCAAATTCAAAGGTACCTGGATAAATTGAAATGCTTTTAAAGGGGGGTATCAATGTTTCTGAAACTTAGATAAGAAACATTCGCCAAACGCCTACAAGTAAATCAAAACAGACACCTAACACCTTAATTTAAGTCAGATAATATCTTTGTGGTAATCTGATAGGCTTAGAGCAGCTTTTTTTGTTTTATAGAAAAGGTTCAACTGAATTCAAGGTTATTTTAGAAATCACGGAATTTGTTTGTTGACTACGCATGACTGCATTTGCATATTACCAAAGGTCAACGGAAGGTAACAAATTGACTAGCGAAACAACCAATGTCCTAAATTATGTCTAAGGTTAGCACAAAACTACGGTAAGTGTCTATATTGGTATTAATACTTATGGCAGTTTTCGACTGATCTTTACAGAATTGAAAACCGGCTAGTGAACATAACTCCTGATGATGTTTGTATGAGCAAATTCAAACTGAATACAGATTCCAACGGTTAAAGGCACCACATGAATGACCGAATAATCTTCGCAGCTGTATCGGCTTAATCTAAAAATAAATTAACAGCCTACTTAGGCTATTAGGGAAATACCCTTGTTTATTCAGATAAACGACCTCTGATTTAAGCAAAGCTTATTTTCAGAATATTGTATTTGAATAGTATATGAGAGGGAATAAGAATAATCAAAATCTGTGATTGATACCTACCTTTAACTAAAACCTACATTTTCTTCAAATTTTTATAAGACTTAAATACTGATATTGTCTAGGGGAAAGGGCTTGACCCTTTCCCATTCAATCCCTGTGTTTGTAAACTTGAGAAAATCTATTGTTGAAATGATTGAATCTAAAAACAAAACACCCTCAATCAGTAACTTTGTTTACACAGGTAAGAAGTAATGACTGAAGGTTTTATTTCATAAATTATCGTCTGAATTGCCTTTCCATTTGGATGACTAAAATTTTATCATTTGTTTATTGGTTAATTCTTAACTGATTACCAAATAACAACATTTTAGACTGGTCCAAATTGAAAGGAGTAACAGAAGAAAATTCAAATCAAAATCTTAGGTTTTTCAAGCTTTCTGCATAGAAAACATTGTGAAAACAAAGAAACTGCTTGTTACAAGCAATTCCTTCATTATACAAAAATGTTTTCCCAATTATTTTTCTTGAGGAGAGTCAAAGGGAGTCATTGTTTGTATGGAACAGCGTTATAGGATAAAAACTCCACTTCTTCCACAGTTTCATTTCTTGGACCCCACCAACAGTGTTATAGTAGAGTTTCAGTGTGCTTATGTAGAGTACCATAAATTGATCCTAAGACTTGCAAAATTTGAAAACCCTAGGTCTTTTGTTTTGGAAGGGGAAGATTTTTTAAAGTTTCCATCTTTATCTCTGGAAAATCTGTACACAGATAAAAATAGAGCTTCTGTTGACCCAAGAGTAATTGAAGTACTTATGTAGAGTACCATAAGTTGATTCTACTCACAAAATTTTTAAAGGTCTGCCATTTAGATTAGGAGGCAAAGATTTCCATCTTTATTATATGTAAAATACAGGATCCCACAACATAGGCCTAATTTTCATTGTAGAACAATAGCTTGAAGTTTTTGGTAGAAGGTTATTAGGCTACATGTAAAATTCTTGTGGTTTGGGAGAAGGTTTTTTTTAAAAAAGATTTCATTTAAAACCACCAGAGTTCTCCACAGATTCAAATTATGAGAAATATTTTGAAATATTTTCAATGAAGTTTAATTGAAATCCCATGGCTAGTTTAGGAAGAGAAGTTTTTTTTGAAATTTTCGACATGGGACAGTTGGACAACGGACATTATTTTAATAATTGATCACGAGGTGAACTAAAAAATAAGTTTCATCGACAGAAAACAACATGGTAATCGGGGAAAAACAGCCAAGAGTTGCCTCTCTACATAGTATTGGTTGCCTTTTTTGATAGTGAACATATTCTAGTGGAAAGAACATTTTGAAGAACTCCTACAGGGATCCCCTGTTCTAGACCCTCCAGAAATTTTAGAAGAACCAGATCTGGACATTCATACAGGACCAATCAACAGGGAAGAAATTCTTGCAGCTGTAAAGAAACTACAAAATGGAAAGGCTCCTGGACCTGACAGCATACCCCCAGAAGCATTGAAAACATCTCCAGAACTATCAGCTGACATTCTTATTGACCTCCTACAACAAGCTTGGGTAGAGGAACAAGTACCGAGGAATGGCGTATAGGCCACATTGTCAAGCTCCCAAAGAAGGGTGACCTTGGAAACTGCTCTTACTGGCGAGGAATCCAACTTCTGTCCATAAATAGTAAAGTACTTACCCAGATAATTTTAGAGAGGATCAAAACCGCAGCAGACCTAAAGCTAAGAGACGAACAAGCTGGCTTCAGACCTGGTAGATCTTGTGCAGACCAAATTGCTACATTGCGCATCATCATTGAACAATCTTTGCAATGGCAAGCACCACTCTACATAAACTTTATCGATTACAAAAAAGCATTTGATATGATTGACAGAGATGTAATCTGGAGCATTCTCAGGCACTATGGAATCCCCACCAAAATTGTCAACCTAATTCGCAGCCTCTACAACAACACCACATGCCATGTAATCCACGACATGAAACTATCAGAACCTTTTAAAGTCCAATCTGGCGTCAGACAAGGCTGCCTTCTATCGCCTTTGATCTTTTGGATTGTTATAGACTGGGTACTGAAAACTACGATGGATAGACCAAGAGGCCTGCAATGGAACTTTACCAAATCATTGGAAGACCTCGATTTTGCCGACGACATTGGCCTTTTGACTCACACATTTCAACACATGCAAGAGAAGATAGAACAGCTTCAAAAGACAGCAAAATCCACTGGACTGGAGTTCAACATAAACAAGACAAAGTGCCTATGAATAAATACAACTAAGAGCACACCACTTCGTCTAGATGGACAGGAAATTGAAGATGTAGAAAGCTTCAAGTACCTAGGAAGTGTAGTCAACAAAACAGGAGGTACAGAGCAGGACATCCAAACCAGAATAGGTAAAGCTCGACAGGCATTCCTGGCTCTACAACCAGTCTGGAACAACAGAAACATCCTCCTCAAGACCAAACTTCGTCTGTTCGACTCGAACATAAAGTCTGTCCTCCTATATGGTGCAGAAACCTGGAGAAGAACCAAAAGCCTAGACAACAAACTCCAAGTCTTTGTGAACAACTGCCTGAGAAGGATCCTTCGCATCAGATGGCCAGAAAAAATCATCAACCTAGAGCTGTGGCGAAAGACAGGACAAACATCCATCACCATAAGTATCCAGCAGAGAAAATGGAGATGGATAGGGCACACACTAAGAAGTAAACAGCCCAACATTGCCCGCCAATCCCTGGATTGGAACCCCCAAGGAAGAAGAAAACGAGGACGACCCATGAACACCTGGAGACGAACCCTCGATAGCGAGCTGCGACAAATCAGAATGTCCTGGGGGGAAGCCAAAGCTGTAGCGAAAGACAGAACTCAATGGAGGGAATTGGTGAAGGCCCTTTGCTCCACAAGGAGCGAAGAGGATTAAGTAAGTAAGTAAGAACATATTCTAAGTTTCAAATAATACCAGAGATATTACAAACGTAAAAGTTTTAGTTTGATGAGAATGACACTGAGAACAAAGTTATAGAATACATTGGGATTCCTTTAAAAACAGCCAAGCTACAAGTTTCCAAACTAAAATCAGTCATACACTAACTTTAACAACAATAATTGGCCAATCAAATAATCAGTCAACCAATAAAATCATTCAATTAGACCAAAAGTGAGTTCTGAACTCTGACATTGGCCACCATTTAAACATCGTAACTATAGCTTATCCAAGCTGTAATTACCACATTTAGGTTGCCAACCAACCATTCTGGGTTTTTTTTTTGTACATGCTGCAAGCCATAAATTTTGCAAAATAATGCCATTTAAAATCAAAGTGGAACTTTCTGTGGGGCGTATAGATTAACTGGGTAGGGTAAGTGATTCGTCAATTTGACCTACCTGATTTTGGTTAAAAGTTGTATCTGTTAATGCGAGCATATATCTGGAGAAGACAAGAAGTGTTTGTTAAACACAATACTGGCACATTTGTCTAGTGTATCTTGGCAGACACATTTTGTTGTTGTAAGCATGATATTTTTTTAACCCTTTAACCCTTGAAATTTTAGACTGGTACAAATTGAAAGAGGTTGCAGACGACTATAAAAATTGGATGCAATTTGAAATGAAACCATCCTATAAGGTAGAAAATATTGTGGGAAAAGGAGAAATTGCTTGCTAGAAGCAATACCAATATTTTATCACAGCTAAGTAAAATCAGGTTTGTACAGCTAACATCATTGACCTTGATCCTTTTAAATGACCATCAACAGAACTGATACATATCTATTAACCCATTACCAGATAAAACAATTCTAGAGTCTGCTCCAAATTGAAAGAAGGTGCAGAAGACATTATCTAGTTCTTGGAATTTTAAAAATCTTTGTCCTTATGGGTAGAGAACATTGTTGGTGATGAAGAAATTGCTTCTCACAAGCAATTTCTTCTTTTTCAACAATGTTTTCTAAAGCTTTTTTTTCTTGAGGACCTCAAAAAGCATCATTATGTGGGAATGGGTTAAAGGCGACTCCATGCAAAATATGAACACTGTATCCTAAATGCTCTTAAGTTACATTAACCCATTCCCACACAATCCCATCTTTTGAATCCCAAGAACTTAAGCTTGTCATAAGCAATTTCTTTGTTATTAACAATGTTTTCTACCCCAAGAGTAAAAAAAATCCATTTCTGGTGACTCCATGCAAAAAATATGAATACTCTATCCTAAAAGCTCTTTACAGTACATTAACGATAAAATTTCAAGTTAAATGATCAAGATAAAAGAAATATGACAAAGATCCTTTTTTCTTTAGCTATTGTAGATTGGAACCTACATAACAAAATTGTAAATTTGCAATAAAAGTTTCTAGGCTAGTTTGAAGAAAAAAAATCATCAGATTGATAACTAACCTTTTACCAGACAGCACAATTTTAGACTGATCCAAAATAAAGGAAGTTGCAGATGACAATGTTTATTAAATGAAATTTTAAGTTTTATCATCTTTTGATTGATTGATTGAATGGGTTTTAACGCCACTTTTAACAGTATCTCAGTTATATCGCGGTGGCTTGAGCACCTAACAATGGAATTCTGGTATTTCTATCACCAGTACTACCACTACCTTCTTTTCCCAGCCTCCAGCTGCTATCCCACTTAGGTTTACGATTATAGATCCATTGGTGAGAGACAAATGTCAGAAAGAATATGTGCCGCAAACTCATGACATCCCATTATTGAAGATTAGGAGTCTGACCAGCTACCGACTGCGCTACAACGGCAGCTCATCATCTTTTGAGGTAGATAATGAAGAAATTGCTTGTAACAAGGAATTATTTTAATGTATTTGAATATCATTATAATAAATAGGTATTTTTACACACAGATCCCATTGGGACAAAGGAATCTGCTTCATTATAAGTGATATATAATATTAATTAACCCATGTCAACATGATCCTGCTTTTTTCGCAAGAAAAAAGCTCTGAGTTTAAACATTGTGGAAAATGAAGTAATTGCTCTTCATAATACACCATGTGGTCTATCCCTATGAACAAAGATCTTTTAAAATTTAATCAACTACAAATTCTACATCTTTGAATTTTGTCTAGTCTAACATTCAGTCATCTTGTAACGGGTTCAGTGATATGATTATAAGAAGAGTTCATTGAAAGTTGTATTGTAACTTAAACTTGATTTACTTGTTTAAATAATAACAATTATAATCACAATTTATTTCAATGATCAGACAGCAAACAATGTGGAACGAGAGCTATGAGTGGATAGCAACGCATAACTTTTGGACAGTAATAGCTATTAAATGATGACCTTGGTTTCTGCGGATGCATATTTATGATTCCTATCATCATGCCATATACAGGCATTGTATCTTGAATAGGCTTAAAATAATTGTATATGGCTTAAAGTAATTGTAAATGTTATATTTCTTTAGTAAAGTTTTTGAAAAAGACCTGAACTTTATCAAATTACCTTGACTTTGCTATCTGCAGATGCAAATCAAAGAGATCTATCATCATGCCAACTATAAGCATTGTATCTTGTTTAAGCTTAAAGTAATTGTAATTGTTTTTTTCTTTGTTAAGTTTTTGAAGAAGAATGACCTTTAAAATGACCTTGACCTTGTCACATGACCTAAACCTTGCTATCTGCAGAGCATATCGTCGAGATCTATCATCATATTAAATATGAGTATTATAGCTAAGATAGTTTTAAAGAAATTGTAAATGTTAAGTCTTTTGGTTGGATTTACGGAGCAGTTTGAACTTGAAAACAACCTTGACATTGTCACATGATCTAAACCTTGGTATCTGCAGAAGTATTTCAAAGTGATCTAGCTTGCTTAATATGAACATTTCATCTTGAATAGTCTATAAGTAATTCTGAGTGATTAGTTTTTTGGTTAAGTTTATAAAGAAGTTTGAAAATGATTTGACCTTATCATGTGACTCCAAACTTTGTATCTATGGATGTGTATCGACAAGATCTATCATCATGCCAATTATCTGCATTGTATCTTGAAAAGTCTTAAAGTAATTGTAAATGTTGACATTTTTGCAGACAGACAGACAGAATGAGAGACAGTAACACAATTTGCACCCAATCTTTCATCACAAGGGCATAGAAAATTGAAATCATTACATTGTATAAAAATTACAATATAATTGTATTACATGTATAATATCATATATCATAATAATTACAATCCTAAATATATTTGCAACTTAAATTTCAAAGAAAAGCTGGGGCGCTCACCTGAGATAAAGGCTCTTTTTCTTTCAACAGTCTAATTTCATGTTAAGGTTAGGATTATGAAACAAGTGGGCCACAATTACATTTAAAGACTATGAGCCTGGGGATCCAAAAGTCTAAATTACAAAATCCAGGGCTTTAGTGCTGATTTGAAAGAAGGAAAAAACTTTTTCCATGAGTTATAATTTCAGAAATAAGAAAGAATTCTGTGAACTGATGCTTCATGCCTATACCCCCCCCCCCCCGGGTCTGCCCCTGGAGACCCGAGGATCATGATTTTAACTATTTTGTAAGGGGTCAATATACCGATGCTTCATGCAAAATATCAAGGCTCTACGCCTTCTGAGTCAGGAGGAGAAGATTTTTAAAGATTATTTTAAAATTTCACTTTTGATGCCATGGCAACCAGAGTTTTTTTAACAGATTTCAATTCTTTTAGCTATTTTTGAAGGGGACCAGCTAAGCAAAATTAATTCCAAATTTGGTTCAAATCGGCCCAGTGGTTTGAGAGGAGATGTCATTTAAAAAAACGTTCTTTATTTCTATATAAACCCCACCCCCCTGGGGGTGCCCCTGGGGACCCGAGGATCATGATTTTAGCTATTTTGAAAGAGGTCAATATACTGATGCTTCATGCAAAATATCAAGGCTCTATGCCTTCTGGGTCAGGAGGAGAAGATTCTTAAAGATTATTTTGAAATTTCACTTTTGTTGCCATGGCAACCAGAGTTTTTAAAAGATTTTAATTCTTTTTGCTATTTTTGAAGGGGACCATCTAAGCAACATTTCTGCCAAATTTGGTTCAAATCGGCCCAATGGCTTGAGAGGAGATGTCATTTAAAAAATCGTTCTTTATTTCTATATAAACCCCACCCCCCTTGGGCTCCCAGTGGTTTAGGAGGAGATGTTGTTCAAAGAAATTGTTGACGGACAACGCACGACTCACGACGTACGACGGATGGACGCCGGACAAAAGGGGATCCCAATAGCTCACTACGTGCTCAGGTGAGCTAAAAATTACAGAGATATTACATGTTGCATAGACTTGCAAGTAATACTAGGGACATTCTAAATTTAGAAGGGTTAAATGCAGCTAAAATGTACATCATAATAATGAAAAATTTCCTAGAGTGTTGACTCTGAACTTTTAAAGACATGTACAAAGTTTCAAAGCATAATTGCTACCCTGCCAAGCTCCCAATTCATCGCAAATCAAACTTTCACAAAAAAGTTTTGAAAAGGGTCACTCACAAAACATTTCTACCGGAAGTCCAAATTAGCCAGTTGGTTAAGGAGATGATTTTTAAAGTATTATATCAAGAATTCTCTAAGCCCCACCCTTCAAGGACCAAATTTCTTCACAAATCAAAATTTCATGAACAAATTACGAAAAGGGTCACCCAAGGAACAATCCTACCATGTTAGGTCTGGAATGTCCCAGTGGTTTAGGAGGGAAGTTTTATAAAGAATTATTTGATGATTCTTTCATATCTGATACCCCCCCCCAGCTCACTCTGCTACAGCCCCATTTTTTCACAAATCAAAATTTTACAAACAAGGTACTGAAAGGGGTACACAAGGAACATTCCTGCAAAATTTGGTCAAAATTGGCTCAGTAGCATTGAAGTAGAAGACGTTTAAAGAAAATGTTGACGACACATGACAGACACTCAGTGATCCTTAAAGCTCCCCCTAAGTATGATGTGCTCAAATGTGATAAAACAAATTGTTCAAATTTTGGTTACAATACATCACCAGACAAAACATTTCAGACTGGTCCTAAAATCAAAGAAATACAAAAAACAATTTCAAGTTGATGATTTTAGAACCTTTGTCTTTTGGGGTAGAAAAAATTATGGATAACTAAGAAAGCAAATTTTAACAAACAATTTGTTCATTTTCCACAATGTTTTCTGAAGCTTTTATCTTGGGTGGCAAAAAAAGCGGGATAATGTAGGAATAGGATAAAGAATCAACCAGTTTGTAGCAACTCACCTATGTAAATCAGTTACAGGTCCTATTACCCCACCTGCACCTGATGCAAATGTGTTAAACTCTACTTGTTTGATACACAATCGGTCTTTGTTTTCTGGGTCATCCTCCATCATGTAATCATTCCTCGTCACCATAAATGATATGTTCTATAACAGAATGAAGAATAATGGAACAAGAGGCCCATGAGAGCATGAAATGCTCTACTGGTTATCAAATTTTCTGTTAAAGAAATCTGATATTTAAGGAAGTTAAATGCTGAAAGATGAATGCATAAAATAAAATACCAAATTGGACTTTATCCCCTTTATTATTTTGAGCAACAATCCTTAAGGCCCCTTTTCCAGTGTTATATGACAGATCCACTTCATTTCCAAAAGGAAGTTTCCTTATGACCCTACAATCATACTGTGGAACTTTCATCAGAATCCGATAATAGTTGTGGACTTTATCACGTAAACAGGATTGTTTTGAGTAAAATTCCATAAGGCCCTTTTTCCTGTGTTTTCTCATGGATCCATTTCATTTCAGAAAGGAATTTCCTTACAACCATTCAATAGTCCTCTGTGAAATTTTAAAGTCAATCTGATAATAATTGTGAACGTCATCACATAAACAAGAATGTTTTGAATGATAATATGTAAGGCCCTTTTTCTGTGTTTCCAATGCCACAATTATTCCTTGCATCTTTTAAGAGAGTCCGTTTAGAAATGTGGATTGTATTGTGTTAAGAAGATATTACAATCAAGTTCTCATAAAGCCCTTTTTCCCTTGATACTTTATCATTTGTTAAATCATTCTATGAAAGTTTGAAGTGAATCCAATGAAATATGGGGACATCATCATGTTAGCTAGAATATTTTTAAAACAAGAGGGCTGTTGGCCCTGGGGCGCTCACCTGAGATAAAGGCTCTTTTTCTTTCAACAGTCTTATTTCATGTTAAGGTTAGGATTATGAAACAAGTGGGCCACAATTACATATAAAGACTATGAACCTGGGGATCAAAAAGTCTAAATTACAAATTCCGAGGCTTAAGTGCTGATTTGAAAGAAGGAAAGAACTTTTTCCATGGGTTATAATTTCAGAAATAAGAAAAGTCTGTGAACTGATGCTTCATGACTAAACCCATCCCCCCCCCGGGCTCTGCCCCTGGGGACACGAGGATCATGATCTTAGCTATTTTGAAAGAGGTCAATATACTGATGCTTCATGCAAAATATCAGACTCTACGCCTGCTGGGTCAGGAGGAGAAGATTTTTAAAGATTTTTTTTAAAATTTCACTTTTGTTGCCATGGCAACCAGAGTTTTTAACGGATTACAATTCTTTTAGCTATTTTTGAAGGGGACCACCTAAGGAACATTTCTGCCAAATTTGATTCAAATCGGCCCAGTGGTTTGGGAGGAGATGTCATTTAAAAAATCGTTCTTTATTTCTATATAAACCCCACCCCCCTGGGGCTCTGCCCCTGGGGACCCGAGGATCATGATTTTAGCTTTTTTTTGAAAGAGGTCAATATACTGATGCTTTATGCAAAATATCAAGGCTCTAGGCCTTCTGGGTCAGGAGGAGATGATTTTTAAAGATTTTTTTAAAATTTCACTTTTGTTGCCATGGCAACCAGAGTTTTTAACGGATTTCAATTCTTTTAGCTATTTTTGAAGGGGACCACCTAAGGAACATTTCTGCCAAATTTGGTTCAAATCAGCCCAGTGGTTTGGGAGGAGATGTCATTTAAAAAATCGTTCTTTATTTCTTTATAAACCCCACCCCCCTGGGGCTCCGCCCCTGGGGACCCGAGGATCATGATTTTAGCTATTTTGAAAGAGGTCAATATACTGATGCTTCATGCAAAATATCAAGGCTCTAGGCCTTCTGGGTCAGGAGGAGAAGATTTTTAAAGATTTATTTAAAATTTCACTTTTGTTGCCATGACAACCAGAGTTTTTAACGGATTTCAATTCTTTTAGCTATTTTTGACGGGGACCACCTAAGGAACATTTCTGCCAAATTTGGTTCAAATCGGCCCAGTGGTTTGGGAGGAGATGTTGTTTAAAGAAATTGTTGACGGACGACGCTTGACGCCTGACGCACGACGGACGGACGCCGGACAAAAGGGGATCACAATAGCTCACTTGAGCACTACGTGCTCAGGTGAGCTAAAAATCATATAGCCCCTTTTCACATGATACTTGACGAATCGTACCCAATTCTGAAAAGAACCATCCTTATGATTGTACAATAATTCTGTGAAACTTTTAAGTGAATCCTGTGAAATCCAGAGAGAATACTAGAATATTTTAAGAAAGTTTTTCATAGGGCCCCTTTTCATGCAATACTTGCTGTATCTGATCCACTGTCAAAAACAACAATTGTAACAGTGATACAATCAATCTGTGTAATCTGTGGAATTTATTGTGCTAATAAAGATTTTATATTAAAATTTTCATAGGGCCCTTTTTCCCATGATACTTTACAGAACAAACCAAATTTCAAAAGGAACAATTCTAATGAAGGTATAATCATTCTGTAACAGTTTAAGAGAAACAATGAAAACAGTGGACTGAATTGTGTCAAGAATTTTTTGCAATAAAATTTTCCTAAGGCCCCTTTTCCAGTGAAACCTAACAAATTAGAAACAATTTACAAACGAACAATCCTAATGATAGATAGTTTGAAGAAAACGGTAAAGATTGAGGACTATATTATGATATTTTCCTAAGGCCCCTTTTCCTGTGAAACCTAACAAATCAGAAACATTTTACAAACGAACAATCCTAATGATAGATAGTTTGAAGAAAACGGTAAAGATTGAGGACTATATTATGATATTGATCATTTTACCATAAAATTTTCATAAGGCCCCTTTTCTTGTTTCGCATAACAGATCAGACTAAATTTACAAAGGAACAATCCAAATGATGGTACAATCATTCTATTAAAGTTTGAAGAGAATCTGATAGAGACTTTGGACATTCTTGGGTTAACCCTTTCCCGTTCTTTGAAATTTTAGACTAATCCAAATTGAAAGAGGTTGCAGACGACAATGACAACTGGATGTTATTTGAAATGAACCAATCCTATATGCTAGAAATTATTGTGGAAAAAGGAGAAATTGCTTGTTACAAGAAATTTCTTCTTTTTCCACAATGTTTTCTAAAGTATAAAATCACAGGAACGTAAAATCCCGTATTTGAACGGGAAAGGATTAATGAGGATTTGGTAATAATTTTTCAAACAGCCCCTCTTCCCCTGATTCTAAATAGATCAGGCCCAATTTGGAAAGAAACGATCCTAGTGATGGTACAAACATTCTGTGAAAGTTTAAACAGAATACGATGAAAACTGTGGACTTTATTGTAGTGTAAGGATTTTAAAATTAAATTTCATTAGGCTCCTTTTCTTGTGATACTTGACGGTTCACTGGTCTAATGCCAACATCAACAATTGTAACTATTGTACAATCATTCTATGAAAGTTTAAAGAAAATCTGATGAAAGCTCTGGACTTGATAACAAGGATTAAACATGAAATTTTCATAAGGCCCCTTTTCCCCTGACACCTGACAGATCAGGTCCAATTTGGAAAGAAACAATCCTACTGATAGTACAAACATTCTGTGAAAGTTTGAACAGAATATGATGAAAACTGTGGACTTTATGTTGGTACAGGGATTTTAAAATTAAATTTCATGAGGCTCCTGTTCCTGTGACACTTGAAGGATCAGGTCTAATGCCGACATCAACAATTGTAACTATTGTACAATCATTCTATGAAAGTTTAAAGAAAATCTGAAGAAAGCTCTGGACTTGATAACAAGGATTAAACATGAAATTTTCATAAGGCCCCTTTTTCCCTGACACCTGACAGATCAGGCCCAATTTGGAAAGAAACAATCCTACTGATAGTACAAACATTCTGTGAAAGTTTTAATAGAATATGATGAAAATTGTGGACTTTATGTTGGTACAAGGATTTTAAAATTAAATTTCATGAGGCTCCTTTTCTTGTGATACTTGACGGATCACTGGTCTAATGCCAACATCAACAATTGTAACTATTGTACAATCACTCTTTGAAAGTTTATGGATAATCTGATGAAAGCTTTGGACTTGATAACGAGGACTAAACATGAAATTTTCATAAGGCCCCTTTTCTCGTTTTTCTTGACAGTTCAAACCCCATTTTGAAAAGAAAGATCATTATGACCTTACAATCATTCTGTTAAAGTTTCAATAAAATCTGATCAAAGCTTTGTGCTTCATTGTCTTAACAGAGATTTTTTTAATAAATTTTCCCATGTAACTTGATGCATCTGACCCAATTCCGAAGGAAACTATACTTACAAAGCATGAACATTCTTATGAAAATTTGATTAAGAAATCTATCAAAATCTTCGTTTATGCACTAGAGTTCACAGTTTTCATTGGATTCTCTTCAAATTCTAACAGAAAGATTGTACTATCATAAGGATTGTTCCTTTTGAAATTGTGTATGATTAGTCAAGAAACATGAGAAAAGGGGCCTTTTGAAAATTTAAAATAAAAATGCTCACTTACACTCTTGAGTGCACAGTTTACATTGGATTCTCTTCAAAATTTCACAGAATGATTGTACCATGGTAAGGATTGTTCCTTTGAAAATGGGTCAGATCCGTCAAGTATCACAGGAAAATGGTCCTTATGAAAATTTAATTGCAAAATCTTAATTGATGATTTCATTGGTTTCTTTTCATACTCTTGACAGATCTGACCCAATTTCAAAAGGAACAATCTTTATGATGGTACAATCATTCTGAGAGAGTTTGAAGAGATAAACAGGAATATTCAATAGATCTTTTTATCAAATTTTCATGAGGCCGCTTTTCCAGTGTTTCTTGACAGATCTGACCCAATTTCAAAAGGAACAATCTTTATGATGGTACAATCATTCTGAAAGAATTCGATAAAAACCGTGGACTTCATCCAATAATAGAGGATTTATTCATTAAATTTAAATTAGGCCCCTTTTCCTGTGTTTCTTTACAAATCTGACCAAATTCCAAAGGAAGGATCCTTATGATGGAACAATCATTCTGAGAAAGTTTGAAGAGTATCGAATAAAAACTGCTGACTCTATTGTGTAAACAAGGAAAAGTTAAGGAATGGATGGACAGACACATGGACACCGAACAAGAAAAAGCATTTGCTATAGCTCTATTGGCCTTTGGCCAGTAAAGCTTAAAAGTAGTTTTGGGTAGAAAACATTGTGGGTAACAAAGAAATTGCTTGTAACAAGCAATTTCTTCATGTTCCACCACTTTTTTTCAAAGCTTTTTTTAGGGCATCTAAAAGTGTCCTTGGGTGGGAATGGGCTAAAATAAAAATCAGAGCTACAGATAGAGGGCGCAATTTGTATCTTAGATTGCAATATTTCACCAAATCTCCTATAAACCCCATGTTGTAGGTGCACATCTGAATTTTCTCATTTAGACGATTCAAATGAGTACCCACAACATTGGGTTTCATTGAGAAATAAGGATTTTAGAATGCTGTTACCCCTTATTATCTAGACCTCTGTAAAAATTCAGGTACAAAGAAGTTTATTATAATAGGGACAAGCAGGTGGTGTAGACAAAGATCAGACTGCACATGTTTTGAACATGAAATAAGATAATTAATTCCTACTAACAAGAAAGTTTCAGAATTATTATTGTAAGTGAAAGATTCTTTAGGAATATATCAAGATGCAGTGATCTACCCTAGGCTGTTTATTTACAACATTGTCTAAAACAATCATAATTGTTTCCATTTTTTTTTTAGACAATGGGAAAACTGGTTCCAAACCCCTGGCAGCTAGATTGTTAGTTTGATCCATCAATTTTGTACAATGTTACCAATGTCCCCTTGCTTGCCAAACCTCAACCGGTAACTGAATATGTTAGTTAAAAACTTTAATAAGTGGCTAGGTAGGCTCTTACTACAGTTTTGCTTTAGCCCGATTAATAATGTGAACTATCCCTCTCCTGTTTTGCAAAATTATAGACCTGTCCAAATTCAAAGGTCTTGTAGACGAAAATATAAGGTGGATTGATTTTGAAAAATAACCATTCAGTAGGATAGATAATATTGTGGAAAAGAAAAAATTGCTTGTTACAAGCAATTTCTTCTTTTTCTGCAATGTTTTCTCATTTACAAAATCACAGGCATATGAAAACCAGAGATTGAACAGGAAAGAGTTAAAGAAAGGCTTTTTGGTCTCATACAAACAACATATCCTATTTGACTTAGTCAAACTTCACCTTAATTTACTGACCTGACTTTGTCCTTCTTTTCTAACTGTGTCATATATATTCCATAATTCTTTTGTAAAATCATCCCCTAACAATATACTGAAATACAACCCCATAAAAATGAAATTATAATTAGTATTTTATAATTCAAAAGTTCTCCTTCTACATAATGCTAAACAAAGGATCACCTTGAGAAAAGGAACAAACATACTAACGAATTTATCAGTTTATTACACATTCTAACCTTTAGCTTTTTACCTAATACAAGACAATTTTTTTCAGATAGATCCAAATTGTAACAAGTTGCAGAGGACAATTTAAAGTTTACAGAATTTTAGATTTTTTCAACTTTCTGGGTAGAACAAATTGTGGAAAATGAAGAAATTTCTTGTTAAAGAAATTTCTTCATTTTCCACAATGATGTCCCAAATCTTTTTCTAGAGGGGCATCAAAAGGGTCACTGAGTGAGAATGGGTTAAAGCAATATACAGTAACTCTGGAGTTCCTGGGAACTGCAAAAATTATCGACCCTGATGAGACTTTATTAGACATACTTAGGATTTTCTGAATCTAGAATGGTCATTCTACTTCACTGTATGTTTATTTTAGGAAATCTATAACTGACCTCTGCTCAATCTGATATCTTTTTTCAAGTATTTGTTTTTACACTATGGATGTCCCTTTTTCTCACAAACACTCAAAAGTTTATCAAATGCATTTTAAGAAACTAGAGGGGCTTGAGAACCTGATTTCCTCCATCAGCTTGAATTTACTTAACATACATATTATTTAGTTTCTTTAACACAGAAGGCAACAAGTAGGATGGTTGTCCCAGGACAACTGCTGTCGAGCCCGCAAAGTTTTGACCATCAACTTGACCTTAACCATCAATTTTAGTGTTTGGCCTTGAGCTTTGAACTTGAACCTATCCAAAAAATTTCAAATGGCACATCTACTCATGATGGAGAATAATTGCGCCAATTTATTTTGAAATCCATCCATATTTGTAGGAGAAATGCTCTTGACAATCACAGATTTAGTGTTGACCTTGAGCTTTGACCTTGCCATTAGAACTATTTCAAAAATTCTTTCAAATAGCAAATCTACTCGTGATAGAGGATAATTGTGCCAAGACGGACTAACTGACTATCGGACTAACGCACATTCACTGAATTGTCATGGTGACAACTATGTCTTGCTCACCACAAGCGAGCTCAACAAAAATTAAGCAATGACTGTTTTGGCAATTCACATTTACCAATTACAACTCAAGAAAATTTAGACTGATCCATTCTGAAAGAAGTTGCAGCCAACAGTTTAAACTTGATGATATTTTAGAAAACATTGTGGGAAATGAAGTTACAAAAAAATCTTCATTTTACACAATGTTTTCTAAAGCCTTTTTTCTTGGGGCTGTTAAAACGTGTCATTGTGGGGGAATGGGTTAAGGTAGGTAACTTTCTGTTGTGCAACAAAATCTAACATGCAAACAGTATCTATTATTATTCTTTCGATCATCAGATATCTCTATCTGTAATTAATTCAATACTCAGAAGTAATATAACATAAAACCTCTAAAAAAATCTGTTAATGGTCCAAAAAATTTTCTTCTAGTAATAGTTTAATGTACCTTTCTAAACATTCATACAAGAATTCATGATTGTTTGCAATCTTATATATCACAGTCTGGAATGCCTTCTGTACATGATTAGCTTCCACAAACACCTGTCGTGGGACTGGACTTGGAAATAAGGTGAAAGGCATTGGTTCCACTCTCTCTGGAAACTCACTAGCTGTTATCTTCTTTTGTACACCTTCAATTGAAGACAAAACAGAAAATTTTTATGATGCAATGCAATATTAGATAAAATTTAAACTGTAAAATTGACAGATCCCAGGTCATTACAGAGTGGAAGCATAAACAAGAGGACCATGATGGTATTATATCGCTCCTCTGAGAGTGATGGCTCATGGTTTTATGCTATATACAAAATATCAAAGCCCTATACCAATCCATTTTGGAGAATAAGTTTTTTTTCCTTTAAACCTAGCTATATTGAAGATACCACCATAAACGGCTAATTTCCAGAGAATGGTAATTCTTTGAAGTATTTTGGCAGAGGGTCAATAAGTATTGATACATACAAAATATCAAAGCTTTAGGCATAATGGTTTAGGACGAGAAGATTTTCAAAGATATCCTTCTTTAATCATTTCTAAAATCAGGAATAGCAAAAAGAGGGCTTATTTTCTGAATACAATTATTAAATTAAAATCAGGGATCAAACAGAAAAGGGCTTATTTTCAAGATACGGTAATTATACCAAGTATTTTGGTAAAGGATTAATAGATGATGATTAATAGCAAATATCAAAGCTCTGGGCCTAATGGTTTAGAAGAAGAATACTTTTCAAAGATTTCCTTCTTTATTTCTATGTAAAATCAGAGATAGCACAGAAAAGGGCTAATTTTCCAAGTATGGTAATTCTTTGAAATATTTTGGTAGTGGGTCAATAGATGAGGATCATTTCTGTGAAGTTTGGTTGAAATTCTATGGTTAGTTTAGGAGGAGAAGATTTTTTTGTAATTTTAAATGGAGGGACAGACAGATGGACGATGACCTATGAAAATAGCTCACCCACAGCACTTTGTGCTCAGGTGAGTTAAAAACAAGAGGGTCATAATTGATCTAAATCACGTGCTTGCCTTAGCTGTCCAGACAAACAGTCTGAGATATTTTCAGGTCTAATAAGTATGAATAAGGCTAGCTGTTTTCAGATCTGAATTTCTGATAGAGAATCACCCAAGTAACATTCTTGTGAAAATGGTTGAAATCAGCCCTGCAGTTTCTGAGCAGAGTTTCATACTATACAACTATGCAAAATAGATTTTTTTCAACTGATGAAAGTTTGTTGCAGGAACTTGTTAAAGGGTCATTAATTACTATTCCTGTGAAATTTGGTTAAAATTCACCAAATAGCTTTTTGAGAATATTTTACAGAAGCATGGACACACAGCAGACATTTGCCATGACAACATCTCTACTGAATGTATGTCAGTTGAAATAACACATGTTCCTGCCTACCATATAATATTGCCATCCCAGTAGCTCGCTCTACCAGCTCCCTTATATCTGATTCACTGTAAGGCTTGTCTCTCTCTTCTTCTAGGGATTTGAACAGCTTCATTCTGCCCTCCATTTCTGTAATGAGAAATCAAGACACTTTTTGTTGCCCCTGAAGAAAAGCCAATTGGGAAATGAAGATATTGCTTGCAACAAGCTGCAGACAACAATTTCAAGTTGTTGGAATTTAAGATACTTTCGTCTTTTTGGTTAGAAAATATTGTGGATAATGAAGAAATGACTTGATACAAGCAATTTGTTCATTTTCCACAATGTTTTCCAAAGCTTCATTCTTGAGGGCATAAAAAGGAGGGATTGTCTGGGAATGGGTTAAGGACCCTAATTTGTTGATGTAAGACTAAAACCCTGTAAGAAATAACTTCTTACCTATTCCTTTTTTTGTAGATGTTGTTTTCTACTATTTACATTCTCACAAGGGGAAGGTTCACGGATTTGAATCAGTATGCAGTTTTTAAGGTCAAATTTGATGATAATCTTTGACCCCATTACACAGTTGTACTGAATAGACAGGCCAAGTTTAAGATAAAGGTGTAATTTCTTTTTTTTTCTCCCATAAAAATAGCTAAAAAAAGTCATTCATACCCCCAACATTGTTACTACTCATCTTAACCCATTCCCACACAATAATGCTTTTGATGCCCCTACAGGTAAAGGCTTTGAAAAACATTGTGGACAAAGAAGAAATAGCTTGTAACAAGCAATTTCTTCAATGTCCACAATGATTTCAACGCTATAAGACAAAGATTTTCAATTTACATTAACGTTACATTAACATTTACATTAATGAGATTTGACAATTTGTGGTCTTTCAAGGGGAAAACTAAAACGTGTCCAAGAATGTCAAGCAGTTACTGTATTCCTCTCAACAAGAGTGCTCAAACCGGTTAAGTGCGTCTCAATCCTTGGGTTGTGAGTTCGAACCCCCAGGTGGGCCAAAATTATTTCCGACATTTGACAAAAGTCATTGGGGCATGCATCATTTGTCTCTCACAAATTGGCTATTGATAATTAGAGGGAATGTGAAATGAGCAGCTGGTTCATCAGCGTTCAATCTAGACTAGAGTATGCATTATGTAACTGCACGATAGATTCCCCTGAAATCTGGGTTGACTCAATGAAATTTGAATCCTGGGCCCATTGGGCACACTTGACCCTCAATTGTAACAAGATGTGTTTGTGAAACACTATGCCCCCGAAACAGGAATTCTTTAGAAACAGGTGATTATTATTGGTTTTTTTTCCTTTGTTTTAGGGAAAAGGGTTAAAATTTTGACCTTGACCTTGATGATATGACCTTCCCCAGTTGCGCCTTATTGAAACCTATCTACATACCAAATATTAGCATTGTAACTTAATTAGGGTTAAAGTTATAGGAAAATGTTTAGTTGGTGGGATAAGATTTGCAGACTGACAGACAGACGGACAGACAGACAGACAGACACCGGTAATCAATATGCCCCCAATCTATCGATGCGGGGGCATAAAAAGGACATTCCAGTAATAAAATTATTTTTTGTTGATTGATTGACTGGTGTTTTATGGACATTGACAGCAGTGGTCATTAAGTGCGCACAATGTTTAAGGATAGTTTAACATCAAAAATACAGAACAATACAAAGACAACCACAAGACATATAAAATGATAGAAGAGGAATGAAACAAAAATGATGAATGAAAACTTTTTAGTGGCCTCTTACGACATGCCAGTTGTGATATTTGTTCAGTCGGAGGAAATGCTGAATGTGACAGGGTCACATACACTGATCTATTCTTATTCCCTGTTAACCACACAGGGTCTCACACAACATTCAAATATTCTCTTGATGCAAGAGAGTATGTCCTTATACAGAATAGTTGCTTGTTCTCAATAATAAAATCACAGAGACACAAAACTTGAGATTGAATGGGAAAGGGTTAAAACAATAAAGAAAATGATTTAGCAATTTGCCCTACTATAGTTCACATTAATTTAATTGAAAATTAGGTCATAAGATCCAGTTCACTCAACTGTGAATTTTTCTCCTACAAATAGATGTGTAGTATATTTTCACTAGAGGCGCTTGAGCGCCAGTATTGCTCCTACGGCCTGAATGTACTGATTAACCCTTTACTGGACAAACCCAGGATTTTACATCACAGTGATTTTATGCTCGAGAAAAAATTCTTTTCCCACAATATTTTCTAATCTGTAGGTTAGCTTTATTTCAAATTGCATCTAAATTTCATTGTAGACTGCAACCTCTATAAATATGGACTAGTCTTAAAATTCAAAAAACAGATAAGGGTTTAGCAAATGGTGTTTTCAGTAATTTACACTCAATCATATCATATCTGGCAAATGAATCTAGTCCTAATAAAGTTCTAGAGAAGCATATCAAGCTTTTTTCATTGTTTTACATGTAAAATTCATCTACTAAGTCAGATGAAAGTGTTAACAAAATTTTCATTGTATACAATTTAACATATGGACATAAGTCACAACCATAATCAACTGATCCAAATTATATGATGAATGTTATATGCAGGAAGCTGACACAGTCATCTGGGGATCTGATGATCAATCTTGTGAAATTTGATTGAAAACCATCCTCTAAGTTTTGAGAAAATTTACAAAGATTTTCAGTATATACCACATATTGAAATTAGCCCCCTCCCCCTCAAATTGGCCATTTTTTTCATCCTAAGAAATTCATTGGAGAAATCTGATAAAAGATAATTCCTGTAAAATTTGGTTGAAATAAATCAACTGGTTTGTTTCAAAGTTTTCTCCATACATGTAACTTAGCCCAACCAGTTTTTCGTCCTATCAAAATTCTTTGAACCAATCTGTTAAAGGGTCACACAAGGACCATTCCTGTAAAATTTTGCTGAAAACAATCAACAGGTTTCTGAGATTTTCAAAGATATCACCATATATGGAGCTTTGCCATGCCTATTAAAGCCATGTTTTTGAAGGTTTTTTTTTTGTGGGACAAAATTATATTGATTGATTGATTGATTGAATGGGGTTTTACGCCGCTTTCAACAATCTTTCAGTTATATCGCTGCGGCTGGAGCACCTAACAATAGAATCCTGGTATTTCTCACACCAGTACTACCATTACATCTTTTCCTAGCCTCCAGCTGCTACCCCACATGGGTCTACGATTTTTGACCGATTGGTGAGAGACAAATAGTCGGAAAGGATGAGTACCGCCGTCAGGGATCGAACCCGGGACATCTAGATTAACAGTCCGACGCGCTACCAACTGCGCAATGACGGCAGCTAAAATTATATTGAACAATCTGACCAAACCTGTAAACTGTGGTTGACATCAATTAACTGGCTTTGATAAAAAGTGGCTGAAAACCATTAACTGGTCTCTGAACTACTGGTTCCTGAGGAAAAAAATTCTCAGCTTTCACTATATATGGAACTTAGCACCGCCAAATAAAGCCATGTTTTCCACCTGATCAAATTATTTGAAGGAATCTGATATGAGGTAACCCAAGGATCAGTTCTGTATTTGTTAATTAATTTCTGAGGAGATCTTCATAGTAAAAGTTCAAGGACAGACGATCACACGCATGGAAAGATGGATGATAGCTCTTCTTTTGACATGCTGTGAAAAAAAAATCATATCTGCTTCCAAGGTAAATCATCAAGTACAGGCCCTCTATGCAAATAAAGCATTAAACCCCTGGGCTGAGTATATTCATTTCACTGTCTGTTTGTTTGTTCAGTTGTCTGTCCTTTGATGGAAAGGATGATTACTGGACAGTGTATCATGTAACTTTACACAAGTGTTTCCCTTTGTCCAAGGAGTTACCCTAATGACTTTTGCTCCACTGGCTGAGAGTCAACAAGCAATTATCAAGGTGTTGTCTCCACCCATGGAGATGTGATTTATATGTGTTAACCTTATTCTATGCAACAACATTGTGCTTTAAGTTATTTGTCTGCTGTGTCAAAGGTCTTGCTACCAAATGTTATACAGTTATACAGTGCTGTACAATCAAAGGAGAACAATTGATATTCTTCTTCAACCAAATTCTTTAGACAGCTGGAAAGCATTATAATCAAATTTGCTCTCAAACAGTAATTTCAGTACTTTGACTTTTATCTTCCTTTTCTCATTTTGGCTCAGTTTTGTCAATATGTCTTCCTAGCACATGATGTTTATCTAAAACAAATGGAATTAAGAGGTGCTACACAATTCAAAAAGGGCAAAACCTAGTCATGTGATTTTAACTGATGCTTCTTACCACATTTTAATATGTTAACAAAATTCAAGGGCTGCAAAAATCTTACTCAAATAAGATACATACATACATTTGATTATCTCTTAATTCATAAATGATTGTTATTCAATAAAGAGAGCTATTTTATGATATGTAAAAATGATTCCAATTTCTCATCTCTGACCCTTAACCCTTGTCATAATCAACCCAGAATATTTTGGTTTTAACAGGAGGTATAGACAAAGATCAGACTGCACATAAAAGCAGTCTGATCTTAGTCTACACCTTCTGACTGTCCATTTGAAACTAGGGTTGTTATAAAATTAATTTTCAAAAGAAATATTGACAACTGAACAAGAAGTACTGCCATTGCTTTCAGCCCTTTGATTTTTATACAATTCTGAAAAGCATATATTCAGCATCACAAGAGTTAAAAGGTGTGCATTAAAGTTGATAGAAAACAGCAAGAGGTACAAGAACTAGAAGGTTCTTGACATGAACTTAAAATTATAGAAAATTCGTTTTTTTGTATTTTAGATCTAGAACATGCTACATGATTGTTTGTTTTTAGCATTTTTTTTAGGAAAAACCGGTATTTCGTATCGTTCAACCGGAAACAAGTTTTCACACATTTCCGCTCATTTCCACGCATGCTCATAAACGTGAAGTGAAAATCTATGTGATCGCCTCCATCTTGTTTCATCGCTGATGAAGAAAATAACTTACTTGCTGAATGCCAACAGCCTCCTTTTAGTCATGAACATCCAGGAAAATGGTTTAAAACTTAATATATCCTTGGTAAATTGTCTAATGAATTATTAAATTGAGAAAAATATTTTTCTCGTGTTTCAAGATAGAATCTAGGCCAGTGTTTAGTGGAGTTAGCGAATACATGTAAACTGCCTGCTGGTGTATTGACCTGGCAGGGCTTGGCAAATTTACATCCCTTATACACAGTATATGTAACACGCTACAACCCTGTTATAGACGCAATTGAAGCGCCTATTAACCCCATCGAATACAACACCTTTTACCTCTCGAATTTGACTAAATCTTTAAAACGGACACATAACTACTTCAATTGTGATAATAATATGCTCAACGAAAAAAGAATTGAATGTTAGCTTTGATTTTTTTGCCTTTTATCATTTAACCTTTTACCACACAACCATAAATTTTCACACTCTTAAGAAGAAAACATAACGATTAATTCAAAATAGCGATTTCGGTAAAAAGTAATGGGTCATGATTGATTGAATAGGGTTTAACGCAACTTTTGATAGTATTTCAGTTATATTGGGGCGGCTTGAGCTCCTAACCATGGATTCCTGGTAGTTCACACACCAATACTACCACTTCATCCTTATCGAGCCTCCAGCTGCTCCTCCTACTTAGGTGTACGATTTACTCACTCATATGGATGAAATAAGCTCGCATTATTGAACGTGGTTACTGATAAACCAGCAAAACCGCTCTCAGGACTTTCAGTCCTTTGATTTTTAACTATGTTCTAGAATTTTGTAGATTTTAGCACAAAAGTTCAAGTATTATGAGGTTCTAGAACTGACAAAAGCTCTATAACTTGCTTAGTTTTTTAACCAAATTCTAGAACTTTAAGGTCCTAGAAAAAAAGTTCTAGAACCTCAAAGTAAGTTCTAGAACTAGAAAACTAGTTAAAAAAAACTTGGGACATTTATGATTTTTGGAGGCAATGGTACAAAACTGCCGCCTTGGCAGAATACTGCATTTATCCCCTTCTGGTTTGTAGCAATTGGCTACGTAATAAGGGTCATTGATAGCACTTGAAAATGAGGATTTATTGACTCCATGAAATTCTTGGGGTCAACACTCATTTTGAAGAGGTCAAAAGAAAAAGGCCAAATCATGAGTATGAACTTGAAGTTTTTAAGTGCCAAAGTCCTTTACTTGTATGGATATAAATTTGTTCAATTTACAATATTAAATAAAGATATATATCCTGTTTTGACAAGGTCAAGGCCCTGCTTTACGCTCCAAACATGAGCCCTGGTGATACAAAAGTATAGTGGATTATTGGTGTAATGCTATATGAACCATTAAACAGGCCTAATTGGTGGTGTCCGTGGTCGAGAGCTAGAGTGTCGGCTTCCCGATCAAGAGGTCTTGAGTTCAATTCCCGGGAGCGGCTATCGATCTTGGTCCTGTCATTGGCCCACACTTTCGGCGCAAGTACTGGTGCATTTTCCAGGAAGCAGAATCAAGAGGGATTAATCTAAGTTGGAAGAAGTTGTTTCCCAATCAATGTAAAATAAATAGGTTTAAACCTAAACCTAATTGGTAGAATCAATTACAAAGACTGACTAGTCAAAATTCAAAGCTGTAGATGATGAATTTGAGATTATGAAATAGTTAAGGGAATGAAACTAATGAGGGAAAAAAGAAATTACTTAAGGAATAATTACTTTTTTTTCAACAATGACATCTGAAGTATCAACTCAGAGGGATATTAAAACAAGCGACTGCACATGACTGCACACAAAGGGGTTTTAAGGTAAACGAAGCATAGCAAATAATCAAAATGCCTCAATTATAAATACATTCATTTTTTAAGGCTTTAGTTTTTAGCCAGATATTGTGTAAGCAGTCTACAATTTTCTGCAGTTTTTTGCCAAGGATTTTTATAAGAGGGGACAATTGTCCCCCTAGCCCTAAATTTTTGAACAGACATCCTCAAAATGAATGAGACAATTCCAATGTCATGTTCCTGTAATATGCAACATCATAGCATAATTTCAACTTCAAGTACAATTATAAACCTTGTACTGCTGATTACAACTATTGTCTACATAGAATTGAGTACATTATATTTTAGCTCTTTTTCATTAAATTCTTGGACAAATTATGAAACAGTGCTGTGGACTAAGATTAGACTGTAGTGAACAGCTGCAGAACATTTTGGTAGATCAATCTTTTTTCAGAGTAAAGAATTAAGGGGTGGTCTACTTTGTGGTTACACTCTAATCCAATTTTACTTATAAACAAGATGTGTTTGTGACACACTATATCCCCCGAAACAGGAATTCTTTAGAAACGTGTGATTTTTTTTGTTGGTTTTTTTTTTCTTTGTTTTAGGGAAAAGGGTTAAAATTTTTACCTTCACCTCGATGATGATGAAATTACCTTCCACAGTTACCTTCCCCAGCCTTGTTGAGACCTATCTACATACCAAATATTAGCATTGTAACTTAATCAGAGTTGAAGTTATAGGAAAATGTTTAGTTGGCAGGTTAAGTTTTGCAGACAGACAGACAGATGGGCAGACAGACGGACACCGGATAAAACAGTATATCCGCAATCTATGCGGGGGCATAAAAATAGAGTAAAAAGGCTCAGATCTGGCAGAGCATAGCTTTTTCACAAGTTTCATTAGGATTTGAACCAGAGTTCATCTTAAAGAGCCAAGACTAGGAAACACCATGCCAAAAGGAGAAACATGAAATTCCAATGGAACTACTTAAGGGTACAACAGGTCTAGGCTAAAAAGTCCATTAGGTCAATAAATCTTTGAGATCTATTTAGTATGTTACAAGATTTGATCTGGTGTTTACTTGTCCCAAGACAAATGACCTTGGAAAAATGTACTCATGTCTGCAAGTAGAAAAGCTCATGTCAGACAAGTCCAGCATGTGAATTCAACACCCTGTATAAAATGTACAGTTACTCAATTTGGACTATAGAAGTCATGGCCTTTGCAGTAATTTTACATTTTATCTCATCCAGTGATTACCCTTATCTTATACACTCCATACTTTACACCGCCTTGTCACGGAAAGGGTATAAAAATATTGTAAGAATGGAGATTAACCCTTTCCTGGACAAACCCGGGATTTTACGTCACTGTGATTTTATACTTGAGAAAAACATTGTGAAAAAAGGAGAAATCGCTTGTGACAAGCAATTTCTCCTATTCCCACAATATTTTCTACCACATAAGATGATCAGATTTCAAATTGCATGCATTTTGATTGTCGTCTGCAACCTCTTTGAAATTGGACCAGTCTAAAATTTCATAAAACAGGAAAGGGTTAACAGACCACGACGGTCCTAATCCCATTCCCACACAAATTCTGACCCTTCCAAAAGCTTTCAAAAACATTGTGGAAATGTTTAAGTTGTTTGTTACAAGCCAATTCCCCCTTTGCCGATTGCTTTCTTCCAAATTTTAACTTTGTTTTTCAATCTAAACATGCCTGGAAACGTTGTCTACAATTTCCCTGAATTTGGACGAGTCCTGAAATTTTGTTCACTAACAATGGGCTAATTTAATAACAATTAAAACCAGTTATCTTTACTAAAAACTTAGTGAGAGAGAGATAATACCAGACAAGAACAAGGACACAACCACGCATAATTTCCGTTCAGGGATAAAAAAAAATACCGAGAACGAAAAATACAGAGAACGAAAACGCGAATGTCAGAAAAAAATGTATGCATGGACGAAATAGATAACATTACGACGAAAGAAGAAAATGGGGGGGGGGATACCGTAGATCTAGAATTTAGAAAAAAAATAAAGAAATACCTAGTTTTACACAAGTCGAAATCTCGTCTGCACCCTTATCGATTGTCGTCTGCATTTTCTAATGCGATGCGTGTAGTATTTTGCTCTTTACACAAACTTTGTGACAAAGGTGCCGTGTGCAACAGAGTCGAGTGCAAAATAAGACGCACATGATTGTAGATACCCCAAATCATTTTACTTCCCAGTTTTATGTAAACAAATAAATTAGTTTTGACATTGAAATGTGCAAAAAGACGACAAACCGTCAGCTTATTTCCAAGCCCGATGGTCAAAAGCCTTAAAAATATGATGCTGCATTCAATGTCATGAACCTATTTACATATAAATAGCAAATCGTGACGTACGGGAAAATCCAAATCTAGTTTATTTATATCACGAAGCGAAAATTAGACTGGAACATTTGTTAGTAAGTTTGATTCAACTTGGCCTCCAATTCGCGGGGTGGAGGGATTATTGTACGACTGTCTAGAGTGACATATGTATTTTAGATAGAATAGATGGTTTCGGATTCTGGTCGGTGGGTCGAATCAGTCCTCTTGACCGTGATTATTACGAACCAGGACCGTGGTCTGGAGAAAGGATGATCAGGGGTACCCATGATCAGTCCTAGTTCAAACGATATCTTCCGAACGATATCTTCCGCTCTTAGAAGTCAAGCAGCGGAAGTGTTAAGTATTACCAATTCATGTTTATATGTTTTGTCCACTGTTGTACTGTTATGTACTTGGATGTAAAATAAAAATTCTGCTCTTTTCTGCTCTTCACCATGGACATGCTCCCCTAATGTGCTTTCCTGCCCTTAATGAAATCACTGTTAAAAGTGGCTTTAAACCCAATTCAGTCAATCAATCAACGAATTTTCTTAGACAATTAGCCTCAGAGGTCAAGGTATTGAATAAACGCACGATGAACAACATTGTCTATTTGTTTAGAATTACTCGTATTGGGTATAGGTTTGGAAATCAGAGTCTGTCAAACAACAGAGAGAAATCAAAGTACCGAGATTCTGTAAGGTAACGAAGCATGGTTTAATATATTAAAATCTTTCCCTTCTTGGGTTGAAAACGTTGTGGACATTGAAGAAATTTTTTGTGACAAGCAATTTTTTCATTGTCCACAAGGTTTTCCAAAGCTTTTTTCTTTAGATGCTTTTAAAGTGAAATTGAGTGTGAATGTGTTAAGTAGCATGCTTTTGAAAGAGTTCACTACAATTTGAATAGAGTTTCCAATATTCCTAAAGAACTAATTTTTATGGCTTAGACATTCAATTGATTCAGTGGTTAAGCCTCCAGTGGCAGTTTGCACTGGTTGAACTTTGAGAAGACCTCAAAATTCCCCCTTTTAACTTGAGCTATCAAGGCTAACGCTTTGCTAGCTAAAAATCCTGCTGCCATTGCAAAGTGATTATAATACTTGTCATTTGGTATGTTTATGAGGGGCCCGTGCCTGCCGTAGGCCGATGACTTTTCAATTGCCCCCCGAATGAAGTTTACAAAATGATGAAAGGGGAAATCATGCCAAAACGATTATTACAATTTTTTTTAATATTCTTTATATACATATGTATATATCATCAAACATTGGTGTAAGACAGATTTGCACCAGGTCGTCACAAAAAAATAAATAAATAAAAAAAGATAACACCAATTTTTAAAGCAGTGTTTATTTTCATTTCCACAAGGAATACGCACCCTTTCTGCCAAGTCTACCAAACTGTCTTTAAAATGCAACTGACGACTTAATTTAATACAAAGACAGGGCTATAAGATATCGATGACCTAAATTTTCCAATCCTTCTTGTTTCACATCACCCAAATAGGCTGTGTCATTCTTTTACCCCTTTCACACAAATCCTTACAAGAAAATAAACACTTTAGAAAAAAATGTAGAAAATGAAGATTTTGCTTGTAACAAGGAATTTCTTCATTTCCTACAATTTTCTTCCCCATAAGACAAAGGGTTTTCAAATTTCTTCAAATAAAAATTTTCGTCCGCCACTTCTTCCAATTTAGATCAGTCTAAAAAAATATTTGGTAATGGATTTAATTTAGGTTCTTTCAATGAAAGAGGTCAAAAGTAGATTATGACCTGAAGAACAAAAAAAAAAAAATGTCCAAAAGCCTAATCTCAGGCACCTCTAAAAGTTTCTTATACACAATGTTCGAACAGAAGGTGCCTGTTATTCGTCTAAAACACGTCCCTCGCTAATATCATATTTGACTAGTCAAGCGAAAAGGGACCATCTAGAAGTTCCATCAGTCAAATGGTCGAATAAGGGATCGGAACTAGCGTAAGTCAACCAGGGTTGATGTTTCGAAAAACGAATATATAATGAGATAGATTTGACATTCCGTTCATATTTTCGTTGGGCGATCTAAATGTCGTAACTTCTGCTAATCGAAAATAAAGTTGCGACATTTTGGTCATAAATAGACGTTCTAATCGTTTCCAGTTTTGCAAAATTTTAGACCTGTCCAAATTCAAATGTTTTGCAGACGAAAGTTTTAAGTGGATTCAATTTGGATAATAACCATCCAGCACGGTAGAAAATGCTGTGGAAAAAGAAGAAATTGCTTCCTGCAAGCAATTTCTTTTATCTTTTTTTCTACAAAGATTTCTCAATTATAAAATCGAAGAGGTGTTAAATAAACAACAGGGATTAAACGGTAAAGGGTTTGAGTCTCGAAAATAGCGACCGATTTCGATCCTGGTCGGCCTGTGGAGTCCCCGCACTATAGATTGGGTCGAAACTTTTGTAGTCCCTTTCGCCAGATGAATAACTGCCATGATGGGTCACAATTATAATGCTAGATTGGCCACTGTTCTAGTCTCTCCTTGGATCAATATATCTCGATTTTACCTATAGCTTAACTTTTTTTCCTTGTCCAATCCCCGTTTTTACGTTCCCGTGATGTAAGAAGTGAGGAAATATTGTAGAAAAAGAAGAAATTGCCTGTAACAAGCAATTTCTTCTTTTCCCACAATATTTTCTATCCTACTGGTTGAAATTTTTCAAATATTATCCATTTAGATTTTTTGTCTAAAGAACCTTTGAATTTGGCAAGGTCTAAAATTTAGCATAACAGGAAAAGGGGTAACAGATTTCGAGACAATATATTTTAAGCGTAAACTTGTTCACATATAAAGAAATATAAAAACATAATATATCTGTCTTTTGGGGTAGAATATAATGTAGAAAATGAAGAAATTGCTTGTGTTTCTTCATTCTCCACAATGTTTTCACGAACTCTTGTTTTTAGGGTCGTCAAAAAGCGGGGTTGTGTAGGAATTGGTGTCTCCCCTGTTTGTTTCACATCAAACGGAAAAAAAGTTCTTTAAAGTTAGTTTAATTTCTCTCGATTCTACTTCCTTTCCGGCGGCTTGAGTACTTTACAAAGGATTCCTTTAATTCTCACATCATTACTACCACTACATCCTTTCCGAGCCTCAAGCTACTCTCCCTACTTGTGTTTACGATTAACTACCCATTGGTTGGAGACAAATGAAGGAAAAGATATTCGCCATGACCGGTGATCGAACCCGGGGTCCAGTGGTGAAAAGTCTTACGCGCTACCACTGCGCTTTCGCCGCAGCCCCTTTGGAGAAAAGGAAGAACACCTGGTAATCTCAATTATGAAATCACAAATACGTAAAAATCTGTGATTAGGCAGGAAAGGGATGAGTTGCTTGAAGCAATGGCAAATAAGCAATCTACTTACCCATTTCCATACAATGACACTCACAAGCAATTTCTTCATTATCCACAATATTCTCTACCCAAATTTCCACCAACTAAAATTGATCGTTTGCAACATCTTTGAAATTGGACGGGCCTAAAATTTTGTCATCTGTGTAATGGGTTAAGAAGATGTTCGAACGAAGAAGGATTCGAAGAACGGACTTCCCAATTACGAATATGACGCTTGGTTATCATGACATATGAGACAGATAAACTTGACCCCCAAAGGTCAGGTAGATAAGAAAGTTATTATGCCTAGATATATACGTCAAATTTCAGTTCGGAAAGTTTGATCATCTGAAGTGACCATGCTTGTTTTTCTTTTCCTTTTAGCATTTAGTACCTTTCATATATACTGCGAACCAGAACGACGGCAATCCCAGGACACAGTATGCTATGGCGACTTTGGCTGCTTTCACAAAGCCAATGCTCTACCGGTCCCGCAGAGTCCGAGCCAGGTCAATACTGTTTTCAAGCTTCACAGGCGAGGTGACGCCCATGTCTATAATTTGAGATCGACGCATATGGACGGTATAAAAACATGGCTGAACCACTTCAACACAACGCTGGAAACTAAAGTAATAGTACATGGCTTTATGGAGTCATCAGCGAGATCTTGGATCATCAAACTAACTAGCGAATTATTTTTAAAGGTAAGGAAAGCACCATTTGGGCCTAGTTTAGGATAAGATACAGCCAAATAAAAATCTTCATAGGATGAATAAGCAAACTAACTTAAGCTTCGACTATCAAATTTGCTGCATTTTTTTTTGGGGGGGGGGGGAGGGGTTACTGAAAAACTCCCCGAAAACAAAGCATACAAAATTAATATTTTGTGAAGGCTTGCATACAAACGAGTTCCGCTATCATTTATCTAGATCTGGACTGGGGAAATATTTCTTTTGTTGTGGTTGTTTTAATATTTTGATGATATATGTCTTGATATCTGAAAATGACCGTCTTTTAAATTATTACTTATTTATCGGTGACTGCTTTTGTGTATTTTGTTTTGTTGAATGACCAAATACTAGGCTGTGGCAACGTAAATCTGAACCGTTTTGCTTCTTTTTTTGTGTGTATCTTTGTTGAAGTTACATTGTGTATATTTCGATAAAAATGACGATAAAATAAAGAATTATTTTTTCTTGATCCTGACTTTTATGATGAATATATAATTAGGCCCGTGAATACGAATCCGACTTTACTTCAACAAATATCGGTCATATTCGCCCAAGTTACGGGGAGGGGGTTGGGGAGGGTGTTCTGCTGGGCAGAAGTTCTGAGCTCGAATCTCGACAAAATTTATGGTTTTTGTAAATCAATATTTTATAAAACATGTTAGTCTCGTTCACAAATATCACATACATCTACTACCAACTATTTTTTAACAATATTAACGGTGTTTTTTAATGTGAGTTCGCGCTACTTAATGTAGAGAGGTAAAATACTTTAGTCCAAATTATCGTATATTATGGTCCTCGCTCAGCTTTCTCTTGAATGATCCATTATTATTATTTTATTGTTTTTCCGCCAAATTGACGAGCATTACAATAATATAAAATATTTAAGAGGACAGATATCATAACTAACTGACAAACAATAAAGGTTAGACAGAGAGAGATAGAACATAGGTAGGAGATGGCAAGACTTAGAGCAAAACCAACTATATATTATACAAATAAACAGATTCGCTCGGCTCTCGTTACCATGACATTTTTTAGTTTTTTTTTAGAGAAAAAAAATGATTGAGCTAGCTAAAGAAATGTCGAACAGAGAGAGAGAGGCGCGTAACTACTAGCAAATGGTTATGTCTTTAAGTAGGGATATCGTAAGCTTATGCTTTTAAAGGGCATTTTATAAGATATGGGACAAATGTCATGGTATCGAAGAGCGTCACAAGAAATAAGATAAACAAACAGATAAGGAACAAGCAAGCAAAGAAACAAAACAAACGAGACAAATAAACAAGCCAAATCGCACATCAACACCCAGCAGGCAGATTCGAAAAGTGAAGACTGTGGCATCTGTAACGTGACTGATACCACAGTTCGCACAAAACTGGAGGGTGTAGAAAGCAAGGCATGAGTATTCACATTATTATACAACGATTTTGATTATCCTTGTCACGAAAACGAAATACAAGGAAATAAAGAAAAAAAAAACACCTGTCAAGCTGAGCCCGAAATATTCCTGCTTTGGGAGGAGGTGTAGACAAAGATCAACTTGCACATATGTGCAGCCTGATCCCAGCCTATACCATCCGAATTTCTCATTTATGAGCAGAAAACGTTGTTTTCTTTTTTCTCTTTCCTTTTCCTGCCATTTTTCACTTGACAGGACGAAATAAAAAATCGAGTGACGGTTTCATAGAAAAACAAAATCAGATTCCATCTAGATTTGTAGTATTCGGCAATAGACAGGCACCGAATAGTTACAGCTCCGTGACGTACATGTCTCGTGCGCACAAACAGAGATCACAACTTCTATCAAGACTTTCTTTCATGATTGAATTAGAATGTTACATTTAATGTGCAATCACTATGGGAAGTACAATATTGAAGGGGGTCTTGATTAACAAATGGTTTGAAAACATGTTATTGTACACCTGTTGAAAGCGAATGGTCCTACACTACACCTCTTCCTGAAAGTTAAAGGTGAATTGAGTAAAAAATGTCAAACCATGCTTAAAACTAATGATGAAAACTAACAGACAATACGGTGTTTTTTTTTTTTTTTTTTATGAAATTCGTGAAGGCAAATACTTTTTCTTTCGGAATTTTGTTTGCGCTTAAAATAATGTTTTACGATATACATCTACTGTAGTACATTATAGATGAAGCTTTCTAACAAATATCCGACGGTTGACCCTATTCCAAATAGTCTCATGAATACTAAAGCGTAGCTCAAAAATAGTATTTAGTTATCAACATTTGGCAAAACTCATCTGACATTCCGAAAAACGGGTTTCCCAATCAAATCGTTCATTTATACCGGCATTGAACAACATCGAAATCCTTCATTTACGTTGGGCGTTTTTGTAAGTTTGGCGGCTTAAACCTCTTAGCCACCTTTAGTAACGGCGTTTAGGTCGTCAACTAACGAATCGCCGACTATAATTTTCTTCCCGACAACATATTTTACAAAATAACGTCATTTTTTACCAAGTCGAAACTTTGGAGTAGATAGAGATCCGTCAACTGAAGTTTGATCTCCATCATTCAGCACGAAGAACAGTGACCGACATATCAATTTTCTACGTTTTGTGACACCTTTGGTAGGGGTAGGAAAAACGAACGTATTCCGGGTTATCAATGTTTCCAAAATGTCAAAAGTGATTTATTTACCAATGAGGCCGTAATGTTCGTATTTAACCCGTTACCAGATGACAGAATTTTCAAATGGTCCGAATTCAAAGAAGATACGGATCAGAGTTGGTGAAATATTTTCCTTCAAGGTTAAAAAACACTGTTGGTGAAAAAGAGATTGCTTGTCACAAGTAATTCCTTCATGTTCCACAATATTTTCTAAGTTGTTTTCTTGAGATCGTGAAAAAGTGATATTGTGTTGAATTGGAACAAATACCTAAGAAATAGTTATATCGATTATAAAGCAGGTCTAACTTTTAACGGAGAATATCTGCTATTTTCAGGGCGACTATAATCTTATTATCGTAGACTGGAGGCAAGGTGCGAGCGTTGGTTACGCAAATTCTGCTGGCAACACGTACCTTGTTGGGGCAGAGCTCGCCTACGTCTTGGAGTACCTGAGGGATCATACAGGCTATAATCTAACAAACGTTCATCTGATAGGTCATAGTTTAGGGGCCCAAATCTCGGGTCATGCTGGCAGAGTTTTACCTGGCCTTGGAAGAATAAGCGGTACGACTTTTGTTTGTTCAAAAGGTTCATTTTTTTATTTTTATTGCGAGTCGAAATGAAACCACCCTATGAAGTAGAAAATAATGTGGGGAAAGGAGAAATTCCTTCCTTTTTCCCACAATGTTTTCCCAAATATAAAATCACAGTAACGTAAAATCCCGGGATCGAACAGGAAAATTTAAATAAATAGCAGTTGATATTCTGCTATTTATACGACAGCAATTATCTTACCTTTTCTTTTAACAGCGTTGGATCCTGCAGCCCCGTCATTCAGCGGAACGCCATTAGACCGACATCTCGACGCTTCAGATGCAAACTTTGTTGACGTCATTCATACAGATGCTTCGAACTTTGTGATTGTGTCAGGTAAAAACCAGTGTTTAATTCGATCTTTTTCTATGTCATATTTGGAAATGCAGAGGAAATTGAATTTTTAATTCAGATCTTCTTAATCGGATATTGAACGTAGGGTACAGCATATTCATTTCTTCCGTTTCCAAGCTCACCTGAACACAAGGTGCTATTGTGACCAGTCGTTGTCCGTCCACACATTCGTCTGTCTGGTTGCAATTTCTTTCAAAATGATTGTCGTTGGTTAAAATCCTTTTAACTCAGACATAATGTTAAAGGCTTCGAAAATTTTAATGATGTTAGTCCTTTATACAAAGATGCCTTGGTCAAAACCTTTCAAAATATTGTTTTATTATCAGTATTAATATCATTATACCCCCCAAAAAATATGTTGGGGGGGGGGGGTTATATAGGTATCAGCTTGTCGGTCTGTCCGTCTGTCTGTAGCCTTTTCGTGTCCGCTCAATCCCTCGGTAACCGTTGAAAGGATTTGATTCAAACTTCACTGATATCAAGCAGAGATGTGCATATTCCACTTTGCTTACGGTCCATTGATTTTTTGACGGAGTTATGGCCCTTTGGTGAAAAATCGTGTCCGCTCAATTTCTTAGCAACCAGTGGACGGATTTGATTCAAATTTCTCAGAAAGACTCAGTACAAGTCAGATACGTGCTTATCCTATTTTGGTTATGGTCCATTGATTTTTGACTGAGTTATGGTCCTTTGATTAAAATTTCCGTTTTTTTTTTTTTGTTATGACGGATAGCACTTGTATATGGACAAGCGCTATTGGGTGGTATTAGTCCGCTTTGCGACAGTGTCTAGTTAATATCATTATCATCATTATATTGCTCTATTTCGCATCTTTAAATACAAAGTAAGTATTTTAACCCGCAAGTGATTCAGATGAGCGATATGGGACCACCGTGGTCCTTTTGTTTAAACGAAATTATTTTATTAAAGGTTATGGTGTCAAAGAGCCAATAGGCCACTTAGATTTCTACCCAAACGGTGGACTAAATCAACCAGGATGCCCAGAAAATTTAGCTGGAGCCCTTAACAGCTTCCTCGGAGGTATGTGTACATTTGTTAAATGTATGTAATATGTGTTAAGGACACTTTGAGGTCAATCTTTCTATTATTATATTTTTGGAAAGAAATTTGTTCAGTGTAAATTAGGATTATAACTGACAAGAAGGCTATACCTCACTCTATTTATCATTATACAATATATACCTTCTAGTTATAGATACATATATTGGAAAGAATAATATAGAGATTAAATAAACCATTGCTGCTGAATAAGAAAAAATCTTTTTAGAAAAACATTAAAAAAAAAAAAAAACAACTGGAAGCACTTATAGCACTAGATATGAGTCAATATTTCTTTGGGAATTTATTTGATATGCAATTCTGGTCTGAAATGGACAAACAGGTGGTGTAGACAAAGATCAGAGTGCACATTTATGCAGGCAGATCTATGTCTATATCTCCTGCCAAAACAGAAATATTCCGGGTTCAGCATGACAAGGATTAAGTTAATTGTATATGGTTTATAACTGAACAGAAAGTAAAAGGTTGCCTTCAAAAAGTGGTTTGTTCTTTTCCAAAATGACATCTGAGATTTGTTATTGTTGTTGTTGTTGTGTTTTTTGTTTTGTTTTGTTTTGTTGGGGGGAGTAAATGGAAGGCATTGAAGGAGTAAAAAAACTACCTGAACTACCTGTGGTATTCTGTAATGTCAGTATAATGCGTGTAATCTTTTCGGTATTTTTAAATGTAAACAGTCGAACAGAAGAGTCTGCATGTGAATCGTTATTTCTCCTTGTCCAAAAAAGGAATTTCCAAAAACATAACGATTTTTATTAATTTGTCGTAGACCAATTTATATAACCATAAACTCAAGATTGTGTCGCTGCAATTTACCAAAACTGCCTTTAGCCCAACTGGACGTATATTCTGACGGGAAAACAGAAAAAAAATCATTTCATTTTACAAGTTAAGAATTATCAAAAGGAGTAAAGGAAAACTGGACGGTCACACGCTTTAAAGATGAATGCTTCAAGGATTTTCCGCTAGTGATGAACGCGTCTAACCAACCCTTTCTTTCAATCATATCGAGGTGTAAACGAAGATGATACTGCCACTCAATTATTTTCCAGCCATAAGTTAATCAAAGTACTGAAAGTTCTTCTGGAGAGCACATTTGATTATTATGCTTTCAAGCTGTCTAAAGAATTCGCCCAAGGAATAGTATCAATTGTTTTTCCTTTGTTTATAATCAGCGCTGTTTAGGAACTTGTTAATTTCTGCCCAGAAAAAGAGAGGGTTTTGAAATATCATGAACCTGCTGTCAGCATTTGCTCTTAAACTTAAGTTATCATATTTCCATAATTTTTCTGTTTTGGCTTTATAAAAAAAGCTTGCAGGGATGATCTAACCATGACTATTTAACAATCGAGAATTTTTAAAAATCTAGTTTTCACAAAAAGTTGCTTTTTTGTCGGTACCCATGTTGCATCAAGGTCTTACGTTCGTGTAAAATAATATTAGTTCTAATTAACATTCACGGAAATACCATACACTAGGATAGAACCTACGTGTTGTGAAAGTAATAGAAATTAAAGTTGTTTTACCCTAATTCTAAAGTCGGAATGCAACGATATGTCAAATTTCTCATTGACGACCAATTACAGTGCGTACGGCGCTTTGATTTGAAATGTAGGTCTATTTGAATTACATTCGGGGATAATCTTATTTATTTATTTATCTACTTATTTACTTACTCAACCTATCACCAGCCGACAACACTTTAGACAAGTTTCAAATTGAAAGAGTTGCGGTCGACATTTCAAAGAACATTTAAATTGATAGAATCATGTCGGATTGTCTACATTACATTGTGAGAAAAGAAGACATTGCTTGTGAGAAGCTTTCTCCTTTTTACCCTCATTGTTTCCCCCAATATAATTTCCCGGAAGCGTAAAAGTGAAAGATTGTGTTTTTATTGGTTACATCTTTTTCCAGGTGACATCGAGAAATTCGTGTGTAGCCATACCCGTTCCGTGTGGCTATTCGTAGAATCGGTGAACTCCGTCTGCAAGTTTTACGGATACCCATGTGCCAATGCTGACTCATTTGAGGCTGGTAACTGCACAAACTGTCCAACTGGCGGGTGTCCAGTGATGGGGTTCGAATCCTCGAAAAGGAACCAAACGGGGTCGTTTTACCTGAGCACGTCTGGAGCCGAGCCATTTTGTGGTAAAACTGTATATTTTAAGCTTACCGTTTATGTTGAATGTTGGTCCTTTTCATCTTTCTTTAAATAGCCTTCATAATACCCAGCGAGGCTGTGCCAATGGATATAATCATAGGTTAGCGAGTGAAGTTCTAGTGTTCTATATGTGTTTCACTTATCAGTCAACCGAGTGGGTTACCGATTTTGTATACTACTCAAAATGTGCTAAGGATCACTTTTTTCTGGTTAAATTTTGTATCTTGAGGTCACTGCACAAGTATTATTCTGTTTCCTTGAACTTTAGTGTTTTAGGTATTGAGAATTTGTTAAAGATCGAATGTTTCGGTGTTATTATGAGAGTACGGCTTTTACAAAGGACGTAATGGTATAAATCGACAATTTTGGTGCTCTTTGTGTATACGCAATGTCCTCCATCGGAATGAATTTTTCATCAACAGCATATGGGTGAACGCAATCATCCAAAATCTCGTTTACGTACCTGAGAGCGTGTCGTTGTCAGTGACGTTGAGCTTATTTTCCACCAAGAACTTATTCCAACCCAAACAATGACTGAGTCCCCTCTAAACCGATCGTGTTCTAATACACAAACTGGAGCAAAACGCTAATCTCGCATTCTCAAAAAACTAGCACGTCTATCGCTAAAGTCTACACTAAACCTGGACTCGTCTGTAAAGAGGACTGAAGGCCAGTCACTTTTGTTCCAGGTGACATGATCCCGTGTACATGCTAAATGCATTTTGCACGTGATATTGGATCAACGGGACCCGGATAACAGATCGTCTTGACCTCATGCCAGCATCATGCAAACGATTTCTGATGGTTTTGTACTAGTTCATATATGCACACTGGTAGCGTTCTTGAAGTCTCTGCGTAACGATGTTTCGTTGTCTAATCGATGACGCTGTTCCTGAACAACCAGAAATCGGCCTTGAATTGGTTGAGCGTTCTCGCCCCATTGCATGCTTATGCCTAACGTTTTCGGTAGTAATAAACCGATTTCTCATTCTGAAAACAAAGATCTGGGACACACTAAGGGCGGAAGTAGCATGCCTTTGGGATAACCCAGAATTAAGCATCTTATTTTTACTAAGTTGGCGCCTTAACCGTCGACCAGCCACATATGAAAATCATTGCAAAGTGTGTAATAATTTTGTTGAGAGTTCGCCATATGCACCAACGCTCGTGAAAGAACAATGGGCAAATGAAATACGTTTCAGGGAGAATATCTTTACCCGAGATACTTATGCTTATTATACATGTCGAATCGACATTTTTGCTACTTGGTCATCAAGTCCGAATTTTAACCTATCTTTATAAAAAATTATGTCTGTTTATTTGCTTTGAGCCTGAAATCATTGAATGAAAATGTGATTCCCAGCAAATTTGGAGTAGTACATTTCAATTGGACACTCTGAAAAATATATTAAAACAATTAAAACAAAAAGGAAACACACACACGCTTAGACACAGACATTGTACCAACACAACACATGCCTTACCAGTGAGTTTTCTGGATATCACCAGTGTTATATTTATACGATGGACTATATCAAAACTTTGTGCCCAGGGGACAAGCGGTGCCGAGGAGATTCGAACCAGTGGTTTTTGACGTTTCAATATCCGCCGCCGCTACGACTAAAAGTGGTTTGGCACTGATTAGCAGACCAACTCGAAGATCCAGCTCGGCAGGCTCGGGAATACTGGATTATTACACGAGCTCTCACGTTACTAATGACAAATAATCTGTACCAATTTACTTCAATCAACCTTGATTCTTGACAATTATCCCAACTCATGACGAGTATTGTCTTATTTTACAAAAGATCGGGATATTTGGCGACTTTGGATTGTGGTGATCAGGGTAAATTCGGGTTATTCAATTCCTTCTTACCAAACTTGACCTCCGTAAGATCGCTTTCCGAACCAATCGACAATCATCGATCATCTCGACACCCTACACGATGTTTATTGTTTTTTTTATCTTCTAGATCGCTCAACGATTTTTTGAAAGACCTACATTTTCGGGTAGGAACGCCAATCGTTGCCGACTTAGATAGACCACCACGACATTTCGACTAAAGCACGTCAGTTCCCAACTAAAGACAGATCGCGACGGTCAATGAAACAATCGTCAAATTATATCTGATTCAGTATACTTTAACTATGACATTGATCGACATGTATGGGAATCATTTTTGCTGGTTTGGCGACTTGAAAATCGTAACTACAGCTTAATCAAGCTGTAGTTAGGACGTTTAGGTTGCAAATTTAAGATTTTACCTTTTTTTGCACATAACTTGTGGCCATGAATTTTGCAAAATATCGCTGTTTGATATCGAGGCGGAACTCCCTGTTAGAGTTAAGTGGGCGTGGTTATCGTCCCGTCTATTCGATCGTGATTGGTCATAAAAATGCAGAAATTCCTCTATTTCGCGAGCATTTCTAATTCTAAAGTACAAATTTTCACCCAGGTTTTCTTGTTTTTTAGGATACGAATATTTAGTTGACATCAAATTTGCGGACCAAATGCCACAGACATACGGGGAGTTTATGATTACTTTGGTGGGAAATAAGGGTCAATCGGAGCAGCTCAAATTTGAAAGGTAATCATTTATCTTATTTACACCGTGCACAATCAAATATACCCTGCACATTCAAAAGGGTTGAAATTCTATTAGAGAAAGCTTATCTCTAAAATATAGCATATTGTCGATTTCATATTTCACATTAAACTAAGTAATCAGCCTCTGCTTGAAATATCCCTGCACTGTCTTCATAGGCTTGTTTAAGTATCAAACTGAAGAAAAAACTAACCATTCCACTTAATGTGTGAATAAAGGAAAACATTCTAAATACTTCGAGACATCCGTACTTCGAAATGTGAGATTTTCATTTTGATGATATTTCTTAATGCCGCAGCTACAGATATCATGAAATATAGGCTTTATATACGATCTGTCATGAAATATCATTTCAGACCAGCTGGTTTTGTCCGAGTCTACACTAGAAAAGATACTTAGGAATTCGTGGTGAAAATTATATCTTTTCCATTCTATTGGAACCTAAGATCAGATTGTCTAAAAGAAGTTCTCTGGACAGATTCCTTTTGTCACATATTTCGTTGTTGAATCACAGAGAAAAGATTGTGTTCAGATGGGGTCCTAATGAAGCATATTGAGAAAGTCCCATATAACCCAACATTTTTTCGCCCCATAAGAAAAGGGCTTTGAAAAGAATTTTTGGAAAATCAAGAAATTGCTTCTTACAAGAAACTCAGTGTAGTTTGAATTTTCACGTATTATGTACAGAAACATAGAGTTTGTAGCTATAAACAGAGCCTACAATGGAAATTTTGTAAACTGTAAACTATCAACAGTTGGACAAATATGCATTCCCAGTAAAATAGATTAAAAAAGTGCAGTGCAATTGACAAATCGAGACTATCAATCAAAAGTCAGTCGACGAATGAAATCATTCATTTAGACTGGAAGTTCAGTTTGTTGGTTTGGCCACTTAAACGTCGTAACTACAGCTTATTCAAGCTGTAGTTACGACGTTTAGGTCGCCAACCAACCATTCTACTTATTTGTAACGTGCTACTGGCCATTAATTTGGCAAAATAACGACATTAAAAATCGAAGCGGTACTTCCTGTTTGGGTCATTCAGCGAGGCCAAAGGAGCCAGTTGGCGGGGCCAGCAATTAGTTAGTAAATTTTAACCGAAGAAATTTTCAATATATAGAAGTGTTAAGAAATTAAAATTAGGAATATTGAAACTAAAATGAAGGCATGAAGGCCAAAAACTTTGGTTCCGAAACGTAGTTTGGCAAGCACTGTATCATTAAGTAAAGCTGTAGTTACGACATTTTGCTCGCCCAATGACGAGGTGATGCCTATTTATATACGAGTATAATGTATCAGTTGTTTGTTGAAAAGACAATACTGTTTTAAAAGTGTTATGTGTCTTTATCTTTTAAATCAAAGCGTCGAAATATCCCTGCTTTTTGAGGAAGCTGTTATTAAGACATTAGAAATTAGATAAAGAATTCTTGTTTCGATCGTCCGCAGTGCCATGCACTTCTACGACCAAGGAGACCAAGAGACCCACGTGATTGCTACCCATAACTACATCGGAACCCTGACGTCACTAAAGCTACTATTTGTAAAGGCCAATAACTCTTACGGGAATGGAGTCACAAGTAATATTACTCTTCAAAGCGTGAAAGTAGTCCCCTTTCACACAAACACAGGGTAAGGCTTCCTTGTTATTCTTAGGATCTTATCTTGAGAACGTTTTCCTCTTCCCAATTTATAGCTGTTGAGTTATTCACATTTAATTTAAAGAATTATTTGAATGTTTTTTTTCTGTCCAATGTATATCATTTTGAACCGAATTTAAGTGTACATATCTTCTAATTGACAGACCGCGTGTGTAAAATTAAAAGAAATCGATAGACTGTTCAAATCATACGTTTATAACAGAGTTGAATTTTGAACTCCGACATTGGTCGACATTTGTAGGAAGCATCTTTTGTTGGTTTGGCGACTTAGACGTCGTAACTACAGCTTATTCAAGCTGTAGTTACGACGTTTAGGTCATCGACCAAAAACATTTTTTTTTAACATGTGTCGGTTATTTTCCTGTCAGAGTCAATGGGCGGGGCCAGCTATGAGTCCATTGAATGGTCTCTCAAATACAAGTCTGTCCATTTGGTATATCTATGAATTAAATTTCAGATGAAGTTTCTGGTAGTTTGATTTTATATGTTAAGCTCGACTTTTTTCAGAGTAACCCGAGGTTTTGCTTTAGTCTCAGCGTGGTCACTGTCGTCGTACCGATTGGCGTCACTGTCGGTGTCTCTATCCTCGTCCCTATCGTCGTCTCTGTCGTCGTCTCTATAAGTGTCTTTGTCTCTGTCGACGTTTGTATCGGCGTCACAGTCGCCGGTCACTGTAGTCGTCTCTATAAGCGACACTTTCGCCGTATCTGTCCCCGTCTCTGTTATCGTCTCTTTCGTCGTTCTGTCGCCGTCTATGTCGTCGTATCTTTCGTCGTCTCTGTCGCCGCATATTTCATCGTCTCTGGTTTCGACGTCTTCGTCGCTGTCGTCGTATCTGTCGCCATCTCTGTCGTCGTATCTATTGTCGTATCTTTTTTCGTCTCTGTAGTCGTCACTGTCGCCTTGTTTGTCGTCGTGTCTGTCGTCGTTATCGACGTCGTCTCTATCGACGTCAGCTTTGACATCTCTTTTGTCGTAACTATCGTCGTCTATTTCGTTGTTTCATTCTTTGTTTTTATCGTCGTTTTCATTGTTGTCGTATTCTTCGTACAAAACTTTGACATTTGTGATATCTGTTTTATCATTGAACGTATTGATCCGAAAATGTGAATATCAGTTAACTATCAAAAGATCATAACCCAAAGTTTACTTTTGTATAAATCATTCGACTTAAATTTTTGTTCGCTATCAAGCACCCGGTAGTCTAACACTAGTTATTCTCATGCGTTTCTCTTCTTTACTAAATTACAGGATAACTTTCTGTTCCAATGGTCAAGTGATGAGCGCTGGGCAGACATACACAATTACTTCAAAGCCTGGATGTTGAATCATTTAAGAGTGATTTCATGGAGGTATGAACCGAAAAACCAAATCACACTAACATATTAATTCGCTTCGCGTATTCATACAGTGTTATTAGATTTTTCGGTTCATACCTCCATGAAAATAAAAGATATTCTCTTCATTTCGTATTATTTAATGACATCGAGGGAAAAAAAAGCAAAAACTTTACCAATTTTGATACCTTTTTGTATTGAACTATTTTATGCAGAAGCATACAAAGTGGCTGTTTTGTTCATGGAGGTGTGAATATTTTTTTCTGGCAACCAGAAAGGTCTTTTTTGATAGAAGAAACTAAAAGTTGAAGTATCTATAGGAATCAGAGCTTTATATAAAAGGAAGTGATGACAATCTGATATTGTTCTTTTTAATTTGGTCCCTACGTTGTGGCTACTCGCTACAACGTCTGAGACAGTTTTATTGGAAAACACTGGCATTGAGTTTCTTACGTGATAATAATATTTTCAACTTCTAAGTTGAATTAATGTCCTTTTCTGCAGCTCTTGTATTATATATGTTAATGATGTTATTGTTATCAGAATTTCAATATTATAAACAATTAAACATAATGAGCTATTGTTTTGTTCGTTTGTTTATCTTTTATTTGTTTTTGTTGTTGTTATTTTGTTTGTTTGTCAGATATTCAATTGCAAAACATTGCAATCTTAACCCATTACAGCACCGCAAAATTATAGCCTGGCCAAAATTGAAAATAGTTGAAGTAATTAAAATGTAAAAAAGAAGTTTTTTAGTGTAGAAAACATTATGTACATTGAAGAAATTGCTTGCTACAAGCTTCATTGTCCACAATGATGTTTTCCATTTTTAGGGGTGTCAAAAAGCAGGTTTATGTGGGACCGGGTTAAATGACTCTTTATTGTTTGAATTACATTTGATATCATGACATACAAAACAATGACACTCTAAAGTTTTATCATTTCAAACGATGATCAGCTATTGACCTTTCCCGAAGATAAACTTTTAGGCTGGTCCAAATTAAAAGAAGTTTCAGATTAGAAATGATGTGGGTTAAAAATAAAAATAAAGAATTGAATGCAATATCGGATAAAACCACCTCCCGATCAAAGGTTTGTTTGTTTGGATGGGGTTTAACGCCGCTTTCAACAATCTTTCAGTTATATCGCGGCGGCTGGAGCACCTAACTATGGATTCCTGCTATTTCTCACACCCGTACCGCCATCACACCCTTTCCTAGCTTCCAGCTGCTATCCCACATAGGTCTACGATTATCGACCAATTGGTGGGAGACAAATAGTCGGAAAGGATGAGTGCCGCCGTCGGGGATCGAACCCGGGCTCCCAATCAAAGGAGAAGTAGCTTAGTTGCAATGTGTATGGTGTATGTTTTTCTTTTTTTTTTTTTTTTTTTTTTTTTTTTTTTTTTTATTTGTTGTTGTTGTTGTTTCTTGGATGCGGCCTCGAAAATTTACAATTTTATCAAGTCTTAAAAGACATGTCACTAGATACAGACGTCCCCACTAAAATACTTGTCACGTGACCTTAAGTTGTGACCTTGAATTTTGGATTATCCAACAAAACTTTACACAAGTCACGAGTACTTAGCAAGGGGGACCACTGAGCCAAGTTATTTTGAAATACATCGTTTTATGTAGATTTATGAACAACACAACACACTCGCACCCGCTCGGCCTGAGGTAACGCCAGTCTTCATTAAATGACGAGGATCTATAGAGAGAACAGTTTAATCTTAATTTAGATTTTGTTCACACCATTTAACAACCTCGTTGATACAAATAGGAAGCGCGGTAAATCCTGGACTTTGACATGTGACGAACGTTTTAAAATCCCTTAAAGCTTATTTTCAAAAATTCAATGTCAACTCGTGTTTTAGTCGTCACGTGGATTTAATATGTCTGATTTGAAAATAGTAGCAATGTCAACTACTTATGAATATGCAATAAATTCATTTTGCCTTAAGGAAAACGATATTATCTACTTAATGTTTTGTGACGATTTTGTGGTTTTTCTACTTTTCATGACATTGAAATTGTGTACCAATAAGCTAGTATTGATCCAAAATTCAACGATATCATTCAATAATCTATTTTGCGTCTAAATTAGAAAATGAAATATGCCTATCTTTTTACTGCTATTTACGATGCTAGGAATTACAATTACTTCTAGGAATTACAATTATTTCCATTATCATGATAATGAAAATTGTATGAAAAACGATTATGATGCTGGTTATCATTTTTATTATTATCGTCATTATTTTATAGCATCATTTATCTGTTTATGTATTATCAATATCGTGATTATAAATCAGTTGTCATCCTACAAGAAACCGCACAAATTATTATCTAAAATAAAAATAAAAAATGATCAGGCAATGGATACTTACTAAGAACAGTAAAATATTTCAGAGAAGCTTTAATTTGATGGTCCTTTCTAATGTAACGATTTACAAATACTTTCATGAGAGATCATTCTGCTACATGAAATAAATATGTGAACTAGTATTTCTGATGGATCGGAACTGTCAATCAAGTTATCGATTGACCAATCAAATAATTCATTCAGCCACAAAGATTGTTTCCGACATTACTTAGAAATCATTCAGTATAAACCAAGCTTTAGAATTTATATTAAGGTTTTTAAAGGATTGAATTTTACCACCTCATCGACACATCTCTACAACTTGCAATCTTATGACGTTTTCTGTCTCAGACAAGCTTCCTTGTCGGGGTAGTGACTTGGCTTTATAGAGAACACGGTGATCTGATTATTGGTCATTTCGAGATTGGGGATTGCTTATGTCTCGTCGGAAGAGAAATCTTTTGCGAGTTTAACTATTACGCGGCAAAGAAGTTACGACTTTCAAAATAATTTGGAGGGTGCCTTCCTCCCATAGACCCCCATTTTGACTCGATCGGCCTTCCCCGCCGAGTGCAAGCTTGACAAATCGCGTTGTCTCTTGGGATTATCTTCGATAAACTAACAAAATCTCGTAACTACAGCACTTATTTACTTACAATGTTTTATTCGTCTTTCATCGACATTTCGTGGCCTTAATCCATCTTATACACTAAACCCGTTACAAGACGGCAGCATTTTAGAGGCTGGTCAAAATTCAAAGGTTCACAGGAGTTGTTTATTGATTGAATGGGGTTTAACGCCACTTTTAACAGTATTTCAGTCATGTCGCGGTGGCTGGAGCACCCAACAATGGATTTCTGGTATTTCTCACACCAGTACTACCACTACATCCTTTCCTAGCCTCCAGCTGCTATCCCGCTTAGGTTTACGATTATCCACCTATTGGTGAGAGACAAATGTTGGAGACGCCGGGGATCGAACCCATGACCTCCCATTATTGAAGATTAGGATGCGCTACCGACTGCGCTGTGACGACTATTCAAAGTTTACGAAATTTTAGACTTTTCAACTGTCTGTGTAGAAAACATTGTGTAAAATGAATAAATTGCTTGTTCCAAGCAATTTCTTCATTTTACACAATGTTTCCAAACTGTTTTTCTTGAGGGGAGTCACAAAACATCATTGTGCGCGAATGGGCCAAGTTATTCCCGGGAAAAAATGGCCTGCTAGCTCTCAAATAATTTGTCAAAGATTTTACCCATGGCACGTGAGTACAAGTGGCATTAGAAATTCTACTTAACTCTTTGATTGCTATATAATTTACAGGGAGGTATCGATGTTTCTGAAACCTAGATAAGGAAAAATGCTATTTGACTAAAAATTCGCATAATCGGAAGCTTAACATTTAATTTTAGTCGGGTTATTGTCTTTGTGGTAAGCTGATAGGCTTAAAGTGTTGTGTGTTTGTGTTTTTTCGGGGGGGGGGGTGTTTGTGTGTGTGTGTGTGTTTGTTGTTGTTGTTGTTATATAGGAAAGGTTCAGCGGAATTCCAGGTTGTTTTTAGATACCACCGAATTCGGTAGCCGACACCGCTTGACCTAATTTGCATATGACCCAAAGTCAACGGAAGTTACAAATTTACAAGCGAAACAACCAACGTCCTAAATCATGTCCCACAAAATTGTTGGCTCAAGTGTCTATATTGTTATTTTCGCTTACTGCAGTTTTGGACAGAATTGAAGATCAGCTAGCGAACATAACTCCTGATGACATAACGATGACGTTGGTTTGATGAAATTCAAACTGAATGCGGTATTCCAACGGTCATACGCACCGCGTGTTTCGGCTTAATCTGAAAATAGATTATCAGCCTACGTAGGCCATTTGGAGACTTCTGATTTTCGCAACACAACTTTTCAAAATAGATATTGCAAAGGAATAAGAATAATCAAAACCCGTGACATGAAAATAAACATTGATACCTACCATTTAATGACCTTGAGTTTCGAATTCAAGTACGTGTAAAAGGGATTATACTTACCCCAACAATTTGGTTGATTAGCCTTGTGGAAAAATAGATTTATCCTACAGCATGCTATAAATTGACTACAGAGCTTAGAATCCTTTTTGTTACAAATTGTAATAGCCAATTTCTTTGGTCTAGTATAAAGAAGTAAAATATCGTAAAATGATTCTTATATCTATACGACAAAATATGAGACTGGTCCAAATCCAAAGAAACCATAGACGAAGACATTCGTTAGTGTAAACTGTAAAAAGAAGTGCCATATTATAGGGAACACTTTGTATGAAGAGGATAAATTGCTTGTTACAGGTAATTATCTTCCCTTTTCCACGGAGTTTTCTTTATAAAATTCAAGGGAAAATAGGGATTGTTATTTAATACATTAAGGCAACTTAATCCATTTTAACACAATGACGCTTTTGGACGCCCCCAAAGGAAAACAATTAGGAAAACATTGTAACAAGTATTTTTTCATTTTCCACAATGTTTTCTACCTGGAAGGTTGAAAAAATCTAAAATTTCATAATATTGTCGTCTGTAAGCCCTTTCAATTTGTACCAGTCTTGAAGTTTACCGTCTGGTAATGGGTTTCAGTAAACATAAGCAGGGCTGTATAAAATGTGACGATTTATGAGGTTAGTAAACGGAGGTCTAAATGGTATGGAAGGTCGTCGATTTGAACACAAACCGTATCGATGGATTAGCGCAAATGACCGATCGCGGCTGTCAATCAAATAACCAGTCAATCAATGAATTCATTTGTAGAGACTGGACGTCAACTTAGAACTCCAATATTAGCCGCCATTTATGTCATGCAATTTTGTTGGTTTGACGACACAAAATGCGTAACTACAGCTCATTCAAGCTTTAATTACGATGTTAAACTTGCCAACAAACTATTCTATTTCTTTATTATATGCTGCTAGCCACAAATTCTGCAAAAAAACGACCGTTAAAATCGAAGCGAAACTTCCGGTCGGAGTCAATGAGCGGGACGAACGGTGTGGTGGGGCCAGCAAATGGTCAATCAAGTTACTGATGATATCCTTTTCTCACACAATGACGCTCTTTGACGATTCCAAGAAAGAAAACTGCTAAGGAAAGCACTGAGGAAAATGAAAAAAAATGCTTGTAACAAACAATTTCTTCATTATCCACAATCTTTTCTATCCCATAAGACAAAGAATTTCAAATTTCATCAACCAAAGATTGTTGTCTGAAATTGATTTGAAATCAGACCAATCTAAAAAAATTCTGGTAATGGGATATCCAGTAAGCAAGTAAATGAATGAACTTTGTCGTGGTACAAAAGAAATATAATAGTCGGTGCTAGCACTATTATATTCTCTAAGAATCAGAATCGAGCAGGATTACCAATAATTGTACGAGAGTAAAACATCCCAAACGATGTCAAATAAATAGGCCTAACACTGAAAGTATATTCAAAGCGGCGTTAAACACTACGCAGTTTATTTATGGACTTTAATTTGGCGTAATTATTGTAGTACCTGAAATGAACGCTCTTTTTCTTTCAGCATTTAAATTAGGATTATGGTACGAATGGGCATAACCATATTTTATACATATATTGGCTTTGTACCTGGGAATCCAAAAAGTCAAGATTTTGGCAATGTTAATCGAATTCCACAAATAGATTCTTAATGACAAATTTCAAGGCTCCAGGATTTATATGTTAGGAGAAGAACATTTTCTCCCTCTGGATCCAAGGCAACAATATTTAGAAATTTGAAAGAAGTCAACAAATTGATGCTTCAGGCAAAATATTAAGGCTAAGGACCAAACGAATGTGGCCAAGATATTTTCAAATCTAACTTTTGTTGCTAAGGCAGTCAGAGTGTTTTAGCAAATTTAAATTCTTTTAGCTCCTCTGGAAAACGACCACCTAAGCAACATTTCTAGAAAAATATTGGTTAAAAATGGCCCAGTAGTTTGTTGGGAGATATTTTTTGTAAAACCTGTCTTTATTTCTATAGCCCCCCCCCCCCCCCCAGGCCAGGCCAGGCCGCTAGGGCCATGAGGGTAACGATTTTTGAAATTAGTAAATATACTAATTCTTCATTCAGAATTTGGTTGTAATAGGCCTAATAGGTTAGGAGGGGGTGTGGTTTTAAAAAATCCGTTTCTATTTCTTTATAGAAATACCCCGGGACTCCGCCCCTGGAGACCCGAGGTTGATGACATTAAAAACAAAATAGCAAAGCCTTAGGTCTTCTGCATCAGGAGAAGAATATTTTTTAAGTTTTTTTTTTTTTTTTAATTTCACTTTTGTTGCCACGACAAAAAGATCCTGTTCTTTAAGCTATTGCGAAAGAAGACGACTTAAGGAAATTTCTGTCAAATTTGGTTCAAATAAGCCCCGTAGTTTGGAGGGAGATATCATTTCAAAAATCCTTCTTTATTTGTATATAGATCCCACAACCCTGGGGCTCCCCCTTGAAAGATGTCAATGTTCTGATGTTTCATGCAAAATATCAAGGCTCTGTGCCTTCTTGGTCAGGAGAAGAAGTTTATTGAAATTATTTTGAAATTTTCCTTATTGTTGCAATGGCAACAAGAGTTTTCAACCGATTTCAGGTATTTTAGCTTTTTTTAATGGGGGTCATCTGAGGAAAATCTTTTGCCAAATTTGGTTGAAATTGGCCCGGTGATTTGGAAGGAGATATTGTTGAAACAAATTATTGCCACACGACTCACGACCGACGTACGCCGAACATAGGGATCGAGATTACAATAGCTCACCAGGGCATATCGAGCTCAGGTGAGCTAAAAATGACAGGTATCGGCATCTCCTTATTTACCCTATTTTAAATAAACTAAAGATTTCTAAAGATTTTGCATATAACAACCGTGAAAACTATTCAATAACAACCTTGAAAACTATTCAGTCAGCAGTCAAAACTGGACCATTCTACATATACATAGTTTGTTATACAATGAGAGCATCACATTACGCGATGTCATGTTCTAACGAAATGAACACGTTCCTTTTACACATTTTAAAAAATAGGGTTTTTTATGCGGAGTTTTTGTCCGGTACGATTAATCCATTTTCATAGAATTAAAGGAAATGAAGAGACAGGTCCGTTATGTTTGTATCCAACAGTTTTAAATTAAAAGAACTTTCGTTTGATGGTGGCAAATACTTCGTAACTTCAGCTTATTTAATCTGTAGTTACGTTGTAGAGGCCGCCAACCAGCGATCTAATCTTTGAGTTATCATCAGAGACAAAACAAATGTCTTGTATCTCAGACAATCTGTCTTGTAGGAGTACAGTAGCCCCCCCCCCCCACACACACACACCTACACACATACAAATAGATGCCCTTCACCGTTGGAAGCCAAATGCCAAACGTATGGGTTAGACTTGGGATTTTGTTTTGGTTGATTTATTTTACAATACAGCAAAAATAATTTCTAATCAATTCGTATATTAGTTTTGTCATTCAACTCGGAACAACATCGACGCTGGATTTTGTGTGTGTGTTTGTGTGTGTGTGTGGGGGGGGTTGTTTGTTTTTCGGGGCAATCTCCCTTTTTTTCGAGGGTTGTTGTTTTGGTTTTGCACTGTTTCGTTGAGCTATTTCCTTCGAGTACCTTTGACATTTGGCAACTTCGTACTTGATTTTTTAAGGTTTAAGTTTTAAGATTTAAAGATTTTCCTCATTAACACATTACTACAGGACAAAATTTAGACTGGTCCATATTGCAAGGAGTTGGAGACGACAATTTAAAGTTAATGATTTTTTTTTTTTTTTTTTTTTAATTTTTCAACTTCCTGGGTAGAAAACTTATCGCTTGTTTCAGGCACGTTCTCCATTTCACACAATGTTTTACAAATTCTTTTTCTTGGACGGCGTCAAGAAGTGTTATTGTGTGTGAATAGTTTATTACTGAAGCAAAGGAACTTTGATAGAAATCAGTGATTTTCAAAATCAATATAAACATGATGATTTTCTTCACGTATAGACCTTTGTAAAACAATAACTACATATTAATAATTAATAAAGGTTTTGTAGCATAGCTTTAAAAAGGATGTCCCATTACGGCGAAATGACCATCGACCATGTTTCTAAACAGTTCGTTTTGTTATGGCCAACTTTACTTTCCTCTACTGTGTGTGTATTTCCGTTTATTTATATTCGCTACCGTAGCACTTGCCCATAGGAGCGACGCCTCCTGAAGACGGTTAATGGTTACGGGGGATAGTGCAAGGATACAGGACGAAACTGCTGAGAGCCCCGCCTGGTTCTTTAACGTGCTCGGTGGATAGTACCGTCACACGGGGCCTCGGTTTAACGTCTCATCCGAAAGACAATTAGTTTGTTAGTTGATATGGTCAGCCCAGGGCTCGAACCCGTGATCTTGAGGTTTGAATCAAGTGCTCTACCAACTGAACTTATCTCGACTTCTGATTATGGCGCATTTTAATGATGACCACGTCAGGAAATACGGTAGGCAAACGGACTAATCAAAGCCTCGGTCATCCGCCTATATTAGAACTCCACCTGTCTAATCCTACCACTTTAAAGACACTCCCTGGAAGGTTAGTGTATAACGAACCAGTATAAGATCTCCACCTGACTACCACAGCTTTGGATTCAAAAACTGAACTAAAGACTGTTTATAATCGCAATTTCCCGGAAGTCCGTTTTACAAATATATTGAATGAATTCACATGTCATAACTGTATAGAATAGAAATCATGGTGAGAAAAGTAGAAACATCGGTTTCTAGTATCCTTTTCCTTTACTCACAATGGTCCCCGTGATTATCTTTTCTATAGTGGGTCAAAATGCTGGATTGTGTGGTAATCAATTTGCAAAAAGACTGCAAAATTTCTATTTGTGTAGCATACTTCATCGGGGATGAAATGTCACTTGATTACAAACAAAAAACCTTTAAAATCGCTTTAAAAAGTTACTGTGCTTGTCTAATTGATTCGCCTCTATTGGTCAATTATAAAGTATTCTCGATTAATAACCTAAAAACGTCATCTTTTTTAGCCTATATTATGTGAAAGTAGACACAAATCGGCCCGCGTCGGGTGACACATTATTAACACCGGATTATAGCCTTTTAGCCGATATAATAATGAAAGGTAGACGTACTATCTTAAATTAAATCAATGTTTCTTATTAAAGTGGTAAATTATCGAGTTGCGGTTTTATCATTGGTGTATTATACCGTTTTACCTTTTTTAGTCACGGTGGGTTAACCATTCGATTTGGGTATTCGTGTGACCCGATAAAATATTTATATAAAGGCACAAAAGTTGTTTTCGTGATCGGTTCTAATATTTTAAATATGTGGTCAATTTCAAATGTTGTTGTGACTTTGCTTTTGTTTGATTTCGTACAAGGTAAGATTTTTTATTTATTGTTTCATTTTATATATTTTATTTTCCCTATTGAATGTTAATGAAACATTTTTCGATCAAACGATTCAATCGAGAGAAAAATACGTAGCAGGTTCAAGACTAGAGCCCGTGAATTTTCGTTTTCAAGCCGAGTTTTATTGTTGTTTTAGTTATTTTGTTGTTGTTTTGTTTATCTACTTTGGCTGTGAAATAGGGTAGTAGTGGGTTAAAGCCACTGCCTGTCTCTAAGGGACCTGAAAATACTTGGACTGTGAGTGTTCGAGAATGAATGTATAACCTAACAACATTCGTTGCATTTGTTATAAATTATTATGAAATAGATATTGACAGGAAAAAACTTTCTTGTAATTAGTGCATCGAGTAACGGTCCTATTAGTTTCGAAACAATGAAATTACATGTCAAAAGCAAACATAGTCAGGTCTGTTAGATATTAAAAAAAAAGAGACGGAATATGGCTTAAAATACCAGACAATGTGATAATGATAATGATACATATTTATCTATTAACCTATAAACATAAGACAGAACATTGAGGCAAGGATTGTAAGTGGACGTCCAAAATGTCATAAATACATCTTTGAATAGCTTTCATGCAAACTGTATTTACGATACTTTGGTCAATCGTCGGTCTGTTTTTGTTGTTGTTGTTGTTGTTGTTTACGTTTGGTGATTAAAAGATCTTAGTTATTGCACATATATCGAAGGAGTATATAGATACTATGTTTTGGTGGTAAAATTGACTATTTCAAGGTAAAGAACATAAACATGAGATAGAATAGCGCCATGTTGTGAGGGTTTTGTTTTTGCAACAAGATAATTCTGGTAACAGCTTGGCAGTTTTTCGGGCTTTAAATATCTGAACATTAACCCATTCCCACACAATGACGATTTAACGATTGAACAAAAGTTGTGTAAAATGAAGAAATTGCTTTCCACAAGAAAGTAGAAAAAATCTAAAATTTCATAAACTTTAAATTTCCGTAAAGAGTCGATTTAACAGAACTTAAAACATCGAAACTTAAGCAGTACTTACGTTGTTTCGTAGCCTATCGACGAATTGTTGATCACTCTTCAGTCTAAAACATTGTCAGTAAATGTACTGATAATTAAGACCATGCCCGATGCTTTTAAATTTTCAATTATTGATCCAATAGTACCTATAATTCCAATTAGCAAATGCAGACGCGGGCAGGGCCAGAGCGTTAGGGCCCCTACCTCTTCCCTCCCTTATTAAGTTTTCGATTACTTATGACTATTTGAAATTTCATCATTTTGGGTGCTATCATCGATATGGATTGCCTAGACGTAATAAAAGTTAATTTTTTGTTGTTGTTGTTTCTTTATTTGTTTTGTTTTGTTTTGTTGTTTTTTTTTTTGTTTTGTTTTTTTTTTTTTTTTTTTATGTGGATTGTTTGTTATTTGGTCTTGTTTTCTTAAAAGGATAAAATCTAGGAGCGGACTAGTATCTCGAGCAAAACGAGAGTTTTCAGAGAAAACTCGTTCCCCAGCTCAAATCCTTATTTTCTTGGGTTTTTTCTTATATCTTATATTATTATAACACAAAGAAATGTGTTGCAATTTGATTGGTTAATAGACACATGACTTAACTCATTACCAGACGGCACAATTTTAGACTGGTCCAAATTGAAAGAAGATACAGGCGACAATTTAAATCTTTTGAAATTTCGGAATTATTTTTTTTTTCTTTTGAGGTAGGAAACATTTTGGATAATGAAGACATTGCTTGTAACAAGCAATTTCTTCATTTTCAACAATTTTTTCCAAAGCCTTTTTTTCTTAGGGGCGTCTAGAAGCGTCACTGAGTGAAAATGGGTTGAAGACAACGGTTATTCATCGCGTATTTTCCACAAGAAGACTCGCCGGCGCTTTAAACAAAATGTTAGTATCGATACCGCGTAAAGTAAAGACTTAACAGAAACTAAATATTATAAAGATATGCACACACAGGCTACAAGGCGTAAAATATGTCCGAAGGTCGTAAGAATAATACATTGTACGTTAAATTGTGTTTTGAAAAAGATCCTCCAAATTAGCCTAATAAGTTTAATTTGTACAGTAGCCGACTTTAGATCTTGAAGTCGTGGTTTCGAGAAACAATGGTAGTGGTATTAGTTTTTGTTATATTTGGTGTAGATGATAAAGTACCGAAATTTGGGATTATTTCGAATTGAATTGGAAAGAACGACCGAGATTTAACCTATTTCAACACATTCCTGATAGCTTTGGAAAACCTTGTGAGAAAAGAAGAAATTGCTTGAAACAAGCAATTTCTTCTTTTTTCACAATGTTTTCTACCTCATATGACCCTTATTTTTTCAATTCAAATTAATTTAAGCTGGTCGTCTGCTTTCCCTTTCAATTTGGAGCAGTCTAAATTTTTGCATTTTGAAATGAGTTAAAAGAAAGTAATGTTTTGCATGACACGAGTGATATCGTCTATTGGATTAAATAATAATAATAAAGTAAGATTACCCTGGCTAAGCTTTAGTTATGACGTTTTGTTAGCTATTATACGCTACATTTATATCGTTCCCTAATATCATCTATAAATAGAACCAATCAATCAATTACTTCAAGATCTAAATAAGCAAATGAAATCGCAGAATTTTTCAGTCGATGTGGGTGAAGTTGTGACGTATTTGAGTAAACTTGAGAAAAAAAGGAGTTTGGAATAAAATTGAGTGCATAGAGTGCAGATTTCTTGGCATACTGAAGAAGCAGTGGGACTTATGTTAGTTTTTGTTGTAGAAAATACGGGGCTTATCAATCTATCCATCCAACCATCCATTCATCCATCCATCCATCTATCCTTCTATCCAACCATCCATCTATCTATCCATTCATCCATCCATCCATCCGTCCGTCCGTCCATCTATCATGCATACATCCATACATACATCCATCCATCGACCAATCAACTCTTCCATCCAACCATCCATCCATCAATCCACCCACCTTTCCATTCATCCACTCATTCATCCTAACATCCATCCATTTCATTAATCCATCCAACCATCAATCCATTCCATCCATTTTTCCGCCCGCCCATCCGTGCGTCCGTCAGTGTATCAATCCATCCGTTCGTCCGTCCATCCATCTGTCCATCCATTCATTCATATATCCTTCAATCAATCAATCAATCAATCAATCAATCAATCATTCACTCATTCATTCATTCATTCATTCAATCAATTTAACACTGTATGTTTTATTACATTTTTTGTCGGTAATAAGATACGTTATTGTTAATTAATTGTTCTGTAGGTTTTCTTTTCTTCTTGTGTGCTAAATGACCACAGCTGTGGATGCGCAGTAAAACACAAATCAATCAATCAATCTACCCTTACAAAAATGTCACGCATAGTCTGTAGGGGTTTTTTTTTATGACAGAAAGAGTCCCTCGCTGTAAAATATTATCAAGCAAAAATCTCCATTTCAGTTTCGTTTGTTTGAATGGGGTTTTACGCCGCTTTCAATAATCTTTCAGTTATATCGCGGCGGCTTGAGCACCTAACAATGGAATCCTGGTATTTCTCACACCAGTACCGCCATCACATCCTTTCCTAGCCTCCAGCTGCTATCCCACATAGGTCTACGATTATCGACCCATTGGTGAGAGACAAATAGTCTGAAAGGATGAGTGCCGCTGTCGTCCATTTCAGTAACCTACTTTCAAACATAAGCACTCTTACGCTGTAACATTGTACCATCGTACAGAAACGCCCATATACGGTAATATACCATCATGCAGAAACATTCTCGATTCAACACGGGTGTGGTCGTAACGAAGTGTAAGGGAAGCGAGCTTCCTTGAATAAAACACTAATATTTGAACCGCGAACGCGCAAAGATATTTTTACTACGCACTTTGCACGCATGAAAGCTTATGATCTAACGTAAGATATATGCATGTCATTATATTCTACCCCCTTAATCTAAAGGTAATTCTAGAGTGAGCCGTAATACGAAAAAAAATACAAAACGTATTTACCCTGATCAATCTGCACCAATCTTTTCCACATCGGCAAATTATGTGTCTCAGTAGGATATACATTAATATATCAATTTTCAAATACCAACTATAGTTATGCTGTACTGAAATCCATCTCTTTTTCTCTGCCCCTTCAAAAAACACTTTGGGGGATGTTTATAATATTTGTCAGTCATTACGTCTGTCCTTCCGCCCGTCCCAAAATTTGTCCATATCTCTTAAGCTATAGTAGCTATCAATTGAGAGTAGGAACAATAACCCCAACATATTTATTATTTCAACTCTTTCACTTTGTTGTTGTTGTTTTATATTAGCCTGTGTCGGGGACTTACTTCCAAAAGTGTAGAAGCAATCATCTTGAAACTTTATGGGTGTATTGATCTCATTAAGGCGAAGTTGGTTTTAATAAAAACATTACTTTGGTTAATTATTTCCCTTATATTTTTCCCCCTTTTATTCGGACAGAATATTTGTCTAGAACAATTTTTTAAATGCTTAAAATCCATTAATTTTAAATTTCGTAGATCATATTGGTCAAAATACTGGTAAGAAGCTGGCTAGCTAAATTGTTCGGTTGATTCCCTGGGTGTTTTGTCAGAAGTGTAAGAGTAATGTTATTCCATTATGACCTGTATATTGGAGAGATGCTTGATCGAACTTTTCCTTTTCCGCTAAACGGATCACATATCGCTAATATTGGACCATCGTTATGATTACTTCATCCTAATTTCACTTCTTGGAATAACAGAGTGCATGACGGTCCAGTGTTTAACCAATGGCTAAACAATGATACTTTATAACGCCCCCGAAGAAAAAACAATTGGGAACTATGTGTAAAATGAAGAAATTACTTGCTCCAAGCAATGCCTTAGTTTGTTCCACAAGGTTTTCTACCCGGAAAGTTAAAAAAAAAAAAAAAAACTCAAATTCCATACGTTTTTAATTGTTGTCTGTCGCCCCTTTCAAATTGGACCAGTCTAAAATTTTGTCGTCTGGTAATAGGTTAAACGGTCCAAGCGATCTTTCTAGTTATATAACGACGATTAAAAGTTACAATTGAACAGTGTTCATATTACCAGTTGTATCTGGAGTCTAAAGTGAATATTAAAGAAGCGATTTGTCTGTCTGGGGGTAGTGACAAAAGGTAAACTATAACAGCGATCGTCTATCACGAAGGTAGTATATGAGCGTTTGCGTGACATTCCCAACCATTACACATGTGCGCCAAGTAAAGACTCGGATCAGCCTGTGCATCCGCACAGTCTGACCAGAGTCTTCACTCTGCGCTCTGTAGATAGATACTGACTCAAAGCTTCTTCAAACAATCAGCAAATATTCTAATTGCCCCGAATGGCTGTCCAGAGTGCTCAATGTGTGCACATGCGAAATGGTTGGAAATGTCACGCACAGGCTCATATATGAATTGCGTACAACGTATTACACAAATCTCAAAAGGCAGGACAAACAATGCAGCATCTCTTGTCTTGGAAATAACTTCAGCTTGAACAAAATCAAAGGAAGCGAATTGACTCCCTTTCAATTAATAGTTTAATATATTATTATAATCACATGGTAGGTCATTCTTTGTGTTTGTCCTATTTTTTTAAAAGCGAGGCGCGCACGTGCAAAGGTTGTTTCAAATATTACTAACATGTCTGTTACGCGATAGGTTCTATTCTTTGTAATGACAGGAACAAAAATGGACCTGGGCCCAAGATTATAAAACTGTTTTGTACTCAACTGAGAATTTACTCAAAATTCGATTCGAAATTAAAGGTGAATAATGGCTTAAATTCTATGGTAAATGCGTAAAAAGGAAACATTATATCGGTAAATGATAATTTATAACACAGTAAACATTGAAACACATTGCAGTTTGAGTAAATTCTCAACTGAGTACAAAAAAGTTTTACAATCTCTGGCCCTGAAGTCACAGGTAGCGTATCGAAATCCTTGACTGTCTCAAACGAACTAAATTCGCGACGCAGTGTCAAAACAGATATTTTTCGTGACAAGGTTTCAATACACTGAATTGTAGTGTTTTATGAATGTTTGCATTCATCAATATGTTTAGGTAAACCGTCCAAATATTGATACGATAGGACAATTTTTATGCCGGTGTGACTTTTATATTATGTCGACCTGTGAATATAATGAGCGGCGGTTCGAGGATATGGAGCCGCAAACACGTTATATCATGTACAGTCATCAAATTATTTAGTAAAACCTTGTAAGTCTGTGGAAGCCCCATACCCGACTTGTCCAACACGGGCTTTATTACTTGAAAAGAAGCACATTTCTCAAGGTCATTTGGCAAAAAACAGCTAAATACTAGGGCAAATCTTACAATGGTACAATTTATATATTTGAAAATTATTCTAATGTTTATATTGCAGGGTAGAAAATATTGTTGTTAATGAAGAAAATGCTGGGCTCCAGCATTTTCTTCATTAACAACAATGCTTTCTCGAAATTTATCGATTAATTTTTGTTTCTGATAAGATCATATCGATTTTAGATAGGTAGAAATCATGTCGTCCTACATCTCCAAAGACAAATAGAGAAAATCCGTATTTCCACACCATTCAACAGACATTATACTATATGCCATTGTACATGTATACCAGGTCGAGTTATTATTATATCAAGTGTTAGTTTATATGGGGTGGTTGATACCTTAAATTGTATGTATATGATAATAAAAGTAGCAAAGTATCCTTATTTTCAACAAGCCATTATACTCTACTATTGTACCCTTATATAAGGTCAAATTGTCTATATAACGAGGGAGAGTTAGAATATATGCAGTTGTGGAAACCTTATATTGCTTCCACATGCTGTTCTTCTAATTCTTCTAGTGATCGCTCATGAAGACCAAGTACATGTGTAATATAAAGAATTCTATTTTCAGTCCCCCAACTATTTCTACTAAAATCGATAACTTATCTGTAGCGTTTCCTTTTCCTGTCAGTATAGATAAGAGTAAAGTTTTGCATCAATTGAATATCTTTCTTTTATTTATTAGATTTCAATTTTAAGAAGACTCTAAACATATTAATTCAATACCAACCGAATACTCCTAATTAGAAACAAAAATGATTTATGGCAGGACGGAGGCTAAAGTGAATCATTATTTTTAAAGCTATATAAATGGGTTTGTTACATGGTATCATCGCATATTTACCAAATTGTCGTGATTCTATGTGTTTGTATCGAGTCAACACAATTGCTATTTAGATGCTGGGCCGTCCATGGGCGGAACACAGTCTAGAAATTTCTTTTGGGCAAAAGTTGGTTTACTTTTGTGCCCATTTGGCAAACCATGTCTAATATTGTTAAATCTTTTGATTATATAGTATTGTTATGGATGCGTGAAAAGACAAATTACTGATAAATCTTCTACTTGAAAGGAATAATTATATTCAATTTTAAGACTCGCGATGTTATTCACTGGTTAAGCTTCGCACTGCCTTGTCAAAACATCAACATATACAGTGTATATATATTTTTACTTTAAGAATCCTATAATGATTTAACATTGTTAACATGGCACTATTTTATTCGTGGGGTAGGGGTTTCTTCTCCCTCCTTTTTTCGCCCTTTTTGATACAATGGGGAATCTCAAACCTTTCTTGCAGACTAAAAATGTAAAAAGGTCTAAAATACTACAAGCTACTGAAAGTTTATTCTTTTCAAACGTGAATATCTTTATGATAAGAGGTAAACAAATGTAAACAAAGTATGTCTTTATCCAATAAAACAGTGTTCTACATTTAGTACCCGTATAAAGGTCGATATATAACCGGGTATTTAATTACTATAACCGAACTATTTTATGACCGAAATTTTGCAAACTTCAAGTATAATACGCTGATAGTTACGTGACATGATTAAGGAAGACTTCCGGTTTTAAATATGAGTCATATTCAGGAAGGTCTTCTGTTTCTACATAATTTTACAAAAAACTTTTGATTGGAAAACCTGATCTTTAGAAAATGTGAACGACTAATAAGTAAATATACTGGAAATACATCATCCATTCAGATGTGACGTATTATCTTTTCTTTAAAATCAACTGATTAGGAGAACCGAAACGTATCAATATCTTCTCTCTTGATTGGTTGTCACAAGAACTTGAGTGTAGCCGATACTTAAGACTGATCTCTATCTTATGTTTCAGGCGCGAAGTTGCAGCTTGCTCATTCTTAACGGGAGACAAAATGCAATTATCTTTTTTTCTTCTTTCCGTAGCTGTTTGTCTTTGCTTTCGTTCTACAAATCACTTTTGCCAAAGCAAATGCTTATGAAAACAATAGTAGTTACATAATTTCTAACAGGTTACAATTTGTTCATTTAATTTGCATCATTTTTATGCATGGATACCTGATATGTTGGTGTTTGACCAGTTAAAGATGTATTAAAATCAAACATAAAGAAATTCACGGATAAAACTAATATTCTCCTTAGAAGTCAACAATGCCATCTTTGTAATCTGAAAAACAACATCTTACCGTCAATGCTCACCAGGTTATGTATAGAACAGATCATTCAATTGGACTAGGATATGTTGCATGCAGTAAGTTTAACGCTCACAGTTTCTTGTATGTTACAACTGTACTGATAATCAGAATGACTATTGTGGGACGACTGGGCCCTTCACATATAGATAACTCTGTGTTAAACCAGAGAGAAATTCAGAGACAGATTGATACAATGGAGCACTTGTTGCAGATATTGTGTAATTGATAAAACTGTTAGAGTAATATATCAATGAGATAATATGCCGAAAAATCTGCATGGCTTTCCATGCATTTTTCGTTGAAAGTTGGCAATTCTTAAAAGTACAGGTAATTCTTAAAAGTATATTATTTCCTGCAATATTGACGAAAAGGACCTCATAATGTAAATGTATGATTATGAAAATACGATAGTACTTCAATAGACATAAGAGATAGAAATCTATTTCATACAGTTCATTAAAACACGGGGAAAAACTTTAAAAATGAACTCTCCTAATTCAGATGAGCTTTAATTCACTTTATTACGCATTAGAACCCGATTATCAATAAGCTTACCCCTCAATAAGCAAAGTTGTAGAAAACTGTATAATAAAACTAGTAATAAATGGGATACTATTTGCGTCATACAGAAAACTATTTCGTACAGTTCATTAAAACAATGAAGAGCCATGGAGAAAAAAAACTTTCTTAAAAATGCATCTCTCCTAATTTAGATGTTCTTTAATTCACTTTATTACGCATTCGAACCTAATCTCAATAAGCATACCCCCTCAATCAGCAAAGTTGAAGAAAACTGTATAAATAACACTTGAAATAAATGGGATATTTTTTGCCTCATACATGTCTGATTTACTTTTTTGACAAATATTTTAAACGCGAAACGTGAAAAAAGCATTAGTGAAATAACAATCGGCCCATCCACTATTTCTTCTAGCTTCTTAGCACTGACAGGTTATTTGCCTTTGTGATACCACTTTGATATCGCCAAACAGTGCTTTGGTATTACAGTATGAAAGAAAATTAACGTACTTTGGAGACAATATATATTAATCTGTACAGAAGTATTGTCATGTCATGGTTTATTTCAATGGACAAACCTAGCGGACGGCTTAGGTATATCATCATTTGTGAATAAAATCAAATGCATTTTTCCTCTCACAAGGACTCATAAATGTATAGGTAAGATTCGAGACTTCTCATAAACAAACACTCTTCTCAGAAATAAAATCACTTTTTATTTTTCAAGTGCTTCAAATTAATTGGATCAAATTAAGCTATAGTGTACACTTACTAAGTGGGAAGCACAATAACGCCTGTCTGAGTATTGAACTTTGTAAAAAGTTTGTTAGTTTAAGTGGATGAGATACGGAATAACATCATTATTTATATATCTATAGGCAGTTACAACTGTTTCGCGCTGACCAATTGGTTTGTAATAATATCTATATTCGATGGGAGCCGTTTCGTAGACTCTGTATGTTTTATATTAAAAAGACCTGCCAATAAAACCGTTTGTTGCAGGCAAAGTATCGGGTCTTGGTACCTTTTCGTTTTTTTGTTCAAGTTCTTTAATTAAATGTACGGATCACTGACTCTGCCCACTGACACCGCTGGCCACACCCACTGACTCCAATAGTAATCTTTTTCGATTTTAAACTGCATGGTTTATTAGCGATTTACGACATAAACGTCGTAACTATAGCTTTAATAAGGTGTAGATACGATGTTTAAGTCTTCAACCAACAAAAATACGTTATTTAAATAACGGCCAATATCGAAGCTCTAAGTTCACTTCCAATCTATATGAATGATTTGATTTTCTCTGATTTGCAGCCGCGATCGATCAGTTGAATTGCAAACATTGCCAAAGATAATTTGTATTGACGGATTTCTCCCCTATTATGGCGGCCCTTCGACACGTGAAATGAAATACACGTGCGAAATAAAATATTTATGGATAAAACAGTATTATCAAATGGTAAATAAACTAACAATTCAGAAAGCCCCTTGGCAAAATTAAAAAGTAGATGTCAGTCATTCTCACTAGGACAGGTTCAAATATATAATAAAAATGACAAGTCATTCGAGAGAAGACCATCTGGGGAGTACTAAAAAGTAACGAAACTGGGCAGCCTGTTTAGATTGCGTATGCTGGTCAGATATTGCACTTTTCGCTGATATTCAGTGTATAAAAATGTCATTCTACCTCACTGAATATTCGTTTTGATACACTATGTCCAGTTGATATAGGCAGAATTCGCTCTTTTTTTTCAAATTTTGAATTGAAAAATTCCAGATGGTCCCTTTTCAAACGACGTAACACCAACGAATTGTCACATTGCAATTTAAGATTTCACTGCAAATAAATTTATAGTGATTTCAACCTATTAATGCATTGATTTAAATCTCCTATTTGTAAAAACCGTCGTATCTGTACAGTTTTTTAAATGAATTTAAAGACACTTACATTAACTTCATTTAAATAACAGCCTTGAGTCAAATAAACAAAAACAGGACGGCCGCCGCGAATCAAAACCGGTCGGATTTAAAAGTTCTAATATATTTTAGTCAATTTCAAGACGTGTTGTCTATGCTTGTGGTTATATAAGAGTGTGGGATATACTTTACTAACCGCTCCAGGTCAATTTGTCGGAGATACCGGGTGCCATAGTTTGGTGGTGGCCAATTACAAAACAATAAGAGAACCGATATTGCGATATATATGGAATCCTGGTATTTCTCTCACCAGTACTATTACATCCCTTCCTAGCCTCCAGCTGCTATCTCACATAGGTCTATTGGTTGGTGTAGCGAGGTAATTGGCTTTTCGATTGTTTTTATTGATGATGGCCATCCGTCGATTTAAGGATTCGTGAAGGACTTTTTTGAAACCCTACCGATATCGCATTGAGAATTGTCATACTCGTTTGCCGGATTTTTATAAAACTTAGTTCTAGTACTGCCGATATCCTGGAGTAGCCGACTTTGTGACATTAGTTCAAATACAAACGTCGAATCAACGCCAGACTTATAAAAATCATTGCATTTTACGCATATAATGCTAAACTTTCTAGATCATCAGGGTAGCGAGCAATTAGGTTTACATAAAATGTATTATAAAATTTAAAGATAAACCTCTTGTGCATACAAAACTGGCCTAATTTCGAAAGAAACTATTTATATGATGGTACAAACATTATTTGCGAATTTGAAGAAAATCTTATAAAAATGTGGGGTTTATCGTGTTGAAGTGAATAGTTTATTTAGGGAAATCCATTCGGTCCCCTCTTCCCGTTTTCCTTAGCCCAATTTCGAACAGAAATATCCTGACAATGTTAAAATCATTCTGCTAAATTTTGAAAAGTAAACGGATAAAACTGCGGACATTGTCATATAATTTAATCTTTAGTTTCGTCTATCAAAATACGGCGTTCTGATTGGTCGAAAAATATTATTCATAACCCCATGAACAAAATTTTGAGCACGCAGCAATTTTGTAAGCTTCCGCACAAAATAGTCCCATAGAAAAAGGTATCAAAAGTGTAAAGTTTTTGCTTTTTTTCTCTCGATACTATTAAATTATAAGAAATGAAGAGAATATTTTTTGTTTTCATGGAGGTATGAACCGAAAAACCTAATCACACAATGTATGAATCCGCTTCGCGTATTCATACAGTGTGATTAGTTTTTTCGGTTCATACCTCCATGAAAACAAAAAATATTCTCTTCATCTCTTAAATTAACGAGGTATTTTCACCTTACTTCCATGACCCCCCCCCCCCCCCTTTTGAGTTAAAAAAAAACTCAAAAGGAATGGTCCTATTGATGGTACAATCATTCTGTGCAAGTTTGATTATAATCCGACGAAAGCTATTGAACTTTTCGTTATAGCGAGTTTTTTTAATAAAATTTTGATTTTGTCCCCTATGGTCCATCACCTGATTTCCGAAATGATGGTACAATCATTGTTTTGCCAATTTGAGGAGAAGCGAGTATAAACACATGTGAGAATTGCGGACTTTAACGTGTTAAATTATGGACATTCGGAAGAACGGAAACATGACATTTCTTTAGCTCTTCTGATCTTCCACCAATTCAAAGTCGAAAAGGGAATGAACCATTTTCAACACAATGGCACTTTTAGACGCTCCAAGAATAAAAGTTTTGGAAAACAGTGTGGAAAAAGAAAAAAAGTGCTTGTTTCTTCACAATCCCCAATGTTTTCTACCCAAATAAAATCTAGAGCAAACATCTATGATAATAACAGATATATCAGACAATGCCAAGGTTTTTGCTCGACGTACGACGACAAACATGACGGCTTTGGCATTGACAATGTGTTAGCCATAAGTCGATTTTCTCCTAATATAGTAAAGTTGAAAAAAACTGATTTCCAAAAAAATGGTGTTTAATTTATTCAGTATTATTCACTCAAATCTTGTGACGATGCCAAACTCATTCGTCCTTATCAAGGTCATTTACTACAGTCCCTGCTCGTTATGTTTGAGGATGTTCCTCATAAACATTTCGAGATATCAGATATCTGACATATTTCAAATTGTATAACACATGTTCTTGTATCTTTATTTTTTATTGAAAAGTTAAAACTTGACCAGAATTCCTCTTCGGCAGTCGGTTATTCGAGATGTGCGCCTGACAAACCAATGTTGTTTTTGGATCTCGTAATGCCATCTGAAGAGGATATAGTTACAGATACGCTAAGTTCATAGGTCACACTTTATCATTGGATTCAAATGGAATGCACCTTTTACTTTTTTCAACCTTTCCAACACAACAAAATCTTAGACTGGTCCAAATTGAAAGAAGCTGCAGACGACAATTTTAAGCTTGTGGATTTTTTTTCGGATAGAAAACAGTGTAGATAATGAAGAAACAACCAAAATCGATATACCTGTCAACTTATTCATGTTATCCGGAAGTACATATTTACGTCATACATTTACGAGCTGTAGTTACAACTTTTAGGTCACCCACGGTCGTTTTCATTTTACTTATTTAATTTTACGACAACACTACATTTTACGAAAAACTAGTATTGCTGAAATGTTAGACACACTGTCTTGCGGGAGATGAATGAACGTAGCAAACTATCCACCGGACCTCAGTGGCATGTTCGGTGTTCTGCCATTCCTTGTTACCCAGTCACTCCACAAAAACTAAGTTGCCAAGAAAGGTGTTTTGAACAAAACCCTGTTATTTCCTGACAGAAGCTATAACTGAATTTCCTTTGGCAGGCTCATTTCATCGCTATAACAGGTATCAGGCAGATACACTTAATTGCTGCAACTTGACAATAACGTAGCAAAGGCCGTAACGTAGTTCTCACCGAGTCTGAATCAAAGGTTAAGGGCGCTATAATGTATGCTTTCAAATTCTAATTTTAGACATAATGATGACATAAATATGAAGTAACTTTATACATGCATCCGGTGTTTCTATCTGAAACTATTCTAATGTTAATGAAGTTTATGGAAAAATTTCAGAACTTCAACAAGAAGATGAATACTCAATGTCAGTTTCAACATGGCTGACATTGAACTTTATACACTCTGTAAACACGTGTTTATCGTTTATGAAGAATAATTTTATGCTTAAAAACTGATAATTGGCCCATATTTTCTCACTGTTATGCTCCTCTTGTGACAATACTATTTCGCTTAAAGAAATATTGGCCTATTTAAGAACGTTGTTTATGCATTATTGAGGCCTCTCCAAAGGCAAAAATTATCATCCGACTGTCGCCCTATCCTCTGGGGTAAAAGTTCTGAGTCATGAAACACCTCTCTCGCCTTGAAAACGTATGAATGATAAAATGAATAAATACATCATTAACAACTGGTACTAAGATAGGTGACTACAAAAACATATTGAATAGATTTATTATAAAAAGCCAGTTCTAAGAGAGGGGATTACCAAAAACGTATTGAATAAATTCATTATAAACAACCGGTACTTAGATAGGAGACTACCTAAACGTATTTGTCCTAATGAACAACTGTTACTAAGATAGTGGACTATCAAAATGTATTGCTTTTATCCTTATAGACAACTGGCACTAAGATAGTGGACTATCAAAACGTATTGCTTTTATCTTTATAGATAACTGGCACTAAGATAGTGGACTAGCAAAATGTATTGCTTTTATCTTTATAGATAACTGGCACTAAGATAGTGGACAATCAAAACGTATTGCTTTTACCTTTATAGATAACTGGCACTAAGATAGTGGACTATCAAAATGTATTGCTTTTATCCTTATAGATAACTGGCACTAAGATAGTGGACTATCAAAATGTATTGCTTTTATCTTTATAGATAACTGGCACTAAGATAGTGGACTATCAAAACGTATTGCTTTTATCTTTATAGATAACTGGCACTAAGATAGTGGACAATCAAAACGTATTGCTTTTATCTTTATAGATAATTGGCACTAAGATAGTGGACTATCAAAACGTATTGCTTTTATCTTTATAGATAACTGGCACTAAGGTAGCGGATTTTCAAACACGTATTTTATAAATTCATTATAAACAACAAGTAATAAATAGTTGACTGCCAAACGTGTTGAGTACATTTATTTCAAACAACTGGTACTAAAATGGGGGACTACCAAAACGTGTTAATTGAATGGATTATAAACAACTGGTACTAAGTTAGAAGACAACCAAAACATGTTGAAAGAATTCATTATAAACAACTGGTACTCAGATAGGGGACTACCAAAAAGTGTAATTTTTTCATTATAAACAGCTAGCACTAAGATAGGGGATTACCAAATATGTATTGAAAAAATTAATTTTAGACAACTGGTACTCAGATAGGGGACTACCAAAAAGTGTATTTTTTTCATTATAAACAGCTAGCACTAAGATAGGGGATTACCAAATATGTATTGAATAAATTAATTTTAGACAACTGGTACTCAGATAGGGGACTACCAAATATGTATTGAATAAATTAATTTTAGACAACTGGTACTCAGATAGGGGACTACCAAATATGTATTGAATAAATTAATTTTAGACAACTGGTACTCAGATAGGGGACTACCAAATATGTATTGAATAAATTAATTTTAGACAACTGGTACTCAGATAGGGGACTACTTAAACATTTAAAAATACCACTTAAATCGAGGTTTTCATATAATGCACACAATTGCTCAGGAACATATACAGATAAAACACCCTGAAACATTCGTTCACCTGACTTGATTTCATTCAAATCGCTAGCTTGCCATTCTATTTCCGTTCATTCCATTCATTCTTTTTCGAATCGTTCGTGTATTTTTGTATGAAATTATTGTCGCTACCCTAGCACTTGCCATTATTAGCAACGTCCACCCTAACCCCTCCGAAGATGATAAATTGTTACATGGGATAGAATAAGTTACAATACAAAACTTTCTAGAGCTCTGCTGTTTTTCTAAGCCAACCGGGGGTGTGACATATGCATTCATGTTCGTTAAATTTCAGATGCAACGGCTAAAGATGTGCTGAGTACACGGGCTTAGATTTTATACATTTATCTTTAATTTCAGAATTTCAGTACAGTTAAAACTTTTGCTCGTAGGAGAGTTTATTATCGGTCTTTAATACACATAAACTGTTATTCGAATTTTTAACTTTACACATTCAGTTATCAACATTTCCAGAAAATCTAGAGACAGTGCTTTACTATACATAAGCTGTTGTTCATATTTTTAACTGTCCTCATTGATAATTGAATATTTTAAAAATGTTTTAGTCTATAAAGAAGTTCAATGGAGTTATCATTAACAAAACTTTTATTCGGGTTATAATTCGGGTTATAACTGTATATGTAAATAACTATATTTTCAGACATAACAGCAAAAATCTGTGCTCAATACCGGGGATATTAAAAACTACGAAATAAACCGTAATTATTTTTTATATTTATATATTCAATCTATATTTTCAGACGTGGCGAACAAAATCTGTACTCCTTACCCGTGAAAAAACTATGCCATTTTCTAGATTTTAGTTATCTATTATATTAAATGTATCTATATTTCAGATGCGGCGGCTAAAATCTGTGCACAATAACGGGGATATAAAGTTACCATAATATTCATAAACTGTTATTAGTTTTCATATTTATATATTTAATGTTTCCATAGTACAGATGTGGAGAAGAAAATCTGTGCTTAATAACGGGGATAGAAATGTGTCATGTTCTACATTATATCTTTATACTGAATGTATCTATTTTTCAGATCTATTTTTCAGATGTGGCGGCTAAAAACTGTGCTCAAAGCCGGTGGTATAACTGCCATTTTCTACATTATATCTATATATTAAATGTATCTATATTTCAGATGTGGCGGCCAAAATCTGTGCACAATACCGGGGATATAACGGTGCCATAATATACATAAACTGTTACTCAGACTGCTGCGGTGATTGGTCTTATAGATATTGCTGTGCCAGGTTCGATCTTCTATCTTTATGCGTGATATTTCCAATCATTTCACATGCGCATGAATCGATCACACACGATCGGGGCAGTCTAGACAGGCAGATAAAAGTAGCTCTATTTATCTTATATCGTCGTTGGGTGAGCAAAATGTCGTAAATACAGCTTATATATTGTGCTCGATCAGCATCGATATATATTCTATATCATCATTTTATATTATCTATAGAGTGCACATTGAACACTCTGATCAGACTGTGCGTCATCCTCTCGTGTGAAGGGTTATCATCACAAATATGTATTGTTGGAAATGTCACTCGAATAATCTTTGTGTGTGTGTGTGTGTAATTGATATCTTGAGAATTGTGGGAAAAGAAACCTAAACGGACAGAAGCAAGTAGAAAGGGACTACGTTTTCGTAATAACTTCTCTTGTCAGTAGCGAAAGGCTAAAAATAGAGGAAAATGAAATTGTATTATCTCTAAAATTTATATATTTAGAAGAAAATACATTATCAATGTAAATTTGCGGATGGACATCTTTTTGTAATAGATTAGTTTTGGATGAATTAGCTCCCAGTGCGTTTGAACTTGAACTATTTGATTAAAGTACAGATAAAGTGTTGAATATTCATATCTGTCAAAAAATAGGATCCGTGGTCCGGGACAACTTGCCTAAATGGCCTTTTTCTTAATTTTAATAGAAGCTATCTTTTTATTCACAATAATTGAAAAATTGTCAATATCTAAAAACAAAACTCATTATCAGACGACGCCATTTTGACTTGTCTTAATTGAAAAAAGTTGCTGTCGATAGATTTTAGTGAATTTTAACTTGGATATTGACATTCTCACCTCAAAACCACACAGTTCAGTTATACAGTTACTGTTAAACATTAATGACCTGTGTTCATATGATATTCCTTTAATCCTCATTAGTACTCGTAGAAAAGTTCTAAATATAGACTTATAAAGCTTAAATATTGTTAAATAATACACTTTACCTACATCGTGTCGTATATGCGAACAGCTATCGGTATAAAGTCGAGGACTATGAATCCAGAGGTGGAAGGTCCAAACCTACTCAAGATTTAACCCTTTCCCGTTTTTGGAAATTTTAGACTAGTCCAAATTGAAAGAGGTTGCAGACGACAATGAAAACTGGATGCTATTTGAAATGAAACCATTCTATGTGGTAGAAAATATTGTTGAAAAGGGAGAAATTGCTTGTTACAAGCAATTTCTTCTTTTTCCACAATGTTTTCTTGAGTATAAAAATCACAGGAACGTAAAATCCCGTATTTGAACGGGAAAGGAATAATGATTTTTTTCTAGGACCGTCAATATATTGTTTATAATTTCTTAATTTTTATACGATAGTCTATACGTTCTTTAATAAGATATTTATCTAATTGGAAAATGGCTGTAACAACGTTTCAGAATTCGATTTCGAAATTGCGCACTTTCATCATCAATTAATAACTTCGTGGAGATTAATTTGAAATGTCTCATAAAAAATTCAAAAAACTAGAAAAGACAATAAAGATCAACCCTTTTAATATACACGCCTGCATGCAGATACGACCACAATTCAAAATATTTTTTTGATAAAAGCCCGCGGAAATAATTGACGAATATCGAAAGAAAAGGATGTGACAGATCAGTCATGTTTTTCGGTAATTCTAAAGAGGTGTTCTTCAAAATGCACGTGTATAGAAAAACAAACAGTTCTCACCGTGTTGGATTTCAAGTTAACTGTCAGATTTTAGCTAGCAAAGTGTCACCTTTAATAGCTTAAGTTAGCAGACAAAATTTTGAGGTCTTCTCAGAGTTCAATGAGTGCAAACTGCTACTGAATGCCTATGCCATGAAAAGTAGTTCTTGTGTATTTTGGGGATATTGCAAACTCTGCCTGCAAGATCATCACTTAGGTATTTTTAGCTCACTTGACCATATTGTGTTCAGAATGAGTCTGATCAGAGTCTTCACTATGTGAACTGCTGTGAATTAACTTTATTCAGATTGTAGAGATCTCCTTCGAAAGCATGCTATTTAACCCATTCATACTCAATTTCGCTTTTTACGCATTTCCATAAAAAGCTTTGCAAAGCATTGTGGACAATGAAGAATTTGCTTGTAACAAGCAATTTCTTCAATATCTACAATATTTTCTTCTCTACATGGCAAATATTTTCTAGATTCCACCAACTTGAAATTATCGTCTGCAACTTCTTTCAATTTGAACCAGTCTTTCGCCGTTTTGTAATGAGTAAAGTCCTGTGTTACTTTATTCTCGTTTATCTATCATGTCAACCTTGACAAAGAAAATTACAAAACCATGCTTTGCTAGCTTACAGTACTTTCAGTACTTTGACTTTTTAATTGGTTCTGACTGGATTTTAGATTTTGTTGTAATCGATAAATAGCTTCACCTTCCATGATATACAAAATGTAGCGCGTTATTTTATTTATTTGTTTATTTTTTTTTCAATTTACTCATTTATTTATTTATTTATCAGTCTTTTTAATTGTTTAATGTTTTTTATTGTCATAAAGAAATCGACATCAGAACTGGTACTCAGGGTTCGTTATTCTAACCTTCGGTTTCGTGAAATATCCAATTTTTCTACGATCGAATCCAATTCGTGGTTTTGTGTCACAAATGTAACATGATACTTTTTATTTCGCAATGGTGGTCACTAGATCAAATTGACCTTTCTATAAAAATAGTTTAGATATGCCGAATTTATCTTTCTAATTAAGGGTAGTGAATGTATAACGGATACAAGGGACATCACTTTTGATAATTGTCATAAAAGTGGTCACTGAAGTTGTCGTTGATACACTTAACCCTTGTAATGCATTCCTGTTTTGGCAGGAGTTTTAGACAAAGATTAGCCTGCCAATACGTGTAGTCTGATCTTAGTCTACACCCCATGCTTGACCCTTTTAAGCCATAGGAATTTATAACTTAAAATCTCAATAGAATTTTACCCAAAACAACTACATCCAGTGCTGTCAGCCCTTTGATTTTAATGTATATGTCTATACAATTTTATTCAGCATGACAAGTGTTCAGAGACTGAGAAATCTTTTTATTGAGTCGGTTCGAAACTATAGAACATGTCTCTCTGAACGAAGCTGTGAAGCTCATTCATAAAAACATGTACTTTACGTTTTTATTTTCATATCACAATGAAAACACAGAGTAATGCCATACAAACTGTCTATAACTAATAAAATTCATGGCGATTTGATATTATTTCATGACACATGTCTAGACAAGTTTAGTTTATCAGAAATAGAAATGAAGAGAACACTTTGTATTTTCATTGCTTATGAAGTTCACCGTATTTCAAATAATATTTTGTTTGTCCGATTCTTTACGAGCACAATAATATGCCGTTTTTCAGCTCCACTGTAAACCTTTATGCCGTCTGTGCTGGATTAACACTACTTGGAATACTTGTTATTCTGATTGTTGCTGTGTGTTGTCGATACATAAAACGTCGTGGTAGAAGGAATGAGCCAGGGAGAAATAATAACACGGGTAATAACTTATTAGTCCTTTTTACCATTGAACCATCAAAGGAATTCGCGAAGCGGATTCATACGAACTCGTGAATATGTTTTTAATTTCATGCCTCAATAAAAATAAAAAAAAACAACTTCGTTTTAAAAGCTGTTAGGCCTATCATCCAGGTTTATACCATGAAATAAAAAAAAGTTTTTGATAAATTTTTGGGAAAAACTTCATGTATTGGATTTTAAAATACTCCAAAATTCACTTTTTACCTATTTTATTTCTTATGTAGGTAAGAAACTTATTTCAAGGCCAATCGGATTCCGCTTATTCTTGGAATGTGTATCGTCGGTGCGCGACAAAAATGCCATAACTACATCTTTATTTAAATCATTTAAATGTGTTGAATGTATGCTTTATTTATCGATAAACAATAGCTAAGTTGATAAACCTGTCTTATTCTAACCGCAATATCGGCCACCAGCATCGGTGGGACGTTTTCTTTTTTGTTCAAATCTAAGCATATAAAAATGTAACCAGGTAGAATACCGTATAACTGGACATTTTATCAATTTTTAACAATAAGACAGTTTTGTGAATAATGTCGGACCAAAGTGCAAACATGTAATTATTCTCTTGCCAAAAAGAACACTCGTTATATAGTCTTCTATCTTCGTTCTGGTAAATAGATATTGTAATTAATCATATTCCTTAACATAATCGTATAAAGTTTTATAAACTCGCATAAAGTTAGATTTTCTCTTAAAAACATATCTATGTTTCAGGATTCTCGGGTTTTTGATGTACTGCCCCCCCCCCACCCAAAAAAAACCCGCAATGATTTACACCTGCTCGATGGGCAACCAAAACCTCGTAACTACAGCTTGAGATACGAGATTTGGTAGCCTAACGACTATATATCGTTGATTGAATATCAAAATCTCGCCCTTACGTATAAATCGAATAAGCTGTAGCTAAAACGTTTTAATAGCCAAGGCCATATTTATTAGGAGTTTTTTTAGAAATAGTCGCATACCTTGTAACTGTTTGTAGCTAAGTAATATGAGAATGCTGATACGTGCATTTGAGACTGAAGTGGTTCTATTAAGTGGTTCTATTTTGTCAGCATGTAATTCGTGTTTTAACCAAAAAAATATTCAGTTATCAAGGATTGAACTACCTAACATACACGCTAGGTCCAAGGTAACAATAAAGACAATTTAATTATGTACCACGCACCTGAAACCTAGGTAAGAAATGTGAAAGGTTTTTGTAATAACCTATCAAACTATATTTTTCTTTCATTCTATTTTTCATTCAGAATTTAAATCTTTTTCAGACATACCAACTATCACACAGTCGGCCATTTATTCCGAACCACCGGCCTACAGTCTCACCGATCCATACCGAGGTTATACAAATGACGCATTTCCGGAGGTGGTCACAGATTATGACGTATACATGAAACCGCCGGATTATCAGAAAGATCCGCCCGAATACGAAAAGGACCCGCCCACCTATAATACTGTGGTTTCAAGTTCGAGCTCTTGTGAGGATACAAACAATGAGGCTTCCGTTGACAATACAAATATTGAAACAGAAAATGCTAGCTGATGTCCCGAAGATTAATGTGCGTTTAACAAAAGTATTTTGTGTTTCAGTTAAATATTTTTGACCCGTCATGCTAAAAGGAACCATTTAGGAAGTGTGAAAAGTTAGTCTGCGATCAGTCTGCACGGAATGTGAATGTATAAAGATTATTCACTTTACTTCACATTGACTGTCATGGAATTAAGTCCGTATTTTCGTATCAGACAAATTTGAATGTCTATAGTTATTGTTTCATAACAAGGGTTCTTGTTTGACGAGACAAAATGTCTTGTCCAATCGATATGAAATTAAAAGAGTAAACATTGATTAGACGGACCAAGTACATTATCTTTTTTCTTCTTCTTCTTCTTTATAATTTGATTTTGTTGTTGTTACTGGCTTACGGGATTCCATGTTGGTTCCTTTTCGCATGACACATCATATTTTATCACATGATCACGTGATACATCAATCACGGTTGACAAAAGAAGAAAGCGTCGTCGTGAGGTAGAGCAGCGCACTTTCATATTTCCTCTTTATCTTTATTTCGGGTGGCTGGATGAGCGGGTTTTATCTCCTCATTCTGATTTAAGCGTTTATGTTTTTTGTTGCTTGTTGTTGATGTTTATTTTGCTATTTCAATTTGTCTGCAGATTCCCTTTACATAATTGAAGTTTACTATGCCATTTTTTTTTCAGCTTGAATACATGTTTTATGTCGAAGTGGTTCAATCGATACTTATAAAAGATGAACATTTAATAATAAGCAAAGAAAAGGTAAAAATTGCCCATACATAGATTTCTCCCTTTCGTCTAGTATTTCATTTTTTATGATATCAAGCAAATATGATTTGATAAAAGGGAGAAAACTCATTTAATCAATTAGTTTCAGGACTAAGAAGTGCTTACACCGTTTTAATAGACCTTTTCACGCAAAGCGCCAGATGACTAAAAAGTCTACATCCGATAGACGCTTTCAAAAAATAACAACAACAACATTTTCCCGTTGCGGGGAGTTTTTACTTCCGGTTTGAAAAACTCAATAGAAAATAAGAAGGCTCGATACGACCCCGAACTTTAACAGTGTTCAAATGTCTGAAAACAAATTTCTTTTTGTGAAGTCAATGTTTACAAATCCGAACAATATATGGGAAAATGGTCTGAAAAATGTTCCGGCCTTTGACATATCAAAATTAAAAAAAATATTTAGTTGAATCGCGGGACAAATCGTTTGACAAAGAAAGCGTCCGGGCCTACAAGTCGTTGAAGGCGTTTAAATACTTTGAAGAGGGATTTGTCCAGAGACTCAGTCACATTGAAAAAACTGTGGAAAATACCAGCTTGTATTTAATCAGTTCCCGTGTCCTTGCTTCGTACTAGGGAAAATCCTACCAAACCTACGTTAGATTTTAATTGAAATCGTACCTCACAGGGGATTTGGCAATGCAGCATTTCGCATTCTGCCATTTCATCTGACCGCTCATTTAAAATCTGAACTTCGTTCTGCACATTTCTAAGATCAATTTCTGGCAACAAAACGCGTTTCTTGGTGTAACACACGCTACAGTTTTCTTTCACAAGGGTTTCTACTGCTCCGTCATATTTGAACGATTTCATACTGGAAACAGTAGCTCTCCTTTGCCTCAATGTTACTGGCAAAGTCACCGGAAGATTCATTGTCGGTATAAAGTCCACAGACGTTGGATCATCACTTCTCTTCCCATTCACAAAATGTCGACCACAAAATAAAGAATTATTCGTTGGTGCAAATTTATTTCTTCCATGGAGATTTTCTTCTAGACCCCGGTGTCTTCGGAATTCTATGGAAGGATATATTAGAGTTATGCCTTGTCGATCTACAATCTGCCACGCAACAATTGTCATTTCCACCCATCTTTTTAGGATAATATATATCCCACAGCAAAAAGTATCCACTCAAAGTTGTTAAGCGTATGCGATTTATTTTTAATAGGGTAAAAGATTGAAATGATAATGATAAATAGATAAACACCATGCAATAATATTCCCGTGCCGATTGAAAACGACGTCTGGTCGGATTCTTTGATTCATATCAGGGCCCAGTACTTGGCGGCATATCGGTTGAAACATAAAAAGAAAAATTTGTTTCATCAATTCCTAAATTTTACTAATATACATAAAGAGTGTGCGGTGTTGTTTATTGGATGCTTAGTGACATGTTGCCGTCTACACATAACACCATATAGATATGTGATATACCAAAGGGAACCCTTTACATCAAGACTATTTACCGAACAGCACTCCATTATAATCATTACATTTGATTATTTCTATTTTTCATTCTTTTCTTCGCACTATTAACATCGTCATCATACTATTATGATTTCTGTAATAATCCTTTTTTCGTTAATATATAGTGCTCTCAATTTTGAATTTTCATATACACTTTTTAATCGGTATATGGCATATCTAGACGAAAAGCAGATTATATAAATCAAATAATATATTTTCTCCTTTCCTCCAACACTTCTATTACCAGAACACTGCGAATGTCAATTTTAGAAGAAGCATATGAAAACATTGAGGAAAATGAAGAAATTGCTTTGATAAAGTAATTTCTTCGGTAACCACAATATTTTTCCTGTCCCATAGGGAAAAAAAAGAAAATAAATAAACAATTAAATTCCATTAGCTCTAAAATGTCGTCTGCAGCTTCTATTGGACCAGTCAAAAACTTTATTCATTGGGAATGGATTAATATTGGAATGTTATTTTAGTCAATATTATATCTGTCAAGATGCTTGACACTTGTCCGTAAACTAAATGCGGGATTTTCCATTCATCAACGTTATCATTCAGTGTTTGCGTCGAGTGTCAAACTATAACTATTTACTTTTCCTTCCTTGCATGTGTGTGAGGGGGGGGGGGTGAAATTATGTCCAAAATATCTTATTTCGTAGGAGATATTATTGTATGAAAGGGTAATTTTCGCAAAACTCGAGGTACGTAATGTTTCATATGGCCTAGACACCAGGTCTTTTTAAACTTAATTATGTTACTAATTCACGATAATATCATCAATATTACTCGCTACAACTAGTCTGCATATATCTGCCCACATATTGAAACCCTTTTTGCACCAAAATTTTGATTTTTAACCTTTATTTTTGCTCGTTCAAAATAGACAATTTATATAGGATCATATAGTGAAAAATTATCGACTCCCCGCAATCGATCACGTGACAAAGTCTCGGGTAAATATCGCCTTTAACGAGATGCGATTTGACGCATGCGCTGTGAGACCGTGAAAAGGTCTATTTGCATCGTCGTCGTTTAGATATCAGACAGGCCTGGCTGGTTTCGAGATGCCTAGCTTGATAAGACGAGAGTGTACCTATATCAATGATTGGTGATACATGTAACTAGAATGGTTGACCTAGAAAAACGGCATTTACCTTTTATTTGCCAGCACAAATGTAGGAGGTACTGTCGAGGCATAAACTTTGACGTTGCACTGTGACCTTGACCTTGTAACTACTAAAGCGTTTGCTTAAAATGGCACATTGGCAAATCTGCTTATGATGGAGAACAAACCTGTTAAATTAGGTTGAAATCTATCAAGAAATGTAGGAATTATAGTCCGTAGAAAAAACAACCCTGAGATTTGACCTTGTATGAACCCTTAACAAATATTTCACACGACATATGTTCTCGTAATGGAGAAAAGTTATTATAAAATCCATCTAAATATTTAGGGGCCTTCAGCTATCACCGTGACCAGAGAGCGTTACAAAAGATGCTTTCAAATAGTTAATCTACAAATGAAAAAATAATGCAAATTTATTTGAAATCAATCCATAACTAAAATGTAATACTACGGTCATGTTCAATTTCAATATTTTTTCTTGAGATGGGATCTTTGCTTAAAAACAATCTTCCAATTGTACGTCTACTCATGATTAGAGAACATGGTAGTGTGCCATCCATCCAAAATTCCTGCAAACGACTCATTTCCTCACGGTAAAGATGAATTGTGTCTAAATGTTTCGAAATCCGACGAAAATGTAGGAGTTATGCTCCAGATATGCTCAATGGACAACCCTGACATCGAAATGTGCCTTTGGAGAATAAAACCCCAAGTTATTCGAAATCGACTCTTAAATGTAAGAGATGCTCTGGATATGCTCAATTATAACAATTGACCTTGAGCTGTGACCTTGTCCTTTAACCATCCAAAAATTTCCTGAAAATGACACATCTGCTCACGATGCAGTATAAGTGTGCCAAGTTCTTTTAAAATCCATGTATAGATATGGGAGTTACAGTCTGGCTTACATGAGCTATTACGTCATTTTGGCTCCGATTTCATTTGTATAGTTATTACATGAATATGATATCATCCGTGTAATATAGAATAACCGCGCCGTAGATCCTTTTTTGAAAACATGTAAGGAAAAAGTATGGGCAATCAAAGCACCGTATCTACAGTTGATGCGAGCTGTCAAAACTCTGGTGTTCCGACATTTAGTGGTCCGCCGACGATATTTAGTTCCATATAACAAACCGAAAAAGGTTACTTATGTGCTAATGAACAAATTCGCATAATCATCATTTACTTTATCTCCGCATGCCATAGTAAATCATTCCGAGTGAAATAAATTGAGAAAGAATGAAAGCAAGAAAACAAGGAGATGAGAGAGAGGCTGAGAGAGAAGGGAGAGAAAGACTAGGATTGTCTGGTTCAAATGATAAGTTGTAGCAGAGACGGTCAATGTTAACCCATTATCAGACGGCAAAATTTTAGACTAGTACATATCGAAATGAGTTGCAGGCGAAAATTTAAAGTTTATGAAATTCTAGATTTTATCGGTTTCCTGGGTAGAAAACATTGTAGTAAAAGAAGAAATTGCTTGTAACAAGCAATTTCTTCATTTTAAACAATGTTTTCCCTGTTAATTTTTGAGGGGCGCCAAAAAGCGTCATTGTGTTGGAAAGGGTTAAGGGATAAGAAAATGTTTTCCTTTTCGAAAGCTATCAGGGTCTGAGAAAAGTGAGAGGAAATCCATAAGCCAGATCGTAGTTGTGAGCGAGAGACAAATGTATTATTTTTCGTGATATTATAAATTACTCGTTTGTAAAAATATACAAATATTTTGTTTTTCATATTAAATGGATTTTAAAAGTTAAATAGTTTACTTGTAATTATGATTATTAAACTACAAAAAATGAAGGATCTGTACTCTTCATCAAATATTAATTCGACATTTTAAATCCTTCGATTGGACCGAAAGTGAATAAGGGCATTCGACCTTTCGTTTTGGTTCTTTATTAAACCAAGTCACACTATGAGGCCTTCTGACGCACTGAAGAAATAAATAATTGAAAACATTGTGAGATTACGAGACATTGCTTGTAACAAGCAATAATTTCCTTTTCTCACTATATTTTCTACCATATCTGGCACTTATTTTCAAATTTAAACGCAATCTGAAATATTGTCTGCAACTTCTTTCAATTTGCATCAGTCCAAAATTTCGTCGTCTGGTAATTGATAAGAACTGTAGTTACGACGCCTACATCGCCAACAAAAGATATGTTTTTTGTTATATATGTTCCTGGTAACGTAATAATGTGGTTTGGTATATTAAACATTACCATATTATAGGTCAGAGGGCGTGGTCAGCGACCCGTCTTATTTAACCCTTTCCCATTTTTAGAAGTTTTAGACTAGTCCAAATTGAAAGAGGTTTCAGACGTCAATGAAAACTAGATGTCATTTGAAACGAAACCACCCAATGTGGTAGAAAATTTTGTGGAAAAAGGAGAAATTGCTTGTTACAAGCAATTTCTTCTTTTTCCACAATGTTTTCTTAAGTATAAAAATCATAGGAACGTAAAATCCCGTATTTGAACGGTAAAGGATTAAGGGGATTCAGTCTACTTTCAGAGTTAATCCTGGGCATTTCTCTTAAGCCCTTCTCCTTTGTCTAAGGAGGTTACTAAAAGGAGAGATAAACAGCTACTTTCATAGAAACTTGTAGAATATCAGCATGCAGGTGGTTCTTATTCTAAGCCTTATCGTAGGTGGGCAAGCAAAATGTCATAAATACAGATTGTTTATAGTTGACCTACTCACCTATCTATGTTATATTTCCACCTCGATGTAAATAAATTTTGGAACAAAATTCAGTCACCTTTGAGTCCCCATGTCGGTAGGTAGGGGGAATAGGTGTAGCCGGGTAGTGTATAAGGGGTGTTTATGTCGTGCCCATTCTTGAGAATGCTCATTCTTAAGAATGGGCAGATGATAAAATCAAGGCTTTGCCCATTCTTAAGAATGGGCAAAACGTCGATTTTAATAGGAAAATATGCCTATTCGTTGGTAATACTGTAAGAAATATTAATTTTAGAACATTTAATTTGTATGTGAACCGTAATATACCATAATAAAACGTTATTATAGAAAACCCCACTCCGATACGGCTTCACTACAGTCGTTCGATATAACTTCCGGTGAACCAATAATCTTTTTAAAAGGTCGTCCCATGGCGAAATAAAATATCATGGTCATATTGTTTTTGTAAGATAAATAACATCTAATATTTCGTAATCTTATTCTGTTATCAATCTTCCATCTTAGAAAACACGAAGACGGAACGCAGTCAATCCTTAAGAAATGACGATGTCACTATGACTGTTTCTACCGTATTCTGTCAGCGTGTAAAACCGTCTTTTGATTAAAAATAAGGCATATGTGACATTATTAAGTGTGTGAAGTTATTCAACGGATTTTAACCGTGACAATTAGAGGTTTTACGCCTCTCAAAAAACGGTAGCACCTTGATACATTCGTGTCCGGTGATCTTGCGAGTCCGGTGATCTTGCGCGTCCAGTGATCTTGCGCATTATGGAAGTTATCTTAGATGCGCAAGATCACCGGACACCATCGTAAAGGAAAACAACTTTTAACCCAATCCCACACAATGGCGCTTTTTGACAACACTTAAAAAACAATTGGTAAACATTGTGTAAAATAAAGAAATTGCTTGTAACAAGCAATTTCTTCATTTTCCACAATGTTTTATAACCAGGAGTATGAAATATCTAAAGTTTCATTGAGTTTAAATTATCATCTGCAACTTCTTTCAATTATTGAACCATTGTCAAATTTTCTTGTGTAGGAATGGATTAACCAATTACCAGACAAATGTTAGATAATGTAAAAACTGATAGAATTAAGCTGCAGGAAATTTTGCAAAGTCTACTCAAATTGGAAATAAGCTCAAAATAAGGTAGAAAATATTTGGCATAAAGGCGAGATTGCTTGTTACAAGCCATTTGCTCCTCTTGCTTCAAATTTTCCTTAATCATATTTCTTCAGGGCGGTAAGTGAAATTATGTGGTAATCGGTTACAAACAAGAGTAACAAATGGATGCTAAATCACTTACAATCTTGTGTCATCTATTCTACTAAAGTAACCATCCTTTATAAAGGTGTCATTTTGGTGACTACACAAACATTTAGGCATGTTTCATAAGTATAATGGACAAAAAGGGTGATTAGATGAGTAGTTACAATTACATTGCCTCTAAGACAGCACAATACTTCATATATATCTAACCATGGATTCCTAGTATTTCTCACAAGTACACAATAACTACATCCTTTCCGAGCCTCCACAAATTTCGGAAAGCACATTTGCCGCAAACCCAGGACCAAACCTGGAACACCCTAGCTGATTATAAGTCTGACATGCTACCAAAAGCAATATTGCCGCGGCCACAGAATTCAATATAAACTGAATTATCTTTGCCATATCTGGCAAATAAATCTGGGCAATGAATTCTTTGAAATAGTTCTACAGAAGCACTTAAAATTTTTCACTTTTTTACAATAGTCAAGTTAAGGTATGTAGAATTCATTCAATTAAAAGGTATTTACAAAATTTTTAAAATATCCATTCTATGCCATGGACATAAAAGCCATGTTTTTCAACTGACCAAGGTTATATGAAGGTATCTGACAAAGAGTCATTCTGAGGGTCATTCCTGTGAAATTTGGTTAAAAATCCCCATCCACAGGATTCGGTGAAGATTTTAAAGTTTTCAGAATATATTTCATATTTGGAAATTAGCCCCCAACCAGGAAAAAGCCATGCTTTTAATATAATCAAATTCATTGAGGAAATCTGTTAAAGGGTCTCCAAAGGATAACTTTGTTGAAATAAGTCAACTTGTATCTGAGAAATAAAAGTTTTCACTGTCTACCATATATGGCAATAAGAAAGTCACCAAAGGCTCATCCCTGTGAAATAAGAATTAAATCAATCAACTGGTTTCTGAGAAAAAGTTTCTTCAAAGTTTTCACAATATTTGGAAATTAGCCCTGCCCATTAACCCTAAACCATATGACAAAGCTTTATACCAGTGCAAATTGAAAAGAGTTGCAGACAACAAATTGAATCCTGTGAATTTTCTAATTTTTCAATTCTTTTGAAAACATTATGGAAAATGAAGAAATAGCTTGGTTCAAGCAAATTGCTTCATTTTACACAATGTTTTCTCAATTGGTTTCTTGAGGGGTGACTGAGAGTGTCAATGTGTGGGAATGGGTTAAAGACACGATTTTCATCTGATCAAATTTGTTTGAAGGAATCTGATTCAGGGTCACACAAGGATCCCTCCTGCAAAATTTGGTTGAAATCTATCCACTGGTTCTGAGTGGCTTTTTAAAACTTTCAACATACAACGGTTCCACCCATTTAAGCCATGTTCTCAAACTGATCAAAATTCTTTGAAGGAATCTGATGAAATGTCACCCAAGGTTCATTTCTGTGAATTTGGTTGAATTCAGTTCAGTACTCTGGTGAGAGGATTTTTACAGTAAAACTTACGGACAGAGAGACTACCGGATGCACAACAGACACCAAGCCATGTCAATAACCCTATGGCTTTTAGCCAGTTGAGCTGAAAATTATGATCTATAGTGCAGTATCAATGAATTAGTCACTAAAGCCCCTTTTCCAGTGACAATGGATGAAATGCTACCATGTTCCATAGGCATCAATCATACATTTTCAGCAGGCTTGAGCCATAAGAGTGATTTGTTGAGTGGAACAAGGAAGTTGGCTTTTCACCTGGTATAGACAGAATTGGAACCATGATTATTTAACCCATTACCACACAATGACATTTTTGGACATCCCTTAGGAAAAATAACGGGAAAAACATTGTGTAAAATGAAGAAATTGCTTGTTACAAGCAATTTCTTCATTTTTCACAATGTTTTCTGCCTAGAAAGTTAAAAATCTAAAATTTCATAAACTTCAAATTGTCGTCTGCAACTCCTTTCAATTTTGACCAGTTTTAAGTTTTGTCATCTGCAAATGGGTGAATAGAGATCATCCCTATGACCATACAAACATTTTCAGCATGTTATAGAAAGAGCAAGGTTAGAGCGGTAGCCTTGACATGGTCATTATTACAATCCCCCCCCCCTTGATATTGGGTGGAATGTCAATATAAAAAATTGAATCATCAACAGTTCAATAAAAACAAGATGTGTCTGTGAAACACTTTTCCCCCTAAACAAGAATTCTTTAGAAACGGGCAAAGGGTTAAAATTTTGACCTTGACCTTGATGAAATTACCTTCCCCAGTTGCGCCTTGTTGAGACATATCTACATGCCAAGTATTAGCATTGCAACTTAATCAGGGTTGAAGTTATAGGAAAATGTTTAGAAGGCAGGTTAAGTTTTACAGACAGATCGACAGACAGACAGATGGACACCAGTAAAACAATATGCCCCCGATCTTATCGATGCAGGGGCATAAAAATCCAGCATATTTGAGTAGGGTTGCACCTAAAATTGCGACCCGTAGAGCGGTAACACTGAATTGACAATGGATGACAAACAACACACAACCAGAGGACAATCTGGACATTCAACAATAAAAAAGTCCACCATGAGCACCTTGTTGTACGGTGAGCTAAAAAAAGCTGAATTCAGTTAACTTAGTCAGTAACACACTTTGATCCTGAATCCAAAGGTCATGAGTTTGAACCACAGATCAGCTATATTCATTTTCAACATGTGTCATTGCATGTGTGATTAATTTGTCTCTCACCAATGGCCATTAAATGAAAGTACTTTTCATTGACATTATATGGTAGCTCCTTGAATGTTCAAGTTCTGGTATGGAAAACAACAGGAAGTCATGGTTAGGTGCATCAGTTGCCCTGATATAACTGAGTTACAGTTGAAAATAGCATTGAACTACAAACAAATAAAAAAGAAAGGTAGTAATTAAATATTTGGCAAGTGAATATAAAATAAGCTATTGCAAATGTATCAAATCCATGAGAAATAAAAATTCATATTTAACCCATTACCAGATGCCAAGATTTAAGACTGGTCCAAATTGAATTTAGTTACAGACAAAAATTTAAAATCTGAGAAATTTTAAATTTCTTTTAAAACTTTTGGGTAGAAAACATAATGTAAAATGAAGAAATTGCTTGCAACAAGCAAGTTCTTCATTTTTTACAATGTTTTCCCGATTGTTTTTCTTGAGGGGCATCCAAGAGTGTTATTGTGTAGGAATAGGTTAAATGAAAAAAAACCAACAGAAATAAGCCAAGAAGTTTCCCTCATAGCTAGCCTGTTTAGTTGGACAATCAACCAAGGGTTTTGCATGTCTCATTAGTGGCAGGCTATAAATCTGAGAGAAATTGAGGGTTGCAGGTTCGAATCTCTATGACTGCACTGCTTGTCACATAGGTATCTATGTTTTTGATATTCAAAGCCCAGGCTTACATTTACTGATACAGAGGAAGCTCGTGAATACTCTAATAATTCTTTCCTGTTTTCCTGTTTTTTTCAAAAGTTAAGGTTTGTCAAAATTCAAAGAAGTTGCAGAAGACAATATAAAAAGAGTGCAATTTTAAAGTAACACATCTTCTTAGTAGAAAATATTGCGGGGGAAAAGAGGAAATTGCTTTTAACAAAGAATTTATTCTTTTCCCACAATGTTCTCTAAGTTTTAGATTATAATGCCTTAAAACCAGAATTTGTTCAGGAAAGGGATAGGTGGACATTAGTGATGATATAGCTGGAGATCTTTAAAATGTGGCATTAGTTACCATACAAACAAACAACTGACTTCAATAGAGCTGTTCTCTTCAAAGTAGTTAAATGAGTTAACTTCTAATTTGACATACATGTGAAAATAAAGGTACATGTAATCTTAACATTGAAATGGCAAATATCACTATTACAACAAGATGCTTTCAATGATATACTAAATCAATTGGTATGTTGTTGCTATCTCACCCCTTCCTGTTCTAACTCGGGATTTTACCTTGCTGTGATTTTATACTTGAGGAAAGATTGTGGAAAGAGAAGAAATTGATTGGCAATTTCTTCTTTTTCCACAATATTTTCTACTACATACAATGATTTCATTTCAAACTGCATCCAACCACATTGTTGTCTGCATTATGTAGATGCATAATAAACCGATTATAAGACGACAAAATTTTAGACTGGCCCAAGGTGAAAGGGGTTGCAGACAACATTTTAAAGTTCACAAAATTTTAGATTTTTTAAACTAACTGGGTAGAAAACATGGTTCAACATAAGAAATTTTCATTTCATACCATGTTTTCCCAACTGCCTCTCTTGAGTGTTAGAAGGCGTCATTGTGTGGTAATGGGTTAAGCCCATTGAATGTTACTGATATACTGTTCTAACCAGCATATATCCCAATACAACTCATAGGCAAAGTTTCTGATAATAAAAGTCTTTCCACTTATGTTTCTATAGTTATTCAAGTAAAACGAAATGCTAGTCCACATATCTAGGCCAACTTCTACAGGTTTCAGTCTTTACCAAAGATCTTCTTTTAGCTAGATGCAGAGGCATTCAAAATGCCTGTATGTGTTTACTACCATTACTTAAATAGACTCTAGCAGAACACTTGCTGTAGTATAATATATTAACTGATGGATAAGAAAAACACATGTATTCATATTTCAAGAAAAGTCCAAATATGTGTTTGGCTTGTAAAAATAGGAATCAAAAGGTTATTATTTCAGATATTTTCATCACATTTATCAAAAACAGCTTCAAAGAAGACTTTTTGGTATCAAATTTCAAAGTCTTTTCTTTTATGGGTCAAGAGAAGATTCCTAATTATACTTTTGCTTATGAAGCCCAGATTTTAAACCAGTTAAATATATCATTTCTTTGCAGATGATTTATGGAGATGTACAACCTACATAATATAGCTACTAAATTAGTTTAAAATAAACTATAGATGTACATGTTAAAGTGAGTGATCAAAGGTCAATTTTGTCTATAACCTGTAAAGACAAAATTGACCTTTGATCATTCACTATAACTTGTACATCTATAAAATGTATTGGTGAGTGCTCAGTAAAATAAAACAATCTTAATTTCTTCATTCTTCATTGCCCAAAGGAGATCCTGGGAACTTTGGAGAACCATGTGACAAATATTGATATCAAGTTCATTGATAAACTGTTTAGAAAATTTTTTCAGTAATATTGTTGTTTAAGAAAATATTCTCTATATCTCTAAAGGCCTATTGTTTCTCTTCTCTTTTGCTAAGCCATCTCACAATCCATAAAAGTAATGTTCATAGCAGTTCTCATAGAGGACCATGATCTTATGCATAATGCCAAATAACAGAGATATAAGCTATCCTAGTCATGGGGAGAGCATTTCCAATCTTACCTGTCTAAATTTCCATTTGTCAGTCGCCAAAGAAACTAGTTTGTAAGAATGTAAAAGAAAATCCAGTGATAATTCCTACAGCATTAGGGGTTTGTGAAATGCTTTTTTTAATCCCACCCAACCCCAAATCCACTAATTCTATATAGGGTGACCCTTTGAGACTCTGCCACTTCATACATGGTAGGAAACTTTTTTATTCCAGGAAATAGAATTATTTCCATGGGTCTCTGCAACTTGAGACATGACTCTCTATGGTCATAATTGGTATCAGAATCATAGAATTAAGCCTGGCCTATAAAAGCCCCCGTTGTTTTTTATTGGTTATAATAAGGGATCTGCATTATAAGGGATCACCCAAGAATCTTTCTTGTATATAAAAGCCATGTTTTCAGAAATATGAGAAAGCTTTTCCAAGACCTATTGATGTGGAATTTGGTTGAAACCTGACCAAAGGTTCTGATAAAAGGATTTTTCACTATACATAATTATTTTATGCCAATAAAAAAATCATTTCAGATTAACATAAGGAATCAGAAAAAAGGGTAACCCAAGGAAAATCCCTGTGAAATTAGTTTTAAATCCATCAAATATTTTCTGTGGAAAATTTATAAGAAACT